>JAOEGL010000004.1:140179471-141379471 GCA_034509955.1 Urosaurus nigricauda
TGGATATTGACCTAAAGAAAATCAACTAATTTGTATGTGGTGCTGGAAGAAAGCTCTACAGATACCATCAAATGGAGCCGATTCGAATTTAGCGAATTTACGTGAAATCTAATTGCGTTCAGAATGACTTCCCATTTCCCAAAAATGACCCCCCCATTGCCCGAAATTGCGTGAGATACTCTTATACGCATTAACATAAAACCTATCGTTGCGTTCGGAATGACTTCCCTTTTGCCTGACATTGCACGAGATACACTCATTCGCAATTACGTGAAACCCCATGATTGCGTTCGGATTGCCATTGGATTATACCCCCAAAATCTATCGTATGATAAACTCCATTTGGAGGAACTTCCTGACAGTAAAGTGGGATATCATGTTGCCTTGGAAAGTGGCAGAGTCTCCATCCTTGGAGGTCTTTAAGTAGAGTCTGGATGGCCATGTATTTGGGGATGCTTTTGATGGAGAATTCCTGCATGGCAGAATGGGGTTGGACTGGATGGCCCTTGGGGTCTCTTTCAACTCTTTTTATGATTCTATGATTCTAACTGTGATTATGTTTTACTATTATGGATTGGTAGGCAGGGGTGATAAGGGGAAAGCAAGATGCATTTTATTGTTTGTACTTTGCGTTTTTAACTCCTGGCTTTTATTGTTGTTTTGTAAATCCACCTTGATTCCTTCAGGAAAAGGCGGGATATAAATAAATGATATTATTATTATTATTATTATTATTATTAGTCTCCTTCCTTGGAGGTCTTTAAGCAGAGGCTGGATGGCCATCTGTCAGGGATGCTTTGATGGAGAGTTCCTGCATGGCAGAATGGGGTTGGACTGCATGGCCCTTGTGGTCTCTTCCAAAATATGATTCTATTATTCTATTATTATTAAAGTCTGGAAAGGTCAGGTACAAAACACACTGCAGAAATCATCCAGTTTGAGACCCCTTTAACTGCCCTGGCTCAGTGCTAGGGAATCCTGGGAATTGTAGTCTGTTGAGGCGCCAGACCTCTCTCTGACAGAGAAGGTTAAATGTCCCACAAAACTACAGTTTCCAGAATTGCCTACCATTCAGCCAGGGCAGTTAAAGCGGTCTCAAACGGGATGATTTCTGCAGTATGTTTTGAACCTAAGGTCCAAAACACACTGGAGAAATAATTCCGTTTGAGACCGCTTTAACTGTCTTGGCTGAATGCTAGGCTCTGCCAACTCTCTCTATAAGCTTGCAGGAATTTTAAGATATCCAGAAGAGGGGCTTTCTCTCAGGAGTTTATCATACAACAGAATTTGGGGGTATAATGCAATGGCAATCCGAATGCAATCATGGGGTTTCACGTAATTGCGAATGAGTGTATCTCACACAATTTCGGGCAATGGGAAGTCATTCCGAACGCAATCATGGGGTTTCACGTAATTGCGTATTAGAGTATCTCACGCAATTTCGGGCAATGGGTCATTTTTGGGAAATGGGAAGTCATTCTGAATGCATTCCGGACGCAACCAGATTTCACGTAAATTCGCTAAACTAGCGAATTCACGTCACTGCGAATTGGCTCGATTCGCAATTCAGAGAAATTCCTCCCGTGTGATAAACTCCCCAGTCCCACCCACATCGTGGGCACATTTTGGTAAAGACCCAGGACTTCATCGGTTCTGCATTTTATCTTCATTAATAATAGTAATAAAACTTTTATTTGTACCCCCGCTTTTCTACAGCAGGACAATCAAAGCGGCTAACAACTAAAACGTCCACATACAGTATTATACATAAAATTACAATATCCCCCCCACCCTTCAAAAAGAATTAAACATGTTAGAATTAAAAGAGTTTTAAAATATATTAATAATAAGCATGATGTGGGCAGGGTGATCGTAAATATATGGTGTGAGGGGGGTAATCAGTCTGTGGCCGAGGAGTTTTATTCAGGAGACTCCATTGGGTACCCAGACCCCAGGGGCCCCTTCCGGCCACAGTGGGTACCCTTAGGGTCCCTCCAATCATGGGGCACTCAACAGGGCATTCTCCCCCACCCACACATGCCGAGTTCACCATCCCATCCCCATATGCACTCCACCACCCCCAGGACCTGTCTCTCGTACACTGTTCCCTCCGGTACACAGGCCCGTAGATAGGCTGGGGCAACCGGAGCACCATCCCGGGGCCCCCAGCTAAAGGGTGGTACCCCAAAGGAGCCACAAAACGCAGCTCCTTTGTCCACCGCAACAGAGACACCATAAGCGCACATGTCATCAATGTACGCCCCGTGTAAATGGCAGTGCACCACGAAAGTGCCTGCGGTGTGCAGTAGGACTCAGGACATTAGGGCCCCGAATGTGCTTACTGCTCCAAGACCCCTAAAGGCCTAGCTACGGGTCTGCTGCTGGCACATGCAGGGGGCGGCACGGGGAGAGGAAGCACGTACTGTCCTGGAAGCCCTAGCCACTGGAAGTCCTGCCTCCGTTTACCCCCTTCTTCTGTACCAGGTGACACCCGGTGCAGGAACGCCACTGTCATTCAGTACAGGGAGAGGGTGAACTGCCTTGCCCTCCCCTGCCCTGGCCAGAACACGACAGGCCTCCCCAGTGGAATGGACCCCCCATGTACCACCCCACTGGATGACACCCCCCCCCCCCCGGGGCTTGTAGAGTAAAGGCAGATGCAGGGTTAGGCTAGCAACAGCCAATTATGTGCCAGCTGATCGTAGCCATTGGAATGCTGTCTGGGAGGAGATGAAAACCCCACCTGTGCCAGTTAGAAGTTGATAGAGTTTGGTTTTCAGAGTGTTGGGGGGGGGGCATTCCCACTAAGCAGAAAATCCATTGCCTGAACCGATTCCTGAAACCGGTTCTGAAAAAATGTGATTCACACTATTTTTGCACCAGTTTCAGGAATCGGTTCAGTGGTGGGGGAGCAGCTTGATGGCCCATCCCGTCTCTGGCCTCTCCTGGCCCCAAAATCCCCAGCCCAGCCACCTTACAAGCTTCTTTGGCTGCTGACCGGCTTCCCTGTTGCCTTTTTTTATTATTTCCCATGGCTGGGGAGACTGGAAGGTGGTCACAGAGAAGCTAGAGGAAAGCTGGGAAGGAGATCACAAGGCTTCCAGCTTCTCTGCGACCTCCTTCCGGCCTCCCCGGCTGCGGGAAATTTTTTTAAAAAGCCCAGGGAAGCCAGTCAGTGGCCAAAGAATCAGGTAAGGAGGCTGGGCCGGGGATTTTGGGACCAGGAGAGGCCAGGTAATGCCAGCTGCCCCCCAGGCCGGGCTGTCAATCGGAACCGGGGCAGATTCGATTCCGATTCGAATCCACCTGGTTCCCACTTGGGCTGAATCAATTTATTTCTAAATAAATCGATTCAGCCCGAAAACACCGCATTTTTCAAGCGTCTTTTTGATGTGGGTTAAATGGGCAAAAATCGGCAAAAAGCATGGCCCCACTTTCTGACTCGATTTCTAAAATCGGATTCAGTGGGAACCATGCCCGTTTTACCCGGATCACAATTCAGATTTAAACAGAGTGGGAATACGGCCAGGGTCTTGCTGTGTCCAGAGAGGGACAGATTTTGAAGGTTCCAGGATAGGACTCTTAGGACTATAGTCCAAAGAAGGAGGACTTCGGGGCTATACAAACATACAGATGGGCGGCTAAAAGTCAGACACCCATGCGTCATCATGGCACACCCCGTATGGACAGGCGCACGCCAAGATGGCGCACTAGTGGAAAAAGTAGGGCTAGGCGCATGTAATTACTCAGCCCTATCTAGCCCTACTTTCAGGTCTTAGTTCTTGAGTTGAACTCTTAAGTTAAAAATTTCTAGTAAACAGATATCCTGAGGGAATATAGTTAGCCTGAGTGGCAAAAAAAGTAATTTGGTTTAGGAAAATATTCTTTATAAGGACGGTGGGAGTGTCCTTAAAGATTGTAGCATTGAGATTCTGTGGAGATTTACATAAGGAAACCATTATTATAACAGTCATAACTAAGAAAGAAACTTAACAACTGAAAGAAGAAACAGAAGTGCTTGAAGCAACCATTGTTTATTTACATTTATTCAAGTAACGTTTGTTAGAAACATATATACAATAAAGTTCTGATCTTGTTTTGGACAAAGCTTGTCTACATCTTGAATTAAATCCACATTACCATTACAAAGCTGTTTTTAATATATATATTTTTAAAAGGGTCTGTTTTAGTTTGGGGACAGCAGTGGGGAAAAGAAGCCTGGGTGCTGTCGTCTAGGAAAATACAGTGGTTATAAAAGGAGTGTGTGGCACAGGGGTCACCTGCTACAGTCCACACTCCCTGCATTCCTGCATGACGCCACTGGTCTCTCATTCTTCCTCTTTTGTTATTTTCCATTTCTCTGCATTGATTATTGTACTGGTTCTCCTTGTTCATGCATTAAAGTCATTGAAGAGTTACGTTCAGAGTTCTCACTCTATTTTTGTCACCTTTACTTTTGCTTCTCATCTGTCCTTAGCTGTTTGAATAATTTCAACTGTCATCCATTGTTGTTATGGAAGCCGCCTTGGGTCCCGTCCTGGAAGAAAGGTGGCATATAGATAAAGTAAATAATAAATAAAAAAACAAATCCATTTATGTTATTTCTTCTTTATGGCAACTGATAGTGTCTTTTTGTTTTCCTCTCTGACAATGTCCCTGGCTTCAGTCCAGAATTCAACAGGTCCCAGTCACTTACGCTTAATAGTGCAAATCTATATTTATTGTATAGTTAAATTTTACTGGTGAGTTATTCAGGTTGTATTTTGGTGTGATAGTTGATATAGTGTTCTTTTTAGCTTTACTCTAATTTTTATATATATATATTAACAGTTCATGGTCTAGGCCACATCTGTCCCTGGTTTTGTTTTTAAAGAGAAAATGGAGCTTCTCCATCTTTTGCTTCCAATTATTATTTCTTGGGTTGTTTCAAGAATGTAATAGCAATGAACAAATGGTTGGCTTCGTAGTTGGCTTCCTGGTTCACTTCTTATTCTTTTCCCACACTCTTTGTTTCTGCTCCTTTTCCTGTTTTTGCCTTCCAATTGTCTATGATGAGCAAGAAGTCCTGTTTTGGGGTGTAATCAGTTTCATCCTGGACTCCAGCACAAAATCTTTCAATTACTTCTTCTTCTGACTCTGTCGCTGGAGTATAAACTTGGATTGTGGTTATATTGATGAGTTTTCCCCAAAGTCATATTGACATGATTCGATCAAGCTCTTCATTATGCCCTTTGCTTTTGCTACATCTTTCCACATAATAAATGCCACCCCACTCCTTTTCTTGTTCTTGTCTTATTTAAAAATCTAGTATATTAATTTGGCTTGGTTTATCCCACTGTATGAGGTATGGCTTTCTTATGGAATATCTCCATCCTAGTTGCTCTCCTGCTGACTCTCCTTGTTACAGTCAAGTACAGATTCTTTTTCAACAACAGCAAAAGTTACTATTTTTAATCTGCAGTATGTCTCTGCAGGCTTTTTTTTTTTTTAAAATGCTATTCTTAATTTAGTCTTTTTAAAATGCACCAGGAAACCCACAAACAAGCATGATACAAAATCTTGAAAACACCTCAAAGAAAGGAAATCAATCAATACAAAGTAAATATATTAACACAAAAACATAAGAAGTAGCAAAACATCACCAATAGCATAAACCAAGCAATCACTACCCAATTCAAAATGTAACCCAAATAGCAGTAAACAGGACATCTAAAAATATTCAGGCTGAAGAGTCACATTTGTTTTCCAGGCCAATAAGTTGTAAATCACAAATGCCACTACCAAAAAGGCCCTCTCACATATTCCCAGCTAGTATACTTTAATGGGAGATAGGCTGACCCAAGGTTCCTGGCATGGTAATATTTTTATAATAAGTGGAAGTGGTCTTTTTAATATCTTAGTCATTTTCAGTAGCGGACAGCCATAGGCCTTTTGGAATTCCACAAGCAGGGTGTGTGGATAGCAATTTCTCCTTTTTATTTGTTGCTAGTCTCTGGCTGTGAGGTATACTATTCCTGAATATGGAGACTCTAGTTAGCTCTCATGGCTAATCCCTAATAAACTATTTTTCATGAATTCATTTCCTCCTGTTTAAAGCCACCTAAATTAATATCAGATTGCCATACCTTATGGCACTGAATGCCATCTGTTAATTATGCGTTATATGAAGTACTTTCTTTTGTCATGCCAACTAGTCATGCCAGCTACTATTATGCCATGTTAGTCCCAGTATGCTTCATCCCATCCCACAGTCCTTTAATGTTGTTTGCAATGCTCCATTTTAGATATTTTAGGGTCAAAAGGGCATTATGGCCTCCTCCGAGCAAATGCGTAACCAGTCAATAATTGCTGGTGCCAGAAGGTATTGACTTGGCTAAAAAAGCAAATGGGCAAAACTCTTTTCAGGTCATTTGAGCTTCTCTGGCATGCCATTGTCTCTTATAAGAGACACGGAATGTCTTCTACATTAAACAATGAGAGGAACTCTTTCAAAAGTCCATATACAGCAAACAGGACAGGTAATACGATATTGCCTGGACTGTTCCTTGGTCTTTGAAAGATGTCAACCAGCTGACCAAACCAGAAACTTAACACTGTTTGGGACCAATTTTTTACAAGGAACACCACACGTTCTCTAAATATCAGATGCTCTGCTCATAAATGTATCGTAAATAAAGTTGGCCCTTAGGTTCCAGGGGGATTCCAGTTCCATTCTGGATCACACACACACGGATGAAGAAAACTGTGGGACTTCAAGTCCCGCGTATTGTGGAAGTATATGCATGCATGGCCATTGGGTTATTGGGTTAAATCCGCAGATCGCAAGCCCGTGGTTGGGGAGGGAGGGTTGTATTTAACAACCTAATGCTGGACCAGCAGTTGCTTCTGGATGTGATTTTTGCGCCTTTCATTCTTCTCGCTGTATTGAAACTTCTTCACAAAATAAGCTTTCTCTATATATGCTAACAGCTTCACTTATTTAAAATGGGTATTTCTCTGAAATCTCTCATTAAAATCTTCTCCGTGTTGTAGAATCCATGGATATTAAGCTACCCTGCATGTTGTGAGATATTTCGCAAAGTCCCATCAGATTCATTATCCTTTGGGATTGTAAATTTAAAGCTCTTTTTTTTTTTACCATTTCAAGAGCTGTGCTTAATGGAAGGGCCCTGCTCTCTAATGGAAATCACCACCTCATAAAACAACAAAGGTAACATGGGTTTTTCAGACTAGATTCAACCAGAATGATGGCAGTCAAGTTGGAGGGTTACCCTCCCCCCAGGAGGGGGAGAGGGCCATTCCATCACAGGAGTATTTAACTTGTCTAAGTTGTAAATCAAAATGAGAAACTGTAGTCAAGAAATCAGAAGACTAGGACTTGGAAAGGCAGCCATGAAAGAATTTGGTAAGATCATCAAGTGCAAAGGCAGTAAATTCCATTGAATCCCAAAGTCAGAATCTTCTATCTCCTAGGAGTTTATCAGATGACGGAAATTGGAATTATAATGCAATGGCCATCCGAACACAATCATGGGGTTTCACGGTATTGCGTATTAAAGTATCTCACGCAATTTCGGGCAAAAGGGAAGTCATTCCGAACGCAATCATGGATTTTAGGTTATTGCGTATTAAAGCATCTCACACAATTTCGGGCAATGGGCAGTCATTTTGGGGTAATGGGAAGTCATTCTGAACGCATTCTGAATGCAATTGGAATTCACGTAAATTCGCTAAACTAGCGAATTCACATGAATTCGAATTGGCTCCAATTGGCTCCATTCGAAATCAAGAGAAATTCCTCCCACCTGATAAACTCCTTAGTATTTTCAGTTTCTCCATATGGTTTTGAAAGCTGGATATTGTGAAAACCTGACGTAAAGAAAATCAACTAATTTGTATGTGGTGCTGGAGGAAAGCTCTACAGATACCATGAAATACCAAAAAGACAAAAGGGATCAAATCAGGCCTGAACTCTCCATAGAAGCCAAGAGGCTAAACGTGAGACAATGTGACTCATGAGAAAAGGTGATCATGCTTAGGAAAGTCTAAAACAGTACAAAAAGTGGGAGAACACATTGGAGGTGGGTTGACTCAACCAAGAAAACCAGAGCTTTGAGCTTGCAAGACATGAGGAGTGTTGTTAATAACAGGGTATTTTGGAGATCTCTCATTCACAGGGTTGCCATAAGTCAAATCTGACTTGACAGCAATTAACAACAAAACCTCTCCTGCTGGGGAATCACTAGAGAGTGGAACAGACCTTGAAATCTGGGAAAACTCAGAAGCTTAAATAGGTTCTGTTTCTCCCCTGATATGGCCTTTTTGAGCTCCTAGGCTCTGATAGTTGTTGGTGCTTTTTATGCCTTCAAGTCGTTTCCAACTCATGGTGACCCTAAGATGAACCAATCATGGAGTTTTCTTGACAAGATTTTTTCAGAGGAGGTTTGCCATTGCCTTCCCCTGAGGCTGAGAGCATGTGACTTGCCCAAGGTTGAGCTGGGAATCGAACTCTTACCACCAGAGTCTTAGGTCCAAAAGACACTGCAGAAACAACCCAGTTTGAGCCTGCTTTAACTGCCCTGCCTCAATGCTGGGCAATACTGGGAACTGCATTTTTGTGAGACATTTAACCTTCTCTGTCAGAGAGTTCTTGTGCCACAATAAACTATAATTCCTAGGATTCCCTAGCATTGAGCCAGGGTAGTTAAAGTGGTCTCAAACTAGATTATTTCTGCAGTGTGTTTTGGACCTTAGTCCAACACTCAGCTGTTGTGCCATGCTAGATCAGTGTTGTTGTTTTATTTTCTTATATCCCATCTTTCTCCCAATATAGGGACTCAAGGCGGCGTGTTAGTCCAGACATTGGCTGACACCAACAGCTTCCAGTTCTAGGGTCATAACTCATAGCCCTGTCTTAGTTCACTTAGAAGTCCCACTCTTTTTAATAAAGATTACTCCCTCCTGCTAAGTACGCACAGACTGTGAAAACAAGTATGTCCCCATTAACAAAGTAAATGCGTTCCTGAGCTTTGTTGCTTAAGAGAAAATTTGGTACTAGAGTCAGAAATAGCATGCAAGAATTCAGGCCTTTCCTGAGCCACCAAAAATAAGGAAATCCAGCTTGTGACCTGACCTCACTACAGCCACTGTTTATTGTTTATTGTTATTCTAAAATTGTTTAGCATGTTTTAATTCTAATTTGTTTTATTGCATTTTAAGGGGGTGGGTGGGAATTAATGGTTTGGGGATGTATATTTTTAATGTGGTAAGCTGCCCCAATTGTGTTTCGTAGCGGGGCAGGATATTTATTATTATTATTATTATTATTAGAGTTTCCTACAGAACCAAAAAAAGTGTAGTTCAACATGTTTCAGCAAAAAAATGTTTCACCCAAAACTAACATGCACATCTGAAATAAAGCAACCGGATTAAGTAAAGATAAACATTTTATAAAGACCACCCAAAGGCATCTTCCAACATCCTTGCAGAGTGACTTTTACTCTCACCAGCCTCCACTTATGATTTCCATGTTTGTGGCCAAACATGTCCATCAATGCTTCTCTAGCTGCTGTCTTGGAGGAAGGCGATTATCTGGACCCATTTCAAACCAGTTTCAGGTCGGGATATGGAGCTGAGACTGCCATGGTCACCTTAGTCGATGATCTCCGTCTGTATACTGACACGGGAAGTGTGACCCTGTTGGTGCTCTTGGACATCTCAGTGGCCTTCAATACCATTGACCACAATATCCTTCAGGAACGACTGAGGGAGTTAGGTATTGGGGGCTCTGCATTGCAATGGTTCAGGTCCTACATCTCGGGCAGATTCCAGATGGGGACAGTTATTCAATCAAGAGGGAGCTCAAATTGGGTGTCCCTCAAGGAGTGATTCTGTCCCCAATGCTGTTCAACATTTACATGAAGCCGCTGGGTGAGATCATCCAGAGACATGGGGCACGGTGTTATCAGTATGCTGATGACACCCAAATATATTTCTCTATGTCCCCGACTGATGCAATGACTAAGGATGGCATCTCTCCTTTGAATGCCTGCCTTGAATCAGTAATGGGCTGGATGAGGGAAAACAAACTCAGGCTAAATCCAGAAAAAACAGAGGTACTTGCGATAGGAACCCCTAGTGCAGGGAAGGAGTTTTGTTAATCGGTCCTGGACAGGGTCACACTTCCCCTAAAGGACTGTGTTCGCTGTTTGGGAGTACTCCTGGATTTGTCCCTACAGTGGACATCTCAGGTGGAGGCGACGGCCAGGAGTGCTTATTATCAACTTCGGTTGATATGCCAACTGCACCTCTACCTGGACCAAAAGGACCTTGAAGCAATGGTACATGCACTGGTAATCTCTCGTCTTGATTTCAGTAATGCATTCTACATGGGGCTTCCCTTGTACCATGTTTAGCAGTTACAGTTGATCCAAAATACGGCAGCCAGATTGGTCACTGGTTCATCCAGGTTTGACCATATAATACCTGTGTTGAAATCTCTTCACTGGCTGCCGATCAGCTTCTGGGCACAAAACTATAGTACAGCACTGTGTAAACCTACAGCGCTATATAAATAAAGGATAATAATAATAATTAATAATAATAATAATAATAATAATAATACAAGGTGTTGGTTATTACCTTTAAAGCCCTACATGGCTTGAGCCTGAGCTACTTGCAGGAACACCTCTCCCTATGTAATCCGCCCCACAGTCTCAGAACAACAGGGAAGTTAGTTTCTACTGGAACTTCAAACAACCAGACTAGTGACAACCTCCCAAAAAACGTTTACAGCTGCTGCTCTGAAACTGTGGAACAGCCTCCTGAAAGAGATCCATCTTATCACCTCCTTGGATGCCTTCGGGAAGGCGATTAAGACAGATCTCTTCCGGCTGGCATACCCATCTGATCTAATATGAGATACTACTCCACTCTTATGACTATGAGAATTTGTAAAGTATTGTCCTGTAATGAATGATAGGGTTGTTTTTATATATTATATTGCTGTTATTTTACTAAAGCTTTTATTGGTGTATTTTAGATTGTAATCCCACCTCGATCCAACTGGGAGAGGCGGGAAATATAAATATGTTGTTGTTGTTGTTGTTGTTGTTGTTGTTGTTAGTTCCCCATTTCCCCCAGTTCTCTGTTTTTCTGTTCACTCCTGCACAGGTATTTTGGCAGCACTCTGCTGTCCAACGTTCCAGTTGTAGACAAATAAACACAACAACAACAGACTTCACTATAACAGAATACTGCTCTTTCCCAGCTCAAGCTTTATTACATTGCTTACTGCAGATACTCTGCTACAGCCCAGTACCAAAAATCTGTCTTTCTCCCATCCTCTTTCACCAACCTCCCCATGTGGAAGCAGCTAAAAAACCTTCTAGCAAATAAGAGGATGAGAATCGGGAGGGGGGGGAGGTATTTAAAAACTTTTGCAAAAACAGAACTTCACTGTCAGAGGCTTTGTTAACTGAAGTATGCCTGCATCCTGTCCTACCCTTTCTGAAATAATAGAACACAGGATTGCACTTTGTCTACTTTTAGCTACTTAAGAAATTATATATAGCATTTTTAAAGGAAACATTGGGTTTTTTGTGCAGTTGAAGGCTTTCATGGCCGGCATCCATAATTTTTTGTGGGTTTTTCGGGTTGTGTGGCCATGTTCTAGAAGAGCATCTTCCTGACGTTTTACTAGCATCTGTAGCTGGCATCTTTTCTGAAGATGCCAATGCCACAGATGCAGGTGAAACGTTAGGAACAAACTCTTCTAGAACATGGCCACACAACCCGAAAAACCCACAAAAAACTGTGTTTTGTTGTTGTTGTTGTTTTAAATGATATGATTTTAGGAGTTACAGAAGACCTTTTTCAAAAGTAGAAGAAACAAAGAAACAAGTTCTGTGTTACATGCCATTTTTTTTCCAGTGTAATAAAATCACCAGTATTATTAACTAGCAAAACACAACTAAAGTCACCAGTATTAAGTGGCAGAATACAAGCAAACAGCATGAGCTTGACTGGTATTGTGGGAGTTCTGTGACTCTTCCGTACACTTGAGTCCGCCTTCCGGGGATTTCCAATCCAAGTCAGGAATGTGCGTCTGTGCCTGCAGAAGGCAAGCTTACTAGGAACAGCTGGTCTGTGGAATTAGGGGACGGGCCAGAGATCAGTGCTTTGCATGCAGAAGGTCCCAGGTCAATTCTTAGGCATCTCCAGCTTAAAGGATATCAGGTGGCAGGTGCTGGGGGGTGGGACGGACCAAGGGGCAGGCTAAGAAATGGAAAGCTTCACAGTCTGAATTAACTATTTTCTGTTTTTAACGGCTGCCAAGTCAACTTTGATTCATGGTGACCCTATGAACAGAGAGCCAGTGCGGTGTAGTAGTCTAAGTGTTGGGCTTGAACTCTGGAAGACCAGGGTTGAAAGCTGCTTGGCGGTGGAAATCCACTTGGTGACATTTGGCAAATCACACTCTCTCAACCTCAGATGAAGGCAAGATCAAACCCACCTGAACAAGTTCTGCCAACAAAACCCTGTGATAGGTTTACCTTAGGGTGACTATAAGTCAGAAATTAATAAAACAATGAATAAAAGACTTCCAGGTCACAGTGTGATCATCAGCCCTGCTTGGATCTTGTGGACTCAGGACTGTGGCTTCCTTGACTAGTACAGTATATAGTAGTAAATTAAGTTTTGAAACACATTATTGTTGTTACACATCTTCTCCAACCCTGATTCAAGAGTGTTGAGGGCAGTGGAGCCCACCATCCTATCCCATATGTCCTTGAATGTGACCCTTTACTAGTTACTTTAAAATTAATGGCATGCACCCAGCTGTGGGAAATGTTAAAATAGCTTGTTTTCAGACTTTGTGAACAATTAGGATGACTAAATACCAAATATTTGTTTTCTAGCTTCGATAGCAGTACATTAACTATTTGGTGGCTTGCTCTATGCACTCCAATTTTGAGAGAGAAATATAAATATTTCAGACCTTCCTAATCTATATATGATAGGTGAGTGCCTCAAAACTTTTGGGGTATAATTCTGAAGTGTATGTAAGCCCTACTTAAAAACTTTTCCAGTTGTCAAGGTGTCTTTGCAACTATGTGTATACCAGTTTTTAAAATGTGATTTGGAATTACCTTAATCATCTGGGAGTACAATTTGTGATCATGCTTTCAGACGGAGAGACAGAGGAATTGGCAGTGAACAATGTCTGATTTTTTTCTAAAAAAAAATAAGTATGTCCAATACTGTACATTGTACCAGATTTCAGATCGCTAGGGGCCCTTTCACATAACACAGTGATAGCACAATGATTCCACTTTAACTTTCATAGCTTCATCCTATGGAGTCCTGGGATTTATAGTTTCAGCCAAAGAACTCTACTCTTTTTCTAAACTACAAACCCTGCTCAGGTCTTGCACACTAAGTGCCATGTCTTCCTTGAGTGTGTCTATCATCTGGTATGGGGTCTTCTTCTATTCCTATTGCCCTCTACCTTTCCAAGCATCTTGATCTTGGCTAGTGAGTCATGCCTTCTCTTGAGGTGGCTCAAGTACAACAGCCTCAATTTGCCTTCTTGGCTTCTAGGGAGAGATCTTGACTTCTCCAGCACCACATCTCAAATGAGTTAAGTTGATTATTATTTTTTTCTGTTAGCTTTCTTCACCATCCAGCTCTCACACCCATGCCTGGTGATGTGAAATAAAATGGTATAGATAGTCCTAACTTTAGTGATTAGTTGTATGGCCTTGCACTTCAGAATCTTGTCCAGTTCTTTTATAGCTGCCCTTCTAGTCCTAGTCTTCTGATTTCTTGGCTACACCTCCATTCTAATTAATGATTGATCTAAGGTATGGGTAATCTTTAACTATTTCCTTTTCCTCATAGTCTGCACTGAATTTATGTAAATCCTTTATGGTCATTACTTTTGTTTTCTTCATGTTCAACAGTAAGCCTGGCTTAGCGCTATCTTATTTGACTTTCCTTATTAATTGTTCCAAGCCTTTGTTGTTTTCTGCTAGTAGAATGGTGGCATATGCATATCTTAGAAATTCTTTCCTCCAGTCTTCACTCCTCTTTCTTCCAAGTTTAAACTTGCTCTTCATATGATGTTTTGTGCATACAAGTTGAAGAAATAGGGGTGATAGAATGCAGCCTTGTCTGACGCCTTTCCGAGTGCGAAACATTCTGTTTCTATGTATTCTGTTCTAACAGTTGCCTCTTTTCTTGAGTACAGGTTATGCATCAGGAAAATCAAATGTAGTGGCATACCTAATTCTTTACAGCAATCCTTGGCTTTTCATGATCTATGCAAACATTTTGCTGCAATCCATAAAGCACATGCTGATTTTCTTCTGGAATTCTTTGGTACATTCCATTATCCAGCCTATGTTTGCAATTTAGTCCCTAGTATTTCTTCCTTTCCTGGACCCAGATTATATTTCTCAAATTTCTTGTTTCCATACATGCTGTAGAATTTTGAACATGATTTTGCTTGCATGAAAAATTAATATTATGGTCCTGTAGTTATTGCAATCTTTTGTGTCTCTTTTTGGAAGACAGGAATGTATATTGATCATTTCCAATCTATGGGCCATTGTTTTGTTTTCCATATGTGTTGGCAGTTTACAGTGGGCCCTTCCTATATGCAAGGGATCCGTTCCGGACCCCCACCCCCACATGTGGGAAAAAACGCTTATGCTGAAATCCTATGAATTCCTATGGTTGTGCACTCCCATGTGCGGTGGCGCCCATGCACCTGTGGCACCCACGCCATCTTGTCTGCCAGGGCTTGCTGTCTGCATGATGGTGCAGGCAGACTGTAGAACTAAGATTTAAAATCATATCAGTTCTGTCTCTGTAGATTGCAGCAGTTTTATTGCTATATCTTCTATTCCTGGTGATTTTTTCCTTTTCCTTTTTTTTTTTTTTTTTTTTTTTTTTTTTGCTCTGAGTGCAGTTTTCGTTTCACTTTCCAACCTTTGGGGTTCATCTTTGTATGTGTCTTCTTCTCATGGGTCATTCAGTCTTTCTCTCCTTTATATAGCTCTTCTGTATATTGTTTCCATAATTTTTTTTTATTTTATCTTGGTCATGTATTATGTTCCTTTCATGATTGTAGATAAACCCCACCTTTGGCTTGAATTTCCCTTTGATTTTGTGAAATCTTGTGGAAGAGGTCTCTTGTTCTTCCTTTTTTGTTGTGGGCTTCTATTTTTAGCAAACATTATCACAGTAATTCTCTTGGTCCTTGCAAGGTAATCTTTGAACAGTTGCATTAATGATTCAGTTTCTTTTCCAGTCTCCCTTTTTCTTTTGCTTATCATCTGTCCTTTACTGCTTGAAGCTTTTTGTCTGCCGTCCATTTATTCTTCTTTCTTTTTTGGCTATCATTAGTGTTTTTCTGCATTCCTCCTTGACTATGTCCCTGGCTTCTGTCCATAGTTCATCTGGTTCTCAGTCAATTAGTCTTAGTAGCACAAATTTCTCACTTTATTTTAAAATTCTGCTGTAGTATTCTTCAGGTTGTATTTTGGCATGATGGTTCATTAAGCATTCCTCTTTAGCTTTATTCTAATTTTTTATATTAGTAGTTCATAGTCTGTATATTTACATCTGATGTCAATTCATGTACTCTGCATATTTTAGCTTTACCTATGGTAATAATGTTAAGATTCAGTCCAAGCTGTGTATGTAGAAAAACCCTCTAAATTTGATGAATTGTTGCTTCTGCACTAGCCCTTGGATTCATGAATTTCCACTCTCTATTCACTCTTTTCTCAGTAAATATTAGAAAACATTCTTGGCTATTGGAAAGTACATTGCTAGATATACAGGTATACCTATGTTCCTGGCCATTACTTCTTTAACAGAAACTTTGGTACCAGAAGTAGAATAACATGCAAAGAACAGGGATAGGTTCCTGCACCACAAAAGAAGAAGAATGTTCAATATGTTTTAGCAAACTTATTAACTCAAACTAACAACATGCACCTGTGAAATGAAACAGACAGATCAGGTAAGCCTTGCATAAATAAACAAATACATTTCGAATCTACTGTAGACCACTTGATGGCTTCTTCCAAAATTTATCCAGGGATGACTCTTGCTTTTAGCAACCTCTGCTTTTAAAATTGTTTTTGTTTTGGTAGCTAAACATACAGGTGTATGCTTTTTTTTTATCATGATGAGAATATTTGGAGAGGAAAGTTCATCTCCCCTTTCCTTTCTACAGCATTTTGTTTTTCACACATGGTCACTAAGGGATTCTAAAGGAAATATTTTTACCTTGTCTCTTGCAGGCAGGTACAAACAACCAAGAGCAGGGCTGGCAAGAGCAGAATGCCATTCTTTTCAGTTCAGGTTTAATGCATTGATTATTGCAGACACACTGCTGCAACTTGACACTGGAAGTCTGTTTGTCCAGCCCTTCTTCATCATTTTCTTAATACTCCTGCTGCTAAAAAGAAATTTCTGACTAGATAGAGGACCAGGAGGAAATCAAGGTCTAGGCAGGCATTAAAAAGGCTTTGTAAAAAGGAGCTTGTTGTTTCAGATTTGTTAACAAAGATATGTCTGTGTGCTGGGTCGGACTAGTTTTGATTTCAATTCTGAATAATTGTGGACTGCAGGATACTGTTTTTGATTTGTTGCCAAAGCACTGTAGGAGAAGAATCTAAAGGATGGTCTTCAAGTTTTGATTGCAGATTTACCTGGAAGTTGTCTCGCATGGCAGCTTGTTGAAGATTGTTGACTTGGAGTCTCCTCTTTAAGATGCCACTCCTCTTAGGTTTGAGTTTAAGATGAAGATTTAGTTTGCATCTTACGAGGCGACGATCTGTTTGATATTCTGCACTGGGCATCACTCGAGTATGACGGACATCGCGAATGTCTCTCTGGCGCACCAGAACATAGTCAATGAGGTGCCAGTGTTTGGATCGGGGATGCATCCAGGTTGTCTTCAAACTACCTTTCTGCTGAAAGATAGTGTTTGTAATAGTCAATTGCTGTTCTGCACAAAATTCTAGCAGGAGGCGTCGGTTATCATTACAGTTTCCAACTCCATGCTTGCCTAGAACACCTTTTCAGGCTTCGAAGTTCTTACCTACTCTGGCACTGAAGTCACCAAGGATAATGATTTTATCTTCTGCAGGGACTTTTTGTATGAGGTGGCGTAGGTCTGAGTAGAATTTGTCTTTCTCCACAGGGTCGGCTTGCATAGTTGAGGCATATATACTAAAGAGAACAACATGTGGGAGGTGTAAGGAGATAATGTGATCAGAGTGACCTGTTGGCAGGGTTTCGAGTTTGGAGGCAATGGAGTTTTTTAATCATAAAGCCTACTCCTGAAAGATGTTTTTCAGTTTTTGGTTTGCCAGACCAGTAGAGTGTTCTTTAAGGCTGCCTTCCTCATGGAGTTGAACTTCACTAGGAGCAGCAATGTCTATATTAAGTCGTGATAGTTCATGGGCTATTAGAGCAGAACGACGCTCAGGATGTCCGCTATCTGCAGAATCTTGCATGGTTCTGATGTTCCACCATGCAAGCGTCAGTCTGTTTGCACCTTTGGAGGCCGGTGTGTGCCTTTGTACCTTTGTTTTTGTTTGACCGCATCATAAGATGCCCGTTGACCGCAGCTCACCAACTGGGTGGATGGAGATGAGCTTTCATTAGGCCATCTTTTCTAGGCCCCTCTCCGTATGGAGCAAGCAGTGCTCTCCTTAAAAGGCTGCTTGGTCATTCAGGATGCTACCGAACAAGACTGTCATCTCCCAGTCAGTCTCGAGCGACCAATGTCCAGAACCACCTGTATGCAGGGTTGGGTCTGTGGCTTCCAGTGCTTCTTTCACCTGCCGTTTCATCCTTCACCTATCGCTACAGGACTTTTTTGGGGGGGGATCAGATCAGATGTATCCTTCGAGCCTGTGAAATTTGTTTTTCTGGTGAAGCAAGGCATGCACAGAACTGGCCTCACCCTTTAAACCAGAGGTTCATCTGCTGGGCCAAGCAAGCAAGGACAGTGGCAGCAAGATCCTCGGGTCAAAGGTTTGATTAGAGTTTCCTTCTCTTAGATGGTTTACCTTACAGGGTTAGATGAGCACCATCTGCCCAGGTTTGGGATTGGAGTTTTCCTTCTCCTAGGATGGTTGCCATAAGGCTAAAGAGCCCATCCTGCCCTTTGAAGCTCTTAGTCAGACCCTTCGGTTGTGACCTGTCTGGCATGGGAAGCCCTACCGGTGGTTGTTTATGCCACCGCCAGCGTAGCTCACAGCTTCATTAGGGTACGCAAGCCTCTCCCCCATGACAAGGGGGCGTCAATGGAGAGGAATTGTGGAATATAGAGACTCAAAAATGTTAATGGACTCTAATGAAAGAGCATCCTGGGGCAATGGTTTTAGAAGAGTGTGATGGGGAGACAACACAAGACATATACATCTGTACCCTTATACTATTTAAGGGGACTAGGAAAATCACTACCTTCAGCCTCAGTATAACTGAAAGGGATCTCTAATTTCACAACCTGTGTGTAAGTCAATATTACATTAATTAGATAGATGGAAGAGGCTGCAACTTCCACAAGTGAGTTACTTCATGGTGCTCTCCAGCTCCACCATTCCTTGGATGTGTACTTAAGCATCACCAGTTTCCCCAAATGTTCATGCTTATAAGTTTTGGAATGGCTTTTCTTTTGGCATCTTATTCTCTACTATGGCATTTTTGCTGTCTACTTTTGGAATCATTGTTTGACCTATATTTTCCCCAACCCCACTCCACATCTTTATTGCCTCTTCGTTCTTTCTCTTCCTTCACACACTGCTCTAAGCAGATGGTGACATGTCTCCCATCCCAAGCTTGATCCGTGTACTGCCTTTAACACATAATTCATTTCTGTTCCATGCACTGCCTCACTTTTATTAGGTGCCCTCTTAAAGTGCCATTCCTCCCTCAATTAATCCCAAGGCCTCCATGGCCTGGCTCTCTTGGAGGCCTTAACATTTAGTCTTAACTTAAACTTAGATTGTTTGCACAAATTCAGAAAATCTATTTGTCCTGTATTTAGCTCCCTTCTTTTCCCCACCACCCCATCACATTCCATTGTGTTTTTTTGGTTGTATCACTATGCTGCTAACATGCCACTACTGCATCCTGCTGCCACTACCAGTCTCTTTTAATTCATTTTCTTCTATTTTAATTTCATCCTGACCATCTATTTTAAAATTGTGTAGTCCTTATTTATTGTCTATCTCCTCCCGTTGCCTCTCTCATTTTTCTTAATGACTTCAAAACCTTCCCCATCTCTCCCCCCTTTTCCTTCAAGGAGGTCATTCACACTCCATAATTATAGTGCTTTGAGTCCACTTTAACCACCTTGGTTCCATCCTATGGAATCCTGGGATTGGTTGTTTAGAATTCTCAGCCAGAGAGCTCCAGTGTCTCACCAAACTACAAACCATGACACTGAAAACAGAATAGTAGTGTCATAACTGTGTAGATTGAATAGGCCCATCATGGAAGAGCCAGTGTGGTGAGGTTTGAGCATAGGACTAGGACTTTGGAGACCATGGTTCAATTCCCTGCTCAGCCATGGAAACCCACTGGGTGACCTTGGGCAAGTCACATACTCTCAACTTCAGAAAACCCTGTGGTAGGGTCACCTTAAGATCACCATAAGTCAGAAATGACCTAAACATACACAAGAATGACTGGGGCCAAAGCATCCTGCATGACTTTGGCATCAATCTTGATCTAAAAATGACTTCCACTGCCCTCTGTTATTATTCATTTTTTAATGTCTTTGAGGGATAGAGATATTCAGAATCTAGTAATCACTATTTATTATTCTGTTATTGGCCTTTCCCTTTTTCTGATCACAATCTTGTTACACTGTTTTAGCTTCTGACCACCTCGCTAGCACTTAACACTTTGGGGACCCACCAGTGGATCAATTCTTTTTTCTTTCCTACACTTCTCCTTTACTCTTCTGCTGTTACCATCACCAGAAATGGTGAAGTGAAGTCACGGTGAACTGTTCCCCCTCCACACACTAGGGAGTTTATCATACAATGGAATTTGGGGGTATAATGCAATGGCAATCCGAACGCAATCATGGGGTTTCACCTTATTGCAAATGAGTGTATCTCACGCAATTTTGGGCAAAAGGGAAGTCATTCCGAATGCAATCATGGGATTAGAGTATTTCACGCAATTTCGTGATTTTCATTTTCAGGTCATTTTTGGGAAATGGGAAGTCATTCTGAATGCATTCTGAATGCATTCCAAACACAATTAGATTTCACGTAAATTCGCTAAACTAGCAAATTTACGTGAATTCGAATTGGCCCCATTCGAAATTGAGAGAAATTCCTCCCGTGTGATAAAATCTAAAGATATCCTGTACCTGTTTACAGAACTCAACTCATTCACCACTAAGGACATAGTAACATGCCCTTTCTTTCTCCACTCTTAACCAGCCCAGCTATGATGCCCACCATGCCTCTCAGCCACCCAACAGCACCCTCCAAAACAGCTAATTTTGTTCCAGTGCCACCTTCCCTGAACTTTCTGCAAACCACTCGTGCCAGGTCACTCTCCCAGCCCCCTCCCAAACTTAACAAAGCAAGTAGGCATTAAGAGAAGCCCTTTCCATCCTCTCTCTTGATTCTAGAAAAGATTTTGTGAGTAGCCACAACCCAGTCTTTTGCAAATCGCTTGGCCTGTATCCACCTGCCATCCTCATTTCCTAATAACGCCTGGATGCCAGCAGCGTTTTATGGAAAAGGAAAGGGAGATGATGGACAGCTACAACCCTGGTGCTTTCTTTTGTGGTCATCCAAGAGTAAAGAAATAAATACAGGATTGGAAGGATGGGAGATTTGGCGATGACAGAAATGTCCATGGGTGCATTGCATCTTTTTCTCCACCACCATTAAATGCAAACACTGGTTGTACTGTCGTTGCAGAACTCGGGTTGGTATAACAGTAGGGTCACAGAGGCAGCTGTTTCCATCACTCTTAAAAACAGGCATCGTTGTTTGGTGGAAGACTCCTCATCTACATGTCACAAAATTGATATGCAACTTATCACCATGCTCTTCTACAGCAGTTTTCATAACTGGAAAGCATTACCTTTGTGGCAAAAGTTGACTCATCAATCCCTTCCACACCAGGTATTGTTTGCCCTTTTTACATGATATAGTATAATTGTTAAAATGTGTGGCATAATAAGCCTGTAGCTTCTTCACACAAAAAAGTATGGATCAGCAGAGATGTCAACAGTGCTATCAATCAAATGTATTCACTTCACAGCTTTTGGACAATGTCATATTAAGGTACTTGCAACAAGAACAACAAAAACAACAGGTTTTAGTAGAACAGTTCTAAAAGAAAAGCTGAGTGTTATGAGATCAATACTGAGATAAATTCAGGACCTGAGGTCAGGGGCCCCGTGTGTGTGTGTGTGTGTGTGTGTGTTGTGCGTGTGCACATCTTCAACTCACCTGTCAACTTACGGCAACCCCATTAATTTCATAGGATTTTCTTAAGCAAAGAATATTCAGAGGTAGTTTTGTCAGTTCCTTCCTCTGAAATACAGCCTACACCACCTGATATTCATTGGTGGTCTCCCATCCAAGTACTAACCAGGGTTGACCCAGCTTAGCTTCCATGACAAGTGAAGATTTGGTATCTTTGGGTATTTAAGCCCATTGACAAAAATATCAATGTACAAATAAAAATTGAAATGCAAGATTAAAACAATACAATACATTCCAGCACAACATAAAACCAAACATATTGAACCAACACTATAAATATAATATGGATATTAAGGACCATTTACACTAAACAGCTATAGTGCTATGTTTTCATTTTGTCAATTGTCATGGTAACATCGTATGAAAGCTTGGGATCTGCAGTTTAGGGAGGGATATTTAGAATTCTCCTCCAGAAAATTCTAGTGCCTCAGTACAAATCCCAGAATTCGATAGGATGAAGCAGCTTGTTTTTGCTCCCGCAAAGGGTGCATATGCCACACCACCGCTGCTTTACGGTGCTCCTTAGGTGCTGTGTCATGCAGATGCAGCGCCAGAGGAGTGCCATGATGCCACATGGCATGTGGAGTGGAACGTGGCAAAGTCATGCGTCATGTGGGCACTATGCCTGACTCTGCCCCCAAGCCGGCCTTTAGGACCAGTCTACATAGGCCTTAAGACAATGCTAAAAACAAAAAGTATTAACTGTTAATAGAAACCAGAATGTGGAGGTCACTACAAAGACTTTGTGATTTTTGAAAAAAATGGAAAAATTAAGAGATCTTCTATGGGGAAAATATCTGATTTCTTATATAGTAATGAAGTCATGGGATTTTTTCCCCATTTTTTTATATAAATGCCAGTTTTTTCCATTGAAACCCAAGTCCAAAAAAACTCTGTTTCTTATCAATATTTCAACAAGAAAATAAGAAACTGAAAAGATAAAAAGTCCAAGATCCAATGAATTGCTTCTATTTTCAGTGGGATATGTCCCTGTCAACACTAGAAGAACTGGTGTTTTCTTCCTTTTCTCTTTCAACTGAAGACTTCTTTGGCACTACAAACCTGGTCCAGAGGATTTCCCACTCCTCTAGAGCATTTTATTAGGGTGCATTGGGGGCAATGAAGAAGAGGAGGAGGATTGCTAATTCTGACAAAAGTAACAGGTACCAACAGGGAAACAACCGGCCATGATTTGGACAAAATACTTAAGGAAAGGTACGACCTGTTGTTATTTGCAAAAAAGCAACGGTATATCTCAGCTGTACTACACACAAAATCCTTAGCACATAGTGGGGGGGGGGGGGGAATCACATTTAACCTTCCAGCTCAATAGAATGCAATGCTTAATTGCTTGGATGATAGGTAATGGTTTATAAATGAAAGGTCCTCCAATAACTGGAGATTATCAGATCCTTATTGAGACAGAATAATTTTTTTTTTCTATCTCGCATACCCATTGGCCACAGTGGCCATTTGTTTGGTGGCCACATGTTCAGTGTAAATGAGAAAAAGTTCCCGTGTGTGCACGGATGAAGTTCTAGAGGGGCAGAAGAAAGCTTCTGTTTGGGGGGCGTCAAGGTTGATAGTTCAGCTGAGCTGTTTGGAGGCTTTCTTGTGTGTGTGTGTGTTTTTTTCTTCTTTATTTAGGCAGTGTGTTATCCCTGATGCATTAGCTGAGGGTGCAGGAATCTGCTGAGAGTGAGTCACTGACCTGGTTTGCGGGAGAGCTAACAATCACTAGGGCTGCATCCGTACTGCAGAAATAATCTAGATTGACACCACTTTAACTGCTATGTCTCAATGCTACGGAATCCTGAGAATTGTAGTGTTGTGAGACATTGAGCCTTCTCTGCCAGAGAGCTCTGGTATCACAATAAACTACAGTTCCCAGAATTCCATAGCATTAAACCACAGCAAAGTGCTATCAAACTGGATAGTTTCTTACAGTTTGGATGTAGCCCAGCTCTACATAGCTCCCACCTCCGTCTGTGGAACCCAGGGGATCGACAGACTGCCGCAGAGGGGCAGCGGGACACCACCCCTTTCCTAGCCAGATTGGGGCCATGGCAACCTCACGCCACGGATATATGGTGCCTCTTCAGTGCTGTGTCATCTGGACATAGCACTGGAGGCATGTCATAATGCCACACACCGTCTGGAGCAGGTCATGGCATCGGGGTGCCCTGAGGGGTGAAGTTGGGCATGCATCGTCATGACTCTATGCCCTGAGTCTGCCCCCAGGCTGGCCTTTCAGGCCAGTGTAAAGGGCTCCAGTTTCTGGAGAGACAGAATAATGTGACCCTGGAGTTTATCATACGACAGAATTTGGGGGTATAATGCAACGGCAATCCGAACGCAATCAGGGGGTTTCACATTATTGTGAATGAGTGTATCTCACACAATTTTGGGCAATGGGAAGTCATTCCAAATGCAATCATGGGGTTTTACCTAATTGCGTATTAGAGTATCTCACGCAATTTTGGGCAATGGGGGGGTCATTTTTGGGGAATGGGAGTCATTCTGAATGCATTCCAAATGCAATCAGATTTCACGTAAATTCGCTAAACTAAACTAGCAAATTCATGTAATTGCGAACTGGCTTCATTCGCAATTGAGAGAAATTCCTCCCATGTGATAAACTCCCTTGTGTTGGCGAGAAGGGTGTTATCACTGATTCTTTAGCTGAGCTGTTTGGGCCATGCACTCTCCCTGAGTATATGGAGTAAGGGGGCAGGTTTTCTATGCGGGGAGTGAGTCATTGATTTGGTTCGGGGCACAGCTAGCAGACACTGGCGGCTCCCTCAGTCCCTGGAGCTCATTAGATAGGAAGAAAACAGATATTTTGTGCAGGCATTTCATAAGAGAGTTTGAGGGGAGAGACCTAGGATACTGTGCCCTTGCTTATTTAGGACAGTTGAACATGGATGGTGAGGCAGATGTTGCAGTGACTTGCTGCAATTCCAAAATACAGGAAGCAGACACTTGGAGGAATATGACATCTATCTGGAACTATGCTGCAGGTTTGGAACTACAGAGTCAGTTCCAAACTCTGCCCTTAATTGTGATTATGAGGCATGGGAATGGGGCAACAACCTCTGTCCTCAATGGTAACCTTTAAGGGTTTTCTGGATGAAAGGGCTCCTGCCAATTCCCATAGGAAGAAGAGACACGTGGTGGTAGTAGGTGATTCGCTTCTGTAAGGAACAGAATCAGTGATATGCAGACCTGATAAGATGTCTCAAGAGGTGTGGTGTCTCCTAGAAATAAAGATCAATGAGATAAAAGAGGAGCTGACAAGACTCATCAAACCCACTAACCTTTCTTCTTATTCATGCAGGAACAAATGATCATGCAAGACGCAGCCTTCAACATATTGCAAGAGACAGGGTTCGGAGCTAAAGGACCTTGCAGGTCGAAGATGTCATTTTATTGCTCATTCCTGTTGAAGGACAGGAATTCAAAGACATAGTTGTGTTAGTCTGAAATATGTATGCAAAGGGATCTTGTAGTACGTTTGAGACTGAGAGAAAGAAGTTGTAGCATAAGCTTTCACAGATTTTGTCTACTTCCTCAGATGCAAGTCTCCAAAAGCTTATGCTACAACTTTTTTTCTCTCAATCTCGCAAGTGCTACAATATCCTTTTTCATACTGATGGCCCAGGAAGATATGACTATCAAAAGTGAACAACTGGCTCTGCAGATGTTCCCATCATCTGAAAGAATTTGCTTCCTAGACCAGAATCTACACTTTCATGAAGAAGGACTTAATGGAAAATAAAAATTGGGCCAAGACAGACTGCCCAAAAACAGTCATCTGCAGGCACCCATTTTAACTCCGGAGGGACGCCACAGCCGCCAAACCATGCAACATCCCTCCGAAGTAAAAAGAACCCAGACCTGGGTCCTTTTAATGGCTCCCAGGTTACATCGCGAGTGGGCCATTGGCACACTCATGATGTAAGGGACGCACTGCGATGTGCAGACACTATGCATCCATTACTTCAAGCCATTAGGCTGCTGCTGTTACACACTAGAATTCTGGACCATGTGGTTGCTGCACAGTCTGGAACCCTAGTATCGCCACCGTCATGCTGCTTTTGGGCCATCTGTCTCGGCCCATTATTTCTGTAACCTTATGAAAAGACTGGGTGACAACCCATGGACAGAAATGCTCAACGTAAATGGGTTGGTTCAGGCAGTTTCTTCAAGGTGAGGTACTACAGACATAAATGCAAACAATTCCACAGAGGAAGAAAAGCAGGAGATGCCTGAAGAAATAAGGTTGGATGTATAATGAACTTTCAGATGAGCTAAGGTTAAAAAAAAAAAAAAAAGACACATCCAAGAAATGGGGAAAGGGAGTAATCACTAAAGAGAAGTACAAAGGAATAGCCGGTATTCATAGGGAGAAAGTCAGAAATGCTAAAGCTCAAAATGAACTTAAGCTAGCTATACAGCTTAAAAATGGGAGCAGGTTGCCTTTGTTTGGAACAAGAGGAAGAACAAGGAAATCATAGAGTCACTCACTATGTGAAGATGGTGAAATGCTAATAAGGGACTGAAAAAAGGCAAAACTGATCTTTACCTCAGTCATTTCTCAAAAGGAAAACTGTACTCTACCTGGTGAAAATCGAAGAATGATTCAGTAGGGGGACTGCAGCCTAAAATAGGTAAGAGGTAGTAAAGGAATACTTGGCTATTCCAGATGAATTCACCTCTCCAGCTCTAGATTGACAGCATCCAAAAGTTCTAAAGGAATTTGAAGAGGTAATCTCAGAGCCACTGTCTATAACTTTTGAGAATTCTTAGAGACCAGATGAGGACTCCAGCAGACAGGAGGAGAGAAATTTTGTCAACTCAAGCAAGTATTTCACATTAATACCAAGAAATGTTCCAGAACATATCATTAAACAATCAGTCTTTTGCACTTGGAAATGAATGCTGTGATTACTAAGAGCCACCATGACATTTTCAAAATCAAGTCATGGCAGACTAAGGCCCTGAAAAGCCAACTGGGGGGCAGAGTCAGGGCATCATGTCCACATGATGCATGCCCCGGCTCGGTTCCCAGGGTGCCCTGACGCTGCATGACACTGCACACAGTGCGTGACGTCACAATGCTCCTCTGGCACTGCGTCCACACAACACAGTGCCAAAGGAGCGCCGTATAGTCGCAGTGCCCCAGCTATCACACCCTTTCCAGGGTGCAAAAAACAGCCACTTTTTGCAGCTCCTTTTTGTGCCCTGGAAAGGCCAGATCAGGTCCGTGGCATGTAGTTGCTGTGGCCCCGATCCGGCTAGTAAAGGGGCAGCGTCATGTCATCCCTTAGGGGCTGTATGTACAGCTCCTGTTTTTTGTGTGTTTTTTACACAGTCACAAGTTCAAGGGAATAGAGGATTGCTGAATGTACTGTAATATATCTTTGTTTCTGTAAGGGTTTTGAAAAAGTCCCCCATGATATTCATACAGACAAGCTAGTAAATAGGAGAGATAGTGCTATTGTTAGGTAGATTTGTAACTGGTTGAGCAACCAAACCCAAACAGTCCTTACCTTCCTCTTCATCCTGGACAGAAATTATTTGTGGATAAATTATTTGGATGGTGGAATAGAAGGGATGCTTGTCAGGATCCAAAATGACATAAATAAATTAGAGTGCTGGGCCACAACAACAGAATGAATTTCAACAGGGATAATGCAAGGCACTAACTACTTTCAGGCAGGAAAAATAAAATGCAGAAATAGAGAATGGGTAAAACTGGGCTTGACAGCCGTACATGTGAAAAGGATCTAGGGCTCATAGTACACTACAGGATAAACATCAGTTTAGCTAAACAGAGTAAACATTGCCAAAAAAGCCAGTGCGAATCTAGTCTGCATCAACAGAATCTAATGCCACAATCAAGGTAAAGTCCAAATACCATTCTGTTCTGCATTGGTGAGACCGGGAATACTATGTCCAGTACTGAGCCCAACAATTCAGGAAGAATCTGCACTATAAAAATAATGCAGAATTACACCACTTTTAGTGTTATTGTTCTCTTCTATAGAATCCTGGTATTTTTTGTTTTAAAAAGTCTTCAGCATTCTCTGCCTAAGAGTGCTGATGCCTACAAAACCCAGGATTCTATAGGATGGTGCCATAGCAACTAAAGTTGTGTCAAACTGCATTATTTCTGCAGTGCAGATACAGCCACTGACAAGCTGGAATGTGTCCAGAGGAAGATGACCAAGATGGTAAAAGATCTGGAAACCAAGCTGTATGAGGAATGGCTTAGGGAGCTGGGTAGGTTTAGCTTGTAGAAGACTGAGAAGTGATATGATAGCCGTCCCTAAAAATCTGGAAGGATGTAGTGTGGAAGATAGTACCAGCCTTCCCCCCCCCCCTTGCTGCTCCAGAAACTAGAATACAAACCAACAGATTAAAAGTATTTCACCTAAACATTAGAGAGAACTCTTTGACTGTATGGAGTTTATCAGACGACAGAAATTGGAAGTATAATCTAATGGCAATCCGAACGCAATCATGGGTTTTCCCGTTATTGCATATTAAAGTATCTCATGCAATTTCGGGCAATGGGCAGTCATTTTCGGGTAATGGGAAGTCATTCTGAATGCATTCCAAACGCAACTGGAATTCACATAAATTCACTAAACTAGAGAATTCACGTGAATTCTAATTGGATCCAATTGGCTCCATTTGAAATAAAGAGAAATTCCTCCCGTCTGATAAACTCCTAAAGAGATGTCCTAGAGTGGAACAGAGCACATCAAAGGATGGCAGACTCTGGAGGTTTTTAAGTAGAAGTTGGATGAGCCATCTCTTAGAAATGCTTTAGTTGTGTCTTTCTTCACAGCAAGGCGTTGGACTGGATGGCCCTTGTTGTCTCTTCCAACTGTACGAGTCCATAATTTTATGAACATCTTTCAGAGCTGAGGCAGAGGACATAAAATGGGTGCATGAGATCATCCATGTGGGCTCAGTGAATCATGCCGGTGACCGTTGGGTTATATGCTTGTGGTGACTTGCTAGTTTTAAGTCTTCAAAGCAGTTTTGTGGGGCTGCTAATTTGGGGAAGTGGTGCAGAGTGTGGGAGTGTTTAATCCTTTCCTCTTCTGCCATTTCCCTGGTCTAATTGCTCCCAAAGCTAGTATTAGCCCCCAGCACCGCTTCACTGATTGAGTTAACAACCCCAGATAGCAGCTTTGAAGTTTTAAAAACACCACAGAGATTCCCGAGCACAGATCTTTTGCATCATGTTTTCCTTTTAAATGATGAAACTCCCCTGTCTACTGTTATATTCCTAATCATGATCCTAATCAACTTGTTGGTCCTTAAAAACATTTTCTTTTGACCTGTCCAATATTATCACTTTATGTCATCTGACTGAACCTTCTCCAAGCTTTATTTATGACTCTAGGAGCCAAACAGCATGGAAATTTACATTCCATGTCACGGAGATACATTTAATCCTATGTTCTAGACTTTTGTTTCGTTGTTATCCTGTAACCCTAGCCTCCAAGAGCCCTGTTATACTACAGAATTACAGCATTGTGATTCCACTTTAATTGCCACAGTCCCATCCTATGGAATCCTGGGATTTGCAGATTGGAAAAGGGCCTCGAGAACTCTCAGCCAAAAAGCTCCAGTGTTTTGCCAGATTCAAGCTCTAGAATTTCATAAGATCAGCTGAGATTGTTAAATTGGAATCATAGTGCTATAATATGTGGTGTGAAAGGCCCCCAAGGAAGTTATATTGTACAGTATCCTAGCACTTTCATTTGCAGTGTTCTAAATAATATTTCTTTCTCCAAACATTTGTCTGGAAGGAAAAAGGGTAATCTGTGGGCTGATTTTAAATGGCAAAGCAGCAGGGAGAGAAAAACATCCACTTCCTTCCTTCCCTCCATTCTTCTTTGCTCTAGGCATTTATTATATGCGTAGAAGACTGTTAGCCACCCTGAGCTCTTATGAGAACAGGCAGGGTACAAATCAAATAAATAAACAAATATGCACGTAATGCATAGTTTTGCACTTGCTTTAACCACAAATAGAAAGATAGGTAAGCAGAGACTGTGCATAGCAGAGATAGAGAAAATGAACTTATTACTTACGTTTAAACATGGGCATTCAAATCCTATTAGTCTTTGGGATAACAAAAGGCAGATCTCTCCACTCGATTGCTTTCCAATATTTTGCTTTCAATGAACAAACAAAAAATGAATCTAAATAGGAAGTATGTTCATTGAATTTAAACGTTTATCTGATGAGACATATAATTTAACTATGAATGTATATGCTATAGGAAAACGTTTATATGAAAAACAGAAAAGTACATGAACAAAGAGGATACAAAAAAAGATTTTGCTTTCTACAGTCTATAGCAATAATCAGGGTTAGCCACAAGACCTTTGATTTCGTATTTATTCCAGTGTAATGGAGATTAGTACCTGATTTGAACTAAGCATGTTTCATTTCATTGCACCATCACTTCCCTTTTACATGGGAGTAAAATACCCTGATAGCCTTAATACCCAAAAGGTACCAGATCCTGGTGGCGCAGTGGTTAAATGCCTGTACTGCAGCCACTCACTCAAAACCATAAGGTTGCGAGTTCAAGACCAGCTAAAGGGCTCAAGCTCGACTCAGGCTTGCATCCTTTGCAGGTCACTAAAATGAGTACCCAGATTGTATGGGGCAAATAGCTTACAGTTGTAAACCGCTTAGACACTCCTTAGACAGTATATAAATGAAGCTGTTTGTTTTGTTTGTCTGATCTTGCAAGCTAAAAACAGGATCAAACCTGGTTAGTACTTGAATGGGAGACCATTAACAAATACCAAATGATGTAGGCTATATTTCAGAAGAAGGAATTGGCAAACCAACTGTTGAGTGTTATTTGCCTAAGAAAACCCTGTGCAATGTATGGGGTTGCCGTAAGTCGACAGAGGACTTGAAGGCACAATTACTTGGAAGTGGAGTAAATACGGAATATCATGCTCTGTGTGTGCATCTCTGTGTGTGTGTGTAAAAATCAAAGCAACGCAATTATGGATGTAATTCTAAAGTAGTGTCCCTGTAAAGCATATCTTAATAGGGCCAAAATTAACTTACCTTCAATGTAAGCAATGTGCTTAAGGAGTTGTTAATTTTTAACCCTGGCTGTCTGACTTCAACTTGGTGAGCACAAACTGCAGCAGCACATTCTGGCTAGACTGATTGGGTACATGCAAAGGTCAGGCAGCAGCTCTCCTGAAGCCAGCTCTCCTTTCCTGTAAATCATTGAGAGGGTGGAGGAATACAGCTGTGACTTGGCTCTTCAATAAATTCATCCTTCTAGGACTAGAACGTATTTATATGCCAAAGATACTGTGGACTGAATTATCAATCGCACACACACAAACAACTGTGTTCATTCTTCCATTTACAGTGCTAACAACAGTACAGACTATGCAGGGGACATGCAGCATTTTATACATTGGACTTCTGCCTTGAGCCAGAGGAATCCCTCATTGCCAGTTTACAAACTAGAACAAAATATAGCTAATTTCGGTCTACTCCTATCCATTCTGATAGGATACATTATTATTATTATTATTATTATTATTAACCTTTATTTATACAGTGCTGTAAATTTACACAGCGCTGTACATACAATCTTTTTAATTAGACATTATTCTGGACAAGCCATCCTTCCCATCCCCATCCCAACTTTTCACTCATTGTGACTTGTTCTCTTTTGCTTTCAGTATCACTACTTCAGCCACTGACATCTGCCTGCTGAGTTGCCTGCTGGTCTTCTCCTTATACTTTTTTTTGCCAAGGACAGCAGGTCTTTCAACTGGCCACAGGCAGAAAAGGAGGAAGCCAGAAGCAAAGGCTATGAGATGCTGAACAACAGACTCAGTACCTACTTACAGGCTCCTTTTTCTCTCTCGTAGGAGCGTGCTGCCTGACGATACATGTCAAAACTGGACAGGATGGGAAATTTTGCACATCTTGACTCCCATAGTAAATTGAGATGTCTCACTGATCTCATCCCAGGATACAAACTCACGTTGTCCAAAAATCTTTCATACTCCAGAACCTAACTAAGAGGATAGCTGGGAGCCTGGGTTGAGTACAAAACTTGTTTTTTACTTGCTAGTTGTTTGAAAGCAAAACAACCACCACCAACTGCTGTAGTTCTTTCTAACAGGAAGGAAACAATGCTACCCATCCTTCTCCCTTTAACTTTGCAAAAGGGAAATGGACTCACATACATCATTCCAGTTCCTGATGGGCCGTTACAAAATAATTTGTCCTTTCCTCCAGGATTCAGCAGAGTACATGTGTGTGCCCATATGCACATACACAAACACCTTGCAATTTTATTAATCCATATTTGCAGCCATTTTCTCACTTTGTGATATCCAAGTCATTGGCTTAAGGAAAATTTTAAAACTTTCACCAAATAAACGAATGAATAATAAAAAGAGCAAATGATGAATTGGATGGAATTGAATGGAACAATGACCAAAGTACCAAAACATCGATATATACTGTGGTTTTTACGGTTGAAAAGTTCATTTCATAACTAATACTGTGCAAGATGGAATGAGAAGTTATTTTTGAACATGTGAGAAAAGTGTAGCCTAAATGCTATACAGGGACCAGATCCCATCTGATCACCGAAGCTTAAACAGGGTCAGCCCTGGCCAGTGGCACAACCACTTCTGAGTATTTCTTGCCTAAGAAAACCCTATGAAATTAATGGGGTCACCATAAGTAGACAGGCAACAGGAAGGCATATACACGCTCATGCACCAGGTGTTATTGGGATTCACATACATCATCCAGTTCCTGGAGTGATCTCACATCTCACATCTGACTCAGCCAAGAAAGGCAACGGGGAGGGCTCTGAGGAGCTGGATTACAGCAGCCAACAATATCTGAGGGGCACCCAATCTACAGCTTTGCTTAACAGAGCCTGCAGGGGGTAACCCATCAACTGTTTTGCTTGAAGAGTACTACACAGAAGTACAACTTGCAAGGACATGAGCAGCTTTAGTAATATCAAGTCATAAGTGGTTACGCTGTAGCCAGTAGACAACAGAATCATTGAGTGGACAGCAAACTACCAAGCCAAAGAATCCAAAGCAGTGTGAAGGGCATTGAAAGAGATCCAATGCACATGTGATACTGGCTTTTAATAATCTATGCGTCCAACTAGACAGCAAAAAGGGATGAAAATGGAAATGGGGCTCAGGAGTTCACAGAAACACAACAAATGTGCAGGTCTTGAAGCAAGCAGCAACATTACAGAATAAATGTGAACAAGATAGCAATTTGGTAATTAGGTTTTATGACCAATACAGTATGGGTTGCTGGAAATGACAGGCCCCTGTTTAATTCTTCATTTCTTTCCAGTGAAACTGTGTGATGCGACTTTCCAGCTGACAGATTCCCTACCTCCAGTCCAGCTCCTTGTTGGCGACTTGCCACTATTGCTGTTGTGTGAGGAAGCTCACACGTTACAATGACAAGGCACTGATTCTTTAATGTATATCACTATTTGATACCATGGTGATGGCTAAGTACTTGCTAGACAAAGATGTTGGTTCAAACAAATCAACTGGCACTACCTCAGTTGACTGCTTTTAAAATATTTTTATGTAAATTGTAAAGTAACCTTACTGTAATGTGCTCTGCATGGGACATTCATGGCGTTCAAAAGACACAAAACACCAAAGTAGTTTTCCACAGAAAAAGAAAATATATGCACACTGAACAAATTCTACCAAGAATACTTTGTGATAGTTTCACCTTAGGGTCACTTAATAAGTTGGAAACAACTTGAAGGCACACAACAACAAACTTGATTGTTGAAATATGGCTATCATTTTAATTAATAATTACTGTTTTCTATATTGTGTGCTACATTAACCATATTTGTTATGATAACAAAGCATTAGAGACATGATAATAAAATGTAGGTTGAATCTAAATTGCATTATAGTTTGTGCGTGTGCATATGTGCATGCATAGCCTTCCACCTATGGCTGAACCACAATTTCCATCATCCATTTCCACTGACCAGGCAGGATGGTACTGTTGGGAATTTGACTTCAGTATCTGGAGATCACAAACGTGCATTGTGCTTCTCAATAACAACCAGTATATGGGTGGCAGAAAACTTGCTTTGAATCTAACAGAATCCTTCATTTAAACACCGGTATTGTTGAGGTGAGAATCCTTGTATTGTTTCAGTTCCGTTAGCATCATACTTAGAAACACCATGAAATAGGAAATTTAGCATCTTCTAGCTCAATGCTTTACTTTTTCTCATAGGAGCAAATGACAATCATATACTTATATGGGAAAAAATAAAGGGACATATTTAAAATGATAGTATGGAAGGAGGGAGAGCCAGTGTGGTGTAGTGGTTTGAGCACTGGACTATGATTCTGAAGAGCAGGATCCAAATCCCCACTCAGCCATGGAAACCCACTGGGTTAGAAAAGTCATATTTTCTCAACCTCGGAAGAAGGCAAATGCAAACCCCCTCTGAACAAATCTTGTCACGAAAATGCTGTGATAGGCTTGCCTTAGGGTTGCCATGAGTCAAAAACAACTTGAAAGCAAACAACATGGGCGAAGGGCTGAATTTGCTTCCTCTTCCTAGTAACCTAGCCTCTGCAAAAACCTGGCTTATATCAGCATAATCAATTTATGCTGGATTCAGTTTCTTGGTCATGCTAAAGCAGAAGGTTGCACCTGTGGCTCCTGATGTTAAATGAACAACTACTCCCATTATCTCCTCTCACTGGTCCTGCAGGCAAGGGCTGAAAAGAACCATAGTCCAACAACATCTGACGGCTCAGAGATTTCCCAGATCTTTGCCTAAAATAAGAGACCAGACTTTGCCACCTTTTGTATAGTTGTAATGCAGATTTTCTTTAAGGAACAGAACATTTCCTGACATCAATGACAACAAAATCCCAGTGACAGGCCTCCATCTATAAACATCCACCATTTCAGACATGTCGACGCTCAGCCAGCTTCTAGCAACACACACCTGTGAAACGGTGAGGCCGGCTGAGACCAAAAGTAACTATCACACACATCCAAATTACAAGGAGCTGAATCAGCTGTACTTGTGATCAATGTTATTGGAACGGCTGATAGATCTAATCTTGCCAGCACAGAAAACTGTCTGCCCCCCATTATCTGAGGGCCATCCATCACCGAAGTCAATGCTGTTTGTGCAGCCGGGATTGGAATGTTCTAGTGAGTTTTGTGATCTTCAAATATCTCTGGAGCTCCTCTGTTACCGTCTTCCCTCAGAGGGAAGGTTGTAAGCTAAGGAATAAAATGAATTTTACAGCACCACCAACTAATGTTCTAAATACATAAACAAAACCACAGATCACTTCATCCATCACTGCAAAGAAGGATCCAAGGGCAGCAGCACAGGCATAGCTATATTCTATAGGGCATCGCAAACTAAGTTGCAGAAAAAGTTAATTCTTATTTCTGTGTGGCTCACACCAATATTTAGCTGGCAAGATCTCTTCTTTCTCCCGATGTGTGTTACCATCACACTTCAGTTATATAACAGGGAAGTGATTAAACCCATATGATTCCTGCCACACTAGATAATTCTTCTAGAACAGAAAATTATCTTGGATCAAGAAAGGTCATAGGTACTCCATTTTTAAATTACAGCTAAAACATCTCTACACTGTTGATAATGTTATATTCATCACCATCACAGCAGTTCAAGAATTTAAAATGAAGGATATTTTGTCCCTTCAGACTGACAGTCTTGGGGCCCAGTCAGACTCTACAATTATGGTGCTATTATTATGCATTAACATGCTCTTCCCTAAACTGCCAGCCCATGGTAGTTAAAGTGGAATAACTGCACAATAATTCTGGAGTGTGCATGGGCCCTTGGTGGTGGTGGTGATGGAAGAGGAGGGGAAATGGGCAAGGTAATAGAAATGGAAATGGAGAGGAAAAGCCCAAAGAGGAAAATATAGCATTACCATATTATCCAAGTGTCCTCTGTCATGGGTTTAGAACTGTTGCTTATTAGAAATAATTATATAGAAAACATTTTTCTGCTCACCTTGACAAACAATATACCACCAAATCATAAGAGCAGAAAATCAGGTCATTCAAAACAGGCTAAGAACATCCTAAAATCAAATGCCTGGTGAAATAACATAAAAAATCAGTAGGGATGGAGCCCAGCTTTCTTCCCTTGAGAGGGAATTTCACAATCAAGGTGCTGTTAACAGAAGAGTTGTGACATATACCCACCAGACTAGCCACTCTTGGGTAGGTCACACAACAGGGCCTTTGTTAAGTATCTCAAAATTATGGCCAGGCTTGTATGGTCAGTTGTTGTTGCTGCTGTTGTTGTGTGCCTTCAAGTCGTTTCTGAAGTCATGGGTTTTTCTGGGGCTGTGTGACTACTCGCCCAAGGTCACCCCGTGGGTTTCCACGGCCAAGTGGGGAATCGAACCCTGGTCTCCAGAGTTGTAGTCCAATGCTCAAACCACTACACCCTTCTGGCTGTCCATATGGTCAGGCAGACAATGATTTATTTTTGCCTCAATACAGGCTCAAAGTTGTGATGGCAAATTATTGCATTTTCTGAACATTAAGCATCTCTGAATCCCTAGCATACAGAAGGAGTGAGTGGTTCGATGTGGAGAAGCTGTGGGCAGGAAGAGATACTGAGCTTGTCCCTTGTCCAGTCTCCCACCCAAGCTCCCAGTTTCTTTTCTCCTGATCAGGCTCCAGACTAGAAGCAAAGCCCACCATTTGTCAGCCTGAAATAGGTGCGAATATTCCCCACTGACGGAATGCAAATAAGAGCAAATGACAGTCATATGACATCATGACTGTGTTGAGACTCCCTTCATTTTAAAGGGTGTTCCCCCTGCAGAGGAAACAGTCACTGAACCTGGCACTATACAATCAGCTTAGCTTAGCTTAGCTTAGTTTTTCCTAATCATTACATAAAGCAGACACTGGACATCTGCTCTGTTCCTTGTTTGGGTGCTTGTCAGATTTTCCCTTCTAATCATGATCTATCAGCCTGAATGTCCTTTTGGCTGAGATCCTATTGTCTGACATGGGCTCCCTGAGCTATATGGGATAGTGCTTCTGGCCTTGCCCTTACATCAGTACAGTGAGATGAAGTGGCACAGTTCGAACCTGTCCAAGGGTCTTTCATGGGCAAGAAGGGACATTGAAGAAGGAGCTGTAGTACTCAGGATCCTAGCACATTGTTTTTCCAGAACCAGTACCTGGGAATTTAAAAGCCCGTCTGAATAAAATGGTTTTAGCTTGATGCCGGAAGGGTAGTAAGGAGGAGGCCATTCTGTCCTCCCTATGAACAGAGTTCCAGAGTCTACAGGCAGCCCCCAAGAAGGTCCTCTTTCATGTCTTCATCAACCATTCTTGCAGTGATGGTGGGGCTGAAAAAAGGCCTCTCTCAGAGCCTGGGCTGGCCCATACAGGGAGACACAATCTGCCAGGTAGCCTGGACCTGAGCCATATAACGCTTTATAGGTCATACCAGTTCTTTGAATTGTGCCTGGAAACAAACTGGCAGCCAGTGGAGCTGTTTCAACAGGGGCATTGTATGGTCCCTTTAACCCGCCCCAGTTAGCAGTCTGGCTGCAGCTCTTTGGAAGAACAGAAGTTTCTCAATACTCTTGAAAGGTAGCCCCAAATAGAGGGCATTATAGTAGACCAAATGGGATGTAACTAGAACATGTATCACCATGGCCAGATCCAGCATCTCAAAAAATAGGAGCAGTTATTGCATCAGCTTTTAATGTACAAAAGCACTCCTGGCCACCACAGAAACTTAGGCCTCCAGGTTCAAAGTTGAGCCCAGGAATACCCTGAAACTATGATCCTGTGTCTTCAGGGGGAGTGTAACTCCATCTAACACAGAATGAATTCCTATTCTTTGATCTGCCTTTCAACTGACCAGGAACACCTCTGTATTTTTGTTTTTGTTTTTGTTTTGGATTAAGTTTCAATTTGTTCACCCACATCCAGTCCAGTCCAGTTCAGTCCAGAACAGCCTCCTTTGACTGGGAGAAAAGTAGTAGAGTTGGGTGCCATCCACATATTGATGGCACCACACACCAAAACTCTGGACTGCCTTTCTTAGTCATTTAATATATATGTTAAATAGAATCAAGGATTACACAGAACCCTGAAGAACCCTAACGTTAAATGGCCAGAGGGTCAAACAGGAGTCCTTCAGCAGTATCTTCTGGGTTTACTTCTCCAGGAAAGAACAAAGCCACTGTAAAACAGTACCTCCAAGTCCCATCCCAGCAAGGCAGCCCTGAAGGATACCATGGTCAATGGTAACAAAAGTCACCAAGAGATCCATCATAACTGACACAGTCTTCCTGTCCAGATCCTACATAGATCATCCACCAAGGCAGCCAAAGCTGTCTCTTTCCCATAGCCAGGCCTGAAACCAAGTTGTTCTTACTTTTTATGGTGCTATTGCCACTCTTACTATGATATTACTGCCTCTGGTGCCGCATTTTTGTTAAAGAAGTAATGCCCAGTAGCCCATTTACTTTGTTAGCTGAGATATACCTGGACTTATTCATGCAAAGCATTATGAATTAATAGTATTCATTATCACAGGGTGTATGACGTGAAAAGGGAATTAAACACTTTCATAGAGGATGAGACATCCCTAGCAGTTATTGGCCATGATGCTTCAGTGGAATCTCAGTGGCAGCTCTTGCACATGGACAAGAGGTAAGGAAGGACATTAGTTTAATATGAACCATGTGGGCTTCCCAGAAATATATGGTCACTGCGGGAAATCAGATGCTGGGCTGAACTCCAGATAGCTTTTGGTATGAGCTAGAAAAGCAAAATTTTAGGCAATTTTGAAGGTGTTCAGTAAAACCCATTTTTCTCCCTCCATCTACTCAGGAGATGTGTCCACATCATCCACAATATTTGAAGTACTTTCACTTGCTCATTCTCTAGTCTAACATGATATATGCCATCTTCTGCAACAATGCCCTTCAGCACTCTGCAATGAGTAAACAGGGCAATCTCTGTTCCATAGGCTTAACGGATATAAATCATACATTAGGAATGTGAATGCACAAAAATAAGTTGTAGAATATTTCAGTCTTCCTGGGCATTCCATCTGAGACGTCAGAATAGTAGTACAGTGGTTCCCCGGGATACGAATCCCTCGGGATCCGAAATCCCCGGGACCCGAAACCGCCGGGGCCGGAAAAACGGCCCCGGCCAACGAAAAAAACCCCGGGTTGCGAAAAAAATTCGCAACCCAGACGCTTTAAAACAGCACACTTCCGGCGCGCTGTGCATTGGTTAAAGCGGTCCCCCGGGTAACGAATGACTTCCGGGTTACGAAGGTAATCCTGGAACGGATTACCTTCGTAACTCGGGGGACCACTGTACTTAAACAAAATAACTAAATAACTAAAAAGCAAGATTGAAAAGAGAAACAGCAGAATTGGAATATACGGTCCTCCCTCCGTTTTCGTGGACTTGGGATATGCATTGCTTGCCTATCTGCAGGAGGTGAATGGAGGGGGTTAAAATGGTGTGCACACTCCTATGGGCCTCCATTCAAGCCAATAGGGCTTGAATATGTGCAATTTTCCATTTTCGGGGAGGGGGGTCCAGAATGGATCCCCCGTGAAAAAGTAGGGAGGACTGTACATATCTATAGACTCCAGTCCATTAAAAAATTGGTTAAACAGAGACAATGGTTTCCTGGCACACTACACATATCATAATGCTAGGTAACTCCCCAAGCCTCATGCAGGCAATCTTTGTCAGTTCATCACATCTCCCTTCTGGTTCCCAGCCAGCACCACACTACGTTCTAGCAACTCTTTCATTGGACTCTTTTGTATTCTTATGGATTATATATAAAGATAATAGTTTCTCTGCTTTATATTTAACAGCACCAATTTAGTCCAAAATGTAAGAAAGTGTATGCATGTTTTTTCCCTAAAGCATTTTTATCTTCTGTTTTCCATTAACATTATGTTACTGTATTCTGTATATTCTGTGCAATGACATTTATATTATAAAAGTTTGGAGATGACAGTCACCAAATTTCATGTAGTCACTCATCAGCCTTGTAACGTGTGCGCAGTGGGCACCATTTATGAACAATCACATGTTCTACTTGCCTTCTTTCACCAAATACACAGAAGTTCAGTGCTTTGTTTGTGACAAGATAGTGACAAGACAGATGTTGACTGTTCTTGTAATTTTGTTTTTCTGTGTGGGGCAAATCCAAGTGAATTTTATTTAAAATGGAAATAAGAAAATGTAAATATATTCATTAAAATTTTTAAAAAATTCTGCAAGATTCAAACACAACCCTTCTTTTATGAAATCATTCAACCCTGTAACACCATTTTAATTCAGTGTTACTGTTGCATATGTGAAGATAACAGCATGCACCCAAAAATACAACTGTTTATTATTAAAATTCACTGTCTGGGTTAGGAAACCCAGGAAGAAGGGAAAGAGTGCAACTTAACTGAGGATCATTACTCATCTGCTTTGGTCCAGATCTAGTCTCTGCTTCAGCCAATTGTAGAGCCAGCTACAGATTTTTGCTGCGAACATGAAGCAATGTCCCAAACATACCCGCCCAGTCAGCCTACCTTGTTCTTTTTTTCCTGTCTGGTTCAGTGTGCTTCAAAATTAAACAAGGAGCTGCACTCACTTGCCAGTCTTATGTATAGGACTATGGGACATTAGTAGAAATAAAAATGAATTTTGTAGCATCCCTCATTACTATTATTATTAATGTTTATTTATATAGCATCATAAATTTGCATGGCACTATAAAAAGACAGCATATAACCTGCCAATGGCACACAATATAAGTCATAAAATATAAACTATACAAAATTAAGCAAGTTAGGCAGTTAAAATGCAAACTGTAAAAACAACTAATATATCCAAATGTTTTAGAGAACAAGAAAGTCTGTAATATGGATTTAAAACTAGCAAGAGAAGAGATAGTCTGCAGATGTTCAGGGAGTCAATTCCAGGAGTATGGTGCAGCAAGTGAAAAAGAACGAAGCCAAGCCAAGAAGGAATAAACCCTTGACTAGGTAAGAAGCCCTGAGCTCCTGGATCACAAATCTCAGACAGGATGGTGAGATGAAATAAGGACTGACAGATAAGGGGAAGCTATGTTGTGTAAAGCTTTAAACGTTAAGAGAAGAAGCTTGTACTAAATCCTAAAAGGAATGGGTAGCCAGTCAAGAGATGCCAGAAGTGGGGTGACATGATCAAAGCAATGAGCTAAAAAGATCATCTTAGCAGCAGAATGTTGAATGGGAATCAGAGGACTAAGGTGGGACAATGGGAGCCCCATCAGAAGAAGATTGCAGTAGTCAAGGCGGGAGATAGCTAGGTCATGAACCTTAGAGTAAGAGTCTAATTTTAGCAATATATATGTGTGTGCGTATATAAATTTATCAGGGGAAGCAGAGAATCTGATGGTTGTTGTTGTTGAGTGCCTTCAAGTCGCTTTTGACTTATGGCGACCCTATCATGGAGTTTTCTTGGCAGGATTTGTTCAGAGGAGGTTTCCCAGTGCCTTGAGAGCATGTGACTTGCCCAAGAGGAGTAGTGATTTTCATGGCGGAGTGGGGAATCAAACCCTGATTTCCAGAGTCATATTCCAACACTCAAACCACTACCAAGGGGTTTATGTCTGTGGGCACAGTGGTATCAGTGGACACCATATAATACACTCAGATCCAATATTAAAGTGACCTATTCAAATGGTCACTACTGTCATAAGTAGTTTCTTTCTGTGACTGGCTAGACTCATTGTGCAGCCTCATTCCAAGTTTTCCACAGTCATGTTATAGCTATCTTCCTGCCTTCTTCATCATTCCCATCCGCCTGATAAACCAAGGGTCTAAAAGGCAGAAGTCACTTTGGTTCAATCATACCTGCCACTCAGTCACATTCACATATACCCTAGAGACAAGGGCACTGGCAGAGCCATCATCCTGCTCCTGATGTTGTTGAACTCTAACATAGCTAGTTATGAAGAATGGTGGGAGCTGCGCTTCAACCACACCTGGCAGGCCACACAGTTCCCACTATTGTTCTCATGAATCCTTCAGATTCCATTAACATCTGGAAACAAGCCACCCCCTAGCAGACCTGCCATCCTTACAGAGAGAAATCACCATCAGCCTCAATCTTTACAGGAAGTGATCCATCAAAGACAACTGACGTTGAGAAAACATGTCTCCTCCCCGACTATTTTCCCCAGGACCAGATGAGAAAATGAGAGTTAAGAGTACAGCCTTCTACATATGTTGGACCAATTATGTGCTAGAATATTTTGCTCTACATACTTGTAAGCTTCAAGGACCATTACGCTGACCGTTGGTAGAATAGAATGATGGACCAAATATATATTTAGCCAGGGAAGGGACAGTGGGCTTTATGATGTGATCCCATTTATTTATTTATTTTAAAAAATAATATCCTATCTTTCCATTACAGTCCCAGTCCTCAGAGATGCTAAAAAATTTAAAACTACAAAATCAGCGATAAAAATAACAATAAAATAAAACAGCGAAGAATAACACAACGCATAGGTTTTGCATATAAAGTAGAAGGGGTTCACTCCTTTTACATTCCGTTCCAGTAACATTTCCAACCCAGCAGATGAAAAATCTGTTGGGATATAAATACCTCATCCAGAGGGTAAAAATCAAAATGAGAAGGGGCCAAAATAAGTGGAGAGCTCCACAATCCAGACACAGAGACATTTCCCATCAGTCAGGCATAATCCCCGTCATTTGTGTGTACTTTTGTGTCTATGTTACTCTCAAAGCAGATCACTACAAAGCCGGTCACACCTCAGCAACTATTGGGAATCAAAGCAGAGCCTCAACAGATTTTAAGGAACAAGAAAGCTTGAGCAGGCAGATAAAAATCAAACTGCAGTGCAATTCTATACCTGCCCACTCAGAAAATCCCATTACGTTCAATGGAACTCCCTCCAGGTAAGTGTGCATACTATTGTAACCTTCATCTGTAGAATGTTGCTTTTATATCTCAGAATTTCTCCTTGCGCTGTAATTTCCCATTTCTCTGTACTAAAATGCACCTTGTGTGTGTGTGTGTGTGTGTGTGTGTGTGTGGAGGGGGGGGTAGTAACCTGATTCCCTCCCCCAAGGCCACACAATCTGCTATCTAATAAGATTAACCTGCTTCCCTTTCAAGCCTGCTGCTCTTTGTCTGGAGACCATTTAATTGTTCACTAGCAATGTGTCATCTGGACTATCACTTTTTGTGAACACATGGCACTGTCATGCCTTGCACTGGTCACTGGTCCATCATTTGTCACCGGTCCAATTAATCAGGTATCCGCTAACTCTACCACCTGAAATTATTTGAACTGAAGGTTTAGCAGAGTTTTCCAATGAAGAGTTTGCAAAGTTACTTTGAATAATTAAGTAACTGTAACCCGAAGCAAAAAAAGTTGCAGCCACTGTAGTAGTTACAAGTTTTTAAGACAAACTTTTTCGTTTACTTTGCTTTCCTATTTCTCAAAAAATAACTAGAATCGTTACATTTTTTTACATTTTGGGAAATCATTTGAATTCTTCAAAGTGGCCTATGGTACAAAACAGTCCACCTTATCACAATGACTCACAACAGAGGAGTTTATCATACGATGGAATTGGGGGTATAATTCAATGGCAATCCGAATGCAATCATGGAGTTTCATGTAATTGCGTATGAGTGTATCTCACGCAATTTCGGGCAAAAGGGAAGTCATTCTGAACGCAATCATAGGTTTGACATTAATGCACATAACAGTATCTCATGCAGTTTCGGTCAATGGGAGGTCATTTTCAGGAAATGGGAAGTCATTCTGAACACATTCCGAATGCAATTAGATTTCACGTAAATTCCCTAAACTAGAGGAATTTACGTGAATTCGAATTGGCTTAATTCGAAATTGGGAGAAATTCCTCCCATGTGATAAACTCCCAAGACTGAGCATAAGCTGCAGTATAAATCTGCACTTCAACCATGAGATAGTCCTCCTGTAACATATAGGGCCACATTTTTTAACCATTAAAAAATTAACTAAAAGGTTATTGTTACATGGCAAAAGGAGTTTAGTTTTGTAGTTATGCTTTCATTGCTGGGGAAAGGAACTAACTGCAAATAACAAGTTGGCAACTAATTTTTTTCTGAGCCTTGCATGCATCCTTTCTATCACTAAGGTCTGGCCCCTTCCAAGAAAAGCTTGTTTAAGCTGGAGCTTAATTTTATCTATGTATTGTTAATTCAAATAGCAGCACTCGAAGAGTTCGACATCATTTGAAAGGTCAGATTTCCAGTGTGTTAATCATTAGTTGGCTGAAACAGGAGACTAGCTTTATGCTTAAAAATTGCCAGTAACCTCTGCCTGAGACCTTGGAAAGCTGCTGCAAGTTGGAGTAGACGATACTAGGCTAGCTTGACCAGTGTCCTGACTTAATACAAATCAGCTTCATGGTGTTCATTAAAAGCAGTGGCAATTCAAAGAACAGTGGGCTTGAAAGAGGACTACCCTTGTGTAACTGGATTGCAAACCACCTGGCCTTGCGGGAGGGCTCAGGTGAAACCCTACAGTTTGGGATGACTCCTGGAGGTCTAGATGATGCTTTGCACAGAAGCCAGGTGGCCACTGGGCAGCACGCACCAATTATAAAGTTCCATTCAATGGTCCACAGCTCTAAAAGAAAGGGAAATACTGGTGTCCTTCTGGAGTTGGTCCAATTAATATGAGGTATTTCAGATTAAATATCCTTTCTTGTGCCTGATGTGACACGAACATCCTTTGCTTAGGCATGAAACCATTTAAGAATACAGAAAGGAAAGTCTATTCAATACATATCTGCCAAACACATAGCTCCTAGATGATCAAATCAACTGGAGAAAGCGCTCCTAGGTACCTATGAGAAGGCATGAATGCAGCAGCAACAACCCATGTCCCAAGTAACTGGTATTCGGAGATACACACTGATTCTCGCCAGCTCTGCCACCTGAAATTAGTTTAACCGGAAGTCTGAACTGTGTGCTTCCATGCAGCAGCAGAGACCTTGGCAAATGATCTGGACTGCAAATCAAGATTGATAGGGAAGCCAGGAATCACCTAGCTAACCTAAATGCATTCACATCTCCAGAGCCAGATGAACTGCATCCAAGCCACCTTCCCTTCTCCTTTTATGTCATGTCTATTTAGATTGTAAGCCTCAGGGCAGGGAACTGTCAAATTAGCAATCTGTAAACTGCTCTGAGAGCCTTTTTGGATGAAAAGTGGGATATAAATACTCTAAATAAATAAATAAAATATGCAGAGGTATAGGATGGGGACTACTTGACTCAACAGTTATTACATGTGAAAAAGACATTGGGTTTTGTTTTTTTATCATAAACTGAACATTAGCCAACAGTGTGATGTTGCAGCAAAAAAGGCAAATGCTATTTTAACCTGCATTAATAGAAACATAGCATCAAGGTTGAGTTCAGTAATAGTTGTTAGCACCCCTGTATACTCCACGCTTTATTTTGGGGCCCTCATATTTTTATATCTCCTATCTGAAGATAGTATGTTTTTGAGAGATCAATGACCTTTCAGGAACAGTAGGTCTGATCCCCAGGAGAAAAGAAAAATGTGGACATCTAAGTAAACAAGTCCATCAAATCTAAATGCATAAATTAAATGCTTCTTCCTTCCCCCAAGTAATCTGCATTTCCCTTTGCAACTCGAGACAAAAGATCTCCTTGAGCCCAAAAAAAAGAATAAGCCAATCTCTCTGCCTGTTGTGTCCTCAGCCCAATTTCACTGTCCATCCATCCTGATCCAATCACTGTTTTTATTACACTAAAATTAAAGCCTTTAACCACTCTGGAATCCCATTGATTTCTAGGAAAGGACATGAGCCTGGTGAGATATTCCATCACTTGGGGCTATATTTTAAGGTATAAATCCAGTTCCAAGAACCTAACCTCTGCATACACAGACATACACCCCCATACTCTGTGTACATTGTGTCACCCTCAGACCTCCCAGTCTGAGCCATTCCAGCTTTCTGTGGTCTACTCATTGGACAGGGAATTATATGTTGTTGTTGTGTGCCTCCAAGTCATTTCCGACTTATTGCAACCCTATTGTGGCAAGGATTTCTTGGCAAGTTTCTTCAGAGGAGGTTTGCCATTGCCAGCTTCTGAGGCTGAGAGTGTGTGACTTGTCCAAGGTCACCAAGGGGCCCAGCCAAGATTTGAACCCTGGTCTCCCAGGGTCATCTTCCAATGCTCAACACACTGGCTCTCAGGTAATTATAACCCCTTACTAACCCCTAAAAACTCTGCTAGACTGTTTCCATAGAGTTTATCACGTGGGAGGAATTTCTCTCAATTTCAAAAGAAATGGAAGTGAAGCCAGTTCAGAATTGAGTAAATTCGTTAGTTCAGCTAATTTACTTGATTGCATATTGACACTGCATTGCGTTCAGAACTGCCCAAAATTGCTTCCCAGTGCCCGAAATTGCGTGTGATAGTTTCTCACGCAATCACACGAAACCCCACGATTGAGTTCAGAAGGACTTCCCTTTGCCCAAAAATGTGTGTGATCAGCTTTCACGCAATCATGCGAAACCCCATAATTGCGTTCAGATTGCCATTGGATTATACTTCCAGTTCCCTTCGGGGGATAAACTCCCATATTTCTGTTTCAGTTAACTGTGTGCTGTATCTGTTTAAATTGCTATCTTGTGTGTATGATTGCACTCTGCATTTTTCTAAATAAAACCTTAATTTAACCTTCTTAAAAACAGGTGGAAAACCAAAACCTAGGGGAACTTCCTCAGTTAGTACAGCTATACACAGGTGCAAATTGTCCAAAAGTTACCCAAGCCTCTTGCAAAAGCTAATTTCTTCGACATTTGATGTAACGCTGATAGTTGATGGAATCCCCCCAGTCCCCCCACCTGGATAATATAGTCCTACTATATTCTGCACTGATTTTTTTTAAAAATATATTTTAATTTTAAAAAAAAATTACATTTTAACCAAATCTTCACTATACAGGTATATATGCAAATACATTTAGGTTATGTGTATGATATTGTAATTTGAAGGTATAATTTTAATTTTGCTAGTTGTTTATGTCACATCTATTAGCATCACATTCAGTGGTGTATGGGGATTATGATTTATGAGTAACATTAGTTCACAAAAGCATTACTAAGGATTCTGTATAGTGTGAAATGGAAGGTCAATGGGAGGATGACACCATGAGTTACCGCACTGGGTGACACCAACCCTAGGGACGCCACTATATACTGCTACCTGCTGGGGATGCTTTATTGGAGATCCTGCACTGAGCAGGTGGTTGGACTCTATGGTCCAGGATGCCCCTTCCAACTGTATGATTCTATTGTAGGGATAACATGCAACAACTATAATTAAAAGCCTCACTGGCCATAAACCTTTCTCTGAACATCCATGTTGTCGCCCATCACAATTCCACAGTTTCACTATGCACTCTGTGAAGAACTGCTTCCTTTGTCCGTGGTGAATCTCGCACCATTGGCGTCAGTGGAAAACTACAGTGTCCCTTTGACGTAAACCCAAGGTAACGGTAAAAATGTATGAAACAGTCAGAGTTTCTTCAGGGAAATCCAAGTTACTTTCAGAAATGCCAGGCACATTCAGTTCTGTAAGTTTGAGTGTCGGACTCCGACTCTAGAGACCAGGGTTCGGCTCCCTGCTCGGCCATGAAACCCACCTTGGGCAAGTCACATGCTCTCAGCCTCAGGGGAAGGCAATGGCAAAGCTCCTCTGAAAAATAAGGTAAATAAATAAATAAATAAATCTTGCCAAGAAAACTCTTGTGAGCAGGTCGCCGTAAGTTGGAAAAGAACTTGAAGGCACATAATAAATAGGTCTCTAAGTCTGGAATCTTTTTAAAGGAAGTTGGAAATGAGCTGGAAGAAATTGTGTTTTTGTTTCCGATGTTGTAATCCACACATTTCTTTTGGCCACGCTGTGGCTCTCGGATCAAGCAAGTTTTCAGGCATTTTGAAAGGATGAAGAACAAAGCCCTTCAGTCTGGGATACAAAAGTAGCTGGGAGGGTCTACACTTAGATATGTGAAGATCCACATCTGCCCCACTTTAACTGTCATGGTTCAATACCATGGAATTCTGGGAATTGTAGTTTGTCCTAGCACCAGAGTTCCGCACCAACAGTTAATACTTCCTTTCTGGGTGTGTGCTCCCTGTGTAGACATAAGGCTGGCTTGTGATGCTGTTTTTTTCTTTTCTTTTCTTTTCAGTTACCTGTGGAGTTTATCATACGATGGAATTTAGGGGTATACTCCAATGGCAATCTGAACACAATAATAGGGATTGCGAATGAGTGTATCTTACGCAATTTCGGGCAATGGGAAGTCATTCCGAATGCAATCATCGGGTTTCACGTAATTGCGTATTAGAGTATCTCACACAATTTCGGGCAATGGGGGGTCATTTTCGGGAAATGGGAAGTCATTCTGAATGCATTCCAAACGCAATCAGATTTCACGTAAATTCGCTAAACTAGTGAATTCACGTAATTGCGAATTGGCTCCATTCGCAATTGAGAGAAATTCTTCTCATGTGATAAACTCCTGTATCTGGAATCCCTTCGCTAAAATCCCTGCCCTCTGACTTAGGCTGCATCTGCACTGCAGAAATAATTCAGTTGGACACTACTTTAACTGCCATGGCTCAATGCTATGGAATCCTGAGACTTGTAGTTTTATAAGACATTTAGCCTTCTCTGAATTCCAGTTGCATTCGGAATGGATTCAGAATGACTTCCCATTACCCGAAAATGACCCGCCTATTGCTCAAAATTGCATGAGATGCTTTAATTCGCAATAACGTGACACCCATGATTGCGTTCGGAATGACTTCCCTTTTACCCGGAATTGCGTGAGATACTTTAATAGGCAATAAACGTGAAACCCCATGATTGCGTTCGGATTGCCGTTAGATTATTCTTCCAATTTCCGTCGTCTGATAAACTCCTTAGATTATGTTTGCCGATATAGGAAGGCATCCGTGACGTTTGCCCTCGAGTCCTGAGTTCGAATCTTGGGGCTCGGCTCCAGATTCCTGGCCGAGAGTCCATTCCGGCTCTTGCGGTCTTCCTCGAAAGGCCCTGGCCGGCTGCCAGATGAAGTGTGTGGAAATGACACCGCCAGGGCGGCCGAGATTTTCCTTAATTTCTCTCTCTTTTTTCCCCGCATGCAGACAGGCTGACATTGGCTGGAAAGTGGAGCAGCTCGTCAGGGACAATCAATGAGAATCGATCGAGCTGCTGCTGCTCAGACGAGGCTCAGGGCTGGGAAAATATAACACAACACCACCACCACCAGCAGCAGCACACACTCACAATCACACTCACAACCACACGCACACACACACAGTAAGAGATTGCCATCTCAAATCTCCTACTATTTCAGACCCCCTTCTTTTTTTTTAATTTAATTTTTATTCCAAACTTATTATTTCACACTTCTCTCTAACACACAAAACACATATCACAGGCCAACCTTATCATCCCCCCTCTTTTTTTTTAAATTTAAGTTTTATTCCAAACTTATTATTTCGCAATTATACCAAACAAAATCATCACACATATCACAGGTCAACCTTATCATCCCCCCCCCCCTTTTTTAAATTTCTTTCTTTCTTTTTATTTATTTAATTTTTATGCCAATCTTATTATTTCACAACTCTCAACGCACAAAACCATCACACATATCACAGGTCAAGCTTATCGTCCCTCGTTTTTCTTAATTTTTTATTCCAAATGTATTATTTCACAATTATACCTAACACACAAAATCATCACACATATCATAGGTCAATCTTATCATCCCCCCCTTTTTTTCTTTTTTTTAATTTAATTTTTACTCCACATTTATTATTTCACAATTATACCAAACAAAATCATCACACATATCACAGATCAGCCTTCTCATTCCCCCTTTTTTCTTTATTTAATTTTTATGCCAAACTTATACTTTCACAATTATACCTAACAAACAAACATCATTGCACATATCACATAATATCAACCTTATCATTTTTTCTTTACTTTTTATTCCAGACTTATTTTTTCACAATTATAACTAACACAGAAAATCATCACACATATCACATATCAACCTTATCACCCCCTTTTTTTCTTTAATTTAATTCCAAACGTATTATTTCACAACTATCTCTAACAAACGAAATCATCACACATATCACATGTCAACCTTATCATCCTCCCCCTTTTCTTCTTTCCTCTTTCCTCTTCTTCAAAATAACGTTTCCTTCTCCTCCAAAGTTGGGGGAAGAGAAGAAATAAGAACGATCCTTCCCTTTTTTAAAAAAACAACACAGATAAATATTCCTTTCCCTTCCTGTTGTTGTTGTTGTTGTTGTTGTTGTGTGCCTTATGGTGGGGTTTCTTAAGAGAGGTTTCTTAAGAAAGGGGGTTTCTTCTCAGGCCGAGAGAGTGTGACCGCCCCCAAGGTCCACCAGTGGGCTTCCCAGTGGGTTTCGGTGGCCGAGCCAGGATTCGAACCCAGGTCTCTTAAGACTGATCACCCAGTGCTCAAGCCACTAGGTCATGCTCGCTCTTTTTAATGCATCTGAGGAAGTAGACTGAAGTCTAGGAAAGCTCCTGCTGTCAATTTCTTTCAGTGAGTCTCAGAGGTGCTACAAGACCTCTCTACGTACTGATTCTACAGACTTACACAGCAATATCTTTGAATTCTTTTTCCCACATGTGTGCCTTCAAGTTTTTTCTGACTTATGGCAATCCTATCACATTGTTACTGTTTTTTCTTGGCAAGAGTGGTTCAAAGGGAGGTTTGCCCTGGCCTTCTCCTGAAGCTGAGAGAGTGTGACTCACCCAAGGTCACCCAGTGGTTTTGCCATGGCCGAGCCAGGATTCGAACGCTAGTCTCCAATGCCCTAGTTCAACGTTCAAGCCACTACACCACACTGGCTCTTGTTTGTGTTGTTGTTGTTGTGTGCCTTCAAGTCATTCCTGACTTGCAGAGGCTTAAGTTGACAACTGGGCTTTCCTTGGCATGGTTCTTCATTTCCCCTATTTTTGTTGTTGTTGTGCTTCTTCAACTCTGGTCTCTGAATCCGCAGTGCCGAAACAATCCATCCTGACGCCACTTTAACTGCCGTGGCTCAGTGCCATGGAATTCTGCGAGCCCGTGTGTCCCAACAGACTATAAGTCCCAGAATTCCACAGCCTCGATCCACGGCAGTTAAAATGGTGTCAAAGCGGATCATTTCGCCAGTGCGGATGCAGCCCCCATGTCCTTAGACATGCTTAGGAGTCGATCCCATGGAACCGAACAGGCCTTAACGCCTGCGAAAAAGGCCTCAAAGAGCCCCCTGAGTGAGGAGATGTGTCTTAGCTTGGAGGGCGGCTTTTTATGGTAGGGAGGTTTGACTAACAGGGACCTGTCTGTTGTTGTGTCAGCCGTGGAAAGCCGCCGCTAGCTTTATTAGTGGGGCTCTGCCATAATCCTTGCCTGATTGCTCCTTAATTCGACGCTTGCTCGCAGGATGCTTTGCTGGAAGGCCTGGTCAGCTGGGTTGTTGTCCTTACAGATTGCAAAGGATAAAGCCGAGCAAATGAATCCCACATTGGTGGCACAAATGGGCTTGCAAGGGATGCGCCCACCATCTGAGGCTGCATCCGCACTGCAGCAATAATGCGGCTTGACCTCGCTTTCGCTGCCATGGCTCCGTGGGATGGAATTCTGGGAACGGTACCATGGCATGGAGCCACAGCAGGGAAAGGGAGGTCAAGCCGCATTCTTGCTGCAGTGCGGATGCAGCCCCAGAGGCCCTGCATCGGTGCAAGAGCACATCTTCATCATCATCTCCCGATACCATCTTGGCATTAAACATCCTCGCCATTTCTCATTAATCCAGCTTTATCTTTTATTTTCAGGGAGAGAAGCAAGGAGAGCCAGGGTGAGAATAAACATGTCTAAGGTTATCTGGCTTAAATCCTTTTTTCCTCTCTTTTTTTAAATGTACGCCTCTGGCGAGAGCGGCTTCAGCCCAGGCACAAACAGGTACCAAAGCTACAGCTTGTTCTGTCCTCGAAAGGGCAACCGGCAAGTCACGATTTATTTATTTCCCATGAAAAATGGCTTTGGGAGGCCCTGATTTAGAGGTGGGGAGGGGATGCTGAATGCTTTTCCCCATGGGCAGTGTTTCTGCCAGAAAAAAATCCCTCCATCACCTGCTTTCCCTTTCTTCGCAGGGTTAAGAGATACATGCCTCCTTTTCTAGGAAGGGAGAGAGGAGCAAAAGGATGTGTGGAGGGGATCATTTTAAGAAAAAGGCTAAAAAAGCCAAAGCGCATGTGTGTGCATGATGTAGACAGAAATGTAGATTGCTAAGGCATGGATTTATTTTATTTTTTAAAAAGTCGATAGAATGGTGTGGTTTTGTCTCGGGCACAAGACAAATGACAGGTCCTCATCACATCCCACTGATGCCCAGATACTTGATTTCCAGCTTCTGTTTAAACAAAAACAAAAAGGAATCCCAAGACTTCTGGGAAAAGCCACTATCCCCAACATAACCCTTATTATGTACCTGGTACACCTTTTCAAGGACCCAGCAGGATCTTATAATCCTTGGGTTGCTTGTAAATCCCCATTTCCTGCCACTTTGTCTGCAAAGCGTGAAGACTGAAAAATGCCATTTCCGTTTTCTGATTGTGGGTCACAGTGCCTTGATCAACAGCATTGCAAGAAATCCACCCCCATCTCCCTTTGGCTGCATCCAGACCACTGAAATAATCCGGTTTGACACTACTTTAACCACCATGGCTCAATGCCGTCTAATTAAAGATTATACGTTCAGCGCTGTGTAAATTTACAGCACTATATAAATAAAGGTTAATAATAATAATTAATTAATAATAAATAAATATCCTTCTCCTCTACAAGATGCATTCGGGGCGGCTTACAAAGATTTTTTTAAAAAATACAAAACATACAATTCAAATCCCTCAATCCCCCTTAAAATAAAATTAAACATAAACAACATAAAATATACAACATACATTTTATAAAAAATGTGGTTGTGGTGAGGTCGGAATTCAGCAATTAGATTTCGGGGAACTATTCAGGAAAGGCCTGCCAGAAGAGATCCGTCTTTATATCTTTTTTAAAGCTGTTTAGGGTGATAATGTGACGGCTCTCGTCTGGCAGGCCGTTCCACAATCTGGGAGCGACAGCTGAGAAGGTCCTCTGGGAGGTCATGGACAGCCTTGTTTATAAGGCTGTAACAAATTCTTCCCCAAGGATCTAAGTGTGCGGGGAGGATTATATGGAAGGAGACGGTTCCGAAGATAGGTTGGACCCAAGCCATTTAGGGCTTTAAGGTGATAACCAACACCTTGTACTGGGCCCAGAAACTAATGGGCAGTCAGTGGAATGATCTTAAGATCGGTGTTATATGGTCTCTTCAGGATGTACCAGAGACCAGCCTGGCTGCCATGTTGTGAACTAGCTGAAATTTCTGGACCAAGCACGAGGGTAGCCGCATGTAGAGTGCATTGCAGAAATCAAGGTGTGAGGTTACCAGCGCATGTACTACGGTCTCAAGGTCCTTGACTTCCAGGAAAAGGTGCAGCTAACGTATCAGTCGAAGATGATAACAGGCACTCCTGATCGTCGTGTTCACCTGATTTGTCAGGTCAAGCGATGGATCTAGGAGCACCCCCAAACTGTGAACAATAATAATAATAATAATAATGCTATGGAATTCTGGGAACTGTAATTTATTGTGGCACCAAAGCTCTCTGAGAGAAGGCTAAATGTCTCACAAATCTAGGCTGTGTCCACACTGCAGAAATAATCTGGTTTGACCCCACTTTAACCACCATGGCTCAATGCTATGGAATTCTGGGACATGTAGTTAGTTGTGGCAATAATCATGTGTCAAACCAGATTATTTCTGCAGTGTGAATACAACGTTAGTTCCCCTTCTATTTTTGAATGGTTTGTTTTACTTAAATTTGATTTTAATTTTGCAAAGGGTGAACATTCCCCTGTTTATTTGTGTAACAATTACATCTGTTTCTTCCCATCGAGGTGGCTAAGAAACATCTAATGACACAGAACAATGTAGCAAAAAAACACAGATCCTAAACACATTGCAGAAATAATCCAGTATGAGACCGCTTTAACTGCCCTGGCTCAGTACTAGGGAATTCTGGAAACTGTAGTTTTGTGAGATATTTAGCCCTCTCGGCCAGAGAGCACTGGTGGCACCACAAACTACAATTCCCACGATTGGTTAGCACTGAGCCAGGGCAGTTAAAGCAGTCTCAAACAGGATGATTTCTGCAGTGTGTTTTCGACAAGAGATAGCATTAAAACTAGAGTAACACTTCCCATAGGGTTAAAAATAATTTAAAGACCGCAAAGCCTTCATAAAAAGAATTCCTCCACATCCAGGCAATTCCAGGAAAACCCACTCCCCACTAAAGCCCTTTCCAAGGTCCTAAACCTATGTAACTCAAGTGGATGTAGGGACTTGGAACTCTTTCACACTACACATTTACAGTGCTACGATTCCATTTTAACTTCCATGGCAACATCTAATGGAATTGTGGGGCTTGCAATTGAAGAACGAGCCTTTGGAATCCTCAGCCAGAGAGCTCCTCTGGTGCCTCCGACCAAACTGCAAATCCCAGGGTTCCACAGGATCCAGTCACAGCAACCAAAGTAGAATCATAGCACTCATAGAATCATAGAATCATAGAATCATAGAGTTGGAAGAGACCACAAGGGCCATCCAGTCCAACCCCCTGCCATGCAGGAACTCCCAGTCAAAGCATCCCCGACAGATGGCTATCCAGCCTCTGCTTAAAGACCTCCAAGGATGGAGACTCTACCACACTCCGAGGGAGTGTGTTCCACCGTCGAACAGCCCTTACTGTCAGGAAGTTCCTCCTAATGTTGAGGTGGAATCTCTTTTCCTGCAGCTTGCATCCATTGCTCCGCGTTCTGGTCTCTGGAGCAGCAGAAAACAAGCCTGCTCCCTCCTCAATATGACATCCCTTCAAATATTTGAACAGGGCTATCATATCACCTCTTAACCTTCTCTTCTCCAGGCTAAACATCCCCAGCTCTCTAAGTCGTTCCTCATAGGGCATGGTTTCCAGACCCTTCACCATCTTAGTTGCCCTCCTTTGGACCCGCTCCAGTTTCTCCACATCCTTTTTGAATTGTGGTGCCCAGAACTGGACACAGTATTCCAGGTGGGGCCTCACCAAAGCAGAATAGAGAGGCACTATTACTTCCTTTGATCTAGACACTATACTTCTATTGATGCAACCTAAAATAGCATTGGCCTTTTTAGCTGCTGCATCACACTGCTGACTCATGTTCAACTTATGGTCTACTTGGACTCCTAGATCCCTTTCACACATAGTTTCATTCAGCCAGATGTCCCCCATCCTATATCTGTGCATTTCATTTTTCCTCCCTAGGTGCAGAACCTTACATTTCTCCGCATTGAATTTCATTTTGTTAGCGTTGGCCCAGCTTTCTAGTCTATTCAGGTCATTCTGAATTTCAATCCTGTCTTCTGGAGTATTGGCTACTCCTCCTAATTTGGTGTCATCTGCTAATTTGATAAGTATGCCCCCAATTCTGTCATCCAAGTCATTAATAAAGATATTGAATAGCACTGGGCCCAGGACAGAACCCTGTGGGACCCCACTGGTCACTTCTTTCCAGGATGAAAGGGAGCCAGAGCACTATAATTGTGTAGTCCATATCAGTCCTCAGAGGGCATCTGTCAATACTCTGAGCAAGCACGCAAGATCATCCAGGAGAAGGTAGACTATGGAGTTTATCAGATGATGGTAGTTGGAAGTATAATCTAATGGCAATCCGAACGCAATTATGGGGTTTCATGTTATTGCGTATTAAAGTCTCTCACACAATTTCGGGCAAAAGGGAAGTCATTCTGAACGCAGTCATAGGGTTTCACGTTATTGCGAATTAAAGCATCTCACGCAATTTCGGCCAATGGGGGGTCATTTTAGGGTAATGGGAAGTCATTCTGAACAAATTCCGAACACAATGGGAATTCACATGAATTCGCTAAATTAGCAAATTCATGTGAATTGCCTCCATTCGAAATTGGGAGAAATTCCTCCCGTCTGATAAACTCTATCAAGATAATCCTAGTTCTGAACAAAAAAGAGTTTTAATGTCATCACCAGCTATTTGAAATGACCAAAAAACCATTGAACACTGGTTATATGTGCCCAGTAGGAAGTTCAGTTAACAATCTAGGTTCAACAATATATGAAATGGTCTCAGCCCAACCAAGAAGGGAATGACCTAGAGCCCTGAAACTTAGATGCTATTCCACATATTCACCCCAATGGTCAACAAACTCCAGCACATTGTTTCTCAAGTTTATTCAACCCTTCGAATAAATAAATAAATAAATCCTGATGTTTGGTCACTGAAATACTTCTCTGCGGCTGCTATTGTCTCTGGATCGTTTGAAAATGTCCTTCCTTTCCAACTCTTTTTAAAGTGTGGAAACAGGAAATACTTGGATGGTGCAAGATCTGGGGAGCAGATCAATAAAAGTTTCCAAAAACGTATCAAAGATAGTCCCGCAAATTCTGCACAGTAGCAATCCAGGAATGATGTGATAAGGACATGTGGCAAGACCCGTAGAATCTAGGAACAGACCTGGCGGAAACACCTGAGCAAAAACATGCTTGGTCATGGTCACCCCCTGAGCATCAATCTATCCATCTGTGTATCTCAATGAAATTTTATTTTAAAATATATTTGATGTTTTAGACCTGCAGGGGGCATCCTGTTTTCATCATGCTTGAGACATCCAACAAGTGGCCCAGTTTGTCAAGACAGTACACCCCCTTCACTCTTTGTGTCACACAGTTTAGTAACCCCCCTGCTTCAGAGATAAACTTTGCCTCCAGACCTCCAACAAAATAGACAGGTAAGTTATTTTGGAGTGATGCGTTATGACAAGGGGTGCACCTGCACTGTAGAAATTTTGCAGTTTGATAACACTTTAGGTGGTGTAGCTCCATCCTATGGAATCCAGGGATGTGTAGTTTTTTGAGGCACCAGCAGTGTTGGGTAGCAAAGGCTAAAGACCTTGTAAAACTACAGATCTCAAGATTCCATAGAATAGAGCTGCAACAGTTAAAGCATTCATTCTGCAGTGTAGAAGCACCCCTTAGGCTTGTTTTTGTTTTGTTTCCTGTAGTTAAGTTTAACTGGAATGGTTTTTAAGCATATTTGTGCAATTGATAAAAGTGCCTGATTTATGTTATGAAAAATTAATATAATATTGTTGTTTTTAACCGAACTTAGTATGTATTTTACTGGGAAAGAAAACATTCACAGGAAGAGTACAGGAGTGGGCAGTCAACATACCAGTAGGAAGACTGGAGCATCTTTTCTCTAGAGGTTCCAAGATGATCTAAATGCTTTTTTCATAGCTAATAACTTCACCGGTTGGAGAATCAGTTTGATAATATTCAGACTCCCAATTGTTTGTACACACAAATATGCTCTCTATCCTGCCAGAACATCTGTTGCTATTGCAATTACAGCATGGGCTGAGGTTTTGCAAATGCCCTAAGTGCTTAATTCACTGTTAGCTGTGGCTGCTGTCACTTGTGAATGGTAAAACATATTTTACCTCTTACCTGCATAACAGTGAAATCTTAAAAAAAAAAATCCTTTTTCTTCAAAGCTTCTCATTATGAACTGAAACTTTAAAATTAAATTAAAATAAAAACTTGTAAACATCAGCAATGCTGATCACTTGCAACTTGGTGGTTTGTTTTCCCCATGTTTTGAAATATGTTGGTTTTACTCCAGCAGTATAATAATATCTCTCAAGGGGGTGGGCCTTTATTTGACCTTATTTAACCTTTATTTGCAGAAAAAAATAATTGTACTTCTGCATCAGACTAGTGCTTTCTTAATAGTAGCAGATCCTGTGTGTGTGTATACCCTTCCAAGTAACTTGCCAACATGACGACCACATGAATTTTCATGCATTTTCATGAATACTCAGTGTTTTTGCCAGTTCCTTCCTCTAAAATATATCCAACAACACCTGCTATTCATTGTTGGTCTCCCATCCAAGTACTAACCAGGGATTTTTAAATGTTTATTTATTTATTGTATTTATTTTTATCCCATAGAATCATAGGACCTTATCAGACGACGGAAATTGGAAGTATAATCTAATGGCAATCCGAACGCAATAATGGGGTTTCACATTATTGCAAATTAAAGTATCTCACGCAATTTCGGGCAAAAGGGAAGTCATTCCAAACACAATCATGGGTTTTACGTTATTGTTAATTAAAGCATCTCACGCAATTTCGGTCAATGAGGGGGGTCATTTTCAGGTAATGGGAAGTCATTCTGAACGCATTCCGAACACAACTGGGATTCACGTAAATTCGCTAAACTAGCAAATTCACGTAAATTCGAATTGGTTCCAATTAACTCCATTCGCAATAAAGAGAAATTCCTCCCATCTGATGTCCATAGAATCATAGAGTTGGATGAGACCACAAGGGCCATCCAGTCCAATCCCTTGCCATCTTTTTCCCATTTCAGGTTTCAAAGCATCTTACAACAAATTCACAAACATATTATAATCCACAAGATACAAAATTAAAATGAGATTAAACAATAAAAAAAATTAGAACATACATACACTCCAGCACAACAATTAGCAAGATCTGGCACATTATTTTGGTGGGATAGGTCTTATGTAATCAATCAACAAATGCCTGTCTAAACAGAATAGTTTTTAATTGTCTGCAAAAAGAAAGTGGGGGGGGTGCCAGTCTAACTTCTTTGAGAAGGAAGTTATAGAGCCTGGGTGCAGCCACTGTGAAGGCCCTCTCCCGTGTTGCAACCAGGTGTACCTAGGAGGAAGGTGGGACAGACAGAAGGACCTTCCCAACAGATCTCAAGGCATGGTGCTGGTCTGTACGGTAAAAGACGGAGCTTCAGAGATAGACCTCGGCCATATTCAAATTCACACTTTGAATTCTGCCTGAAAATAGACTGGCAGCCAATGAAGCCATTGCAGTTGTACATTCCCTGTAGCCAGCCCCAGTTAGCAACCTGGCTGTAGCTCTTTGGACCAACTGAAGTTTCTGAACCCTCTTCAAAGGTAGCCCTACATAAAGTGTGTTTTGGCAATCCCACAATGTAACTAAGGTGTGTAACACAGTGGCCAGATCTGTTGTCTCAAGAAATGGTCACAGCTGGTACACGTGCTTTAGCTGTGCAAAAGCACTCTGAGCCACTGCTGAAACATTATTATAATTATTATTATAATTATTATTATTATTATCATCAACATAGGCCACTGCTGAAACTTGATGTCTGGGCTCAGAGTTAAATCCAGGAGCACACCCAAGCTGCAGACCTTCAGAGGGTGTGTAACCCCACCCAGCACAGACTGAATCCCAATTTCTTGATCTGCCTTTCGATTCACCAGGAGCACTTCCATTTTGTCTGGATTAAGTTTCCATTTGTTCACCTTCATCCAGTCTATTATTAATGACAGGCACCAATTTAGGACCAAAACAGCTTCCTTGGCTTGTGATGGAAAGGAGTAATAGAGTTGGGTACATACTGATAGCACCAAACCTTACAACTCCAGACTACCTCTCCTAGTGGTTTAATGTATGTGTTAAACAGTATTGGGAACAGTACCAAGCCCTGAGGAATCCTGAACAGCAATGGCCAAGTGGAAAAGCAGGAGTACCCCAGCAACACCTGGGTTCATCCCTCCAGGAAGGAAAAGAGACTCAGGAGTTTATCACACGACGGAAATTGTATCTCATAAAGTATCTCACGCAATTTCAGGCAAAAGGGAAGTCATTCCGAATGCAATCATGGGTTTTACCCACTATCTAGCTTCTGGCATACATCATCCACTGAGGTGACCAAAATTGTCTCTGTCTCATAACCACACCTGAAACTAGATTAAATGGATCCAGGTAATCCATCTCATCCCTTGGAGCCTGGAGGCCCTTGCCCAAAAAAGGAATGTTAAGAGACTGGCTGATTATTATTCAGAATATTTAAATAATGTTTTTACAACAGCCTTTTTCAGAGAAGCCGGAACTCCACCTTGTTTCAGTGATCTATACTCCCTATACCCATTCAGCCAGTCTCTCTCGCTTGTTTAATATGCCAGGAAGAGTAGGATCTAATCTACATGTGATGGTTCTCACCTCTCCAAGAATCTTGTCCACATCCCTGGGTTGCACAAATTTGAAATTATCCATTGTCTCTGAACAGGCAGAAGCCAAAGTTTCATCCACTGAATCTGTATCAACTGTAACAACCAAGTCAGAGTGGATCCAAGTGATTTTATCAGGAAAGTTCTGGGCAAGTTGTTCACAGTGGGCTGTTAAGCGGTCTTGATTTTCGTCTCTTGGGCCTGTACGTAAAAAGGCCCTGACCACTCAAAACAGGTTCTCTGGCCAGCTCCTTGAAGACACAATAGAGCAGAGAAGAAATTTGCCTTAACTACCTGGCTGCATTGCCCCAGAATAGGCAGTCAGATAAACTTTAACCTGTGCTAGATCTGACCCCCAGAGTTTTCTTCCATTGTCCTTCTACTCGCCTTCTTGCTTGTTTCATTACCAGCAACTTTCTAGAAAAATGAGGTGGTGCAGTTTGGTGCCTCTCCATGAGAAGGGATCATAGGAGCAATCGTGTCAACTGTCTGGGCCTTTTCTGCATTCCAGAAGTCAGTCAGAACTTTGACAGGATCACATGTCAAGGCATCCCAAAGAGCCACCAGGAATCTATCTGATCCATAAGCCTCCTACAGTGGACTATTTTAATGAGTCCCCCACCATTTGCACCAGGTGGTGATCTAGACAGTAAAACTATAGACAGTTCCTAAAAGATTTACTAAAATTTAGTTTAAAAATAAATAAACACTGGTATGGTGTTGTTTGCCTTCAAGTCTTTTTTGACTTATGGTGACCCTAAGGTGTGCTGATGATCAGAAGATCGGAAGGTTGGCAGTTCAAGGCCCGAGTGCTGCATAATGGGGTGAGCTCCTATCACTTGACCCAGCTTCTGCCAACCAATGTTCGAAAGCATGGAAATGCAAAAAGATAAATAGGTACCACTTCAGTGGGAAGGTAGCAGCATTCGGTGCAGTCATGCTGACCACATGACCACCAGAGCAGTCCTCGGACAACACTGGCTCTTTGGCTTAGAAATAGAGATGAGTACCACCCCCTACAGTTGATTACGACTATACATTCACATCAAGGTACTACCTTTACCTTTATCTTTACCTTTAAAGTAAAGCTATAACAGGGTTTTGTTGGCATGTTTCTTTGGGGGGGGGGCAATGCCATCCTCTGAGGCTGAGAGACTATGTCTGCCCCAACACTATATATGAATAATTTAATAAAACAGGAGGCATTGACCAATATCCTACATCAGCAACTTAGTTCAGTATAATTAACTAAGTAGTTGATGTAGCATATTGGTCAATGTCTCCTGTTTTTACTAAATTCTTCACTAATTATAATTAACTAAGAAATCTTTCCTGGCCTGACTTCACCCCTAAACTTGATGGAAACATCCTTCACCCATGCTCTGATAGCTGGTCAAATGGACCTCCTAATCCTGAAGCAGCCTCGGCCCAGTAAAGCAGATAGAGGAGAGACAGAATCTTGACAATAGTTTCACAATTGTGGTTAAGTAGTGATTGTGAATTTGGAATAGGTACAAGTTAGTAAATTTAGCTAACTGTTCCATATTCATGGTCACTGCTTAGTCATGATTGTGATACTATTGCCATGATCATAACATCTACCTCTCCAAACCTACTTAACTATGCTTCAGCTGCCTGGGGAGAAGAAGGTACATTATGCAAATCATTGGACCATGTGTGAATGACATTTCTACCAGGTTTGGGGGGGGGGGGGTGTTCAGGTCAGAAGAGGTTAAGAATACTTGACTAAATAACTGATGTAGAATACTGGTCCTTGCCTTTAGAGAGATCAGCTGCCACATACCACCCCAAATAAGTTTTACATCCCTTTTCTCATCTGGAAAACGGCAAAAACTTAGGCAGATTTTTACCTAAAAGAATATGGGAATATAACCTGTTTATGCAAAGGCCCACTATTTAATCACAAAGAAGAAAAAGAAAGAAAGAAAAGAAAAAGAAAAAGAAAAAAGGCCCCATTCTCATCCTGTATTTGTTTTATTTAACAACAGACAAATCATGTGCTCACCCCCCTGAAATGCATATTAACCATCTGAAATGACAAAATGACAAAATATCAGTGTTTGTTGCAAAGAAAAACTACTTTAATGATGACTTAACTCTCAGGACTGAAGAAAATTAGTACTTTCCTCACCAGTGAATTGCCTTGCCAAACTAGACCCGTGAAAGTATGTCGAGAGATCTTGTAGCACTTTGAGACTAACTGAAAAAATAAGTTGCCAGCATGAGCTTTCGTAGACTTAAGTCCAGTTCCTCAGATGCATCAGAAGAAGTAGATTTAAGTCTAGGAGAGCTCATGCTGCCAACTTCATTCTTTCACTTAGTCTCAAAGATGCTACAAGATTGCTCTACATACTGATTCTACAGACTAATGCAGCTATATCTTTGAATTATACCAGCAAAGGCAGCCATAGGCAAAGGCTGATAAAAAGCCATAATAGTTCAGTGGCAGAGCCCATACTTGGCCCAAGATGTTAGGCCTGATCTCTAAAGTGAAGCAGTACTAAACACATCTCCTGAATGTCTTGAGGAGTCGCTGCTAGTTGGATCAGACACTACTGAGTTAGACCAATTGTTTTACTTGACTTAAGCTGGCTTTAACACCATAATTGTCTCAATGTGTGGTAATGATTAGGGGGTAGTTTCCTGAGCAAGGCTCTGGAAGTATGGCATCCTGTAGTATGGTGGGCGTGAAACTACAAAGAAACAAAGATGAAGTGTCTAGACAGAATTAGCTGGAAGGGTGGGACTGCCCAGGTTGCTCTCTGGGAATCTGGTAGTGTGTCAATGAACTTGTTGACTCCTGAAGGGCTGCCTATTTACTTCCCTTTTGTCTCCTTATATATTTGTAAACAGAGCACATAAAAGGACACCCTAAGTGTTCACTCATCTAGAGGCACCTAAACTCTGTAGCAGAACTGCCTTTGGAATTTCTCATTTTAGTTGGCCCTCCATATCTATGGATTTTTTTATCCAGAGATTTAACCATCCATGACGTGCAAATATTTTTAAAAGATATAAATTCCCAAAAGCCAACCTCGATTTTGCCATTTTATATAAGGGACACCATTTTGCCATGCCAATGCATTTAATGGGACTTTAGGATCCATGGATTTGGTACCTACAGGTGTCCTGGAACCAAACCACAGCAGATACCAAAGGCCCATTGCAACTGGAAGTGCAGAGTACAAAGCAATATGTTCGGATAAAAGCAAAGCTGGGACACAACAAGCTTGGTGGCAGCAGAAACATATACTGTAAAAGGAGAGGAAGGAAGGATTCCATGAGCAAAATGTGGAGCAGAAATACAAAGGTTTTCAAGGACAAAAGCAAAAGTACCCAGCATCTTTTAACATCTTCCTTCTCCTCTTAGTATAATATCCCAGATCTCTGTTGTTTTCTGCTGCTCCAGAGACTAGGACGCAGAACAATGGATGCAAGCTGCAGGAAAAGAGATTCCACCTCAACATTAGGAGGAACTTCCTGACAGTAAAGGCTGTTCGACTATGGAACACACTCCCTCGGATTGTAGTGGAGTCTCCGTCCTTGGACGTCTTTAAGCAGAGGCTGGATGGCCATCTGTCAGTGATGCTTTGACTGGGAGTTCCTGCATGGCAGGGGTTTGGACTGAATGTCCCTTTTGGTCTCTTCCAACTCTATGATTCTATGATTCTAAATTCTCCTTTACATTCTCATTCTCTCTTGCTCGCTCACTCACTCAGCTTTAGCTTTTCTTCTCCCCAATGCACCGACATTTCAGTTCAAGTGGAGATTGTTCTAAAGTCAACTTCAACTGCTGCATTTTATCTGTAAGCTTCAGGAACGGAAGTAAAGCAATGTGATGAATATAGGCAACAAGCAAGAGGCTTTGCTAGGTTCAGAAACAGTGTTGCTTGTCCACCCTACCCCTATCTCCACCTTCTTCCTTCCCATGCTTTGCTTCGGCACCTTTGCCGTGATCCTCCTGGTTTGATTTCTAACTTACTCATCTGTGAGGCACTTGACTATTTTCTGACACAGGCCTCTTTCTTTCTCCATAACTGTTGCCCATGTTATCCTTGCCTATTTAAGACACAGGGGTAGGAAAGCTTTGTTTTCTGAACCTCAGGCATGCATTGTTCCACCTTCCGACCTTGTCCTTCAGGTTCCTCTGCACAACAGATGTCCTTCAGGTTCCTCTGCACAATACAATGCCAAATCTGAATAGTCTATTTCATACAAAGCAGATTCATTCCTTACCAACAACCCACTGTTGGTGGTGTGTGCTTGGAGGAAGTATGGAAAGCAGCCACTAATGTTTTCGCCCTGACCATTTCTGAACCTTTGAAAAGTACTCTTCTAATTCATTGTAACAGAGACTGTGCTGAATGGGTAACTGAATGATGTTGGTGTCTTCAACTCCAGGAGGGGGCTAGAGAAAGCCAGAAGGGATTGCAGACATGGCAGTGCCCAAATTTTATGATCTTTGGGAGTGGGCTTTCTTTCTGTCCCAACACCCTCACAGGCTCTGCTAGTCAGGACAAAAGAAAGAGCTCCTAGGCTGTGCAACTTCCACCTAAGGGAAGATGGACTGGCCTCATCGATGCTCTCCTTTTTCTAGCAGACAAGAAACTTCTTAGTCAAATAAGAGGCCTTCAACATGGGTGTGCTCTATTTTGTATGTAATATGTATTTAATGTGTTTTTAATTGTTTCTAAATTAATGTTTTAATTGATGTTATTGCATCACGTTTGCAAAACATATTGTTTTAGCTATTTTAACTTGTATCGTAAGCTGCTTTGGGTCCCATATTGGGAGACAGGGCAGGGTATTAATCAAATAAATTTTCCTCCTCACCCATGGGACGGGGGCTTTCACACAACACAGTGAAAGCAGTATCATTCCATTTTAACTGTCACTGGAAACCCGGCATTTGCAGTTTGGTGGTGCACTAGAGCTGAGAAGTCTCAATACCTTACAAAATTACAGATTCTAGTATTCCATAAGACGGAACCATGGCAGTTAAAGTGGATTCATAACACTGGAGTTTATCACACAGGAGGAATTTCTCTCAATTGTGAATAGAGCCAATTCACAATTACGTGAATTTGCTAGTTTAGCGAATTTATGTGAAACCCGATTGCATTCGGAATGCATTCAGAATCACTTCCCATTGCCGGAAAATGACACCCCCCCATTGCCCAAAATTGCATGAGATACTCTAATATGCAATTACGTGAAACCCCATGATTGCATTCGGAATAACTTCCCATTGCCCAAAATTGCGTGAGATACACTCATTCGCAATAAAGTGAAACCCCATGATTGCGTTCAGATTGCCATTGCATTATACCCCCAAATTCCATGGTATGATAAACTCCACTGTAATTATGCAGTATGAAAAGGCCCAGAGGGGGGGAAAAAGAAATTGTGAAGCTGCTGGGGAGATATACCAAGCAAGCAGGATAGTAGAAGCATAGAAATTTAGCCAGAAAAAGGAAATGCCCAGTAAAAAATTTAAACTTTTTTCCCCCAATGCTATTTTTCCTTTAGTTTGTCATTCTCCAAACTTGTCCTGTCCATCTCCTGTAAGGTCAGGTTTTCCTCTTCTGCTGCCTTTTCCTTTGGGCCCAAAACTAGGATGGCTTCTGCTGTTTTAGTGAGGAGGGTCAAACTGACAGTGAGCTTCAGCCTCTAGTCTGGAAGCATCAGAACGTAATTTTCCAGTGGCAGGAGACCAGTCCCAGTGCTACGTGGAGAAGACTGGACTCATTCCCTGTTTCAGACGTCATCCTTTTCGGCCCAGATGAAAGAAAGGGGACCTCAGTCTCAGGAGTCAGGAGCACAGCTGTGTGTACAGTGGCACCCCTGGGGCTGTTGTCTGCATAAAACAGTGGGGTGCCCAGCTGTGTTGGGGATACTGTAAGAAGATGCAGAAGGGAAGATGAAGCAAATGGAAATTTGCCTTGAAAAGGTCATTTCCTCTCACTTCAGGAGGAAAAGGAAAGGCGGGGAGGAAAGAGCTTGCAAAGTAGATTTCGGTGCAGACGTAGGGAATCTGAAACCAAACAGCAGCTTTTATCTTCACTCAGACATGCAAATTCAGCACTACAAATTAAGATGCAAGGGTGTGTATGTGTGTATGTCCCTTCATGTCAGCTTATGGCAAACCATGGATTTCATAGGATTTTCTTAGGGAAGGAATCGTCAGAGGTAGTTTTGCCAGTTCCTTCCTCTGAAATACAGTCTACAGCACTTGGTATTAACTGGTGGTCTCCCATTCGAGTATGAACTAGGACTGACCTGTTTAGCTTCCAAGATCAGATGGGATCTGTTACCTTTAGAGTATTTAAGCAATGGTATGTTCTGTCTTTGTATGTTCTGCTCTATCTTTGTATGTTCTGCTCCGTCTTCATTTACTGGGGAGATAGGTGAATCTATACTTCTGGAAGAAATAGGACATGTGATGTAAACACTTGAACAAACACCTGACATGTAAAGATCCTGTATTTACATATGACGCATGAAAAAAAGAAGTCTGTGAATCTGAGAATTGTTGTATGTGCAGTTATGGATGTGTGTGTATGTGCCTTCAAGTTGTCTGCTGATTTCATAGGGGTTTCTTAGCCAAGGAACACTTAGGACTCTTTCAAACGGGGAGGAATTTCTCCCAACTCCGAATGGAGCCAATGCGGATTTATGTAAATTCGCTTGTTTAGCGAATTTACATGAACCCCTGCTCCTTTCGGAATTACTTCCCATTACCCGAAATTAACCCCCTCCTGCCCGAATTTGCATGCGAAGCTTTAATTCGCAATAAGGTAAAACCCATGATTGCATTCGAATTGGCTTCCCTCCTGCCCGAATTTGCATGTGAAGAGTTAATTTGCAATAACATAAAACCCATGATTGCATTCGAATTGACCTTAAATTATACTTCCAATTTAGCCTTGTATGAAAGAGTCCTTAGAGGTGGGTTTGCCAGTACCTTCTTCTGAAATTTATCCCACAGGTATATTCATCAGAAGACAGGACTGATATACATTAAACCTGTGTTTGTTTCCATGTCTCGAAGGGTCCACCATAGTCCTTGAGAACTGGGCATTAGTTTGTTTATGATACTTCTCCCCACCCAAAAACCCTGATAAACATACAAAATAAATCAGCAGAAAGACAAATGAACTAAAGGAAAGTGAGCACAAGACACCCCCATTTAAAAAAAAGTATTGATGTGCCATTAAATAATCAATTCCCAGAATAGCCTACCCGAATAAAAATGAACTCCATATACATATAAAAAGAGATAACAGGAAAGGTTTCAGGCGCACCTGGGTGAGACAGGGAGTTTGTATTACAGCTCCCCACAACAGGAAACAAGTCTCCCTGACCAGTAGCTACCTGTCAAAGTTTTACAAGTGGAAACATCCAGAGAAGGTATCAACCAGAAAGCAGGTCATGCAGCAGATCTAGACTCCTCTGCTTTATGCCCTGCCTCATAGCTTCTTCTCTCCACCCCTCTTGTATACTACAGATACAAGGACATTGTGATGTGGCCCCATGAAGTACATCAGGGTGCTATTTCCTTCTTTTCCTCTTAGGTGCTGAAAAGGATATTCATCATGGTTCTCTTGGTCAGTATTCCCAATCATTTTGTGAAGCAGAGTAGATTGCAAGAGCGTGACTGGCATAAGATCGCCCAGTACAGGTAAAGGAGAATTTGAACCTGGGTTTCCCCAGCCCTCCTCTAAATACATGTAGGGTATCTCAGCAAAGGGTCTGGGTACTGCTTGCAGCATATATAGTGTGTAGTCGTTTGAGCATTGGACTGTGACTCTGGAGCATAAAAACCCACAGGGCAACCTTGGGCAAGTTACACTATCTCAGCCTCAGAGGATGGCAGTGGCAAACCCCCTCTGAAGAAACTTACCAAGAAAACCCTATGAGTCATAAGTAAAAAATGACTTGGAGGCACACAACAACAACAACAACAACAACAACAACAATAAACTGCTTGCAAAGCTTTTAAAGGGACAAATACCACCACCTCACTGTGACAATAATACAAAGACATTCACAGTGCTGGGAACTTTGACAATGCAATCCAACAGGAGAGAAAAGCATCACAACCTCTCCAGGTTCCAAGCAAATTCTATCTACAATCTCCCTGGCGTGTGTGTTCCCATACATGTGCCTGACTCAGGGGGCTGACCTAGCTTCCCACTAGAGACTAGGCCCAGCCACAAGGCAGAAGACTAGATGGGATGTCCCTTTGACTTCAATTAGCTGTGTTGTTTTTGTGGTGTTAGGAGACAAGAGATGCTGGTGCCGATAGACAGGAGTGGTGTTATTCTTGATGGAACAGATAAAAACAGCATCGGAAAGGCAGCGCCTTGATTCCCCTTCGTCCTCCAGTTGTCCACACATGTGCGCAAAATGCGCTTTTGTTTTTCAAAATCTTCTAGAGTTGGTCTTAGCAAGCGACTGTAATACTTATATATATCTGTATCTATATATACACTGTTATATGAAAATTGCCTGCATTGCTCACACGCACACACACGCACACTTTGATTTCTTACGTCCTAATCTTATTTCTCCTTAGCTAATCAGTACACCTGGATCTCAGTGTGTATCTTCCCCCCCCCATGCTATTTGACACCCCACCCCCTCACCAGCTCCCACACACCGTGACTGCCTCCTCCTCCTCCTCCTCCTTCCTTTTTTAAAAACCAAACCACTCTCTGAGCTGACCATGCTCTCCTTGTACTTGCACAGCTTGTCAGCATTCTCAGTTTTTTTACGTGTTGACCCCAACAACCTCTCTTCATGGAGAATTGCGGCATTCTTCCTGTTTTAAACATATTCCATCTGCAGTCTCCCTATAGAATTCCTAAATCTGATAACCAGGGGGTGTGCTTTTGCTTTGAACAGAGAATGGTTGACCTTTGCTGGTGGAGTGAAGGCTGCACAGGAGGGGGGGAAATGGCTTCAGTGAGAACCACAGTTGTTTTACAAACCTTACGGAAAGCAGAAAGGACATGTGCTCCTTTTCTCTGCCTCCTTCCTTCCCCGTGTCCATTCCCGATATCGCAATCTTCTCCGGTCGGAAAGTGCCAGGACTTTAAAAAGCGAGAAGGAGAGGGAGAAAGAGAGAGGCACACACAAAAGACATTCTCTGAATTATTTAGTAATGATAGGATGGCTCTAACTGTTCACAGCCACCAGCTTCTCCGGCTCATGTCTGGCAACTCCAGTCTGAAAGGGCAAGCAGGCACTGTTTGTCTTTCAAGTGTACTTCAGCTCTGCTCATCTCTCCCAATGACCACAGGAAAGGTGCAAATGATTCTAGATGGCCAGGATCACATTCTCTCAAATCACAAACTTATTATATCTCTTCCTTGGTGGGAAAGACACTCCTTAGAGCAAAATGTCTGCATACCCTAGCTGCCTGGCAAACAGGCTGACAAACAACATACAGTCAGCCCTCCTTATCCACGGATTTTTTATTATCCACAGCTTGAAAATATATATTTTTTAAAGTATAAATTCCAAATGGCAAACCTTGATTTTTCATTTTATATAAGGGGCACCATTTTACTCTGCCATTATATTTAATGGGACTTGAGCATCCAAGGATTTTGTTATCCACGGGGGATCCTGGAACCAAACCCCAGTGGATAACAAGGTTCCATTGTACAATAATAATATTCTGAATTATTTTTAATTGTTCGTTAAAAATGTCAAAGTTCCGAATTGTAATTATGTTCACTCTACTAGCTTATGTTATATTTCATATAACAATATACTGGAACCATACACATGGACCCTGCAGCAAGAATGTTGCTATTCCAAGGTGCTTGTTAAGGAGGAGGTTTTTAAACCTCTCCCCCTTTCTTCTTATAAATCCTTCCACCAATTCACCTTGTTGTTTCCCTGAAGATTGCCAGAGAAACGGATCTTCCACTGAGAGGTCTTGGTGTTCTATGGGACTTGCAGATGATCATATCTCTACAGTTTCAGAACCATCTCTCATGCTACAGAGCTCATTTTTTTTCCAGAGAAGGTTCTCTAGCAGAGCTTTAAATTTTACTTTCCAACACTTTAAAACACACATTTCTGTGATCATCAGATATGACCAACAGGTCATGACTTTTTACTCTTTTGTATAACAGAAAGCAACTTGCAGGATTACTCATAACTAACATGTTTCAGTTACTGTTACAATAGTAAAATTGCTGGAAAATACAGGAAAATGGTCTCTGCCTCACCCTATTTCCGATCATCCTATTTCTGATCATATCAAGTCAGAACAAATCCAGTAATGAGTAACAGACAGATGCCCCATTACAGTATACTGAGAAGTAGTGAATTATTGCTCTGGACACTGCAGTTAAAAAACACACACAACAACAACCCTGACACTGTTCCAGTTTGCTGTTGCAAAAAGTAACTAGTTACCAAAGTTTTCAAAGAAGTAGCAATGTCAGTCACTTATAGCATAAGAAGGGAGAAAAAAAGAAAATCTAGCAACACTTTTAAGACTAACTGATTCATAACAAGAAATACGTTAACATACAAGTTCTGCTCTCTTTTAGACCTTGAAGTCCAACATGAGAAAGAGAAAGTCCCCATGGATGGAGTAGGTAGTGCTGTCATTCACACAGCCTACAACCACTACACAAACTTTCAAAATTTCTAAACATAGTTTGACAGTCAGCAACTGAATGTTAGGGTCAGCTACAATATCTATGGAGTTTATCATATGACGGAATTTGGGGGTATAATGCAATGGCAATCGGAACGCAATCATGGGGTTTCACGTAATTGCGAATGAGTGTATCTCATGCAATTTCAGGCAATGGGAATTCATTCCGAACGCAATCATGGGGTTTCACGTAATTGCATATTAGAGAATCTCACACAATTTTGGGCAATAGGAGGTCATTTTGGGGAAATGGGAAGTCATTCTGAACGCATTCTGAATGCAATCAGATTTCATGTAAATTTGCTAAACTAGCAAATTCATGTAATTGCGAATTGGCTCCATTCGCAATTGAGAGAAATTCCTCCCATGTGATATGGGCATATGAGATAGTGTAGTGTAGTGGTTTGAGGTGAGGACTCTGGAGACCAGGGTTTGAATTCCTGCGCAATCATGGAAACCATCTGGGTTACCTTAGGCAAGTCACATTTTTTCAGCCTCAGAGGCAGGCACTAGCAAAAAAAACCTCTGAACAAGTCTTGCCAAGAAAACCCTGTGATAGGCTTGGCATAGGACGTTATCATACAGGAGGAATTTCAATTTTGAAAGAAATGAAAGTGGGGCCAGTTCAGAATTGAGTGAATTTGCTAGTTCAGTGAATTTACATGATTGTGTACTGACACCGCATCGCGTTCGGAACTGCCCGAAATTGCCTCCCAGTGCCTGAAATTGCATGTGATAGTTTCTCAAACAATAACGTGAAACCCCACGATTGCATTCAGAAGGCCTTCCCATTGCCCGAAAATGCATGTGATCAGCTTTCACGCAATAACGTGAAACCCCATGATTGCATTCAGATTGCCATTGGATTATACTTAGTCAGAAACTACTTGAAGGCATACAACAAAAACCTTATTTGAAAACTGGAAGTGAGTGAAAAATAATTGGGAGCTTTAATGATAATTAATCATTCCTGACAATATTAAATTGTAAAAGTAACATGACTTGATTTGGTTTATGTCATGAACACAGTAAGAGTCATTTTGTCACACTTACTTTTTAAGATCTGAAATTGTCATATCAAATGTCATACCATCTGTGTGTGTGTGAACATTGACAGAGCACACCAATGGGACATGCACAGTCTGCTAAGATGTAAAAATGGCGGATCAATTAGGTTACTGAGGGAAAAACTCCAGGATGGGCTGCGGAGAGTAAACACAGCTCACATATCATTAATTTAAACTGTGGATATCTGTTGCAGGACACAGGTGTGTATTGTAGCTGAGATGCTATGAAAGTTCTTTTAAGGTGAGATGTATGTTACCTTCCACTCCGAAAAAGCACACATCAAAGAATAGTCATACTCTGGCTGGCATCCTGTGCATGGCATACGTGGGTATAAGTCCACCTCAAAGCTATGGTTTTTTGGGGGGTATGGCCATTGCAGAGGTTGGCATTCCCTTCCTCCATCCACAATGTCCCACCTCCAATTTACTGTTGAGCTACTGAGGCTATGCACCATCATTCCATGACTGATGGAGAGCAAAGGGGATTGGAGAAACATCTAACTGTGTCCTCATAGCCATATGGGAATGATTCCAACATCTGCTGAGGCCTCCAGAGGACCCCAGAGTTCACTCCAGGTACATTTGAAGTATTTCTCCTCAAGTCCATGGATTTAGGCATGTTGATGAACTGAGTATATATTGTCCCTTATAGTATGTCAATGAATACTAGGTGTTGTAAGCTATAATTTAGAGGCAAAACCAACTCTGAGTATTCCTTGGCTAAAAAAAAACCCTATGAAATTAATGGGGTTGCCATAAGTCTACAGGCCACTTGAAGGCGCACACACAGACAGCCTGACATTTGATCTGCTTACCATTTTGCCATTTTTTAAAAGCTGAGAACTTTTTTTAAGGAGTCATACAAGCAAGTTTGTTACATCTATTATTTGTATCTGATTATAGACGAAGGGACCTGCCACACCAAAAATTCCCTCCAATACAAAACTCTTGCTTATAAAAGTGCCATCTTTGTTCTAAAACCTTAAATCCCAGTGTCTGTGATCCATTTGTTGACATCTAGAGTTGTACCAAATCTCAACCTGATCTTTAATTAAGTATGTTAAAAAGTGGTAGGAATTGTTACATTTGTCCTTTCACTCCAATGGTTGAACAAGCATATCATATCATATCATGTCATATCATATCATATGTTTCTTTCAAATTCTGGTTAAAAAAAACGAGTGAAGTACTTCACTGCTTTGGTAAAGCTCTTTTTCTTGAGATGGTGATTCTCACACCACCAGGTCTTTGCAGTATTGACCTGTAGTATTCCCAGAGATTTTCTTTTTCTATTTCAAGGAGTAGGTACTTTCTTCCAAGGCCTTGTTCTTTCTTCACTTAATGTTGTCTGTTTTCTGTCCCCTTAGCTAATACTGTTTTCTTCCCCTTAGCTTGGCTACAAGATCTTGCAAAGGTCAATTTACATGAAGTTGTTTCTTCCATCTTGTAATAATTCTAGACATCTGCCCTTGTGAAAAGATTGTTAGGGGCAAGAATACACATGCTGCACATGTGCTACATGGAATCTAGTTATGCAAGTGCCTTAGGGGTCTCTGACAGCCCAGAGCCCATCTGCTGTGCCCCCATGGGAGGCATCGTTCACTGCAAATGAATCAGAGCCCACTGGGCCAGAATGTCCAGAAGAACATGCTAGTCCAGTTGACCCTTGGCCCCTGGGAAAACCTCAGGCAAAGAGGTGGGGAACTCTACCCTAGAGACAGAGGACAAGGGCAGTTCAGCCCATCTGCCCAAGAAAACCCCAGTCTTTGAAAAAAAAACTAATTAAAGATGTTGTTTTCTTATAGAAGTACAAAGTAAAAACAAAAGGCTTCTTGTGATCAGTACGTTCCTGTGGAGTACTTGTGCCTAATGCCCGAGGATGAGGCCTGGGCAAGGTCCTAGTAGCTCACGCTCACTTCTGGGCAACTGGGGGGGGGGGGGAATCTCAGGTTAGCTGAAGCCTTTGTTAGCTTCTTCATTGACCATCAGCTCAAACTTCTTTGGACAGCAATCTCTGACCATTTACTTCCTTGGAACTTTGACTTTGACTTGCTCTAACCATTAATACCTTCTTTCTGGTTGTACTCTCCCTGTGTAGACATGGGATTGGCTTGTAATGTTGTTGTTTTTTCAATTATCCTTAGCTGGAATCCTTACCTTCTGACTTAGGCTGCACCCACATTGCAAAAATTATCTAATTTGACACCACTTTAACTGCTAATGGCTCAGTGCTCTGGGATTCTGGGAAACTGTAGTCTGGTGAGACATTGAGCCTTCTCTGTCAGAGAGCTCTGGGTGCCAAAACAAAATACAGTTTCCAGAATTCCGTGGCAGTTAAAGTGGTGTCAAGCTGGATTTTATTTCTGCAGTGTGGATGCAGCCTTAGACTTGCACTGGCTAAGAGCACCATGCAGCAAAACTCCCTCAGAACCTATATTATGTGATCATTGCACCACCTTAATGAATCTCCTGAATTTTCAATCCAACTACATCTGCAGTGGCCATTTAATGATTCTCTGTTGGTCCTCTCCTCAAAAACACATGGCTTTTTTTTTTTTTTTTGGATCACTGCCTTAGAAATATAACATTATTTTATCTAGATTTCTAAATCACTCAATAGAACCTGCATGCACGATGCAGAATGGGGAGTGGGGACAGAATGTCTACTTCTGGACAGAATAAATACTCTATGATCAAGTGGTCCAGTGTCTGCTTATGAAAGTTTATTTCAGTTCCAGCAAGAGCTACAATTTCATCACCATTTCACATTTGGGAATCTGGAGGATTCATAGGGTTTTGTTTTATTGTATTGTATTTTATTTTTATCCTTCCTTTCTCCAAGTATAGGACCAAAGGCATTGCTACCCCCAACCCACATCACCATCCTTCAGTAAACTGCCAAGAATCCAAATGCTTTCAGTTTTTTTCGGTGTAGACTCTAAATTCCCCTGATATTTATAAATTATATCTCACAAATCTAGTGCACAGGTACCTGGTTCATGCAAACTTGAAATCTGGGATATTTCATGATTTACAAGTACTGTGGCAAAAGTAAAAGGTAAAAGGTAAAAGGGTTTTTTACCTTTTAGTAAAAGGTTCCAACCACTGTTTTAAACACTTGCATATTAGCCTCCCAGCCCATTTCAGAGCATGTGGACATGGCAAAGAGCTGTTTCTTGCTGCACCCTCTGTGAAAAGTGCTATTATCTTCAGTGACTGGTGGAACAAGCTTCAAATGGTTAAAAAACATTGCACTATGCTGTTATAGCACTATCATTCCATTTGTACTGCTACATCTGCCTCTTGTGTTATGTATTAGATTGTTTTTACTGTAAGCCGCCTTGGTCCTAATCGGAGTAGGCAGGATATAAATAAAGTTGTCGTTGTTGTTGTTATTGTGAGATTCTGGGATTTGCAGTTAGGGAGGGACATTTAGAATTCTTAGCCAGTGAGATCTTAGGCCTCACTAAACTACAAACTCCAGAATGCCACAGGAAGCAGCCATAGCAGTAAAAGTGGAATAATAATAATAATAATAATAATAATAATTTATTTATTTATATCCCAATCTTCAGCCCTAAAGGCTATCAGAGCGGCATACAATTATTATTTTTAATTAGACAATTCCCTGCCCTCAGGCTTACAATCTAAAAAGACACGACACAAAAGGAGAAGAAGGGAATGATGGTGGGGAAGGGGATCAGGTCCAGCAGTTCTTCTCTCCCTCTGAGGCCTGGACCAAGGCAGATGGCCTGGAGGGAGGGCTCTGCTTCATGATCTAGGGCAGGCCCAATGGAGTTTGGCCTGTCCTTTTACTCCATCCTAGGCCAGATGGTGTTGTCAGGAAGGAGGGCTCTTCAACTTGAGGCCAGGCACGATGGACTTTGGCCTGTCCTTTCACTCCCTCCTTGTCCAGATGGTGTTGTCAGGAAGGAGGGCTTTTCAACTTGAGGCCAGGTCCAATGGTGTTGTTAGGCCTGTCCTTTCACTCCCTCCTTGGCCGGATGGTGTTGTCAGGAAGGAGGGCTCTTCAGCTTGCGGCCAGGTCCGATGGTGTTAGGCCTCTACTTTCACTCCCTCCTTGAACAGATGATGTTGTCAGGAAGGAGGGCTCTTCAACTTGGAAATACTCAAATTGGCATGAAAAGTCTTTTGGCTAATATTAAATGCACCTCAGATGCAATTTCAGAGTTGGCATTGAAGAAAATATTCAAAACTTCCATCTGTGTTGGAGTCTCCGCAGCTTATATTGCTGGAGGATTTCAACATCCGCGCCAAGGCTACCCTGTCAGGAGTGGCTATAATAATAGTGCTATAACAGTTTAGTGCAATATTGTCCTCATAATGATAGCTTTGGCCCGGGACAGACGGGCCAAAAGCGGCGTGCCGCCGCCAATACTAAGGTTCAGGAGCGCACAGTTATGACACATTCCCAAACCCTAGCAATCTAATGGCAACGGCATCATGGCGGCATCCCGTCCACAAGGGCACTGCCATGATGACATAAGGGACGCGCAAAGTACAGATATCGCTGCATGTCCCTTATGTCACCAGTGTGCCAATGGCACACTCATGACGTGTGCCAGGCACCTTAAAAAGAACCCAGTTTTTCCAGGTTCTTTTTACTCTGGAGGGACACCGTGCGGTTTGGCTGCTGGGGTGTCCCCCCAGAGTTAAAATGGATGCCTCCAGCCTGCCATTTTCAGGTGTTCTGTCTTGGGCCTTTGTCTCTCCAATCATCTTGCCAGCATTAAGGCCATATTATTTGTTACAGCCTGGTTGCATGCACTCCTTAACAGAATTGTCTCCAGTCTTCGGTTTTCCCTGAATAATTGCAATAGGAATTCATCACACTTTCATTTCTTTCGAAACTGAGAGAAATTCCTCCTGTGTGATAACGTCCTATGCCATGTCAAGTGTGGAATGCAACAGTTGTTCCATGCAATATTTTTTACTTATTATCATTGGTTTCTTCCATTAGACCTAGTAGAAGAGTCATTCTGGAGGGCTGAAAGATGGCAACAACAGCACGGAAACTAAGGATTGCTTATACTAGAACTGTAGAAGTGGCAATTGGTTTTCAGAAAGGTGGATATCAGTGTGACGATGACAACCAGAGGAAAATCAAAGCTCCTTTTCAGTGCCTGCTTTTGAAGGCCTGGCATCTAAGGCTCCGCTTCCGTCTGGCCTGAGCTGGCCAGTTGCAAACTGCAGTGATCACCATGGGTTGGCTCTGACCCAAGCCTGAACTGTTAATCTTGATTCCCCCATACACCCAAACTGCAAACTGCTCAGAATGCAAGCCGTGATTTCCCCAGACGTCTTCCAGGACTGTCTCACCAGACAAGTCTGCAATGCTCTCTCTCTCTCTCTCTCATGCACACACACACACACACAAACACACACATGTACACAGTTCAAAGCAATGCACATCCCACAGTTCTGATCCTTTCACCAAGAAGCACAATTGTCCAAGGGAGGGGCACAATTAGCAACATGGCCCTCTCCTCCTTTCCTTGTCAGCATTTATTGCCCTCCTTTCTACTTCACTGGGCACGTCTCACATCAGCAAGTCTAGGGATTTAATTGGTTTTGCAAACTAGTGTCAAGTATTTGCGGAGACTCCTAGGCAGGAGAATGGGCCATTGTTCCAAAATCCTTGATGGCCTGCTTGGATTTATGGATTGTTTTCTGCTTTTCTTCCAAAAACCAATGGAGAGGAGGAAGGGAAGAGTGTTAAGGTGGATGAGACAACCTTTCTACAATCCTGAAAAGAATTGCAGAGATTTTGCTGCCTTCTTCTTTTTCAGTTTCTGCCTTAATTTTTTTTTTTTTTTTCTGTGAACACTGTTCGGCCCATCAAAAAAGCTATCTGATGCAGTATATCTCTATAAATGCAAAAAATGCATGGATAATTTCTTTAACTAGGGCTGAAGCTGTTGCCACACTGCAGAATTAATGCAGTTTAACATCACTTAAACAGTCATGTCTCCATCCTATGGAATCCTGGGATTTGTAGTTTGTGGTGGCATCAGAGCTCTCTGACAGAGAATGCAAAATATCTCACAAAACTACAAATCCCAGAATTTTATAGCACTGAGCCATGTCAGGGAAAGCAGTATCAAACTGCATTAATTCTCCAGTACAAATGAAGCCTTAGATTTTTTTTTTTCCCCAAGAAACCAACATACTGGAATCACAATTGCCTATAGCAAGAGTGCCTATGTTCCAAAACAAAGAAATGCCTAGTAGGATAGCTCCACATGCTCTGTAGATGTTGGAGAATGTATAGTAACCCACAATCACTACTAGTATATTCCTGAATATTGGGTTAAGATGCTTAAATGACAACAAAACCCCTACTTTCAAGGGTGAAGCACACACAAGATTCACTTAAGATTCACTTTCTAAGAGTGCCCTTTTGCCCTGCAGAGGCATCTAGATCAAGGATCTGCTGGTTTCAATTTTGTGTGGTCTGCTTTAAGAAGCAGACAAACTCAACCCTATCATCCTTTCAACCCTCACAAATTCAATATTTTAGAAAGCAAGGGTGCTTGTTCAAGGGGAGCTCTTAATACATAAGACAAATGTGATGTGGTTTAAGTAAATATGAGAATGCAAGACAGAGACCAGCACCAGGAGTTAGTTGGTACTCCTCTTGTCCACCTCACCAGAACTGGCCACTGTTCTACCAGAATAATAATAATAATAATAATAATAATAATAATAATGTTTATTTCTTACCCGCCCCTCTGTAAAACAATCGAGGCGGGGTACAACAAGGTTAAAAAACAGATTACAGATTAAAATAATTCAAGACTTCCATCCCAACCTCCCCCCTCCTACTATGGTTTATCTTCCCACCCCGTGCTCCCTCTAAAATTACCCTCTTCTGCCCTGTCAAGATGAGTATACAGCTCTTGCAGTGTGGTGGACTTCAAGATAACTTTCTCTTACATCATTGCTGAATAGAAATTAGCGGAAAAGAAGCAGCCAAAAGATAACAATTTAACCACGTTGTGAATCACGTAATTGCAAACTACATTGGATTAGTGAGGCTAGGGTGTGTCATTTTCTATCTGATCATATGTTCCCACATCATTTGCCTTCTTATCTTGAACTCACTGGCTTCATTTTCCCTTTCTGGAAACAAAAATACATATTGGTAACCAGATATAATCCATGTTGTTGCTGTTGTTGTGTGTCATCAAGTTGGGTTCAACTTATGCACAGTGATCCTATAACTGTATTCTTAGAGACTTTCTGTTATTGACAATTATCCACAGGCTTTGCAAACTCAATGGTGTGACTTCCTTGAGGCTATTGTCCAAAGCACAACAGCCTCAGTTTAATCATTTTGGCTTCTGGGGATTGTTCAGTCTTGCTCTCACATCCACTTATTTTTCCTTTTGGCAGTCCATGGAATGTGTAGAACTCTCTTCCAGCACAGCATTTCAAATGAGTTGATTTTCTTCTTGTCCACTCTCTTAACTGTCCAGCTGTCATGTTCATACACAGAAATCAGAAATACTATTATACAGCGGTCCCCCGGTTTACGAATACCCCGGCCTACAAAAACCCCGGTCTACGAAAGAGCCCGGGGCCAGAAAAACGGCCCCGGTTTACGGAAAAAAACCCGGTTTAAGAAAAGAAAGCGGCAGGAAATTCAAATGGTGCGGGGGCTGGTTTAAGGGGTCCCAGTTTACGAACTTTTCGGTTTAAGAAAGGGGTGCTGGAATGAATTAATTTCGTAAACCGGGGGACCACTGTATGAGCGATACGGACTTTAGTATTAAATGTTGTATCTTTGTATCTTTATGTTTATCTAGTTCCATTATAGTTTTCCTTCCAAGACCTAGGACTTTATCGGACACAGTTTTTTCCCTGTTATGGAAATGGGAAGGGGATGCTCATGTCCATGCGAGACAAAGAAAAACTGGATTTTATCACACACCAAAATGTCCTCAAAATGGCACCATTCCATTCCGTGGCACCAAGCTGTCCCCATTCAGTGCTGAGGTGCATCATTTTGCTCAGACGGAAGTCTTTCGGCCCAAACATTTAACGCGCCTCAGCACTGAATGGGGATGGCTTGGCACCACGGAACAGAATGGCACCATTTTTGAGGACGTTTCAATTTGTGATAAAATCTGTTTTTTCTCGGTCACTCATGGACATGAGTGCTCCCTTCCCATTACCATGATGGGGAAAAAACTGCGTCCGATAAAGTTCCTAGTCTTCTGATTTTCTTTACTACCTACTCCATTTTTATTTATGGCTGAGTCAAGGTGTTTGTTTGCTGCCTTCCTAACAAACTGATAGTGTTTCAGGGCTTCTCTCAGATTTTGTGTTATGAGTACAGGAGGCCCTCCGTATCCATGGATTATTTATCCATGGTGTCAAACACCCATGGCTTGAAAATATTTTAAAAGTATATAAATTCCAAAAAGCAAACACTGATTTTGCCATTTTATACAGCAGACACCATTTTACTATGCCATTGTATTTAATGAGACTTGAGAATCCTCAGATTTTTGTATCCATAGGGAGTCCTGAAACCAAACCCCAGTGGATACCAAGGGCCCACTATATACTGTTGCCTGCCTTCCATGCCACCAAGCATCTCTCAGATTACACACAACACACTCAAAAACCCCATGAACACAACCCCAGAGCCCGCAATCCCTCTTATTTTTCCTGTCATCTTTATTAAAAACAAAATTACAGGAGAGGAGGAAGAAAGTAAGACATCCATGGCTGTTGCTGTGATCTGGCCTTGTGAAAAGTGAGTCAAAGACTGAGGTCTAAATCCAATTATTAGTCCCAATTTGTGTAAATATATTGAATCAACAGAACTTACATAAATGTTCACTTGCCAAGTTCCTACTGAGTCAATGAACCTATTCTAATTGGGAATAACAACTGGATTTAAAGTCTAAGATAACAGCTAAGATTTATCTTCTGTAGACAGCCAGTGCGGTGAAGTTGTTTGAGCATTGGACAAGGACTCTGGAGACCAGAGCTTGAATCTGCATTTGTTGACCATGGACATCCAACCTCAGCCTCAGAGGAAGGCAAAGACAAACCCCCTCTGAACAAATCTTGCCAAGAAAACTCTGTATTTGGTTCACATTAGGGTTATCTTAAGTTGGAAATACTTTCAAGGCACATAACAACAACAACAACACAGTATGCTGGTACTCAAAGAATTTTGTTTTCAGCTTGCAAAAGGGTTAGTTTGGAGCATTTCTCCTGAATGTTCTACTCATGGTCATAATCCTGTCCCCAGACTGATTCCATTTATCCAGGCATAACAAAACTGGGCTAGCAAAGCAGTACACAAGAAGGAAGATTGCCAAGGTCACTGCAAAAAAACACCCATAATCTTGCATCCTTAGACGTAACCATGATGATGATGTAACTCTGTTACCAGAGTTACATCTGACAATGCCATCTCCTCCAAACCTACTTTTTCAGCTTGGCAGCACCTCAACCAAACAGTTACCAAGGCACTGGGGATTACAACACTGAGAAATGAGATCTGTAGCACTCTCCTCATTGTGTCACACAACAAGAACAGGGAGCTTAGGGTGCTGCTGCAACTGCTCATATCAACACCCAATTGTCCAGAAGGTGGAAGAGGCAACAAGGCGATTGGCTGTTTTAGATCTGATCCTAACCGTCAAAGATGTCCTTGTAAGTGGGGTGGAAGTGGTGGGATCCTTAGGTGGGAGTGACCATGCTCTCCTGGAATTTGTTATACAGTGGAAAGGGGAAGCCAAGTATAGCCGAACATGCATTCTGGACTTGAAGAAAGCCAATTTCTGTAAATTTAGGGAATTACTGGCTGTAATTCCATGGACAAAGTTACTGAAAGAGAAGAGAATTCAGGGTGGATGTCAGTTTCTTAAAAGGGAGATATGAAAAGAACAAACTAAAACTGTTCCAATAAGAAGCAAAAATGGGAGGTGGGTAAAGAAACCAGAATGGTTAACTAAAGAACGTTCAACTGAACTAATTGTTAAAAAAACAAAGTACAATGTACAGGAAATGGAAAAATGGGGGGAAAGACCAAAGAGGAATTCGAACATATAGCCAGTATACGTAGGGGAGAGATAACAAAATCTAAAGCACAGAATGAATTTAGGCTTGCCAGACAGATTAAAAACAATAAAAATGGCTTTTTTTTAAAGTTATGTCCACAGCAAAGGGAAGAACAAGGAAATGATAGGGTTACTGCATGGAGAAAATGGCCAAGTATTAATCAGGGATAGAGAAAAGGCAGAACTACTCAACACCTTCTTTGCCTCAGTTTTCTCTAAAAAAGGAAAATAGTGCACAAGTGAGGAGAGAGGATCAGGAGGTGTAGTGGGGGAAATGCAGCACAGAATCGGTAGAGAAGTAGTACAGGAATACCTCACTACTCTAAATGAATTCAAGTCTCTTGAGCCAGATAAGCTATATCCAAGGATATTGAAAGAATTGACAGAAGTAATTTCAGAACCACCAACAATAATCTTTGAGAATTCTTGGAGCACAGGAGAAACCCCTACATATTGGAGGAAGGCAAATGTTCCCATCTTCAACAATACCTGGGAGTTTATCACATGGGAGGAATTTCTCTCAATTACGAATGGAGCCAATTCGCAATTACATGAATTCGCTAGTTTAGCGAATTTACGTGAAATCTGATTGTGTTTGGAATGCATTCAAATTCACTTCCCATTTCCTGAAAATGACCCCCCCATTGCCTGAAATTGCGTGAGATACTCTGATACGCAATTACGTGAAACCCCATGATTGCGTTCGGAATGACTTCCCATTACCCAAAATTGTGTGAGATACACTCATTCGCAATAACATGAAACCCCATGATTACATTTGGATTGCCATTGCATTATACCCCCAAATTCCGTCATATGATAAACTCTCTGGAGAGATTTTATGGCAGAAATAGACAGTTTGTAATTACAGTTGGCCTTCTGTATCTGCAGATTTGCCTTCCATGGATTCCAGCATCTGCGGATGGCAAGCCGGGGGAGGGGGGGCAGAGGAGGAGGATGAAGCAGCAGCAGCAGGGAAGAGGAGGATGGAGGAGGAAGAGGTGGCGGTGGAGGTTGCGGATAATGGCACTTTGCCACCCCAGCCACCCAAACCCTACCTCACCATTTCACCATGGCAGGTGGGAGGAGGCTACCTCCTCCTCCTCTTCCCTGACTGTACCTCTGTCCTCCTCTTTCTCTGTCACCCTCTTCCCCTGTCCTCCTCTTCCTCCTTCCTCCTCTTCCTCCATCCCCCTCTTCCTTCTTCCTCCATCCCCCTCTTCCTTCTTCCTCCATCCTCCTCTTCCTCCTTCCTCCTTCCTCCATTCCATTTTCCTCTTTCCTTAATCCTCTTCTTCCTCCCCAGTGGCACCTCCATTGGCGTCCCCCCTCCTTCTCCTCTTCCTCCTTTTTCCTGCCAGGGAAGGAGGAAGAGGAGTACAGAGGAAGAAGAGGAGGAAAGATGGTGCTGACACTGACTTGGTTCCTGCTAGCCAGGAAGAAGTGGGGCCACAAGGCCATTGAGGCCTGGAGCAGCTACTTCCATCTGGCGGTCTGGGGCCTCCTAGCCATCAAGGCCATCACCTCCCTGAACCTGCAGAAGGTGGCTGGCAAGGAGCTGACATGGTTCTGCTTCATGGGTGCCAGGGCCGACACGGCGGTGCTGACAGGCTTTGTCTGTAATGTGTGTTGAGGTGGGATGGGGGGAAAGGAGATGGAGGCAACTAGGAGTATCAAAGTGCCATTGACCCCCCCCCCCATGGTGGCGCAGCTACGTGGCCGAGCCACCATCAAGGTCAATGGGACTTGAACATCCATGGATTTTGGCATCCGCGTGGGGATCTGGAACGGATCCCCCATGGATACCGAGGGCCCACTGTACATAGAAAACATATGCTTTCATTACTTAAGGGTCAACATGGGTTTCTCAAAAACCAGTCATGCCAGAATAGTTTGATCTCTCTTTTTGATAGAGTTACAGGCTTGATATATTAAGGGATTGTTGTGGATGTAGCATATCTTGATTTCAGTAAGACTTTTGACAAAGATCCCCATTATAGTCTTGCAAAGAAGCTAATAAAATATGGCCTAGACAGTGCTACTGTTAGGTGGATTTGTAATTGGCTGACTGACCAAACCCAATGGGTGCTCACCAATGGCTTCTCTTCATCCTGGAGAGAGGTGACTAGTGGAGTGCCACAGGGATCTGTACTGGACCTTGTGCTATTCAACATCTTTATCAATGACTTGTTTGAAAAAACAGAGAGCTTGTTGGTTAAATTTGCAGATGATAACAAACTGGGAGGGGTAGCTAATTCCCCAGAGGATGGGATTAAAATTCAGAATAACCTTGACAGTTTAGCGGGCTGGGCTAAAGCTAGCAAGATAAACTTCAACAGGGAGAAATGTAAGGTCCTGCACCTAGGCAGAAAAAAAATGAAATGCACAGATATTAAGATGGGGGACACCTGGCTAGACAACAGTTCATGTGAAAAGGGTCTAGGAGTCTTAGTAGATCACAAGCTGAACATGAGTCAACAGTGTGATGTGGCAGCCAAAAAAGCCAACACGATTCTTGGTTGCATCAGCAGAAGTATAGTGTCTAGATCAAGGGAAGTGATAGTACCACTGTATTCTGCTTTGGTCAGGCCTCGGCTGGAATATTGTGTCCAGTTTTGGACACCTCAGTTCAAGAAGGATGTTGACAAGCTGGAACGGGTCCATAGGAGGACAACCAAAATGGTGAAAGATCTGGAAGCCATATCCCTATGAGGAGCAGCTTAGGGAATGTTTAGCCTGATGAAAAGAAGGTTAAGAGGGGACATGATGGTCATGTTCAACTATTTGAAGGAATATCATATCAAAGAGGGAACAGACATATTTTCCTTGGTTCCAGAGACTAGGACAAGGAGCAATGGATTCAAACTACAGGAAAAGAGATTCCACCTAATTCTCAGGAGGAACTTCCTGATGGTCAGTGCTGTTTAACAGTAGAACATACTTCCTCGGAGTGTGGTGGCATCTCCATCTTTGGATGTCTTTAAATAGAAGCTGGTTGGCTCTCTGTTGTGGATGCTTTCATTGGTGTTCCTGCTTGGCAGGGGGTCGGACTCAATGGCCCCTTTAGTCTCTTCCAACTATGATTCTGTTATTCTGTAATTCTATGAACACACCCTGTGATCAAGAAAGCATTGTACATAATGTCATTCCCCAATGCTTCAGTCTCCAGTACCTTGGAAATTCTTTAATTGTGGTGCTGCCAAGCTGAAAAGGTAGGTTTGTGGGGGTCACATTTGGTCATTAATGACCATAAATGGGAATACAAAGGAGTTACAATATTGTACATCCAACTTACAATCTTACAACTACTGGACAGGATACCAGCAGTTAAAACACATACTGCTGTTGATGCATGTATAGCTAGCAGGGTAAGAAAGAAGGCCAAACAGTTTGGGGAACCTGACGTCAAAGTTCACTAATGTAAGCATACCCTACACCCCTCCCACTGAATATGTGGTTTCATAACTAATATCTAGAGTTGGGCATGTTTCAGTTTTGCGACAACCTGTGGAAACTAGAAGTTATACAACTCATGCTAACCAGAACTTTCAGACTTTCTTGAGTCTCTATGTGAGGTAGGAGTGTTTGTGGGGGAATTACTTCAAAGTGATGTTCCCTTCATTTGGAGAAAATAAATCTGGGGGTATACATCTAATTTAGAGAAATCTGTTTTGGGGTGATTTGGGAAAACTAATTGATCAAGCTTTCAATGAAAAGGGTAGATTTGTCTGTTTAAGCAGAGAGCATTGAGTTGAAAGGAGTAGTTTTGTATTTGAGGTGTCAGACATCACCTTTGTCTTCTACTAAGTTTCTTAGGCAGGTTGTTCTAGCACTGCCAGTTTGCCTTCTGTAAAATGGGTGCTATGTAACTGGCTGTATTTACTACAGTAACCATTTAGTGATGCTGCTCAGAGTACTTTTTCAATATTTCAATTGGGCCCACTGTTCCCAGAAGGTTAGAGAACCCTGATCCAGAACCTTCATGATTTCTTTATTAGAAGCATTCTGTAAGTGCTCTGTTTTATCATTCCGGAAGACTTTTCCCAATTTAAACACATGCCATTTGGTTTGGCTTCTGCAAGCATATGTCATCTTTATGATAACCGAAGAAGCCATGACTCTTATATATTTCCACGTTGACAAACTAGCAAATGGCAACATGGTATTATGCTGAAATATACCTTTAAAATTCAGCAACATAACAAAGAGAAGTGTCAACTTTGGAGTGAATCGGTGACATTCCTAGGACAGATCACCTTCCAAAGAGACGTGTTGCCAAAAATTGGGCAGCCATTCAGGAATCTCAAGATCTAGGCAACAAAGGCAAAGTTTGATCCTTCCATGGGCTATTTGTGTATTACTCAAAGTTTGTAAACCAATTTGCTATCCAAGATAGCCCCTTGCGAAATATCCTAAACAAGTGTGTAAAATTTGAGTCAGACAGCATGCCAAATAGTTTCCCAGAGACTAAACATTCCATTGCCGCTCCTGAACTCTTAATGACTCAGAAAAATCTCTTTCATTTCTTCTGGGAGGTGGGGAGACTTTGACATGCTTCTGGGCCATAAGACATTTTAGAACTTAACCATGGAGGAGTGTATAAAATTTATTCTAATATGAGATCCTGTAGATTTGTCACACCTCTTTTCCACAAAAGGTTTGAACTGAGCTTCCAAGAGTTGCTAAAAGGAACAGTTCGACTGATGGACTTTGGTTCTGAAAATGTGTCTCTGTCTGTAGTGAAGAATTTGGTTACTTATCTGGCTTGCCTGCATCTTACCTAAACTAGAGGCTGAAATGAAATCTAATGATGAGGGAAATGTTATCATTACACAGATTACTACAGGCACTTAAGTGATGATTTCATTTTTGGAACTGATGCAATGAATGTCCATAAGGTAGATATCAGTTGGAAGGTTGACTGTTGTATATAAATGAGGTTCTGAAAAATTATAATTTTGTCATAATGTCAAAACTGTCAAAAACCTTGGATTTATTTGTCTGTTGAAAATTATCTGTGAATGAATATATACAGCTACTACACCAAGATGTTTGATGGCCAGTGATGAAACAACAAACTGAGGAGTAAATTAGAGATTGCTCGTTAATGACAATCACAGAAATCCAACTGTGTTCCTTTAATATCAATTGACTACCTGTCCTGTACATTAGTCCTTAACATAATGGGATCATATGATTATCATCTAAGCAAGACATAGTAATGGTGGACTATCATTTTCAGAATGAGTACATGCTATATTTGCTGCAAAAACAAGGAAGGAAGGAAGGAAGGAAGGAAGGAAGGAAGGAAGGAAGGATTCCCTAATAACTTGTGAGAGATAATGGGGTTCAGTTCGCCTCTATTGAAATGCCTTCACAAAACCATTTCATTGAACCATCCAAGAGCTAATGACCTGGATGAAGGAATGAACATACTGTATTGGTAAAAGCAGGCCCACAGCTTGCAATTGGTATCACAGGAAGATCCCTCACATGAGACACTCCACACTCTTCAAACTGTCATTACCATGATGAATGGGAGGAAGGGGACTTTCATCCATTCAAGACTGTGTGTGGCTGAGTGCTGGGTTTGCTTCCCTCAACTGAGGCACTATTGCTCTCTGTGCTGCTCGTTTTTTTCCTATCAGGGTAGTTTGCAAAGAGTCTAAACCTGGGCTCGGAGGAACTGCTCCCTCAAGCACTGTCTAAATCACCTCACCTTATCTCTGATCACGGCAAATAGCAGTCTCTCTATTCATGTGGGATTATGGTCAGGAAGAGGGGAAGGGGCATGGGAGTGGCAGAAACCCCCACATGGAGTATTCCCTGTGGAACAGAGGTTTCGTGTAGGGACCTTATCGGACATTGGAAATTGGAAGTATAATCCAATGGCAATCCGAACGCAATCATGGGGTTTCACGTTATTGCGAATTAAAGCATCTCACGCAATTTCGGGCAAAAGGGAAGTCATTCCAAACATAATCATGGGTTTTACCTTATTGCGAATTAAAGCATGCAATTTCGGGCAATGGGGGGGGGTCATTTTCAGGTAATGGGAAGTCACTCTAAATGCAATAGGAATTCACACGAATTCGCTAAACTAGCAAATTCACGTGAATTCGAATTGGCTCCGTTCGCAATAAAGAGAAATTCCTCCCGTCTGATAAGGTCCTATGTAACATACCAAAGTTAGTGTGTGTGGTTAGAGAATAATTCTACATTTCCGTTTTAATATCTGGATGGAGGAAGAGCAGGATAGCATTGCACTAATTAAATGAGAATGGAAAAAGGAATGGGAAGGAAAGGGGGAAACAAACAAATACTGTATGTCATTTCTTTATATTCTTACACCACCTTCCTACAAAGAATTTTGGGATTTTCCTTGGGGCTTGGTTATGGAAATTGTCATGATGAATGCCTGTATTTCAAAATTTACTGCTACACCACTGCAGACAGGAGCATAATGAGACAGATGGTTGGTTCTCTTAGGTAGCCAGACCCAAACCATTTAAAGCTTTAAAGGTTAATAGAAACACCTTGAAACGAGCACAGAAGACAACCGGCAACTAGAACAGATTGGCAACCTGTGCAAATCTTTCAATATGAGAGCATTATGAGTGCAACTCCATATTGGTTAGCAGCCTAGCTACCACACTTTGCATTAACTGAAATGTACGGATGCTCATCAAGAGTAGTCCTATAAAGAATGCATTACCAGAGCTTGGAAACATTATTTTTTAAGAACTACAACTCTCATAATCCCCCAGACTCAGCATAGCCTATGGGGGTTGGGGGATTCTTGGACTTTTAGTCCAAAAAAATACACTTTCTAGGCTGTAGCATTACCTTATCACACCAGACCAATTCGGTTTGAATCTGAAGTGACCTTGGAACTGATTTCTGTTAATTCAGTTGTTACTGAATTCACTAAATTCTGGTGTGATTTTGGATTGGCTTTGGAATGGCTTCATAGTAACAGCATTCATGTGTGATAATTCAATGCACATTCACTGAATTCTGGGGTGACTTTGGATTGGCTTTGGAATGGCTTCATAGTAACAGCATTCACATATGATAATTCAATGTGCATTCATGTGAATTCACTTGGATGAATGTGGAGTGACTCTGGATTGGGTCTGCAAAATCCCTCGTCTGATAAGGCCATGCAGAGTTTATCACATGAGGTTTATCCCATGCAGAAACGGGATATAAAATGGGAAAATCTCACAACAGCAGGGTCATTTTCACACAACATTGGGGCACTGAGCATTAATCCAGCATTAACCTACACAGAAAGGGAACAAAATCAGCTGCTTTTTACTTTTCAATTAAAAGCATCCAATTTTGTCCACTTTCTGTGTGGGTTATTTTGCATTAATGCTCAATGTCCCCAATGAGTCTGAAAATGATCCTGCTTTTGTGAGATTTTTCTGGGATTTAAATCCTTTTCTACACAGGATTTAGGCAATTAGGCTCCTGTGTGATAAACTCTATACATAAACGCAGATACAAAAGTTGTATGTGACTCTTTGTCAATTCAGACTTAGGTCCAAAACACAATGCAGAAATAATCGTGTTTGAAACTGCTTTAACTGTCTTGGCTCAGTGCTAGGGAATCCTGGGAATTGTAGTTTATTGTGGCACCAAAGTTCTCTGACAGAGGAGGATAAATGTCTCACAAAACTACAGTTTCCATATTCTCAAGCATTGAGCCAGGGGAGTTAAAGTGGTCTCAGACTGGATTATTTCTGCAGTGTGTTTTGGACCTTAATCAAGAACTGGTACATTGTTTTCAAAAATAGATATCACCATTTATTTATTACCTTTATACTCCTGATTTCAAATACAAATAGTAGTAACATTGCAGATGAGAAAAACAAGATACAAAAAGAAAGTCCATAAAATAAGAAATAAACAGTATCTACCACTTGAAAGCTACTACAGCAAACAAGTGAGCTGAAGAAGACTAAAGTTTGTCTGAATAAAAACATGTTTTCCATATCCTCCAATTGTCCCAATTTGGCAGGGACGGTACCAATCAGTCCTCTGTTGTCCCACTTCTTTAGCTGCTTTTAAAATATCCTTGTTCCTCTCTCCTCCTGAGTTTACTTCAGTTGCGGCAAACTGAGTTCCAAGAACAAAAGTAGTTTGTACTCTACTCAGTTAACTCAGCAAGGGGGAAGAGGACAGGAAAGGGAAAAGCAAACTGCTGCAGTCTCGTCCAGCTCATGTGTTCTTCCTCATTAATAACAACACTTGGGGGTTATTCAGATTGTGAAAGTAATCTGAGTTGAATCTACATTGAACCTTTGTTGTTCAGATGCATTTCGAATGGATCCAATTAAGTTTGACCCCAAAGTTCTCCCGTTTGGGTACTAACTAGGAAAAATAATTGCCAGCAATAAGCTTTACAGTATGTTTCTGCCCTGCTCCCAGTCCAAAGTTACTTATTCTGTATAAAAAATATTTATTATTCTAGGTTTTGTAGATCTGCATGGGCCGCACAACCTGAGAACTGTCTTTGCTCAGTGCGCTGTTCATCTGGATCTGGAGCAGCCAGACTGACTGAAAAGTCCCAGATTTTGTTCCTGTTCTTTCCAAATTTATACTGGGTTAAAATAAACTGACCCAGGGAGCTGGTACATACAGGGCTGATCTAGACTGGCAAAAAGGGGTGTGTTCATGCCTGCATGAAAGTATAACCTTTAGATGACCCACACTGAAAGTTTGGCATGAACACACTTCTTTTGCATTTTAGTGGGGAAAAAACAGCTTTAAAAAGGAGCTGCTTTTCCCAGCTCCTTTTTAAAAAGGGTGTAACAGTGCAGCTGTCTCTACATGCTACAGCGCAACTGTGAAGTTTTTTAAAGCTCCCAAACCCTAGCTCCAGCCCTAATCCGAACCCTAGACATGCGCAGTAGGGACTCTGGGATGCTGTAACTGTTATGCAACTGTGCATAAAATGTCAATTCATTCATAAAATAAAGAAGTGTATTCATAAACTTAAATTGTAACAGATTTAATATCTTTTTAAGTGTGGAGAGGGATGCAGTTTGTTTTATTGATTTAATAGTATTTTAATGTGTAAGCTGCCTCGATTGATCTCAAAGGAGTGGGGTAATAATAATAATAATAATGGGGTTCATTAATGGTGCACCAATGCAACTGCACACTTTAAAAAGGCAAGAGAAATGACAATGGTAATTTGAGAGATCTTCATAACTGCACAATTCATGTGTGATGTACCTGCGCAACTGTGCAGTTCGCAGCTGGCAAAACAGTTGCCTGTATGATGTACTGGTGCAACTGTGCAGTTCGCAGCCGGCAACAACAACAACAAAATATTAAAGGTTCAGTGTGGCCAAAAGCCCCATTCATTGCCGCCTGTGCAGCTGCTCTGCCTGTGTTTCTAGCATCCTGACAGCTTCCAATGTAGTTGCTGAGCAACAGAAAAGACTTCAGATAAGTTGTCCCCACACCTCCTCAGTGTAGTTGCCCTGTGCCTTTTTATTACACACCTGGGACTTGCAGTGCAGCTGCTAAGTATTAAGGAAAAGGCAACTTCATGTCACCCTTTCCTGCCAATCTAGAAAGCCCCCCAGTCTCTGATCATACCAGGACTTGCCAGAAAATGTGCTGAGATAAAAAAAAAATGTGTATGGATTTCCAAAATAAAATGAGAAAGAGCAAGAACAAAATATGGGACTTTCTGGGAGTTTTTCTATCAGTCTGGATGCACCCATTCAAAGCTGAAAGATTAACCAAAATGGAACTAGTTGGGTCTCCACTGGCTTCTTCTGTATTCCTGTGCAAAGTGGTGGGATAGAGAGAAGGGAGTTGGATCTCTCAAAAGCCAAGCCTAGAAAATGTTGTAGAAAATGAAGTCAAGACGGTGCATCACCTACAGAAGATGCCTGGCCTAGTCATTGATCCTTTCCTCAGCAGTGACAATGGGATGGCATCTTTCAGCACACATGAGGCAAAAGATATGCATAGAGGCCACAGAATGGGATGTGCAGGACACACAGTTCTGCCCTTCAAGAAAGGCAAATAGCTAGGGAGAGAAAAGGAGGTGTCCACATTGCCTTCCTCCCCCACAAGCATTACCACATGAAGTGGTTGACTCCCTCTGACACATGGTAGAACCAGCCTTGGATCCCATCCTTTTTGTTTATTTCTCATTTCTCCCTCAGCTGATTTCTCTGAATCTGAGAGAGAGACCTGTTTTCTCTAACCTCTCCAGCTCTCAGCTTGAGAACTGTAAACCCTCACTCCTCAGCAGGGATCGGAGAGCTTTCCCAGATGTTTATATGAATATTGCCCTGCTGGATCAGACCAAAGGCCAATGATTGTGATTCAACAGTCACTAGCCATATGCTTCAGAGCAGCTACAAGCAAGGCATGAAGGCAGTGGCGTCCTCTTGTTTGTCCCAGGCTAGCAGATGCATTCAGTGCCTCCCTACATGAACATTTAATTTATTTCTCATGACCAAAGTTGCAATCATACACATACTTCATTACAGGAGAGTTAGTCCTAGGGACAGCTATGATTATCCTGCCTGCAAGTTGACCAAGTCACCAATGCTTTCTGCCTTTCCCTTTGCTTTGAGACTGCCAGAAAGAGCCACCAAGGAAGCCTTTCTGGTCCAATAAGACAAATGTCCTCTCAGGCACTTCTTAGCTCATTATAGCTAGGTCTTTACTGTTTGAGCCCCCTCTGCCTCTGTTCCCAGCAACATGATGAAAAGTGATCATTTCCTTCTTTCCAGCCAACTGCAGTACACAGACAAAATATTTCCCAGCTCCTTCATGCTTCACAGTCCTAGAAGCTGCAGCTGATTTATGAGAGACAAGATCCCTCTGCCGAAAACCATGGCATAATTAGTGAACGTAAAAAGCTGTGCTCCCCACTGAGACTCTATTCCCAAAGGGCAAATTCCCAGCACCTAGAACATTTCAGTTTCATCCAGGCGGCACTCAGTCCCCTGCAGGATTGGAACACAGTTAATATTTTAAGAGTGTTCCTGCCATGTGGTGTGGGAGGAAAGCACACACCCTACATTCTTCCTTTGCTGGCAGGCCTTGCTTTGAATTTGGGGTGCACCATTGCTCTCCACCCAGTCTTTGGCTGAGATTCTCCTCTTCCCTAAAGTGGGGCACTAGATGAATCCATCCTTCCTGCAGCCGGGCCTGATCTGGCAAAGGCAGAACCACCGAAAGCACAGATGTTTCAGTCTGAAATATTTCAGCAGAGCTGCATGGTAGGAAGAAAAGGAGATGGTGAAACAGTGGGGGGAGAGAAGCTCCATAGCAACTGCCCAAGTCTTCCCACATGCCAAGCGCCTACTCTAGGTTTTTTGTCAGGCAGTAGTGGAATCCACTCAGTCACACAGCCATCGGTCACGTCAGGAAGCTGCAATGTGCTGGGCACCTTTCCAGAGCTATCTTCACCTCCTGGGGTGAGAGAAGCTGCTAGCCCAGCACAAAGTGCGTGCCACTCACCACCACCCACTCATTCCTCACTACTTTTGGAAACAGAGGGGAGTGTGAGAGCAGGAAGAATGGCAAATGTGTTTTCTTCTCATGGGTCCAATCTGGATCGCCTGTAGCATGAGCTTAGATGCAACCAGTGACCCAAGCACACACTGTAAACCTGTAGGAAGGCGGAGGGGGGGAGTCTTCTCAGTGGTTCAGCCTGGTATAGGGGTCAAAGAGGAGAAGCTGCCTGTCTCAAGTTGTGCTTGCTTTTACAGGAACACCAGTCCAGGGGTCCTGTTAGATGAAAGGTCATAGAATCTCAAAATCACAGTGTTGAAAGAGACCCAAGGGTCATCCCATCCAACACCATTCTGCCATGCAGGAATGCAGAATCAAAGCACCCCCGAGAGATGGCCATCCAACCTTTTTTAAAAAACCTCCAAAGAAGGAGAGTCCACCACTCTCCAAGGCAGAATAGTCTACTGTTGAGCAGTTCTCAATGACGTTTATCACACTAGAGGGCAAACAGGATTTAAACAGGAATTAAACAGGAATTAAACAGGAAATGCCTTATGTTTAACATAGGGCATTTAACATACCTTATGTTTAACATAGGGCATTTCCTGTTTAATTCCTGTTTAATTCCTATTTAAATCCTGTTTGCCCTCTAGTGTGATAAACCTCATTGAGGTTTATCACACTAGAGGGCAAACAGGATTTAAACAGGAATTAAACAGGTCAGGAAGCTCTTCCTAATGTTGAGGTGGAATCTCTTTTCCTTTGGTTTGAATCAATTGCTCCAGGCCCTCTTTTCTGGAGCTGCAGAAAACAAACTTGCTCCATCTCAGTATGACATCCTTTCACATATTGAAACAGGACTATCATATCACCTCTTAACCTTCTCTTGTCCTGGCTAAACATATCCAGCTCCCTAAGTCACTCCTCATAAGGCATGGCTTCCAAACATTTCAGCTTTTGTGCATGCTGAAATATGCTGAAGTATGTCCCAGAAATACAGGCAATGTACCTGTGCACATGTGTGTGTGAGTGTGTACTTATATGTTCATGGGTGCATGTATTCATAAGCATGCATGAAGGCAAATACAGCGTCATGTATATGATGGGAAATCCACTCAGGACCTGCATGCTGTTGACAGACATGCAGAGAAAGAGTCCGCACGATGTGCCTGTCATCTCGGTATGTGCTGTATTTGTACCTGTAAGAGGGCCGTGTGTCGATGTGTGTGAGAGAAGACAGGCAGAGACCTGGCTGTCACAAAGGGATACAGATGTCTCAGAGTGTGTGTCAGCCGTTGCACTTCAACAACCAACTTTTGCCCAGGGTTGTAAGGAGACAGGATCTGCGAACAGCAGTTTGTGCATAAACATGCAGGGCATAGAGGGGATATTTTCCTCACATGGTGACAATGTATGTTTACTTTGTATGCAGGATCCTTGCTCTCTGGCTGTTCTTTGCTTGTTGCTCATATACATGCAGGAGCTCTGAATATCTGCCAACATGTCTGTGCATTTTATTTAATTCTGAGAGATGTGTTTCACCATCCCTGCATACATGTATTTGTAAGTATCGGGCAGCCTTTTCACATCCCTGAAATTCCTAATTGTTGTTAGACAAAAACTTCTGGACGCTGATGTTAAAAACAAATATGCCAAGCTTCTTTAGAAGCTGACAGCTTACCAGCCGTTTCCAGAAAGCCCCGTGAACTCTGACACTGTGTTACACGTTCTGAACTGAAGCAGGAGCTCTTCTGTGACCTTTGATCCTCCCTTGGTCCCCAGGAATCACACCATAAACAAGGCTGTAAACAACAGGAGCCTGAAATCTGAGCCTCTTCATTCAGAAACCAGCTACATAGCACTGGTGTTTTGTTTTATTTTTAATTAATTTTAGCACAAACAATCTAATTTACAATCAAAGTAATATACATACAGAAAATAAAAAGACAGAAAGAAAAGGGAGGGAGACAAATAACTAATATACAATAGAACTCTAATCCTGCAATCTTGACTGGCGGGAGGAAAAACAGGGGGAAAATATTTTGCCACTACAGATCCAACTACATAATCCTAGCAAAATTACTAAAAATCGTAAGCACAGATTATGACATTGTTAGATTTATTTTAATGCAGGGAAAAAAATCATAAATGGTTTCAAATCTTTCAAAAAGTCTTCAGTTGGCCTATCCTGTTGAACTCACATTATTTTGACCATTTGGGCTAAATCAATGGCCTTAACAATTCATTCTTCCCTAATTGGTGCTTCGGTCCATTTCTACGTTTCAGCAAACAACATTCTTGCTGCTGTTGGCAAATATTGCAAATATTGAAGAAGTAATCCACATTTACTCTCCAGTTCTTTATCCACAATGCCCACTAGAAATATTTCTGGTAACATTACAAAATCTACAGTATTTTTTTAAAATTAACATATAAATCTAGACCAGTAACTTTTCACCTTCTTACACGTCCCCTACTTATGAAAAAAGGATCCCTCCTTATCTTGACATCCCCAACATTCGTTTGAAACATTTTGGGACAGTTACATGGAAACTTTTGAAGGTATTGAGGTATGACTCAATTGCACCCACACCCACACACAAAAAAGTAAGTAAGGCGTAACTAGAGCCAGTGTGGCATAACGGTTTGAGTGTTGGACTATGACTTTGGAGACCAAGCTTTGATTCTCAGATCAGCCATGAAACCCACTTGGTGACCTTGGGCAAGTTACTTGCTCTCAACCCCAGGAGAAGGCAATGGCATGTCTTCTCTGAACAAATCATGCCAAGAAAGTCCCACGATATGTTTACTTTAGTGTTGCCATAAGCCAAAAACAATTTGAAGGTTACTTCTGGGTTTGCTGGGAGACGGAAAGGTAGTAAACAGCAAGGCTTAACTACGTCATATTAGGATTGTAATGTAATGAAATAATGACACTCCTTATTATGGCATATCTAACTGCTTTCAATAAGATAACAAAGAACCAAAGGTCATTGTCTTGATCCATGTACACAAAGAAAATCCACAGTTTGTGGGTATAGCTATGGCCCAAAACACACTGCAGAAATAATCCAGTTTGAGACCGCTTTAACTGCTTTGGCTCAGTGCTAGGAAATCCTGGGAACTGTAGTTTATTATGGCACCAGACTGAGAAGGCTAAATGTCTCACAATACCACCTTTACCAGAATTTCCTACCATTGAGCCAGGGCAGTTAAAGCAGTCTCAAACTGGATTATTTTTGCAGTGTGTTTTGGACCTTTGTTGCATACCGTTGGCTGTGGTAAAGCTATTAGTTCTGGCCATGGGTTTTATTTTCAGCTGTGTTTCTATTATAAGTGGAGTCCCCCCCCCCCCCCCCAGCTACATAGGTATGTTTTACAGTACCACAGGCCAGCAGCTTGTACCATTCTGGGTTTTGCTTTGATTTTAAAAAACGAATCAAAGTAACTGTTTCAGTAAGTTTTGAATGACGAGGAAGTAAAGAATTACTCCTCAAAATTTCAAAATGTATGCTGTGACAATGATTTTATCAAGCCAACCAAAAGGCACAGAATTGTGTGCAGCCTTTTGAGATACTCAGATTACGTCAGCAAGCAAAATGCTTCTAAATTTTGGCCTTTGAGTCATGTCCTCTGCACACTCCTGTCTTGAGGCAGAAGGGAAGGAAAGTATCTGCAGACTCACAAATGGAACTAATCCCCTGACCTGCTGGTATTAGGTTACTTCTGGGTTTGCTGGGAGATGGAAAGGTAATAAAATTTATCCCGAACATTGACAATGCAAGGACTCCTAATTATTCCTTGGCTACAAAGAAATAAAATTGGTTCCCTTTCATACTCCAAGCAAGCCTGGGGGTGAAACTATGTGCAACCTAATACCATCTAGCTGCAATCTTGTATAGATGAGGCCCTTCTGTTAGTCTACCCTACAGGTATGTCCTTCCCCAGCATGTCTCAAGACAGGAGCATGCAGACATTACTTCCGTATCCACCCCAACATACACACAAATCTGATTTTGTAACACTGGGCCTGATGAAGATCTCTGAATATCTGGAAAGTTTTTGTGTCCTTTTGGCTAGCCTCATAAAGCCACACAGCCATCCCTGTTTTTGTTTTGTTTAATTTTTAAAAATTGTAGCTAAAGTGGCAACCGAATAATGGACTAACTATACTATTTGTTCAATAACATCCAAACAATGATAACTTTATTGTACCAACCAAAATGCACAACTACTATTTGTTTTTGTTGTTGTTGTTGTGTGCTTTGAAGCTGTTTCCAACTTATGGTGACCCTAAGGCAAATCCATCATGGAGTTTTCTTATTAAGATTTGGGCGAAAGATTTATATGATCTGAAGAGAAACTCAGAGTACAGACTCTGAGAAAAGTAAAACAGAAGCAGTGGCAAAGTTTTTCCTCTCTCCTGCTAAAACTCGTAAGATTATGACCCACGCATAACAAGCAGTCCTGTCTTTTGTTCCTTAAATACCCATGTCAATATCCACCTTGTCCCAGTGTCATATGGCCTAGTATCACCTACTGTATATGTGAGTGACTTTGTACACATATATGCATATGTATATATGTATGTTTTACAAGTATGTTATGAATATTTGTTTTACAGTGCTATTTTAATATGTTGTATATGTTTTATATATATTCTGTTGCCTAATGGCCTGTTGGCTGAAATAAAGGTATGTTGTTGTTATTAAGATTTGTTTGGAAGGGGTATGCCTTTGCCTTCCTCTGAGGATGAGAGAGGGTGACTCACCGAAGCTCACCAGATGAGTTTCCATGGCTGAGTGGGGAATCGATCCCTGGTTTCCAGAGTCATATAGTCCAAACTTAAACCGTTATGTCACACTGGTGCTTTAACTATATTATAGGCATAAGTACACTCATCCCTCCACATTTGCACCTTTGACTTTTGCGGATTTGATTATTCATGGATTTTATTAATATGTTCACTCTAGAAATATCTAGATATTCCAGCGCAACTCTACGATTGACTTTAACCAAAAGTCACACTGAAGAACCTAGAGATTTCTAGAGAGAACACTCCACTAGGCATTTGTAGCTCCTCCAGTGCCATTCTATGGTCAATGTCTGGCAGATGCTGACCACAGAATTACACTGAAAGACCTAGAGATTCCTAGAGGGGTGTTAAAACATAGTGTTTTTGTTTAGCTGTTTTTCCACCTTGATGGGGGTCCTGTGCCCCTAACACTAGCGAATGTGGAGGTTTTTACTCTCTAAAAACCTCTGAGATAGGACCCATATCTCCTGTTCCAGTTACTAATGTGAACATCACATTTTTCATTACCTTAATTTTCCAAGAGCAGCCCAATAAACAACACAATACAGTTGTCTAATCTGGAGGTTATTGGGGTCCAAGACTGCAGAAATAATCCAGTTTGAGAACGTTTTAACTGCCCTGGCTCAGTGCTAGGGAATTCTGGGAACTATAGTTTTGTGAGACATTTAGCCTTCTCTGTCAGAGACAGCTCTGGTGCCACAATTAACTACAGTTCCCAGGACTCCCTAGCACTGATCCAGAACAGTTAAAAAGGTCTCAAACTGCATTATTTTTGCAGTGTGTTTTGGACCTAGACCAATGAATCTATCTATTCAAAAGAAGTCCAACTCAGTTTGAAAACACTGGCCTGGAGGCCACAACAAAGTTGCTGGATCCAGCAATATCACAAGACACTGAATCGGCACTTTATTGTCTATCAACTTGTGTCTAAAAATCACTCCATCCATGCTTAAGGGAACTGTCTGGGGTCACTATCTCTGATCTGCCTGGATAATTCAAGGATATAGCTGTGTTAGTCTGTAAAATCAGTAGGCACAGAAATCTTGTAGCACCTTTGAGACTAATTGAAAGAAAGCATCTACTTCCTCAGATGCTTTGATGTTTTAGCAGCGGATTCTTCCTCATTACAGATCCCAGATACCGATACAGCAGGAGTCGTTGGAAAAGTCTTTCCAGGGGAGAGGAGCATAAAGGATGGTATCCTTTCTGTTCTTCCTTGCAGCTGAAAGCTCTTGAATTTCCCTATTCTTAGGTGTTGTGGTGGTACTTCTGACTAAATTTCAGGTTGGTCTGTAATAAACATCTATCGTCCAGGATTTGACAGTGGATCCAACCTGAGTGGACAACCTGGGAGATGTTGATCTTTTCTGAGCTTCTCGGGGCAGTACACCACAACATGCCCGAGAACTCTTTCCAGAAGTTCCCAAGTTACATGTCTCATACCTACCTCCCTTCCCACTTTTTGGGCCCATACAACTTTGGAGTTTATCACATGAGGGAATTTGGGGGTATACTCCAAAGGCAATCCGAACGCAATGATAGGGTTTCACGTTATTACAAATTAGTGTATCTCATGCAATTTCGGGCAATGGGAAGTCATTCTGAACGCAATCATAGGGTTTCACGTAATTGCGTATTAACATCTCACGCAATTTCGGGCAATGGGGGGGTCATTTTTGGGAAATGGGAAGTCACTCTGAATGCATTCCGAATGCAACTAGAACTCACGTAAATTCGTTAAACTAGCGAATTTACGTGAATTCTAATTGGCTCCATTCGAAATTGGGAGAAATTTCTCCCATGTGTTAAACTCCTTTGAGAAAGTACTCTGGGTACCACCATAGGAACCTGGGCAAACCTAGAGTGGCTCCTTTGGAGATATTTACTACTACAACAAGCACCCTCTTCACAGAAGGCACAGTGGTAAGAGTAAGAGACAAGCCCAACAAACTAAGCATAAGGTAGAGGTGGGTTCTGAACACCGAAACATCCCTACCACCCCAAATGGTTTATTCTCTCTTAATTAATCCCAAATTAATTCTCTACTCAAACTGAGCTCCAAACAAATTGCCCTTCATTAAAAGGGCAGTCAGCATTCCTTGTCAACCCTATCACATCTGGATAAATTCCCTTTACTTTATTTCAATACTAGTACCCTGAATTAATAGAACCTGATTGCTACTTTAGACAAATTTTTAGTTGCTGGCATTCTACTCATAAAAGAAGCTGGAAGAAGATGGACCGAGTACTGCATTACTCCATTTCTCCTTTGCTTAGGAGTGAAAAACAGGCTAGTAAAAAAAAAAAAAAAAAAAGGAATTGCAGGCTATAAATACAGCTGTCTGGCAGAGGACACACTTGGTGCCTCCTTCATCAGCTCCAGACTGCTTGGTTTCTCTGCTGAGAAAGGCAGAGCATAAAACTGGCATGTGCTGTATTCCTTATTTCTAAATTTTAAATTAGGGTTTAAAATTATCCACTTTTAAAACTTTCCTTTTAATGTTATAATCTTTTAAATTCTCTTTTAATCATGTAACATAGTGGCTGTGGTCCCCCTATTGTATATCTTTTTTATGTAGTGGAAGGAGATATTCTATACCTCCTTGTGCAGTGTCTCCCTTTCACTAAAATGCATTGCCCCAGCCATGTATTGGCTGGGGGGGGGGGGTCAACTGGGAGAAAGATTAGATCACCTTCCCAGATCTCCACTGGACTCACCTTCTATGGACCTTATCAGACGTCGGAAATTGGAATTATAAATCTAATGGCAATCCGAACGCAATCATGGGGTTTCACATTATTGCATATTAAAGTATCTCATGCAATTTCGGGCAAAAGGGAAGTCATTCCGAATGCAATCATGGGTTTTACGTTATTGCGAATTAAAGTATCTCACGCAATTTTGGGCAATCGGGTAATGGGAAGTCATTCTGAATGCATTCCGAACGCAATTGGGATTCACGTAAATTTGCTAAACTAGCGAATTCACGTGAAATCGAATTGGCTCCAATCGGCTCCATTCGCAATAAAGAGAAATTCCTCCCATCTGATATGGCCCTAAGAGAAAGGATGTGGAACTGCATGAATAGAATACCATGTTCCACCTAGGATCATCCCACAGTATATTTATTTGTACTTGATTTTTAGTTATATTGCAGCATACCTTGGGTCCTAACTCCAGGGGCAAGGCATTATATAAATGAGTGGCCAGGAAAAGGCTTTGCCATGCCATAAAGTAGTACAAATCTCCCAAATACTGGACAACATAGTCTGAAATAACCACTTTACTTGGAGTGTCAGCCTCCTGTGAAGGACAAGTGGAGATGAGGAAATGGAAACTAAGGCAGAAGCAGCAAGAAAAAACAAGGGTGATGGGGCAAGTCTCTAGACTTTGGGGTGTGGCTCATATACAGTCTGTTCTGTTTTTAAAAAAGCAAAAGACAATGTGAAATATTAAACAGTGAAAAACAAAAGTGATTTTTATGATGTTATTGGGACTGTTACTATTTTACTCATGGCTGAATGCAGTAGGTTTTTTAAAAATATAATTTTTAGTGTATTTTCAAGCAAGGTACATATAAATGCAAGGTTCTACATACCCTAGAGGCACCAAATCCTGTTTGATCTTGGAAGCTAAGCCAGGTCAGCTCTGATTAGTAGTTGGATGGGAGAATGCCAATGAATACCAGGTGCTGAAGGAAGCAAAGGAAAGGAACTAGCAAAATCATCTCTGAGTATTCTTTGTCTAAGGAGATCCTATGAAATTTATGGAGTTGCCATAAGTTGACAGGTGACCTGAAGGCACATACACACAAAGAGATAAATGAAAGACACAGGAGTTTATCACATGTCAGGAATTTCTCTTAATTTCGCAATAGTAATTTGTGTAGTCAATTTGGAATTTCGCGTGATTGTGTGAAAGATTATCCCACGATTACATGCCCGGGTAATCTTTCACGCAATCACGCGAAATTCCGAATTGACTACACAAGGTAAATTGCGCTTTCATGCGATTACGCGAAAGCTTATTATGCATTTTCGCGGTTATCTCTGCTTATTTCGAACGCATTCAGGAATATGTTATTACACCAGTGGATTTTTGAATGCGAAATTGCTCTCCTGCACATACCCACTTCTGAACTGATGCCATGGTGACCTCATGTACTTCCAGGTCAATCAGTTTGGGTATTTCCTCTGCGATTTCCCCATCAAAGCATCCTCCATGTTGGACCGGTGCCCAAAGCCCCATGTGCACTGAGATGTTGGTGTGCCATGCAGGAATTCTCCATCAAAGCATCCTCCACTTTGGAACAGTGCCCAAAGCCCCATGTGCACTGAGAAGTTGGTGTGCCATGCAGGAATACCCAATCTAAGCATCCTCCATGTTGGACCGGTGCCCTAAGCCCCATGTGCACTGAGAAGTTGGTGTGCCATGCAGGAATTCCCAATCTAAGCATCCTCCATGTTGGACCGGTGCCCTAAGCCCCATGTGCACTGAGAAGTTGGTGTGCCATGCAGGAATTCCCAATCTAAGCATCCTCCATGTTGGACCGGTGCCCTAAGCCCCATGTGCACTGAGAAGTTGGTGTGCCATGCAGGAATTCCCCATCAAAGCATGCTGCATGTTGGACTGGTGCCCCAAGTCGCATGTGCGCTGAGATGTTGGTGTGACATGCAGGAATTCCCCATGAAAGCATGCTGCATGTTATGGGTCAGAATAGAAGACTCTCAGGACCCCATGCCCCATGACGTGAGTGTCATCTTGAAATCACTGTAACAGTGCCAATTCTTATCTACCCGGACAAGTGGTGCCATGCACGAATCCTATGGAATGAATGGGAACCAGGGCAGATGGGGAGGGGTCTGTTTGGATAGCCCTTGGAGACCTCATCTCAACTGAGCAGGTGAAGGAGGCATTGCTGTGGCAACTGCTGGAAGCCAGCATCACGCAAAAGATATGCAAAGCACTAGATGAGCGTAAAAGTGCTCCCTCCTCTCTCTGGCCACCTATTCATGCATGGCAAAACATTTTCAGGACTAAGGAAGTAAAAAGGAAAAGCCAGTGCCATGAGGGATCATGGGAATTGTAGTAAAGATGGCGAAATTGGGGATCAACAGAAATGCCTATCACACCCCAAAAAAGTGAAATGAATACAAAATTGTCAGGGAATAGGAATTGTAAGTCCGCTAGTTCACCGAATTTGCCTACGTTCTGATTGCGTTCGGACCGCGTTCGCACATCAAGGAAAAGCATGTAATAATCTTTCACGCAATTACGTGAAAACTCCCATTTCATTTGCAAAAAACAGGAATTGCATGTGATGAGAAATCACGCAATCGCACGAAATCTATGATTGCATTCGGTTTTTCAGTAAAAAATTGGTCGTGTGATAAACTCCACAGACAAACACTAATCCTGTAAGTCCATTGCCCTCTTGCTCCCATCAGTTGTTCCTGGCACTGCTGTGCACACACCACACATCCTACCTGACACATCTCAGTTCCTTCTCCCTACTTATCTCCAGACACCGGACGCCGTTGTGGCTTCTGTTTTCTATACTGTAGTTTTACTTGGTATATCTTTGTTTTCCTGTGATGTGTGGACAGTTTTATATTGCCAATCTTGTCCTTCCAAGTCACCTGCCAGGAGGTCTGGTCTACACTTTCTTGGTTGATACCTTCATGGCCTCCATAACTCTGCCATGGGCCTCCTGGGCCATGGGCCATGGGTCAATCCATCAGAAAAGCCCATAACATGCCAGAGGGGACTGTGGTTGCCACTTCTCTCACAGGAACAATGGCTGAAGTAGCTGCTTTTCCTGTACTCTGCTTGCTTGCATCTCTGTGACATCCCTGTTTTTCATCCTGCTAATAACAAAATCACCTCTGAGTATTTCTTGCCTAAGGAAACCCTATGAAATTCATGGGGTCACAATGAGAAGACAGACGATTTGAGGGCACACACGCATTGGCTGAGAAGGAGAAGCCTGCAAAACAATACAACAGAACTGGAGACGTGTTTGTACCAGCTGTTCAGCAACATTTCTGCCCCTTCCTGCTCCCAAAGCAAAGCTTATTACTAAACACCAAAGAGGCAACTCTCCCACTGTGGGTACCTGTTCTGTGAATACATTTAGTTAATAAATCTAGTAAATGTAGCCAAGGATGGCTTGAGCTACATGAGCACCACCTACTTGTGCTCCTTGCCCAAGTAGATGCTATTGACCACTGGGCAAATACTATTACACTCCTTGGTGTCCAAATAGGATTTTTTAAAAAGCAAAGGCATCACAAGCACCTCTTTCAAGCACCTTATCCAGAACCACCACTCCTCTCTTGAAGAGATATGTCAATCCCCTTCTTCAAGATGTTATTAGTAAAGGAGGATGAGGATCAAACCAGTTGTAGACTATGCTCCACCAACCATCTTGTGGTGCCTTTTTAAGATAAAAGTAAAGGGAATGCAAGCTACTTTGGAAAAAAAGATACTGCTGGCTTTTGGGGCTTTCTTCTGTATCATTTTGCACACCAAGTTGGAGAAAGCTGTGAATCTCCCCTAAAAACCTGCTGGTGTCAGTGCTATGATGTAGAACATAGATGGTGAAATTTCCTTGCCAGGGGACTCAGCAACTTGGAACCCGTACAGACAGGCCAAAATAAAGCTTTTTCAGGTCACTTTGGAAGGATGCTGTTTAAATGATGCATGCCTCCTAAGAGGCCAGAAGCTGCACCAAACCCACGCTCCAGTCCTAAGGACTAGAGCACAACTTTGGTGCAGCTTCTGTCCTCTTAAGATGCATGTGTCATTTAAACAGCATACCTCCAAAGTGACCCAAAGCAGCTTTATTTTGGCCTGCCTGTATGGGTCCTAAATGACTTCTGTTAGCTGGAACTGCATTTAAATTCAAGAATCTTCTAACTGCTTCGTTGCCTTCAGCTCCCTTATACTTGAAAGAACCCCTGTTCAAAAGGAGAAAGCATTTAGGAGTGATATCTACTCTCATCTCCACATTTTAGAGAATCACTAGACTGATGCCAAACAACAGACTTTTGGCTGTTCTTGTAGGTCTACACCCCCCTATAGAGAGAGAAAATAACCGTACACTGAAGTGACTGCAGTTTAAGCATTAAGGTCTTTCCCACTACCAAACCCCCATGTGCAGACATTGAAATTAGAATATTCCCCCATCCACCCACCTGGGTTAAGTGACAGCAGGGCAAAAGAAAGGCCTCACCAGTGATGTTTTTGCTGATGATGTTCGTCATACCTCCTTCAACTTTCAAAAAACCACTTTGAGGCGCATTCTACTAGGGGAAAGGGTTCTAGCGGATCATTGGCCACTGTGAGAAGGATTACTGAAGAATACATGGTGATACAGGGTGATACAAAAAAGCAATGCGGTAGATTTTGGATGTCTGACTCCCTCCACTCCAAAACATCAGCCCAGACGTTCTACTCCAAGACCTTTGGGCTCAGCTGTCAATAGGACATAACTTTCATAAATGCCTGCAAGCTGTTAAGATTGCTCCTCATCTTCTAAACACATCCTTTCCTTGACAACCAAATAATCACAAAGAGTCCTCTAGCGCCTACCAGGAAGGATTATGGCTTCCCACCTTTTCTAATTTTATAGACCAAACTCTCCTTCTTGGCTATCACCTGTTCCTTTTAAAACACTTTTTTTTTCATTCATACAATACATTCTTGGAGACATCACGTCTAAAGGTTCTTCGGGAAGAGGCTGTCCTAGTTTCAAACCTTCCAAATTTTAGAGAATCCGAGGTGAGAGATCAAACCCTTCTGCTATTTTCAACTGCCCTCCCCATCCCATGCTCTCATTAAAACAAATGCTTTGTTGCAGAGTCTCTAAAGACTATCTGCATCTTGCTGAAGAAAAGAACACGTGAGGGTCCATGTAGCAACATCGCCATCTGGTGCATTTGGCCAAACCAGGATTTTGAGTTGCTTCACAATCACAGCTGGAGGGAACAACTGAGAACAAATCCTTCTTGTGCCACAGAATGCCAACACTACAATGACCACACTAGCCTGAGCCATTGAGCCATTTCTACATGCGCATCATTGTTATCTCAGATTCCACCTAACTAAATGGCTCAACCCCACACCAAAAAGTACTCTTTGATTAATTTCCAAATCCATTGCCAGTGTCCCAAGCATCTTTAGTGACCATGGATGAGCTTTTGTTTTTGATCCTCACCTTTGCTTCCCACATTCAGCAATGTCTCTTGCAACTTTCTATCTACCCTTCTATTATTGTATGAGGACAGGATCAAAATTCAAAATGATCTTAACAGATTAGGAAGCTAGGCCAAAACTAAAAAGTGAATTTCAGCAGGGAGAAATGCACTTAGGCAGAAAAAAAATGAAATGCATATATATAGGATGGGGTTCACCTGTTTACTAGGAGGCCTAGTAGACAACAGGTTGAACATGAGTCAACAGTATGATGCAGCATCAAAGAAAGCCAATGCAATTCTAGGCTGCATCAAGGGAAGCAATAGTACCACTCTATTCTGCTTTGCCAAGGTCTCACCTGAAATCCTATGTCCAGTTCTGGGCACAATAATTCAAAAAAGATGTTGAGAAGCTGGAGCATATCCAGAGGAGGGCAACCAAAACAATGAAAAGTCTGGAAAGCACGCCCTATGAGAAGAGATTTCGAGAGCACATTTAAACAGACTGTTCCTTTGAAATATTACCTATTTTCTTTTTGGAGCATGATTTCTGTTCATTTTGAAGCTGGAGTGATTGTTAAGTACTATGGTCTACCAGCAACTCTTCTTCCTTCCACATGAATGTCTTTGAGAAATCTTAGAGTACCATTGAGGAGGACAGGTCATGTGACACTTCTTCATAAAGTCACTGCTTGCAGTTCTCCTATGAAGGTCCACCTGGCATTCCTTTCAGCAGAGCTTTAAGCCTCTGCACTATGTAACTGCTGGGTATTATTATTACTTACTATCCAAGTTCATGCGTCTTTATTCATTCATTCTGAAATAATTATGGGGCCTCTAGAGTTGGGGCTGTTGTAATATAGAATCATAGAATCATGGAAGAGACCACAAGGCCCATCCAGTCCAATCCCCCACCATGCAGGAAATCACGACCAAAGGAAGCCCAACAGATGGCCATCCAGCCTCTGTTTAAAAACTTCCAAAGAAAGAGATTCCACCACTCTCCAAGGGAGTGTGTTCCACTATTGAACAGCTCTTACTGTCAGGAGGTTCTTCCTCATGTTGAGGTGGAATCCCCTTGGAATCCATTGTTCCTGTCATATTCTGTGGAGCAGCAGAAAACAAGTTTGCTCCATCCTCAATATGACACCTCTTCAAATATACAAACAGGGCTATCCTATCACCTCTTAACCTTCTCTTCTCCAGGCTAAACATCCCCAGCTCCCTAAGTCTCTCCTCATACGGCATGGTTTCCAGACCATTCAAAAGGAGCTGTCAGCATTTGTTTTATGGATGTTATCTGGTTCATTGTACTCTTTATATTTTATAGAAAGGCAGTACAGAAACATTGTACGAGAATACTGAAACTACTACAGCAGTGATTCCCAAACTTTGGTCTTCTGGGTGTTTTGGACTTCGTCTTCCAGAAGCCCCAGCCAGCTTGACCAACAGTCAAGCATTCTGGAACCTGAAGTCTAAAACATCTGGAAGACCAGGGTTTGGGAACCATGGTACTATGAGAAGGCAGAGCTTTACAACAACCAGTGTAGGATATTTATTTCCCAGGTCCAATTTCCAGGCCATTAGCAGAGGTATGACTAGACATAATGATTTCTTGGCACATTATTTATATCAATGTATAACTATGCATATAACAAAAGGAACTTTCTCAGATAAAGTTTTAACTTCAAGGAAATTGACTTTTAGTATGGAGATTTATTACTTTCACATGTCAATACTAACAATCAATGAATAATTTGAATTAGACCCTGCCTGTTTCTCCAGTTCAAGGACAGACAAGTTACTGGAGAAACCCATGCCATCTTAAACAACCCCTTGAAGATTTATTGCCAGGGTCACAATTTACATCTTCCTGCATCCTACTGCATTATGTCCCACTCCCACAGTGGTGTAATTGTGGTGTAATACCTGGCTTGTAATGTCACTTCATCTGTGCATCTGAAGAGGTGGATTGAAGTCAACAAAAGCTCCGTTTCAAAGGCACTCTCAGTTTCTTCTAACCCCCTGCCTCAATTTTTTGTTCTATCCTTGATCCCTGTCCCTCTCCAGAAAATTCATCACCAAAAGAAAATTCATCACCTCCACCAAGACCTTTCTAGAACAACCCTTCCAATATTGCTCAGCAGCCCCTTAAGCCAAGGCAGCCCCAGAGGCCCAGAGTTCATGCCAGGGCCCTCATGATAAGAATCTGCTTATACAACTCTTTTGGAGCTTTGGGAGCAAGCAGAGAGCTGTTCTGAGCATCCTCTTTCCAAATCTGGCACAAACGTGTGGGCTTTCTTCTATCATCTCTGCCACTCACCACCGTCCCTCTATTTGCCAGTTTCTGCATCCTGCAAAAGATTCCAAGGATGGAAAATAAAATATATGGGTGATGAGCCATACTGGACTGGCTGTGCGTTCAGTAGCTCTGTCACCAAATGCGATCTGTTGTCTCCCTCCCACTGCAAGCACACATGCCCCCAAATGTCAGGATAAATGCTGCATTTTAGAGCTGCTTGATTACACTCGGCTGTACTCCACGTCCTGGAGGGCGAGCGGAGCTATTATTAGCCACTGCTTACAAGACCCAGTTCAGGCAACTGCAGAGGTAAGGCTTGGAAATAGATTGCTCCAGCTATCTGTATGCGCTACCAACAAATCTGGGAGTTTGGTCCTCCACGGAGAAGGGTGTCTACCAATCCTGTCTCTAGGAATACTGCAACCACCTATGCCAATAAATAGCATAAAAGAGAGAGCATTCCTCGGGGGGGGGGGGGAGTGGGAATCCTGGCAGACAGGCTAGCAACACCCACAGTATTGGAACAGACATCTTCTCTTTTCCACCAAGGCACAGGACGTTGCAATCTGGATTACCTGCCTTCATCAAAATGAAATTCAACACGGAGAAATGTAAGGTACTGCACTTAGGATGGAAAAATGAAATGCACAGATATAAGATGGGGGACACCTGGCTGAACGAGACCACATGTGAAAGGGATCTAGGAGTCCAAGTAGACCACAAGTTGAACATGAGCCAACAGTGCAATGCAGCAGCTAAAAAGGCCAATGCAATTTTAGGCTGCATCAATAGAAATAGATCAAGGGAAGTAGTAGTGCCACTCTATACTGCTTTGGTCAGGCCCCACCTGGAATATTGTGTCCAGTTCTGGGCACCACAATTTTAAAAGGGAGCTGGGGATGTTTAGCCTGGAAAAGAGAAGGCTAAGAGGTGATATGATAGCTTTGTTTAAATATTTGAAGTGATGGCATTTTGAGGAGGGAGCAAACTTGTTTTCTGCTGCTCCAGAGACTAGGACCCGGAACAATGGATGCAAGCTCCAGGAGAAGAGATTCCACCTCAACATTAGGAGAAATTTCCTGACAGTAAGGGCTGTTCAACAGTGGAACACACTCCCTCGGAGGGTGGTGGAGTCTCCTTCTTTGGATGTCTTTAAGCAGAGGCTGGATGGCTATCTGTTGGGGATGCTTTGATGGAGAGTTCCTGCATGGCAGCAGGGGGTTGGACTGGATGGCCCTTGTGGTCTCTTCCAACTCTATGATTCTATGATTCTATCACTCTGAGCACTGGCACTGTTCACCGTTGTAGCAGGAAATCCATGTCCCACCCAACTTTGCCCTTCATTGCTCAAGCACTGTTTCCTTTACATGCTGCTTGTAAGCTTTCAGGTAAATTTCCCCCAGCAACGCAAACAGCATCTTTGATGGGAGAGCAATTTAAATTGGGAAAATAGTATTTGGGGAAATCCTGTTCCTTTTAATAACAATAACAATTAGAAATGATGGGGCATTTGATTACTCGGGTCCTCGGGTCCTCAAGAAAAATCCTTTTTATCTGGAATCACAGATTTATAGAGTCAGAAGGGGCACCACAGGCCACTGAGTCCAACACCCCATGCCCACCCCCAATGCTCAATGTAGGATCCCCAGAGGAGTCTTTTTCTTCAGAGGTTTTTAAACAGGGGCTGTATGGCCATCTCTGCAATCTTAAATTGCAGAGGGTCCTTCAGTGGTGGGTTGCCAGGTTCCACTTTGGGAAACTGGTTCTTGTGCAGGTTTTGGCCCAAATTTGAAAGGAGCTATATCCCCCCCCCCCAACTCCACATAGGTCAAGAACCTTCATAGCTCCTTCAGAGTCTGGAATAAAATGTGGAACAGATTTATTGCTCCACTGACACTGATGCCATCTGCTACTTCTGGGGTAATCCCATGGCCTTATAGGAAGTAAAACCATGATCTGCCTCAAACTCTGCTTTTGACAGCAGTCCCCTGGCAAAGTTGCTGAGTAGTGCGCATGTTTTCACTGAGCAAATTAATTATCCAAGGATTAACAGAAAACCAGGCATACTTGCCCTGCTCTGCATGCAAATGCCAAGGAATTTAATTAGGAATTAGTCAATCAATATTCCTTTAAAATATTATATAATGTGTGTGTGTGTGTGTGTGTGGATGCACACACATGGGCACATTTGAAATAGGATGCACAAATTAATGGTCATCATTAGGATGCACAAATTAATGGTCATCAATGCTTGGAGGATTGCAAAGATGGACCTTGTATCACCTATACAGAAATGCAATGCAATAATCAGTTCTAAAAAGCGCTACAGCTTGGTGCGAAAGCCAGTTTCAAAGCACATTTTTCATGCAGAATTTATCATCTCCTTTCTCGTGCCGATCTGAATGTTACTTAGCGATAACACAGGCTGCAATTTCAACATGCCCTTAGTACTGTACACTGGTATATGTCCCTAGTATTCCTTGTTTCCTTGGAACAAGATCGAGTACCCATAATTGTAATGCCGATCTCCTTTCCCATGCTCAGAGCCCTCCATGACCTGGAAGGTGTCACAGCAGTGCCAGAGTCGCAACGTTACCAGGTCCGCAGATAAACTGCTGGCTGGAAACTCTCCAGCCACACATCCCCACACATGGGGGACAGACTCAAAACCATCAAAAGCTTGAAAAGCCTGTAAAATGTGCAAAGTATAGCTTCAGAAAACCTAACTTGTTAATAAAATGCTAGTTCATCTGCAGCCTTGCTTTGAAGTTTGTGCGCCAGATTTGTGAGCATTTGGTGCCATCATGTGTTGCTCTGTACCTATTACAGTCCCTTCTAGGCTTGTTCAGCCTTCAAAGAAAGGTTTTTCCATACTTCTAGGGCTTCCAGTTAAGCAAATTCACTGATCACTGTCTTTGAAAATAAACTGCAATACCTTGGCGACTGGGGGATGCAAATCCTTCCGTTAAGAGTCTATGTAATGGAGAATTTCCACACACTGGCCTTCTTTTACTATTACTGGTGTTTAAGTGCTACTTAAATTAGTATGCCTTTTAGAGTCTCTCTTGCTAATTTATTCATGGTCAGCTCCCCTGCCAGACTTTGGAGTTTATCAGACAACGGCAATTGGGAAGTATAATCCAATGGCAATCCGAACGCAATCATGGAGTTTCACGTTATTGCGTATTAAAGTATCTCACGTAATTTTGGTCAAAAGGGAAGTCATTCCGAACGCAATCATGGGTTTTACGTTATTTCGTATTAAAGCATCTCACGCAATTTCGGGCAAAGGGCAATCATTTTCGGGTAATGGGAAGTCATTCTGAATGTATTCCGAACGCAACTGGAATTCACATAAATTCGCTAAACTAGCGAATTCACGTGAATTCGAATTGGCTCCAATTGGCTCCATTTGAAATAAAGAGAAATTCCTCCCGTCTGATAAACTCTTTCATCCTAGTAAACTCACCAGTTTGAGGCTATCTGTATGTGCTTCACTTTGATAATGACTATGATTCAGATTCCAATCTCCTCCCAACCAGTGTTTATTTGGGCCCAGAACCAAATGCTCTTGTCCCAGCAATCGGTCAGGGTCTCGGCTCTCTTGAAAACCACCACCCACAAAAATCTTCATTTTCATCTCACTGTCGGAGATACTTTTCAGCCTTGTCTTCTCCAATGATAACAGCTTTGGTGGGGCCACTGCTACCCACTTGCTGCCCCACTCTGTCCTTGATCCTGTTCCATCTTTTTGGTCTCTTCTCCTACGCAGTCTGAGAGCTAGTGTGGTGTAGTGCTTTGAGTGTTGGACTACGACTCTGGAGACCAAGGTTCGATTCCTGCTCTGCCATGAAACCCACTGGGTGACCTTGGGCAAGTCAAACTCTCTCAGCCTCAAGGAAGGCAAAGACAAATGTCCTCTGAACAAACCTTTCCAAGCAAACCTGAAGATAGATTTGCTTTGGAGTAGCCATTGGAACAGACTTGAAGACACACAACACACACACAGTCTTCCCAGTTTTTCACATCTCCAGCTGCCTTCTGCTTCTTCTAGCTCTGAATACTTAGTTTTTATACATCCTGGGACACAACAATTCAAGATCCTCCTCCGTGGCTGGACATTCAAGCCAGAACCAACTATTTCTGCAGTTACACACAGCAAGGGTTAAAACAGCCACTCAGCTCTATAGAATCTGGCCCTTAGACGCAAGTCTCAATTCAATTCCTCTCTCTTTTTAATCCTATGTACGTCATAGACGTTTATATGCTTCAACATTTGTAACTTGCCTTGAATCCCAGGCTAGGGAAAAGTCAGAATGGTCAGGAGCAGGAAGAAGAGGATGTATTTTGCCCCATGTGGAGGCTGTTTCTCTACACTCTAAAGGCAGCATAGTGAAGGTTCAAGGATGATGGAAGCTGGAGTTTTATTTGTTAAGTGTTGTTTAACAGTACAGATCCACCTACCTTGTTCACTGGACAAAGTGAAAATATGATACCACAAGGTCTGCCATCAAAAGTAGAAGGACCAAATCTTCTCTTTTCTCTCCTACTGGCATAGACCTATTCAAAACACCTAACATGATGTTAAAGAGCCAGCATGCTGTAGTGGTTTGAGAACAGGACCAAGACTTTGGAGATCAGAGTTCAAATCCACATTCAGCCATGGAAACCCAATAGGTGACCTTGGGTGAGTCACACATTCTCAGCCACAGAAAATCCCATAGGGTCAGCATAAGTCAGAAATGTTTTAAACTAAACTAAACAACAACAACAACAACAACAACAACAACTGTTCCCATTTTCCTGGCCCAAAAATGGCAGCTAGTGGAGTAAAGTGAGGTTAGGAACACTTACACCCAGGTAGTGTCACAAGATTTGTTTTATTACCAATCGTTGCGGAAACAAGAGGAGAGGATGCAGTCCTCCTGCTGCCCTAAGCTGTAGCCCTAAGTCATCTCTGTTGTTCATTTGGAGCCCTATTTGTCTTTGAGAAAATCTGTTTAAAGCACATAGGAGAAAATCTGAAGCTCAGAAAAATCAAACAGCTACAGAGCTGTTACAGTTGCTAAAAAGCATTTACTATAGAATGCATGCGCTTAAAAATAAAGACTTTTTCTTCACAAAAATGTAGCAAATACCTTATATTTTTTGCATTGTTTGTTTGTTTGTTTAAAATGAGATGGTTGGCTGATAGGAGGAAATTTTGGTTCACTAAATAGTTTGGGACTACCGGTATCTTACTTTGCAGAATGTCTGAAGTAAAGTGGATGTGGACCAAAATCAAAACAGCAGACCACCGAGAGCTCTGCATAGAAGCAACCTATGAGTATAGCAAGCCAACATGGTGTAGTAGTTTGGACTATGACTTTGAAGACTAGGGTTTGAAACCCCTCTTGGCCACTGAGTGACCTTGGGCAAGTTACACTCTCTCAGCCTAAGAGAAAGGCAAAGGCAAAGCCCCCTTGAACAAATCCTTGCAAAGAAAGCCCCATGATAGGGTCGCCTTAGGGTTGCCATAAGTTACAAATGATTTGAAGGCACAAAACAATGCCACAACAATACATGTAAACTGCAACATCAGTCAACATGCCCAGCACACAAAGACAAAACAGGCTTGCTGTATTAGGTTAAACTATGCAGATCCTGGTGAACCATGGCTTTCCCCATGAACACTGAGGAAAGACTTCATTTGGAATCCACCAGGAATAGGAGCTGCAAGATACTGGCGCCCATTGGGTGGAACAGCTCAGGTTAGGCATACATCCACATACTTCTGTTTCCAGTCTTTATTTATTAGTCTTCTACATTAAACTGTGTATACATTACACATTCTAGTACACTTCAGATGTGCAACTCTTTTATAGGTGTAATACAAAAAATAAAAGCACCTCAAGGAAGTAACCAAACAACTTGCTTCAGTCAGTCCATGGAGAATCCCAAATCCACGCAAAATGTTTTCATGCCCATATTGCAAAAACAACACCATGTGGACACAACCCTGAGGGATGGGGCCATCACATAACCCAATAACCAGGTGAGGACTTGGCATGCTCAGCAACAGTACGATACAGAATGACTATTATCCGGAGGAAGGGATGGAGTTTGATTTGTTGGCTCTCTGAAACAATGAAAAAGAACATTCGACATGGACTCTTGCAGCCTCTTGCCTAAGAAAACCATATAAAAGACATGGGACTGCCTAAAGTCAACAGGTGTCTTGAAGGCACACACACTTATACCACCTGTAGATATATTCCCGTTGTTAATGTTGTTGCTGTGAGCCTTCAAAGTCATTTCTCACTTATGGCGAACCTTCCACAGGGTTTTCTTGGACACTGAGTGTGTGACTCACCCAGTCACCCAGTGAGTTTCCATGGTCAAGCCGGGAACCAAACACTCTCTAGTCATCATCCAATGCTCAGACCATTATATCACAATGGCTCTCATTTATTCACTAGCAGTGACAACATACCAAAAAATTGAAACAAAATTCTCTCCTTCCTGAGACAAAAAAAAAAAAAAAGATTGGCAACAGTCTGGGCCACACTTTAAATGGAGAATTCTATTGCAACACATGGCAGCCCCTAGGTTGGTGCCCAAAGGCACCACTGTGTTCACAGATACTTCTTCTGCTTCCTGCCCCTCCTTGTTTTCCAGGGGTGGAGTTGTTTGTTCGTTTTTTAAAAACTGGTCGTTCAGCAGGTTGAAAAATAAAACTTCACACTACCATCTCTATTTCTGAGAATGCCTTCAGGTCCCAAGGGCATTCTCAGAAAGTAAAAGGCGACAGGCATCTACAGCCTTGTTTCCAAGGGTGCTCAGGCATTCAGAAAAAAATCGACTGGTGTTCTGTGGCTGATAAGGTGCACACCTGGGAAAATAGTGCAGGAGTGAAGGGGATTTTGCCTGTTCTGTGTTGGTGTGTTTTGCCTCTGCAGCAGAGGGTTTGGGGAAGTTTTTTGGTTGGCTGGTTGGTTGGTAGTTTGTCTTAACATGGCATTTGTATTTTATCTGAAGAATCCACTCTTTTGTCAATTCTTCTTGCCTACAGAGGCTTGCTGGTAAAGGAAGCTGAGAGACTTTGCAAATGGTATGCAAGCAGTCCCAAGCAAGCCACTATAATTCCCATATTCCCTACATGATTCCTGCTATTTCACCAGTCACGGATTCTGACAGTGCTGCAGTCCCTAAGTCATTGGGTAAGTGAGGGCTTCCTGCATAAATTGAGACTCTACTGGATTAAAATATAAATGTAGTGTTCAAAGTGAATATATTTAAGGATATCGTTGGGTCTTAGTTTGATATTGGGCACAGTAGCGTTTGATTGTATTACACATGTTGAAGCTTATTGTTTCTTATTTTCACTTTAATCTTTGTAGAAGTGCATGTGAAAACTTTGCAAAAGAAGATGTCAATTTGTAATCAGTTTGTAAGAAGTGAAACTATTAAGGTGAAAACCTAAATGTTCTTACCTGTTCTGCGTTTGTTTTTTGGCAGCCTCAGTTAATGAACTGCAAATATGTATATTTTTCTTAGATTTTTGCATGCCACATTAAATAAGATCCATACACTGTTTATACTCATGGACAAGTCTGGAAATTTGAGTCAAAAAATTGACCCAAAAATCATGGGTTGACTTATCCACAGGTCAATGTAAGTACTGTACTTTAACTCTTATCAAAAAAAGGAAACATCCCCTTCTCTTAATAGAGCGGTGAAAGGCAAGAGCTTAGTCTAACCCAGGAACACCTAAAAAAAAACACGGACACCCCTCCCATACTCTTTCCACTGCAGCATTGCTTTTGACCTTTTTGAATGCCTAGGTGGGAAAAAGGCTGCAGTGCCATCTCTTTGATGCTTCCTCTCAAAGGAGAACCAAGAGGAATCAAGCTTTGAATGATCTGAATGAGAATTTGTGCATGTTTGTCAGCTTTTCTGGGTTAAAATCAGGCAAAGGTTATAATCATTGCTAATGTAGTCATCATTTGCTTTGATTTGCCTTTTCAATCTTTTTGACATGTATTTTTTTTAATATTCCATTTTGTTAAGCACATACAAAAACCACAAACGTTTTATATATAAATCTAAATGATCACCTCCCCCACACATTGCAGAGGCATGATTTACCGTAATTCCCTCCTCAACCATTCAATACTAACTTATTCCTGCTGGAATTTTGTAAGTATTTTGGCATAGTGTTCCTTTACATCCTTTGTTACATCCTCCTAGCTTTTACAAGTCATATCAACATCTGCAAATCTGATCCCAAAACCTGCCCTCAGCGTATACATGAGGTTGACTTATAATCAAATATATACATGATTTTGAAAACGTTTGGTATATATATTTTTAAATTGTAAGCCTGAGCGCAGGGAACTGTCTAATTAAAAGATTGTATATACAGCACTGTGTAAATTTACAGCGCTATATAAATAAAGGGTAGATAATGATAATGATAATAATAATAATAATGTGTATTTTGTGATTATTGAAGCTTAATTATTATTTCATACCTGTATTTCTTAATATTTATTGTAACATTTTTGTAACAAAGTGTGTATGTAACAATACTGTGGGTGTAATATTTGTTCATGTCTTGCAACTCCCAGACATCTAAAGTTTATCATTATGTGGCTCATATGTTAAGCATGTTTGACTACCCCTGGCCTAGGGCTTTGCCTTTGGTTTGTGTTTGTACGTCCTCTGAGCAAGATCAGTTTCCCTTCTGTGAAGTGTTGTATTGTGTTTTTGTGGGAGCAAAGCCACAATTTCACACTTGAAGCTCAGATATTCACATCTGCAGTGAGAGAGATTGTCTCCTCATTTTCCCTTCTGTGATATGTATGCAGAATGAGGAAGGAAGTGTTAATACAAAGGAATAATTTGTATTTTGGAGTTCCTACCCTCCTCTGCTTTGTACTTACGTTCTTATGCAAGTTAGTTTCCTTTTACCTTCAGTCTGCTTTTTGGAAATTTTGTGAAAGATGAGGAGAACATTCTGAAGAGGGAGAACTACTTCCAGAGACGTTCTGCTTTCCTTTGGAGGCTGGCCAGGCACCTCTAAGGAAAGCTGCAGCTGCCTCCTGCATTGCAGAGCCTACACTCAGGAAAGGAGGCAAGATTAGATTATCTCAAAGTCACATCCAGGTTTGTGCTTCTCTGGAATGTGGAGAATTTTTTTTTTCAGAAAAAGAAACAACAAAGAGCTCACCCAAATTCTCCAAAACACTGTCACTTTCTTCTTACCCTGACCTATTAATGTGCAAATACCCCCACTTCTATTCTTTGATGAAATGGTAACTCTTAAAGGTACAACCATTTTAGCAATTCCTCAAAACCGGCCACTGTTCAACAATATGCCTATTGACTGGAGCAACTTACAAAACAGAAAGCAAAAAAGCATTGCACAGAATTTAAAAGAATACCTAAGGCAGATCTTCCTCAGTGGTGAGGCCAGGGTGATAGCACAGAAAAAGGCACTACTAACTCTCCAGTGCCAAACAGTGTGATCCCAAGAGGCAAGACACCTTCCCTGATACACCAGATGCAGGCCGGATGGGGATTTGTGGGTAAAAGTGTTGCAAGAGAATGCCTATTCAAGTTCAGCAAGGAAGCACTTCCTGATGGTAGTTAGCAGTCTAAATTCAGTTGCATCTGTTTCCTCCAATTAGTTCACTTAGACAAGATCTATGTCCTGGCCAATTCCCTAAGGAATAGACTTGTTTCTGACAGTAAGGAAGGAAAGAAGGCAGGTGACTGTCATTCAGCAAATATAATCGTTCAGGAACAAAGATAGGTAGGAAACTCTCCACCCACCACCTAAATTTACTCAAGTGGAGCAGCAAAATGTTCTGGGGACAGCAAAGCTTGGGCCAAACAAGAAACATCACTCTCAGGAGATTAAAATTACTTTAACATCCCACCAAATCACTGAGTTGGGCACCAAGGTTTCCCTTTTAAGGTTCATTCACCACGGACGGTGGATTCTACACATCAGTACCATAGCCCAAGGCTTGAAAAGGACATACCAAGCAAATAAGAAATTCTCCCTTCTCTCCCCTCTCCTTCACATGGTGTTCTCTTTCCCATCACAACAAACAGAACAGTAAGAGCCCTTTCAATATGCTCACATACTGAGAATCCAAGTTCAACCAAGATTTTGCTGAGATCAGGAAAAGCCAAGATTATCATTAGATGCTCTAGGTGGTGGTATCAAACACCACCATCTTCCAGGACTCCACTCAAATTCCAAGTAAAGGGGTTAAGGAATCAACACGGCTAACACAAATGCTCCTCTTTAAGATCCTGAGCGGCAGGCCAAATGAGAAGGCAAACTACTGTGTGGCTTAGGGATCTCTACTGCTGAATGAATTAAAAACATGTGGGCAAGCCCAAATATTGCCAGATAGAGGGAGTAGGCTTGGTGTACTGGTTGGGAGCTTTAGTGGGAACTCTCTCAGATTTAAGTCTAGCTTATTCTGTCTGCTCCTGCCCCCACTTCTTCAGCTGCTATTTCTCTCATTAAGAATACGGAGAACTGACAGACCTTTATTGGGAAGACACTTGGCACTCCAAAAGAAAACTTCACAGACTTCAAATAAGAAATCCATGCCAGACTTCAAATAATTATCCCTTTAACAGCTTTTGGGAGGGTAAAAGCTTAGTATGAGCTGTAAGAGTCCACACCATCCTTTTGCCTTTGTGCCTTGACTTTGGAAGAAGCACAGAGGAATGCCCTCTTCTCTTCAATTTTAAATGTCAGTATCTAGCCCATATGATTACACACATTGTTATGCACTTAGAAAGCCTTAGAAGCAAGAAAAGCTGTTTTTAAAAGTGTCTACATTCTTTCCCAGTACGCCACCCACATTTTATTGTATTTCTAGCATCTTATCCCATTTTGGTAGGAAGCAGATGAAGATATACAAATTTTACTTTTTCTCCCCTTCTCTCCATATTTAATTTTCTTCGTGCCTTAAGGACAGAGATCTTGAAACACTATCAACAATATGCAGTCTGAACCAACAGCACTCCCACATACTAGTCACAAGATGTGAACTCTTGAGTCTCAGAGAAGGTATCAATTCACTGGATACCCCAAGTAAGCAACATCGTAGCCTCACAAAAATATGGGCAAGTAGTACTATCTTAGTGGGTCAATGTGAGCATTAAGCTAATTACATAAAACTCCATAAACAGTTTTAAGTATACAGGACCCTGGTGGGTGTAGGGATGTATAAGCTGTAACAACTGAAATAGCACCACAACGTTGTTAATATAGATATCTACCTGACTTATCCTTGGCAACAGTTTATATCTCCCAGAGTTTGCACAGAAACTGCACTAGTAGGAAGCTCTAGATGTATGTCAGATCCATAGGCAAGGAACATCCACCAAGCAAACAAATGGAACCAACATAACACAAAAGTAGTGGACATTTATTCCTCAATTGTGCAAGAATGTATAGATGTATTTGAAAATAGACGGGGCAGAGTACAACAGTGAAAGAGACTGAACCCAGCATTTTCTCCACTCTTGATTCAGCTTATTCACATTCAAGTTTGCAAGGGACACTTGTTTAAACAACTTAACCTACATTTTAACTAGTTTTCAAAGGAAGTACAGTGAATATTTTTGAAATATTTAGTGCTGCAGTCTTTAAAAACTATCATTTGTGGAAGTTTGTGCTGATGCACCTGGTAAAATTTTACGCTTTTAAATCCATTTTTAAAATTACATGTGGTATCTTACCTACTGTACACAGGCAGAATTGTTTTATGCAAAGAACTTGGTGAAACTGTGCTCATTTTATCAAGCTGTTTATCTGGTTTAACAGTCAAGTTCTGTCATATGAACATGCAGTTTTCCAGTAAGTTAACTGAACATGGAAGTTGGTAAATCAGCAATACTGTCTGGAATCTATCTTGCTGACTTTTTGGGCTTCTCTCCCTCCCTCCCTTCATAGTGCCTTTTATGATGAAGCCCCCAAGATTCACAATTCTCAAATACAAATATTCAGAAGACAAGAACTTGAATCTTAGCCCACAAAGAATTAAGCCTATTCACACTCTTATACGTAATGACTGTAGTAATCAGTTTATTACACAGATTAATCATTCTTGAACGTACAAGCTCCAAGGGAGCAGCTGGGTCTTTAAATATACACAAGTCTGTCAAATGAATTTTTACCCTTACATCCAGAAAGACCTAAGCAGTTAAAAACTTAAGAAAATAAGAGCTATTAGCTATGTTAACTGAGAAAACACATACAAACCAAAATTATGAAGGGGGGGGGGGGAAGGGAGGGAAGGAGAGAGAAGAGTTGAAACAAAATCAACGTCACTTGATGCACTAATAGCTCCAATGCATTTAAATGCTGACCAGTTAAACTTAGACCTTTAAACATAGGATGTGGGCATTGTTTGATCTTGTTGGTCATACATTTACCTTAGTAGGTCCTTCAGAATAAAATACAGAATCAGATTTAAGTTCTTACCATCCGTTTTTCCGTAAGAGTTATGAGTTTAAAAGGATTCCACTTTTTTAAAAAGAAGTTTTATTTTCAGACACTGAAAGCCCTCAGAAGCACATGAGCACTTTTACTCTTTGCTTCCTCCCCCCATTTTGGTTTTACTGCCCAATTTAAATTTTGTAGGAATGCTTTTATGCTCACAACTACACTTTGACTGAAGAACTGGATTTTCACACAAATTTCTTTGCTAGGAGTCAATGTTGGTATGGAATACAGTATTCATTGTTCCAAGTATGTACAACACGCAGCACTGCTGTATCAGGTAAACATGTGCACAGGGGAAGATGAGGCGTGGGCTCATAGAAAGCAGTCAAATGGAAATCAAAAGGACTTTCTCTTTCAGAGTTCCCCTATCTTTATTTGTAGAGGTTATCCAATAATTTCTTTAATTACATCGCATACTTCTGAGTCCATTCTCGAGCTATTCTGTTGTACCTGTATATGCAAAAAAGATAATTAGCGAGGCGTATACTTCACTAACTAGTGCAAATATTTTGCTACAGTCATGCTGATCGCAAGGTAATTCTAGCATTGAACCAAGTCACTTGTACAGAATATTAAAGCACCAAGTCAAATAGCTAAAAAATTAAAAAGTAAAAATGCTGTTCAGATACAGGTCTTTCTCCAAATAACCAGGAAGGAATGCTTAAGAAAGATTTCCCTCAACTTGTTAATGCTGCCACAGATGCTTCTAGGGGAAAAAAGAGCATTCATCTTGCAATATCTCTACATTTTAAGTTTTTCTTTCCAGGTATGTGCAGTTCATAGGATGAAAAATATGAACAGTATAATCTAATAATAGTTTCCTTTAGTGTACTGATGAATCTAAGAAATATTTTTTACACAGCAGTCATTTGCTGCTTTAAAAGTTTGCATTTCCAAAACGGTATTTCAAAGTTTTCGTTTTTTGACACAAGCTTGTCACCTCAACAATTCTCTTGCTATGCGATGGCCTGGTATTGAAAGAGCCAGAATGTCTACATGCCTACTTTCATTCTGCTGAAGCCTTACTTCATACCCTGAGATTGCTAAATGTTGCCCATTTCATTATTTTAAAGCAAGTTATTTTTCATTGCTGCAGTAGACATGTCTCATGTTGAATGATTAATTTGTAGCAGTAAGTGCTAGATAGTATTTTTTTAAAAAGGGGGTGGGCAAGCTGAATTGCAAGAATTTCTTATTACCATCATCAACAATGGCACCTGCCAGTTATTACTCCATGATGCTACACATGAAGTTGAACTCATGTATTTCTTGTTCACCTACCACCACCCGAATCAGGTTCTCATGTGGCAGAAGTTTAAAGCTGTTCCTCCCTCTGCAGCCCAAGAACAGAAACTGAAGGGCCTAAGAGAGGCAACTGCAAAATAATAATGTGTAAAAGTACAGATGACATTGACCAGACTTTTACTGGATTAGCCAGTCCAGTTGAGAAGTAAACCTTGTTATTCAAATATTTTAAATCTGGAAAAATAAATGCAGGGCTGCCAACAGAAGACGATATGCAATTTTTCATAAGAATGAAGGTCTCTGGTGCCAAGCAAGCAGAGTTTGCCAATGTTTAAAGTATACGACTTCTGGAATAAAGTCTTTCAACTACCCATCAACATTTTAAAGAGTTTAGCTTTGATACTCACTTTTCTCTATCTGTTTTGTAGATCCGTGCAATCTCAGGCACTAAGGGATCATCTGGATTGGGATCACACAACAGAGAACAGATGGACAAAAGTACTGGAAGAAAAAAAAGCACAGTATTTCAGAGTATGAACAAGCCAATACTTTACTCGATTTAGTCTCTCTCCCCTTTTGATTTTATAAGATAGCACTGAGGTGTGGCCTGGAGTGTGTCTATATTTCACAGTCAGATACCACATGCACCGTCACAGTTCCATGCTACAGAATCCTTGTTTGTAGTTTGGTGAGGTAATTCTCTGCTATGCATCCATGGTGCAGGGACAGAGCCAGAAAACTAAAAAACGGGATTGAACATCAATTCTGATGTGTACACACACTCCTGGAATAGTTTTAAGTCAACTTTAGCTGAGAAAAATATATCATGACTCTCTGATATGTAAAGTAGAAAAGAAAAGGTACAAAGAAACCCTTCTACTATTTCTCTTCTTCTGAAACAACTCCCCTCAAGGCAGTTTCCCTTTCCAGGACTAGAAAACCTGACTCCTGAAGTTGGTTAAGGGGGAAAAGCAAGGGAGGAGGGCTCCTCTCTTATTGGAAGCTTCTCTCCACCCAACCTTTCCTTCCCTAGGCACACTGCAACTAGACACAAAATCAGGAACCTAGTCTTTGCATAATAGTTTATGGAAATAGCAAGGATATTACCAATTGAAATTAAATCTACCAGCAATTTGGAAAGTGATGATTTACCACTGCAGAACAGTTCAGGTCAAGGCAGAAATGGGTTCTTTAAGCTAGCAGTGATGGCTGAAAACTCTGAATACTAAGAGCACAATTAGATTACTGCTACACTTGAATGAATAAGAGAAAGTGGTGTCAAGCACAATAAAATATTAGAGCTTTTTAAAGAAATGCATACTAGGAATTCCTAGTCCCATAATATAGGTAGCCACAAACTAGTAACACAATAGCCATCACTGTCTGATTAGCTGTCCCACAGGTTCTCTATAAAATTGAAGATAGATGATATTAGATATTTCATCAATACATTTTGGACCTTTCAAATACACTGATATTGTTTCTACAAAGGTGCTTGACACTTATGATAGGGAAATAAGATTGTGACAGGGTTGCTAGTCAAACCTGGCTTCTTGACAGCCAATCACTGTTCAAGAAGAGTGTGAGGGAAGTGAAATATATAAAAGCCAGTGTGTGTGTCTGAGGAAGTGGCTGGAGGGGGAGGGATTTTCAGTTAAGATCAGATAAGGCTTCTGACAGGAGAGAGGGTTTAGTTCAGTCAGTCAAGAGGAGGACTTTGATTCAGTTAGACTAGACAGGTCTGGTTGGTATTCCTACTGAGAGAGTAGGGTTCAAGGTATTTAAAAGCCTGCTAGTTATTTGTTGTTAATGTAACAACACTAAGCTTGAAGTACATAAGGTACTTTATTTCTTAATGTTATTTAATACAGTTACTATTTATTTTTTTTACAACATACGGCTCTGTCTAAGTGAATTCTATAAACTATAAACCAAGGCAAGAATGATATCTAAGATACTGAACTGGTTTGTGGGACACTAGGGACACTGGCCCTTGTGCACATCAAAATAATGGCAATAAGGTAAAAGCAGAGCCAGGGCCTAGGGGTCTTCCGCGGATAAGAGGTAAAGGTAACCCGAGATTTACGAGGAGGTCCCATCATAAAGATATTCATGGTACCTTTTCACTTCCATAAGAATAAATGTCTGGAATACCATTTACAATAAGGACACACACACTATACAAACGTTATCTAAATGTAGCACTTCAAAGACTGACTCATGAAGGCACAAGTTACAGGCAACTTCCCACCCAACAACAATGTAACAATGAAAGCAAAAATACTTCAATGTGGCTTTGTATTGATAACACTTGTCCATATTTTAAAGAGTTAATAGAAAATAAATTCTATACAAGGCACTGCTCATGGACAGTTGCTACAAATCTACAACAGTTATACAATCTGTTCCCAAAAATTCACAAATCTAGGGACTCAACTACATGCAGTTACATATAAGTATAGTGAGTTTATTGTACAAGTATGGACCGTGTGGGCCTCCAGGTGTTGTTAAACTGCAATTACCAGCAATTCTTATTAGGTACTATGCTGATTAGAACTAACAGGATTTCTAGTCTAATGATATCTTGAGTACTTCATGACTTCTGCTCCACCTTTCTGTGAATTTTCTGGAGAAAGCAGAAGAAGTGCTCTAAATAATGCTATCTGATATAGCACATTAGGTTTAAGTGTTATACAGTGGGACATTGGTATCCGATGGGATATGGTCCCAGGGTCCCCAGTAATACTAAAATTGTGGATGCTCAAGTCCCATTATATACAATGGCAGAGTAAAATGGTGTCCTTATATAAAATGGCAAAGTCAAGGTTTGCCTAGTGAAATGTTCTAAGTATTTTCAAACCGTGGATGCCTGAATCCACGGATAAAAAAAATCTGTGAATCTGTGAAGGCTGACTGTATTCAAACACATTCAAAGCTTTATGTGCAAATTATTGTGTTGTAACAATGTAAAGAGAATCAACATATACTTCTTTTATACTTAATAAAATATTACATCAACTGAAAGAACATTTCTTCAGGACACATACCTAAAGAGATGTACCTGATTTATCTTATACAAACAGTTTAAATTTCTTTCACGCAAGTATAAAACACAGTACCTTTTGCTTCACTCTCTGCATTACCAATCAGTTCCATTTCAAGTTGAGGGAAATCTGATACAATATAACTAACTGAACTTTCAGTTTCACTCAAGGATGGATGTGGGTCTGTGGGCACAGGCAGCTTATTACATTTTGTCAACTGTTGTTATGACTGACAGCGAAGGAAGAGATTTTATAAAATAAAAACAAGCTTAGCAGTGCATTCCTTTATTAGTCTGAACACAAGAGTTTGTTGATGCTGGTCTCATTAGGTAAATAACTAGATGTTCACATCCTCTATTTATCCCATTTACTATGACTAATTGAAGTACAATCTGTTAAGTATACATGTGGGCAAATGTTGTGGAAAATTTTCCACTGAAAAACAGAGTATTGGAAAATTTTCCAGAAAATTTCTGCAGAAAATATTGCGTTCAATACCTCTGATTACTGACTTTCATATAGGGGTTAAAAAGTGTGCACGAACTCCCAAGCTATCCACAGGACCTTCTTTGCCACTTATACAACATCTCTTCCTTCATCCTTCACCTCCTTCCAAAATCTCTCAAATCCAGCATCTATCACAGAACTTGTTATTTCACACTACCAAAATATACAAGTCAATGTACAGAACATTATCTTCGACACAGTAAGATTACACATAACTTTAGGCCAAAGTGGGCAAAATGCAACTTCCAAGGCAATTCTTGTGGCCCTCTAGAGCCTCTCCTGTGGACCATCAATTATTTTTTAGAGTATGTAGAAAGCATTTTTGTCACCCCCAACCGTTTTCGTCCCAGGAAAGGCCTTTTTCCCCCAATCACTTCCTGTTGTTAAAAACATGGCAAAATGTCCCCACATCCCCAGAGGTGGTTTGGGGCTATTTTAAGGGGAAACAATTCCTTTACAAGGTGTGAGAGCAAGGAATACAGCCCTCCAAAGTTTCCTTGAGGACGAATGCAGAACCCCTGGCATCCCAAAGTTGCCTACATCAGGTTTAGACTGGCAGACCCAATAGAAGGATTATTTATATAGACTGGAAATGTGCAGGGTAAAGGAAGCTGAGAAAAGAGGGAATGTTTTGCTCTTCAGGAGACCTCAATAGGAGCAAATTGCAGACTCACATCAGTTATAACCTGAAATCTGTTCTTGTCTGTTTGTGCCAATGTAAATATATAGGCTTTGATAAGTATGAAATGCCTTTTATCTTAAGCAACTATGCAGACACTCTTATCACCTAGATCCCCGTTGTGTACTTGTGTATTTCTGCTAGCTGTAAAACATTCACTTCCCTAATATGTCCTATATTGATTCTGCACAAGACAAATGTGCTCAGAGTCTTTACTTGTTTTGGATTTTATTAAGGGGTCAAACAGATGGGCAGGAAAATGTGGCTTGAAGCTGCCTTTTCTGAAGCCACATTGAAACCCCACCAACAGCACCACTGGCTCCCAAGGCAGCTGGAGCGCTTGTGTCATTACCACGTGACATGGCTTCAAACCAGGAAGAAGTGGAAAAAAGCTGCTTCTTTTTGAAACGGCTTTTCTATGCATAAGGCCTAAAGCAAGCAGATGAGCCATGCCTTTGTCATCTACATCATCAGAAGGAGAGATAGGCCTGCCAGCTCCATCAGGCCTAGACTAAAGTAAGCGGATGAGCCCTCCCTTTGCCATCTACATCATCAGAGGGAGAGAGAGGCCTGCCAGCTCCATCAGGCCTGGACTAAAGTAAGCGGATGAGCCCTCCCTTTGCCATCTACATCATCAGAGGGAGAGAGAGGCCTGCCAGCTCCATCAGGCCTGGACTAAAGTAAGCGGATGAGCCCTCCCTTTGCCATCTACATCATCAGAGGGAGAGAGAGGCCTGCCAGCTCCATCGGGCCTGGCCTGAACTAAGAAGAAGAGCCCTTTCTTCAGTCTAACTTGGTCCAGGCCTCAGAGGGAGAGAAGAACTTTGGACCTGATCCCCTCCCCCCCCCCCCACACACCATTCCCTTCTCCTTTTGTTTCTTGTCTTTTTAGATTGTAAGCCTGAGGGCAGGGAAACGTCTAATTTAAAATAATAATTGTAAGCCATTTTGATAGCCTTTAAGGCTGAAGGGCAAGGTACAAATACTCTAATAATAAATAATAAGACACCTAGAGGACACTTTCCTGCTGGCTTCAAGGCATGTGTCATCTAAACGCCAAACCTTCAAGCCAGCTTGAAAGCACCTCTTTTTGCCTGTCTGTTTAGCCCCTATGTTAGGTCAGGCACATTACAGATCTTAATACATCAAATGCCAAGTCTATGTATTTTATTTTAAAAACAAGAAATCAAAATTCTTTTAAGATTTATAAGGAAGTGTTGCTCTTGTAAGGAGGTTGAGCAATTGCTAGTACTAGCTTTGTAGAAGGAAGCCCTTGCCCTGAGAACAGCCTTCCTTTTGCTCCTGTGCCCTGTCATCCTCCACATCAAGGGTTAATATTCTTTTTGTTCAAGCAACAGACCTAGTCCTGATCCTGAATAATAATAATAATAATAATAATAATAATAATAATGTTTATTTATAACCCGCTCCTCTAATGAAATACTCAGAGCGGGGTACAACAAAATTAAAAAAATACAAGGTAAAACAGCAGTCATATCTCTTCCCAACCTCCTCCCCTTAAGATTAGATTAAACCAGGACTAGTTAAAATTGACATCAGTTAAAAATTAGTTAAAATAGTAAAAACAAGGTGCAGTTTCATGGACAGTGCGAGTGCAATCCCCAATGGGTGGAATCAGAAGATTTAAACAGGGGGACAGCTAAGGTTAATCCCCCAGTTCCATTTACATTTGCATTTTTCAGGGTCGGGGGTTAGTGTTATATTTATTCCCTCCTCAAGGGAAGGCCTACCGGAAGAGATGCATCTTTAAGGCCTTTTTAAAGCTGGCCAAAGATGTAATGAGATGCATCTCGTCCGGCAGGCCATTCCAAAGCTTAGGGGCGGTAGCTGAAAAAGTCCTCTGGGAGGTCTGCGACAGCCTGGTTTTCATAGGCTTCAGCAGATTCCTCCCAGAGGACCAAAGTGTGCGGGGCAGTGAGAACTCTGCCATGTTACTCATCTCTTCCAAAACTGCAATCCAGGTAAGGTAAGGGTAAAAGCTTTCCCTTGACATGATTGTCTAGTCATAACCAACTGTAGAGGCAATGCTCATCTCTGTTACTAAGCCGAAGACCCAGCATTGTCCAAAGACGACTCCAGTGGTCATGTGGCCAACATGACTATGCCAAATGCTGTTACCTTCCCACCAAAGTGGTACCTATTTATCTACTTGCACTTTTACATGCTTTCAAACTGCTAGGTTGGCGGAAGCTGGGACTACATAGTGACGGGAGCTCACTTTGTCCTGCAGTTATTGAGCCTCAACCTGCCAACCTTCTGATCTTGCAATCATCAGAATTAATGCCTTAATCACTGAGCCACCACATCCCTAAATCCAGATAATTTCAGCCAGTAAAAAAAGTATGAGAACATTTTTGAGAATAACTGGATTAATCACAATGTGTATCTTATACCAAATTAATCTAGACTAAGTTTGAGATTCACCTGATTTTTCAGTTTAAGCAAACACCCAGGCAAAAATGTGAAGAGTAGAAATATACTAACTTCCATTTCTGGAAGCATCTCACATCTAGAAACTGCCTATTAATTTTCTCTAGCCCACTGGTACAATTGAGCAAATATCTGACATAAATATGAAGCCCCTTCAAGATAAAAGACACAGCTCTTCATATTAGAAGATACTCAAAAATGCCTGACAGCTGTTGGTTTGTACCATGCAATTGCATGCATTCAAATTCCAATATGAAACTTAGTGTCTAATAGGATGGCCATTCACAACTAACATTCTGCCTCGAGCAATCTACTTCCAACACGGTAAATTTACTGTAAACTATATACAGTAGTGTTTCCCATGATAAGTATTTTAGAGCCAATCGATCAGAGCATACCAGGGCTGTACATCAATTGCTACTGTGCATAAGAGCATATTCTAATAATGCAACTAACTTTAAAGTCATGTTCTTATGCTTAAGGCACCTAAGGTAAAGGTAAAGGTATTTCCTCTTGACAAGGCTGTCAAGTCGTGTCCGACCGTAGGGGACGGTGCTCATCTCCGCTACTAAGCTGAAGAGCCAGCGTTGTTAGAGACTATTCTGTGATCATGTGGCCAGTGTGACTGCACAGTTTACCTTCCCACCGAAGTGGTACCTATTCATCTACCTGCATTTGCATGCTTTTAAACTGCTAGGTTGGCAGAAGCCGGGACTAGTGTTGAGAGCTGACCCCATCACGCGGCACCTGGGCCTCGAAATGCCAATCTTCCAATCTTGGAATCAACAGAATCAGCTGGCACCGTGAGATAGCAATTATGATAGTAAGCTAGACAACTGAATTCTATCACAGCGACCACCAGTAAGATGGAGACAAATTCTGTTAAGTGCCCAGTAAAGAATCTAGAATCCATGAAATCATGTGAAGACCTCTTTTAAGAAAATGTATGTCAACAATTACAGCACAATCCTATAGTTTTAGCATTTTCAGTTATCAATTTCAACTCACTTAAAAAAAATACTATTATATACTTGCTTCTTTAAATTAATAACTGTCCACACAGACACCTATGATTTTTTTCAAAACCTCAGGCATGAATCTGTGTCCCTCCCTGCTTTTGCTGTGTTGTTTTTCTTCAAATATTTAAAAGTTTAAAAGTTTTGCAATAAAATAATTCCCATCTGAACATCTGAACAAGATGTTTAAGCAATAATATACGTTATTGCTTTTCCCCAATGAATCCTTCAGTTCAATTACCTTAGGCTATTAGAGAAACATCTGAGATATTCAGATAGCATATAACGATATTATGGTCTATTTTTAAGCTTTACTTATCACATACAAATCAAACACGGCAAACCTGAGCCCAATCTAACCAGGGTGCAGAAATCAGAATTTCCCATAAAAGCCTGGTCACTGAATGCCATGCCACCAGCTTACTTAGCAATCTATAGCTGCCTTGTTGCCCCTTGTTTAGTTTACATATCCAAATCCATTTGGTACTCAGCTCAGACATTCACAACACCCAGACCTTCATAACATTAGCTTCACTACAAAGATATTATATTTACAACACGGAGATTTCCTTAATGCATTTGATACTTTATCATTTCACAGAGATTTTGAATTACAGGTACTGTGCAGATGTGTGGGCAGAATTCTAGCACTTCACCACTAGGGGACTGACCAACCTGAAATTAAGTAGCCTTGCTAGGTAAAATGAGCTTTTCAAACATCTATTATATATACTTAGAAAAATAAGAAAGGATATATGCATACTAAAGTAGTCCCTTGGCATGAATGTCTAGTCATAGCCGACTATAGGGGGCGGTGCTCATCTCCGTTACCAACCCGAAGAGCCAGCATTGTCCGAGGACTACTCTGGTGATCATGTGGCCAGCATGACTACACCGAACCCTGTTACCTTCCCACCAAAGTGTTACTTATTTATCTACTTGTATTTGCATGCTTTCAAACTGCTAGGTTGACAGAAGATGGGACTAGTGCAGACCCCTAGCATCCCAAAGCTACCCACATGAAGTTGAGACTGGCAAACCCAATCAAAAGATTATTTATATAAATTGGAAATGTGCAGAGTAAAGGAAGCTGAGAAAAGAGGGAACACCAAATCCAGACTAAAATAGGGCAGGGGATCGCCTGGTATTAAGAATATAGTACAGCATATTTCCAAAGTACATGCATTCATGACTGCTGTGCCCAACACCTTTAAAATATAAACAAATTTATACTTGTTGAAACACAACCAAGGGCAACAGTCACTTCTTGTCTCTTCCACGTGAAACGTTTTGCTCTTCAGGAGAGCTCATTTGCTCTTCTGGAGATCACTCGATCATGCAGCACTCAGGCCTCGAACTGCCAACCTTCCGATCTTACAATCGTCAGAATTGGCGTCTTAACCAGTAGGCCACAACATCCCTTATGCATACTAAAGGAAGTACTAAACTAATGAAATATACCACACATTTTATATTTAAAGCAGACAGCTGTTGTACACCCTCAGAACAAACTCGCTTACCTTTTGAAATAGTTAATGCTGGAGACCACTGTGACCGTAGAATATCAAGACAAATACTGCCATTACTGTTAATATTTGGATGGTAAATTCTTGTTGTAAATGCAACCTGTTAAGAAAAGAGGGTTCTCTCATGTAGATTCATTTACTACAATCAATAGATACTACATCAATAGTGATGGGATGTAAACACTAAGGTAAACAACTACCTTAGGTGGTTTGAAGGGGTAATCTGTTGGGAAGTGAATTGTCAAGAAGAACACTCCACCTTGATAGGGACTGTCATTCTGAAAAGAGAAATACGTCAGAATAACATTTAAGCTAAGTTTATATTTATATGAACGTTATTTAACTTTAAAGGGTACTTACTGGTCCCATTATTGTCGCTTGCCAATGGAACACTAGAGGAGGAAAAAAATTGAGATATTGACTAAAATATTTAATATTAAGCAAATTAACATACTTGTAACTATCTTAGCTATACTACGCCTTGACTACAGTGCAGCTAAAGTGTACCCCAGGCACTCATATTTTCTCTTAGCATTAGCAGAAGACAATCATCATTTTAGTTTATGTTATAAGCACAAACAGTGACAACATATGGGAGCCTCAATGCTGCACACCATTGAATTACTTCTACAACAGGGGCAGGCAATTTTGGAAAGTGAGTGGTGACCCACCCACCCCAGAACACATTGGATGTCTACACCTGCTTTAAAAAAATCAAAAATCCCCCCCCCCCCGCCTCCAAATAGCTCTAGGGCAGTGTTTCCCAAATTCTGGTCTTCAGGGTGTTGTGGAAATGAAAGATCTCAGTGGAGGTTTTAGAGCATTTCAGGGTAAAATATTTTTAAAACAAGCTCACAAGTGTTGTTTTTGAACCCTGGGAGCCCCAAGGGCTCCTTGAATCATGGTGGAAATGCCCTCCACACCCCTTAGAATGCATTTAGGGACATTCTGGAACAAAACAAAATTACTACTGACCCCCGAGGGCCACAAAAATGACCCTGTGGGCCACAGGTTGCACATTGCCTACCTCTGTTCTGTAATGATAGAAAGAGATAATATAACAGAAGAAGCTAAGTGCTTCACTCATCCTTCAAACAAAACTTTCTTTTCTGAAAAGCACATTTGATCAAAGTATATTTAAATTACTGAGTTAATACTTCAGTTTAACAAACATTTATTTTCCATGATTACTTTTATTAATGGGACTGCAGCTATATTAACCAGTGATGCAGGTGTGCATGTTCAAGACCAAAAGGATTCTGCCATTCAATCCAACAAAATGGACAAATGTCATTTATAAAAGAGAGACAGGGGGATCACTTGTTCTAAATGCAATACAAGATAATTTTAGGAGATGCCTGGTTAGACTGTTTCTAATTTTTTTTTGTTTATCCAAAACAGCTGTTATTTTATTTTGACCACTACTGTATCATCACTCTGATTAAAAGCTACATTTGTTTACCTGAAATGTTTTGCAATTCAAAAACATAACCTCAAGTTTATATTTCTTAAGTGAGTCTTCTCTCTGTCATTTGAGCAATTTTCACGTTACAAGTACTTACTGTCATCTCCAACAGGCCCTGCTGAACATTGTGCAGGAGGATCACGCGCCAGGTCATTCAATTCCTAAAAACAAAAACCACAGTTGATTAAAAATATTGTAATTTTATCAAGTTTTATTAAAATTCAAGTTCAGAAAATTCTGAAAGCATTCTGAGAACATACTCAAGGAATATCAGTAGGTTATTATTTAGAAACTCCAGTTGGTTCCTATTACCAGAGGTTCAAAGGCTGAGAGTGTGTGACTCGCCCAAGGTCACCCAGTGGGTTTCCAGTAATCGAACCTTGATCTTCAGAGTCACACACATCCAACACTCAAACTACTACACCACACTAACTCTCTAAATTCACAAACTGCTGCAGTCATATCCGCTATAATAAAATAACAGTATCACACATAAGATTTGACTCTTTTAAAAATATTAACCATAATATGATTTTGAAAACATACATTTGACTGTAACTGCAAAATTCCTTCTGAATTATAGAGCTGTGAGGAAGGGGCTGTTCGAAAGAATTACTTTCAACTGGCTGCATACTAAGCCTGATTTTGTGAACCATTAAGCCTTTGCCTCCCACCCACCCCCCAAAAATGGGGGTCCAAATCTTTTGCTTGCCCCGAAGTGGCCTCGAGGCCTCTTGTAATCTTTTTTTATATCCATCCAGAGAGTCTTTCCAAACAGACAGTTTTAATGAAGTCACTTCCTCTTTGATAAAAAGCCTTGCCCAGGCCCAGGGCAAGTGAGGGGGATTTGAACAGTGTTATCACTTAAAACACTTTAAAAGACACGACAACTGAACTGCATACATCCTTTACATAATTTTAAAGAAAAAACTGAAGGGAAAAAAATTAAAACTATTAGCCCCCACCACGGTCAGTTCTGAGAACTGCCAGAAAGTTCCCCTGGCAGATAGAAGGAAAGGGAGTTTGCTAGCCGCTTGTCAAGTACAGACTTTCCACATCCTCAGCCTCTCACTTCCCCCACCACAGAAGCAAGGATGAATCTATGCCAGCCATGCTATTGTACTACAATTACCATCAAAGGGAAGAAAATGACACACACACACATACACACACTTCTTGGAAGGATCAGGAGTTGCTGACAGTAGATATCTCCCCTTGCCATAAAAGCACCTTGGAGTGTTTCTATCAATTGCTCAACTTGTATAATGTCCACTCAATATGTCACAAATTTTATGGCCTTTATCAGTCCACAAAACTCTGGAATTAGTTCCACGCACAAAAGCACGTCCCCCATGTCCCATACAGGACACGTTTGGGAGTCAAAGAAAGAAAAAAAGATTTTTTTTTTTAATGGGACCAGATACATCCCTCCAAAGTCTCCTGGAGGGCTAACGCAGACCCTTAGCCTCCCAGGTGCCCATCCGTTTTATGGGATCTGTTCACTGGTGCACAGAAATCCTGAAAGCAACTACTTTGCTGAGGCTATTATTTTCTTCATAAGGAGAAAAATCTGTCTTCTGAACTAGAACAGAAAAACAAAAAAGATTATCAGCTTATACCAAGAGAGGATTTAAATGTACCTGGCTAGAATTTATTATGTTGATATTTTGCTTTTCAACTGCTGTACTAATCAAGATGTTTTGTCTTTTGGTTTGAAACTTGCTGGGCTAATTCCAAAACCCTTACAAAGCACACTCAGGACTGGTACAGATGGCCCGAAAGGGGCAGCTCGATGCCGCCCCTTTGAGCTCTGGATCGGGGCTGCAACCATCTCATGCCATGGCCCCAATCTAGCATTTTTCCAGCCCCAAAAGAAGCGGCAAGATGCCGCTCCTTTTGGGGGCAGAAAAAAAGCTGCCCTTTCCACCACGGCGGCAGCTGTTCTGCGCTACTGTGGTGTAAGGGATCTGAATGCCACGCCACAATGGTGCCCACCACCTGGTCAGGCAGGCGGCATGATGCCAGCTTGGGTGCCGCATCGGAGCATGCATCATCTAAACCTGCCACCACGCCACCCCCAAACTGGTGCTTACTGCCAGTTTGTTTCAGCCTTCACTGAATCAATGGGAACGTGGCAAGTCAACACTCAAGTTTTACTTACTGAATGAGTCTATACTCAAAATGGGACTGCCAAGTGGAATGGGGTCAATATACACAGCCATAAAACCTTTTTTATAATACAAAGGTAGAATGCTTCAAAAATTTATTAAAAACTGAGATTTCAAGCAACATTTTTATACATTTCAATTAATGCATCCTTTTGAAGTAGATCTTTCCAAAGCACTTTTATATGACAATGTGTTCACCATGGTTTAGAAAATTTGGATTTTAAAAAATCACGATCACCCTGACGTTGTTCTCCCTCCTGGCCATGCTACTGGTAGACTATGCTAGCAAGAGATGTAGTAGCTTGAGGAGGAAAAGGAAAATTCTTTGGTCTGCCTGCCTCAAATGGGCAAACCTGAAGAAAAGGTGTGTGTGTGTGTGTGTGTGTGTGTGACTTGACTCCAACCCCATTCAATTGTGAATGCTAAACATTTCTTAATGCATTATTTAAAAATGATGTGGCTAATGCTGCAAATCTTTACATCCAAAATTCTAGAGTAGTAATGTTAAGTGGTGATACCACTGTTACTCCTTATGACTAGGCTTTACATAAACAATAGTCTTGTGAGTCGAACTTTGCACCATTCATACCCTGAAATACTCAGTGTAGGAGTCCACTAAACATATCACACCGACAAAATGGTGACAGAGCATTTGCACTAAACAGCCTGACTTCTCTTGCTTCACACTTGTCTCAGGTTCCTCGATCTTCCACATAAAGAGAAACACTGATGAGTAAGTATTTCAAAACACACATACACACAGAGGAATAAATTAATATTAGAAAGAGTTGAGCAGCTTGTTTGCCTTCATGCAATCCTTCTATTTCCTCAAGTCCCTGCAGCTAAAAAGTTCAAGTTCAAAATAAGTACCTATCGATTTTTCACACTGATTCTGATCAGTCAAACGTGCTATTACTGTCCAGAATATTATTTAAAGTATGTCATTACTTTCCAGAATATTATTTTAAAAGGACAAGATATAAATCAATGGGGATGGCTAATTTGTTTGTCTGCAGAAATTCGAACACCTGAATGATGAATTAGGACTCCTCGGTGATTTCATCTTCAAATTAAATGCTGTTCCTTGATTACATTACAGGAGCTTCAAGCATTTTTTCCATAACATAAATTTATTCAGCTTCTAGATGCTAAAGCACAGATTCAGAAAAATTACTAAACCTCAGGTAAAGTCATCTTTTCATTTATTATAATGCTGATGTTTTCTACTTTACTTTTTACACTTTACGCTTGAGAGAGCAATCTACAGCTCTCTCTCCCACACATTGGTAAATAATGTCTGAATATTTTTTAAAATAAAACCAAATGTATAAAACACATCCATAATTGTTTGAGTTTAATGTCCTCAAGGCTCTGAACACCCAGGTGAGGCTTTTCTGAGGAGTACAGAGAGGAATGAAGGAGATGAGGGAGAAGAAAAAATACTCCAACATTAACACTACTTTGGATATAACCAATATATTAATTATTCTTAAAGCTGGAAAGAGAAAATAGTATACACATAGACACACAAAAACACCCACACTAGAGGAAGTGCAAGTATGAAGAGAGAAAAAATGTGTGCTATTTTCCCTCAAGAACCTAGGAGTACTCCAAGCCCCCTCTTCTGTTTAAAAACCTGTAACAAAGGATTTATCATGTGGGAAGAGACTACTCTAATTCTCCTGCTTTCCCCCAAAAGTAAGACTACAAGTAAAGTCCAGAAGAAAGAACTGTATGATATTGAGCGTCCTCCCCAGCAGAGGGCTTGGGGCAAAGCCCTAAGCAAATACATTTGTGACACATGCAAACTCTTAAGACTTTTGGACAATTTCATGCCCCTAAACTGAGCAATTCATATTATTAGTTTCTTTCCCAGAAGTTGAAGTAGTTTAAAAAGCAATGTAACACTTCTTTACCTGTACCTATTTAATCCTGAGCCCAATAAGCAGTCAAAAATGCGACCCCCAAATTTACAAAATGTGCCCGCTAAAGAAAGCCTAATAAATTATCGCTTCCATGATAGTAAACAAGTACTCCTAAATTTCTCCCTCTCTGGTTTCCTAGAGGAAACAAAAAAGCAAATAGGACATAAATTATTGCAAGAAAACCAACCATCTTTGCCACTATTTGCTTTATTCTTCCCTGCTATATTGAAGTACAAGAGTCAAAAATTTCCAATAAAAAATTCCAGTCTATGGAAGCAGACTTTAAATGCTCATCCAAGGTCTTCTTTCTGAAGATTCTAAGATTGTTTCTTGTAAGTAGCCACCCTGAGATCGTATGAGAAGGACATAAATCAAATAAATAAAACAGCTTTGAACAAAAATGGTGATCAATGTCTTTGCTGTCTGAGGACACTAAAATACCTTTGAACAGACGGGTTATTCAGTTCCAAATATTAAATGGAAGCCTGAATACATCAAAACTATACCAAGATTAATATTTCTGAAAACAGTGATATTGTGCCTTAGTTAAAACTTGTATACCTGTCATTAGGGCTTCTTTATCCAGCTTTCAAAATTTGAGATTTGGTAAATGTCTATTCCAGAATATTTTTTTAAAAGCCAGTTACAGAGGACACTATCAAATCTCATTTTCAGTCTTCTTAGATTTAGTGTTTCTAAAAGTGAAGTACGCACTATAAAGCCTGAAGTAATATATGCTACTTATATACACTGCTCCTTGTTCACCCGGGATTGCTCCCTCCTGACCACAGCAACCATAAAGCAACAAGAATCTCCTGGGAGAAGACTTTCGAGTGAAGCAACTGAAGGCATCTTCTTTAAAACTGCTGCTACAACTAGATAGGAATTCACATTTTTCTCAACACACAAAATTACATACATAGACACACAATATTTGATGCCAGAGTCAAAAACATCTGTCATTAGGAGTTTTCCCGTACTCCATACCTCTTCCAATTTCTAATATATCATGAAGAACAACACAACTTTGCTTAAGCTCTGACTAGAACTGCCGTATGAAAGACTTCAGTCCTTATGTTCAGCACCAGAGACTTCAGTTAAGTCTTCCACTAAGGATGGGGAACCTGTAGTCCCCGGATGCTGTTGAACTACAATTCCCATCACCCCTCAAACCAATGACCAAAAGTCTTGTATCTGTAGGGTTCAAAGGTGGCCTAAGCCCTGTCTTAGACCAAGGCCCTGGAAGGAAAAGAAAATCCCTCCACTGCAGTTTTACCTACACAGTGATGCAAAACTCATTTGTATAATGCAAATTATCAAAATATTTTTGACAGCTTTTAGTTAAATATAATAAAAGTTGGGATACCAATTAGTATTAGTTAACTAAGTGTAAGCAAATAAAAAAAGGAATATTAAATACAGTCAGCCTTATTTATCCATGGGTTCTTTATCCATGGATTCAACCCTCCACAGCTTGAATTTTTAAAAATTCCAAAATGCAAAGCTTGATTTTACCATTTTATATAAAGGACACCATTTCACTACGTCACTGTATTTAATGGGACTTGAGGACCCACTGATTTTGGTATCCATGGGGGATACCAAACTCCAATGGATACCAAGGGCCCACCCTATACTGTCCGGCAATGGAATATGGCTATCCCTCCACATTTGTGGGTTTGACTTTTGCGGATTTGATTTCCTTGTGGTTTCGATGAATATGTTATGTCTAGCAATCTCTAAGTCCTCCAGCGCAACTCTGCCAAGCATTGACCACAGAGTTCTGCTGGAGAACCTGGATGTTTCTAGAGAAAAAACACTTCTCTAGGCATTTGTGGATCCTCCAGAAGGACTCTATGATCACCTTCTGGCGGATGTTGACCACAGAGTTGCACTGGAGGACCTGGAGAGTCCTAGAGAGGTGTTCTCTTAGGTTTAAAAAAATAGTTGTTTGTTTTTGTTTTGTATGTATCGCTTGTTTTAGGCTGTAATCCCACCTCGATCCGCAAGGAGAGGCGGGAAATATAAATAAAATTTATTATTATTATTTGTGAAGTCAAAGGCTTTCACGGCCGGCATCCATAGTTTTTTTGTGGGTTTTTCAGGCTTCTGTGGCCATGTTCTAGAAGAGTTTATTCTTGACGTTTCCCCAGCATCTGTGGCATTGGCATCGTCAGAGGATGCTGGCATGGAAGTGAGTGGGGTATATATATTATATATAATACATAATACATTATATATATACACACACACACATATACTGTGTGACCCTGGGTTGGGAGGAGTGGTTTCTTCTGTCAACAGAACAATACACAGATTAATTTGGAAATTACTCTTCCCAACCCAGGGTCACACAGTATATATATATAATACCCCACTCACTTCCATGCCAGCATTCTCTGAAGATGCCAACACCACAGATACAGACGAAATGTGGGGGGGGGGGGGGGGACCCATTCCAGAACATGGCAGCACAGCCAGAAAAACCCACCAAAAAGGTGGTTTTATTAAAAAAACTCTGGTTTTTCCACATCCGCAAGGAAGTCCGTTACCAGCAAACGTGGACGAAACCACCGTCAACAGTACCCAAGCCTCAATCCAATCCAATATAAGGAGAGATGGGGAACGTTAATTTAAAGTTATTATTTTAAGGCTTTGGGTGGGCGGCTGGGATGGGGCTGTTCCTATTTTAACCGTTCCCTGTTGTAAATTTGTTGCAACCCGCCCTGACGGCCTGTTCAGAGGGGTGGGCTATAAATAAAAATTATCATCATTATTATTATTACAAGTAATAATAATAATAATTATTATTATTATTATCATAAAAAAAAAAACTCCTTAAAAAATTCACACTGAGGGGAGGAAGGATGGAAATAAAGAGACCCAGAATGAGAGATATAGATAAGATATTCCTTGATAGCAGCGCTTTAACTCTTTGTCTGGGTCACTCGCTATGGAATTCTGGGAGTTGGAGTTTGTTGTGGGCCCTTCGGGCCCACAACAAACTCCAACTCCCAGAATTCCATAGCCTTGAGCCACAGAAAGAGTGAACAGGCCTCCTCTCTGAGGAACAAAAGGGGCCTAATAACGCTGATAATATTATAGGCCTAGGCCACAATTATATATTAGGAGTCCTGAGGGGCGGAGGGTTTTCCTTATCGCCTCCCTCTTCACTTCCAAGTCGGGCCTTCTTTACCTTATGGATTCTCTTCAGCGCCATCGCGGCGGAGGGCGGCGGCGGCGGCGGCGGCGCGCGAGGAATGGAAGGAAAGGAAGGGAAGGGACTAACTAATAAAGAGAGAGAGAGAGAGAGAAGGGAGGACTAGAAAACGGAAGGAGCGGGACTATTTTTTTTCGTCTCTCTCTGTTTCCGGCGGCGGAGGGAGAGGCGTGATTGGGCGGAAGTACTGCGGTGAGGAGGGTGAGGCCTAGTCGTAGTCACTGTCAGTGGTTTGAGGAGGAGTAGCCTGAGAGAAACGGCCCCACTTCCGGTCTCTGCTGAGGGAACCCCGGAAGTGGTTGACCGGTTTGGTCCTCAAGCCGCATCACACGCTCCCCAGTTCTTTATTATTATGACGCGCGGCGGTTGTTGTTGTTGTTGTTGTTGTTATAATAAATAAGGATTCCTCCGCGTCGGAGTTGTAGCGCCCGCGCATGCGCCCTTGAGGATCCTCCTCCTCCTCCGCCCCCCCTCCCAAGAATAAGGAGGGACGGCGTCACGTGACGTGACGTCGCCGCCCGCGGCGGCAGGTGAATGCCTCAAGTGTGAGCGAGGGCCACGCAGGATGGGTTCTTTCTCGTCGAGTCGCTGTTGTTATCGCGAGAAGAGAGAGACGGGAAAGGACGCAACCATTAACCAAGCGGAGTAGGGGGGGGGACTGTAAGTCTGTAATTTCCCCCCCTCGCGTCCCGTGATTGGTAGATGCCAGAAAAAGCCGTTTCTCTTAAAGAAAAGCCATTTCCTTTAAAAATAATAAAGGCCAGGGTTGGGGGAATTATGGGAAATTAAAAGGGTCTGCCCCTTGGACCAGAGTGAAGGTCATATATATATATATATATATATATATTTGAGGATTATAGATATTATAATGTATAATGTATAATACATATGTGTATATATATATATATATATATTATATGTATGTGTGTATAAGTTATAATAATGTACAATATATATATATATATATATATAATATGTATTATACATTATAATATTTATAATCCTCATATATATATATATATATATGGCCTTCACTCTGGTCCAAGGGGCAGACCCTTTAATTTTATATATATATATATATATATATATAAAATAATGTGTGTGTGTGTGTATAAATTATAATAATATACTATATATATATATATATATATATGAGGATTATAAATATTATAATGTTATAATATAATATATATTACATAAGTTTTATATGTATGTATACTTTATAATATATAATATAATATATGTGTGTATTGTATTATATTGTGTGTATATATAGATATGTGTATATAAATTATAATTTTCAATATATATATGTATATGAGGATTATATATATTATGATGTATAATGTTATAATATATAATACATATTAGAGAGAGAGAGAGAGAGAGAGAATGTATATATATAATATTGTGTGAATATATATAGATATGTATGTATAAATTATAATATACAATATATATATATATATATATATATGAGGATTATAAATATTATAATGTATATATTATATATAATATTATAATATATATGTGTTATATTATATTGTGTGTATGTGTGTATAATATTCTATATACATATATACACACACACAAAATATGATACAGTGGTCCCCCAGGATCCGAATCCCCGGGACCCGAAACCGCCAGGGGTGAAAAAAAGCCCCCGGGATCCGAAGAAAACCCCGGGTTAAGAAACGGAAAAACCGTGCGGCCCCCTTTAAATTTGCCGCGAGCTCCGTCAACTAAAGCGGTCCCCCGGGAGAGCAGCAGCGCAGAAGCAGCAGGAAGGGGCCTGCTCAAACTCTGTTATTAACTCTGATATTGACATAGATACGGATTGGTGAGGCAACAGGTGTTGGGGGTCTTCTTTTCTACCCCTAATACCACTCCCAACACTACTCATACCCTGACTCTTTTTAGAGGAGAGGTTGAGTTTCTTTTTCATTAAGAGAAGGAGACTGTTTTTTCTTTTTTTCTTCTTCTTTTTTTGTGCCTGTGATTGTTCCCTTTTTTTAATTTTTTTTTTCTCCTCCAAGCTTGCACTGTATAGAGCTGGGGGAAAGCTAGTTAGATTTATAAAACAATCAGCTAATGTGTTGGGCACATCTCTAAGTAGAGATACTAGCCTCGTATCAATTTCGTAATTTTACTTTTGGTTTCTTTTTTTCTTCTATTCTTCCTACCTCATATATATTTGAGGCAACTGATGGTAATTTAGGTGAATTTAAGAAGGTGATTTCAAATATAATCTTAGAAGGATAGTGGGGGAAATTAGTGTTTCTCACGTTATTTCAAGAACTTTGAGGTTGAGAAAATGCCTTCCAAAAAGAAAAATACTTCAAAAATGCAGACACTAGATAGTCCGCAGAGCGATATATATGAACCAGCTAATACACATACAGAAATCAATGAACTAATCCTCCAAGAGTTGAGAGAATTTAAAAAATCCTTTAAAAAGGAAATAAGAGAAGAATTGAAAGAAAATAGATCAGAGATCCAAAAAGATATACATAAAGAAATAGAAAGATTAGAAGAGAAAATTGACAAAATTAATAAAGACATAGGCACAGTCAAAAAAGAAGTTGAAGAGCTACATGTAAAATCAAAGAAGATGGAGGAAAATCTAGAATTTTTGGAAATAAAAACAAAACAGAACGAACAAACTACTCTTCTTTTGGAAAACAGATTGAGAGAGAGAAGTATTAAATTAAGAGGCGTGACAGAAGAAAAAGGAGAAAAGCTGCTAGAAAAAATTATTCCCCATTTAGCTAAATTTATAGACGTAGCGGAGGATTATCTAGATTCTCAGATAGAGAAAATATTCAGGGTCAACTCTAAAGTAGCATTAGAAAGGAAATTACCGAGAGATATTTTGATATGTTTCATTAATTCTAGATTAAAGGAAGAACTACTCCAACAGAATTACAAAGAGAAACTGGTTATAGAAGGGAAAACAATTGAGATCTATAGAGATTTACCATCCCAAACATTGAGAAAACGACAAGACTACAGATTTTTAACAAATAGACTTCAAGAAGAAAACATCTTATATAAATGGGGAAAGACAGAAGGTATTATAATAATGCTCAATCAAAAAACTTATGTTATTAATACAATAGAGAAAGCAAAAGATTTTTACAAAAAATTGAATGAAGAGGGAGACTTTAGAAGAGAAAACAAAACCCGAGAAGAAAAAGAAACATCTAAACACAAAATAAAGGGAAGGAGATTTAGTAACTAAAAAGAAGTTATAGAATTAAACTAATATAAATACCATGACAATAAGGATTAGCTCATTGAATGTTAAAGGATTGAATTCTAAAAAGAAAAAGAAACAAATTTATCATACTTTGGCAAAAAATAATTTTGATGTGATTTGTTTACAAGAAACCAAGAAAAGAGAAGCAGATGTAAACCTTTTAAAAGACATGAGATTAGGGAACGTTTTTTGGTCATGTGCAAAAAAGAAGAGAAAAAGAGGAGTTGCAATCTTTGTAAATAAAAGATATGAAGTTAGACACCTATACAAAGACTCGGAAGGAAGCATATTAATAATTGAAGTGTCAATAGAGGGGGAGAAAATAATAATCGCAAATATTTATGCACCCTTAGAAAAAAAGAATGCATTTTTCCAATCTTTAAACCATGAATTGACTGAATTAAATAAAAACAATGTTGTACTGACTGGTGATTTTAATAGTGTCATTAAACCAAGTAGAGACAGGAAATCAGAGAAAGTTATAAAAAACAGCCAAGGAAAACTACCCCCAAGGGGAAGGGAATTAATCGACGACCAAGACCTAATAGATGTCTGGCCAAAATTATACGGTAATAATAATGGATTTACTTTCTTTTCTGAAGTACATCACTCGTTTTCGAGAATTGATTTATTTTTGATATCTAGAGATTTGTTCACAAGAGTAAATAAAATGGAGATCGCACCTAGAGACCTCTCTGACCACAATCTTATTGAGTTACACATTCAAAGCAAGGTTAAGGTGAGTTATGAGTGGAAATTGAACGAGGATTTACTGACCGATGAGACATTTGTGAATAAAATGAAAAGAGAAATAAAGCTGTTTTTTAAAGAAAATGATACTGAACATATCCCAATGAAAACAATATGGGACACAAGCAAGGCAGTAGTAAGAGGTTTACTTATACAAAGAGCATGTATAATAAAAAGAATTAAACAAAATAAACAAAACACTTTATTAATGGAATTGAAAAAGAAAGAGGAAGAACAAAAACAGCATCTAAAAAATAAGAAGATAGGGCAACAAATCAAACTCTTACAGAACCAGATTAAAAATGAAATAACGGAGGAAATAGCAATAGAGTTGAAGAAGGCAAAGCAAAAATTTTTTGAGAATGCCAACAAAATAGGGAAATGGTTAGCAAAAAAGATTTAAAAAAGATAAGAAAACTAAGATAATAGAAGAAATTAGATACAAAGATAAATTAACAAATAAACAGGAGGATATCATCAAAGCTTTTAGAGAATATTATCAAGATTTATATAGGGAAGAAAATCTTACACCAAACTATACAAAAGAATTGAGTAATTATTTAGATAAGAAGGAAATACAAGCAATTTCTAAAGAACAAAGAAATAGACTAAATGAACCATTCAGTAAGGAGGAGATTTTACAAGCGATACGAAACTAGAAAGAGGGGAAAGCACCTGGGCCTGATGGCTATTCGGCAAAATACTATAAGATATTTAAGGAAGAATTAACAGAACCCTTGTATAGGTTGTTGAATTCAATAGAGCAACAAGGAAAACCAGATTCATGGGGGAAAGCCACTATTGTGGTGATTCCAAAGGAAGACAAAGATCTTTCTTCTGTTAAAAATTACAGACCAATATCCTTACTGAACACTGATTACAAGATATATGCAACTATATTAGCTGAAAGACTTAAACAGATATCAAATGAGATAATTCATAAAGAACAAAATGGTTTCCTGCCAGGACGGCAAGCAAAGGATAATATTAGAACAATACTCAATATTATAGAATATTATCGTAAAAACAAAGGAAACAAACTAGCGTTAATGTTCATCGATGCCGAAAAGGCATTCGACAACATAAGATGGGATTTTATGTTAGAACCTTTAGGAAGGATGAACTTAGGACAGACATATATAAATAATATAAAACAAATTTGTAAACAACAACACGCGGATATCAAAATTAATGGTAGGATATCAGAAGAATTCAAAATCTGTAAAGGGACAAGACAAGGGTGTCCCTTGTCACCATTACTTTTTATCTGTGTCATAGAAGTTTTGATTAAAGCCATCAAAGACAACAAAAAAATAACGGGTAACAAAATTAAAGGGAAAGAGAGGAAAATATTAGCATTCGCGGACGATTTAGTGGCTATAATAGAAAATCCCTTAAACAGTATTGAGCATTTAATGAACGAATTAAAGCAATTTGGTATGTATGCGGGATTTAAAGTGAACAAGGATAAAACAAATATCTTAGTTAAAAACATGGAAAGGAAGGAAGAAACTAAACTAATAAAGAAAACTGGATGTAGAACGGTGAAAAAGGTTAAGTACCTGGGCTTATGGATCACAAATAACAATGAGAATTTATATGAAAAAAACTATAAGGGAAAATGGGAAGAAATACAAAAAGACCTAATAAAATGGAATAAATTAAATCCATCAATCTTAGGCAGAATATCACTTATAAAAATGTCTATTCTACCTAAAGTTATATTTCTCTTATATAATTTACCAATTATTATTAAAGAAGATTTGTTAGAACAGTGGTCAAAAGATATTAAAAAATTTATATGGAAAGGGGTGAAATCAAGGATAAAATGGGATACCCTTAAAGACAATAAGACAAGAGGAGGATATGCCCTGCCAGATTTTAAACTGTATATGAGAGCTTGTAAATTATGTTGGATACAGGATTGGATCAAACTGAGCGATAGAGATCTTTTAAATCTAGAAGGCTCAGGTATGAAACACGGATGGCACGCATACATGTTATATAAGGAACAAACAAACTATAAAGAATTTCAAGACCATTTTTTGAGGAAAGCTCTAATACCGACATGGGAAAAAATTAAAAGGAATTTTTATAATAAATTACCATTGTGGTCCTCAACCCAGGAAGCTTTTTTTGAAAAAGGAAGTAAAGGGAGAAAATGGCAGACATATAAAGAGTTAACAAAAATAGATAGAGAAGGAAAAGTGGAATTAAAACAAAGGGATGAATTCGCGAAAGAAGACATAAATTTAAATTGGTTTGAATACAACCAGATTAAAACAAAATTTAAAGATGATGTGAAACATAAAGGGATAGAAACTATAATAAATGAGTTAGACGATCTTTGGTGGAAATCTGATAAGAAAAAAATATCCAAATTTTATAAAATATTATTAAATAGAGATCTAGAAAAAGAGACAATTAAAGAATGCATGGTACGCTGGGCACAAGATATAGGCCGTCCGATCCCGTATGAGGATTGGCAAAAATCATGGAATAAAACAAACAAATTTACAGCGTGCCAAAGTTTAAAGGAAAATCATATGAAAATAACCAATAGATGGTATTTTACACCTTTAAAACTTAAGAGAATATATAAAATACCCGATTTAAAATGTTGGCGCTGCAAAAAAAGACAAGGCTCACTATATCATATGTGGTGGACCTGCGATAAAATCCAAAACTTTTGGAAACAAATACATTCAAAGATCCAAAAAATATTTAAAATACAGTTCCAACTACAACCAGAATTTTATTTACTTAATATAACCTCAGTAATTAATAAAGATGTTGAAAGTAAATATTGGAGGGTACTTCTCTACTTGATTACGGCAGCAAGATTGGTGTTAGCGAAACACTGGAAAAGTAATGAACCCCCTTTGCTGGAGGAATGGGTAATGAAACTTCAAGAAATAAAAGAAATGGACAGACTCACGAATCTAATAAATAATCGCTCTAAGGACAAATGGATCGAAGAATGGCTACCCATTGTCCAATTCTGGGAGGATTGGGCTAATATCCAGAAGGAATTATTTATTTGAAAAATAAAGGAACAAGGTTAGGAAGAGTCCAACTAACAGACCACATTTGATTGTACTTATTTCTATTGTTTAACTACTCTAAGAAATAAGATGCTATATAAGGTTTATGTTTGTTCGTTCTTTTTTTCTTTTTCCTTAATGGTGTAATCTTTATTATAAACTTTGGAAGAAATAAAGATTTGAAAAGCCAAAATAATAATAATAATAATAATGCGGTCCCCCGGGAAACGAAAATTTCCGGGTTACGAAAAGTAATCGGAACGGATTACTTTCATAACCCGGGGGACCACAGTAATACAATACAATACTTACTTATTCATTCATTATATTTATTTGTATCCCGCTCTTTTCCCAGGAGTGGGAGTCAGAGCGGCTTCACAACATTAAAAACAGTGTACAATTAAAACATTAAAAAAATATTCAACATCCCTGCCTGTCCTCATAACAATTCCTTAAATGCCTGTGTGAACAGGTAGGTCTTAACCTGCCGGCAGAAGGCCATCAAGGAGGGAGCCATTCTGATCTCCCTGGGCAGGGAGTTCCAGAGTTTAGGGGCAGCCACTGAGAAGGCCCTCTCTTGCGTTCCCACCAACCGTGTTTGTGATGGTGTTGGGATGGAGAGAAGGGCTTCTCCAGAGGATCTCAGACTCCGGCGGGTTCATACCAGGAGAAACGGTCTGCCAAACAGTGTAGCCCTGAGCCATGTAGGGTTTTATAGGTGACAACTAGCACCTTGGATTGTATCTGGAAACAAACTGGCAGCCAATGAAGCTGTTTATAATGTATAATATAATATATAATACTTATGTTATATATGTATACATTATAATATATATATGTATGTATTGTGTGTATGTATGTGTGTGTGTGTTATAATAAATAATAATATTTTTTATTTATACCCCACTCTTCAGCCAAGGCTATCAGAGCAGCTATACACACACACACACACACACACAATATAATAATATACAATATACACTCCACATTCATTGAGGGTAGGGGCACAGGACTCCTGTGAATGTGGAAAAACCGCAAATAACAAAAAACACTTATATTTTTACCTGAGAGAACACCTCTCTAGGAATTTCTGTGTCCTCCAGTGCACTTCTGTAGTCCGCATCTGCCAGACATTGACCATAGAATTGTGCTGAAGGAGCAACAAAGGCCTAGTAGAATATTCTCTCTAGGCATCACTAGGTCCTTCAGTGCAACTTTTAGTTAGTTGATCATAGAGTTGCACCAGAGGACCTAGATATTCCTAGAGAGAACCTGTTACTCAAATGTGTGAATAATCAAATCCGCAAACGTCAAAGCCACAAATGTGGAGGTAAGAATGTACACACACACATAAACACACACTATAAAGAAAGAGTGAGAAACAGCCAGTTGATGAGATGATATTTGAGACCTTATAATACATATATATGTATATGTATGTGTATACACACATTCATACACACACACACTATAAGGTTTCAAATATCAGCTCATCCTGTCATCAAGGGAAACCTGGCAACTCTCTCTCTGTCTCTCTGTCTCTCTCTCTCTCTATATATATATATATATATATAGTGTGCGTGTATATGTGTGTGTGTGTGTGTGTATTTGAGACTTGGAAAGCTTTTTATATACAGACTAAACAGTGTCAAAAAAAATAATCCCATGTTTTGGGGATTAAGCCTTTCATAAAAACAGAAATAATAAAAAAAAATAATCATACATATGTATTTATTTATATTTCCCCCTGCCAAAAAATTGGGACTCAACGAGGTTTACAATGTAAAAGAGCCATACAATTAAAAACATACAAAGGTAAGTCTTATTAGAGTATTAAAACACACCATTCAATCAAATAAAATGCAATTTAAAAAGTAAAGATAAAAACAGTACAGTTAAAAGCAGTACAGTTAAAACAGTACAGTACACACTCAAAGCTCGTTCTTTAAAGACTTTCTTTGTTTAATGTGTGTATCATGTTATTTATCAATTGAATTTTTTAATGTAGGAAGTTTTGTAGAGAAATGCGTGACTCACTTAGCCGCCATCAGTTGCTTCATTTGGTGGAACACAAAGATGTTCATAGCGTCAGCCCTTCATGTTTGACTTTGTTTTATTGCTGTTCTGACAAGCTGTTTGGAGTAACTAGTTGGATTTAGACCTGTGTTTTCTCCTATTCACGTACAAGAAATATACCATATTCATTGACATTACTGAGTTACACTGTGGAGCACTCTTTTTTTGTAAAAAATCAAAGTGAAAATTTAAATGTATCATTATGTCCTGAATGCTCATGTCAAATTCCATTTTGATACCTGAAAGCTCACGTGATCTACTATGTTACAAAACTGCAATTAAACAGAAAGCCAAACATCAAACATTATCAAAAGTGCCTCCTTACACAGCCCAGTTACATTGTAAATCCAACTTTCATCGTCACAAAATCAGTTATCGGTTGTGTTACATTGTATTCAGCTTTCCTGATCCTCTCAGTAATGAACATATTGTCCATTGTTTCTCAGACTTGAAATACAGAAATGGGACTTAAATGTGAATACAAATTTTCATTTCAGCATTGCAGTCTTAACTATTTTTGTATTCTTTTCTCAGTTCCCTCCCCTGGAGAGCAATGATGAGCTGATATTTGAGACCAAACTGTGGAATTCTAGAATGAATTAATGCCATCAGTTTATAATAGACGTCGATCGTGCTGCAAACACACACAAACTGAACATTTTGGTCTATGGAATATATTCAAGTTATTTGTTGGTGTACGTGAAAGTAAAGGACCTTTGGTTAACAGCTGTGAGAACTAAACTCTGTCAAAAATAACAAAAACACCCAAATATCTAAATTAAACATTTAATTCAGAGCCCAAACAGGCCAAAAGAAAGCCACTTTGGGTCACTTTGGAGGTATCCTGTTTACATGATGCATGCGTCCTAAGAGGCCTGAGCACAGCTTTGGTGCAGCTTCTGGCCTCTAAAGACACTTGTGTCATTTAAACAGCATACCTCCAAAGTGATCCGAAGTGGCTTTATTTTGGCCTGTCTGTTCAGGCCCTTTCTTGTTCAACTGCTTTGAAACTGTTCCAGCCGTTTTAAATTATGTAATTGTTCTAGGTTTTTTAAATCTTACGTGTACCGCTTTGAGATACAGTACAGGATGCAAATAATTTAAAAATTAAGATGATTGTTCCTGCATTTTCATTTGGCCTTACACAAGCAGTATGATACACTCAGCCTGAAGCATGACAGGTAGTTCGGGAGATGATCCTCAGGTAAAGAGAGATTTGTTCCAGTCTGTAGCTGCTCCTCATCTTTATTATCTTATTCAGAAAGCAAACATAGGAAACAAACACCTTTTGGCTATTGTCCAAGGTTTATTCATTGCCCTCATGTATACAAGCAGCTTGAGACCTGGGCACAGATAGATAAACTGACTGGCATTTATTGATGGAACAACTGGGTCTTCTTATCTTGAATTGTCATCCCATACGCTTTCAAGTTTTAGAATAAGTAAAGATGTATACTTCTACTCTTGCCTCCAGCTTTTGGTTGGTAGAATAAAATTTTGATCCTTTGAAACTCAATTTTGATTCTGCACAGGCTAGAGCAATAACATTGCCCTTACCATGTCGGTGTCTTTATCAGCTTGAAAGAATCTTGTTACACTAATACAAACACATGTTTTTATTGGTGAATTATAATATGTTCAATATGGCCTCACACCGGGAGGCATGGAGACGCACTGTCCACAATGCTGCAGCCTCTTTCGAGAACTCATGCCGAATTAGTCTCGAAGAGAAACGCAGAAAGAACCACAACTTGCAAACATCACCCAAGGAGGCTTTCTGCTGTGCTTTCTGTAACCGGACTTGTTTATCTTGAGAAGAAAAACTGGGAGACTGCAACATCCAAATGATTAGCATTTTTTTCAGGTTATTGTATGAAGAAAAATGTTTCTTGTCCATGAGATCACATATGATCACTGTCTTGTCACTGTTATCATATATGCTTTTAATATATAATTTTGGACTGTGTGTGGAGTTCCTTCATGATCTCAAACTGACCTGCCAGGCTAGCAGCCATAATCCCAAAAGCAGAGGGTCAGGTAGGCAGATGAGTCAGACTCACAAGACCCCTGAAAAACAATACTTTGGAAAGGTTTGGGAGTTGCTAAATGGGAAAGCCATCACCTCCAAAAGTAAAATCTTTGTTTTAGGTCTCACATTGATGAGCCAGTGATTAACTTAACTCCTCTACCATCTCCTCTTGATTGTTGTCAGACCCCTTTGCTTAGACATGACAATGCAAAGCCTTAGTTTGCAATGCAATACCTTTGTCTAGGCTTCAGCCAAGCCATTAAGCACCTTTGCCAGAGGGGATATTTTCCCCATAAAAACCCCCAGTTGTAGGCTCTCAGTGTGCCAGTCTGGAGGTCTGCATACTCCATGTCAGTCTGATCTCTGAACTGGACACCGACAAGAGCTGCTCAAACTCAGACTTGTCCCAGAAATCACTGTCTCATTCGGATCCCCGAGGAGAATCTCTGCTTTGGTAAGCATCACCATTAGTCAAGCCTCAAACTATCCCCACTGCTAACCACTGATTTTCCTGAGCCTTGTATGTGTGTGAGAGAGAGAGAGCATTGTGTGATTGTCTTTATCTTTAATAAATTGGACATTATTAATTAGACAAGCCTGTCTCTGCTCAATTTCTTGGAACCCCGATCTTCTTGGTATACACAGCGGGAGGCGACCTCGCAGGGTTGTTGTAGCAGACACATCTCGCAATTTGAGCTAATAGTAAAATTCCCCAACTAGGCTCTTGGCTACAGTCACTATCTGAATGGCATTCACTTTACTCTTAAACTGTCAAATTTCCTCACAATTTTCCCTCTCCTTTTTCACTCAGTCCCAATAATTTTCCTGTTATTTCTGGTGGCATAATTTTCTTTTGCTTATATTGCTTCTCAAAGTTGTTAATTCACACTCCAGTGGTGGAGCAGTAGGTGTATTCATGGTTAACAGATTCACTCTTTAATTTTACCTCCCACTCGAATCCCAATAATTTAAGAGGGATATTTCCCTTGGCTCCAAATATGGACTCTGTTCAAGTTAATGCATTTTAATGTTATAGTTTTATCTTTACAATACAGTAATTTGCTAGAGTAGTCGGAATGACGAGTCTCCGGGGAAGGAGGGGAAAGAGTCTCCAGGATTATTTCTTGGAAAGAGCCCTTCACCTTGGAGCAGTTCCTGTAGTTAAAATATCTCTATTCCCATCCATGCCAAACTCCAGTCCAGAGCAAGTGGCTTCGGTAAACCCTCTACACATACACACACCAGCTGTGCCCCTCTGCACCCTGACAAAGAAGCAATGAAGACTCCTTCTTCGTTGGAGAGAATCTTCTTCCTTTGGATCTGGTAGCCTTGGGAGCAGGAATTGGACAACTGGCTGAGCAGCAACTGAGAGGCGTCTTGCTCACATGGACCTTTGCCACAAGGCTGGCACAGTTGAAAGATTTCTTGATTGCTGCTCAGTTGCTGCTACCAGAGTGACTTTGACACAAGGATGGCATGGGTGAGAGCCTTCTCAATCTCTGCTCAGCCAGCTGCTTGGTTGCTGTTTTGGAGGTGACTGGGGGCAAAGGGAGCAGCGACCAAGCTTGGTTGTTTTGAATTTGAAGTAGAACAGTAGATCTAATACCAAGAAATGCACATGGGGAGGGCGTGCGAAAGGAAAGGGGGTATTAGCCTGAAAAGGTTTGGGGACCACTGCGCTAAAAGGTACCAAGCACCACTGCTCTAAAGGGTAACAAGGACCAAAATTGTGAGTATACCCAAACCTGGGAGTGACCCTTGCTCAGTCTTTTGAACCAGGATTATAAAATAGTTGCTTCAATATTCACCTCACATCAGAATGTTTTTGTTGCCTAATATATAAACCCTGATCAACAAGATTTTATCCCCCAAAAGAAGTATTGCTCATGCCACACGCAGAACTTTGGACACCATTCGTTTTGGGCAGGGGGGACAGGTGCTACTATTGCTTTGCTCTCAAGGTTTTTGATATGGTATAATGGCCTGCTTTAATGGCAGTACTTAAAAAACAAAAATGGGAACCAAATTCATTTCATGAATTAATCATCTTTCAGTCTCGCACATCAGTTTGCACAAATAATTTAGCCTCAAAGTCCATTAGGCTAAAGATCAGAACAAAACAAGACTGCCCTTTATCTTCCCTATTGTTTACAGTGGTGAATGAGCCACCAGCGAACCAGAATAAATCTGACAAAATGAGAACAGGTGAACCAGTTTTTTAAAAATACATGTTTTGAATGTATTTGCAGATTATGTCCTCTTATTTTTAACAAATAAGGAATATCCTATACCTGCATTACAATCAAATTTAACCTGGTTTCAAAAGTTCTATACCTGCATTACAATCAATTTTAGCCTGGTTCCAAATACTCAAGTTTTACTGTAAACCTTTTTAAAAAATCTAAACTATTCTGTACAGTGGTCCCCCGGGTTACGAAGGTAATCTGTTCCGGATTACCTTTCGTAACCCGGAAGCATTCGTTTCCCGGAGGAACCGCTATTTCCGACGGACCGCGCGGCCGATTTAAAGGGACCGTTATTCGTATCCCGGGGGATCCTTCAGATCCCGGGGGATAATTTTTGGTCACGCCGGTTTTGGATCCCGGGGATTTCGTTCCCCGGGGGATTCGTAAACCGGGGGACCACTGTATTAATGTTTCCAACCTGATCAAAGTTTACTTCAACAACAAATAGTAGAAATTAGCTATTCTGGCTTCAAGTGTTTATAGGCATCTTGCTAATGAAAGATTGCAAATACTTAGTTAGGAGAAACTATTTTCAAGTCTTTCACCAACTGAAGCAACCAAAAAAAAATTATCAATATTGGGGGGAAACATAGCAATAAAAGCACAAGTACTTCCAAAATTATTCCTATTCCAAAACATCACCATAGTTTTAAGTCCTACAAAATTCTCTGAAATACAGGAGCTGATTGTTGAAAGATTCTCAAAAAGACTGTAATATAACTTGACCAGTTCAGGAGGACTGTCAGTACCTAATTATAAAATATATTGTGATGCATTCCAATTGTGATTCCAATTCAGTACTCTACATTATCAGACAGGATACTTCAACTCAGTTGTTAGCATTAGAGACAAATAGTGACAAAGAGTATAGTGAGACAATGCTTTATTCAAATTTAACTACCAAGAAACTAAACAAACTTACCAATCCCTTTTTTTAAAGTTCTTTACTAATTTGGTGAAAATAGAAGAAATCTAGTGGCAAAACTCTTCCCTAGCTGCCCATTTTTGTCACCCTAACTGAAAATAAAGCATGGAAGTTCTAAAATTGACAAGATGATGGATTATAGACTATTAGGGATTTATGTACGCGGCCCTCAGTGGATTCAATGGGCCTCAGTGGATTCAAACTGCACACAATTTGCAGAACTTGATTTCACACGAACTCACAAACGTTGTCTACACGCACACCTGGGCCCATAACCACTATTAGGAAGGTGTATGCTGCATTCATAACCCTTGTTGTTGCAAACACAAGCAGAGTTTATGTACACGTACAGGACACCCAGAAGAAGGTCTGTGAAGAATCTTAGTTGTGTAGCAAATTTCCTCTCACATAGGAATGAATCTCAATACAGCAAGGTTTCTCTCAAAAGAGGGTTCTTTAATCTTTGTTACTTATCTATTTACAAAGATTACACAGAGTATAAGACATCCGTATTGAATACTCATTAGGAAGTTACTTTACCAAACAACCAAACAACCACAACAACAACCTCTAAGGCAGTTACTGTAACACCAATTGTCTAACTGACATTCTCTCTCAGAAAAAGAAGTGACAGTTGCATCAGCCTTCCCATGATGCACTGTTTTAAAATGCAGACTCGTGTAACTGCCACCGGAACTGTAATAACTTCAGCTACATCTCCACCTACTGGCCACATCCATGTCATTTTATCAGACCTGTTTACAACATGGTCCTGACATACTAGTTTACATTGCTGTTGATTTATTGAAAACATCATGTAGAAAAGTAAACTTATGTATGAAATGTGACCAATAGTATTGCAAAAGATCCACTTAAAAATGGGTTGGGATTCTGCAGTTCTCCAGATGTTGTTAGACTATAATTCCCCCCAAAATTGCCACTGGCTAAACTGGATAGGGGTCCTGGATATTGCACTCCAACAACAGTTGGAAGGATTGCAGAATTCTCACCTTTTGATTTAAGATATATACAAATTTTCTTAAAACCCACAAGATGGCAGTATGTAACAAGAAAATTTGCAGCTTTGCCACAGTCAGTATTGGTTTCCATTCCAGTGCACATGCATGAATGCTAAGGCTGCATCCGCACTGCAGAAATAATCCAGTTTGACATTACTTTAACTTGGTGCTATGGAATTCTGGGAACTGTAGTTTTGTGAGACATTAAGCCTTCTCTGTCAGAGAGCTCAGATGCCACAACAAACTACATACTCCAGAGTGACAGAAGGAAAGGATACATCTAAAACAGATGAGACTCCAGGAAAACAATTTGCAAGACAGTTTCTGCAGCCAGGCACCATCTCTGAAGCGAAAAAGAGATGCCTGCATTCTGCTACAGTCTAGGCTTGGATTGTGGTTGTGCTCATGACTTATAGCTGGTTTAATGTCTTTTTCCTATACCCAATACTACACAACAGGATAGTGTGCGTATAAGCACACTTGCATAGATGCCCTTGGGGGCAAGCACGGTTCACCAGATAGCAAGGTTACATAAAGACACTGATGTTGTTCTAGTAATGGAAAGACCAAAACGGAAATAACCCACTTCTCCAAAGCCCTACTCGAAACCAGCTGCAACAATTTGGCTGAAACTTAAGAACTTATTATCATGGAGGGGACCCCCTTCTCTAGATGAATCCTCTTACTTTTGAATCAGTGTCCCTTCCTGCAGTGTTTACTTTTGCCATCTTGTAGTTTAACAGGGCTTAACAGGGCACTGCAGGTTAGAGATATTTATGCAATTAAACAATCAGCACATTGACCCCGTCAGTGCCCTGGTTCTCAGGACAAGATGCTGGTGCAGCCTCAACCAGTCACCCGCTCAATCAACATGGCAGTCAAACGGTAGCCAGCATCCACAATGATTCCCGGGGAAGAGGAGGCCAACATTTGAGTGGGAACCAGGATCATTTGAATCGGTCCAAACCAAATTGTGATCCGGTTTAAAAGGTAGTGGGAATGAGGCCTTGGGATCACAAACTGGGTGTATCTCCCCATGCAAACATGCTAGAGTCCTAAGATGCTTGTGAAGAGGGGAAGGTCTCACAATCCTGCCACCATCACAGATCTATCTGGTGAAGACAGGGAAGAGAACTTTCTCAGTGGTTGCTCCCAGTGTGGAATTCCCTTCTAAGGGAGGCTAGGCTGGTCCCTTCCTTTTGGTGACGTACAAAGATTTTTGTATTCAAACAGAGTTTTAATGATTAATTGGTAGCAGGGAGCCTTTTATGGCGTATGTATGCGATATTTTTACATTTATTACTTTTAAGAAATATAAATTTTAATGGTATTTTAATGTGCTAGAAGAAGAAACAGTAGCTCAGGATGGGCCCTGCCGGAGAACATGATCCAGCAATCTTTCTTGCTGTTCTCCTCCCTCAAGCCGAGGTGGCTTTCCAAGTGTTTCAACCTCAGTACCACTACCAAACTAAGAGCTCTCCCCCCGCCCAGCCCCAAAGATTAAAGGGACTCTTTACTCTCTCAAAACTATGTAGAAGTTCTACCATGTTGCCTAGCCCTGGGCTCAAGACGCCAACACAATCACTACACAACATAAGGCCATCTCTGCTTGCCTCCTTTCCTTTCCTGCCTTCTGGGTTTGTCAGGGAAAGCGGGAAAGGAATGGAAGCATAAAGTGGCAATGCTATGCCTATGCAGTAGAAACTAGAGTTTGCAGGGTGGCATGAAGCTCCCACCAATGCCAGTTCTCTTGCATGGTTACTGGTTCATCATCACTGCTGCATTTTAACCTATCCATTGGTATGTGACCAAGGAGAAATCCAGGATTTATTGCTTCTACTGGCCCAGGTGGATGGGACTTTTTTAGTCCCTTCAATCCAGGATTTTCCAGGTTGTCCGAGACAAATGGCAAACCTACCCTATGGTCCAGCCCCACAGTTTGAGAACCAATGGGCTAGAGGGACCTTTTGAGAGAAATTAGAAAAACAGATTGAACATTGATTTTAACTAACAGAATAAAGAAAAAGGGGATACAAGAGAGAAAGTGTTACCAGAACACTGTAGGGAGAGTTAAAAGAAACTGGCAGTTGAGGACAGAGCACAAGTAATCTATCTTGTTTTTAAAAAAATATTTATTGCCTGCTCTATATCCAAAGAACTCAGGGCAGCATACAATAAAATCAATTTAAAACCATTTAAAATTTAAAACAGTAAAAAATAAATTGTTGTTTTTGTTATGCGCCTTGAAGTCATTTCTGACTCCTGGTGTCTCTAAGGAAAACCTATCATGGAATTTTCTTGGCCAGATTTGTTCAGAGGGGATTGGCACCCACCCATGATCATCCAGTGGTTTTCCATGATTAAGCAGGGAGTTGAACTCAGTGTCCTAGTCTCAGCACTCAAATCAATACACCACACTTGAAGCTCATGGTGTCCACATGTAGGATCATGGAGGGATAAATTTCACCTTATTTCTTGATATTAAAACGGAGACATCTTAGGGCATCCATAACACCTTAGGGTCTCCATAAATCAGAAACAACTTGAAAAAGAAAAAGAAGAAGTTGAAGCCATTTAAATATATAAGTTGCAAAAAAGCATTAGATCATAAGGCCTTCGATTAAAAAAAAAAGACGTGTTTTAACTTGGTGCTGAAATGAAGCCAACATTAGCACTGATTGAACTCCCCAAGGAAGAGTATTACAGCGCCATAGAAGAGAAGACTCTCTTTCAGGTCCTCATGCCAAGTATTGGTCTTGAGGGGAGAGAGATGCAGGCCACCTCCTGCTGGAAGCAAGAAGAGCCCTCCCTTCAACCACCATCTTGAGGAGAGTTAATTGTCTAATTAAGAAATTGTAAGCCGCTCTGATAGCTTTGGCTGAAGAGCGGGGTATAAATAAAATTTATTATTATTATTATTATTATTATTATTATTATTAATGGGCAATGGAGGAAGAACCAAGTTAAGTGAGAAAGGAGGAAGGAGTTGTAACAGAAAATGAGGAAAGTACTTCAAGAGACATTTAAGGGGAAATACAGTAAAAAAAATCTTCCGTCTGTCAAGTCTCTGAATCAGCAAATTCTCCCTGAAATGGGGAAGTTGAGTCATGACACCTCCAGAAAAAAAACTTCTACATTTCAGCTGAGTAAAGTAGAGTTTTGGGGACTAAAACACCTATTTAGATGGGAATGGCAGCCCAATCTCATTTCAAGGACCACAGGTTATCCATCTCTTTTCCTTTCTTTCTTTAATCATGTCTGTAATGGGGAAAAAAGAAAAGAAATTGTTACTGTGTCATAACAGATCAAATATCAAATATTTTTCAGGCAAATAAATAACAGAGTAAGGTGTGATCACAACGTAACAAAATTCTTTTTTCCTTTTTCTTCTCAGAAAATGCCAAAGAAAGAAAGAAAGAAAGAAAATCATTATGTGACACTGGTGCAACTAGGAAGATTTTCTTAACTTCCAAAAGATAAATCTAAAAATAATCTGTCCTTCCAAAATTCCTTCTGGTCTCATGGAGGTTATATTTGCCATGCTTGTATTTGACATGAATTTTCCTTAACTTGTTTAATAAAAACAAACCAGTCCTCTTGGGATACAAGAGATGTTGTGCCCTTTCTTTCCATGAGAGACTCTTACATTATGTTAAAGTTTTTCCATTAGCAAGGTGTTTCATATTCTGTGCCACCAGCTGGCCATGTTAAAATCTCCTGCCTTCCAGTGTTTAGCCACCTCTGCCCCAACAGCTGCAATAGGAAAAACAATCAAATATCTCTCTTTTAACCAACTATTGCATCCAATATAAAGGGATACCAATAGGAGGCCAAACAGAAGTGTATATACTTTGTAATGTAATCATTGATATATGACATAGGACTGTGGTCCAAAAGCATCTGATTTTGGGACACTCAAGCCACATGTGGGCATACAAGCCTCTATCTTTATATTCCTCCAGCATATTGCAATGATACTACTGTATTAGTCATTCAGGAAAGCTGTCTAGGCGTGAGATACCACTTATGAAAAGTTTTGGGGACACCTTCTTTGGTGGTTGTCAGTTGAGATGTGCAAGGAGGAGGTGTCCAGGTATGTGATCAATTGGAATCGGCAATCTCAATGCCCAAGTTAGATTGCCATATTATTTGAACAAACTGGCCATTGCCATAGCTGTTCTCTATCAGGTGTTTATAAATACTCACAGCATCTCTTTTTCTCTGGAGACCATTATCAGTAGTACACAGTTTCCCATAAAAAGTTAATGGCCTCGAAGTCTCATTTGAGGACACCAGCTGCGAGATGGATGGGTGGCATGACTTGCTCTGTAATGGAGTACATGAAAGCCCTGGGGTGAGTTTTGCATATTTTTCTGCTGGTTTTTCTAAAATTGGAACAGGACCCATTTTCTAGTTTTATTTTCATTATCAAACTCAGAGCTCTCTTTTTCCTGTCCAAAGCAACAACATGTATTCGATATAAGCCCAACCCTTCTTCCTGTTAAATCTTATGCTCCTCAGCTGGCAAATCAGAGCTGTGTCTTTTTGTTTCAAAGAAGAGCAGACCGCACTTTTGTTAAGCAGACTCTACCCAGCTCAGCATAGCAGCATCAAGGGACAGAAAGCAGATTTTTAAAATCAGAAATTATTTAATACACTGCAGTCAGTGGGCCCAGGTGAGTACTGAATCATGCTGTCACTTTGTAGGCAGAGGTAGCATGAGCAACGGTTATTATTTATAAGAATTCATTCATTTATGGAAGGGAAAATAAGGTAAACAGCATTTCCTTCAAAAGTGGAACAGAGAGAACCAGAAGCTACGTTGTTAGACTGAGAACCAGGAGGAACGCTTCTGGCTTAGAAATTGCTGAGTGATGGAGGAGCTCTCCCTGTGAAACAGATTCACTGGCAAAGAAACTACTGGTCAACGTGCCATTTATAATAGCAGATTGCAGACAGTTATCAGTGAGCAAATTTACCTGTGAGTGCATAAACAACTTGTTTTCTGAGAGGTAAAGGCCTCGCATGATGGGAACATTTAGGAGGTGCGTAACATGAAAAAGGCAGAAACCTCACACCAACTGAATGTGGTCATTGAGCTGAGAGAAATAGTGTGAATGAAGATTGTTAGGAAATGCAGAGTCAAAGCCGAAGTAAATGTTTACTCAAGATACAACTGGAAAGAGATGAGGCTTGAAGGAGTTAGTGGACTATAAAAATAACCTTGGAGTACCATCCTATACATGTTTTATTTTTTATTTTTTTTAAATTAAATTAAAAACAAACATACAAACTATACACACACAAAAAAAGACAAAAGAAGTTATACATTTCAACTTACATCCAAATCCAAATCAACATAATCAATTATTCTTAACAATATTAAATATTTTAAAAATTCTGAAGTTATTGTAATAATAATTTGTAATACTTAGTAAGAAGAAGTATCTTTATAATACATATTATTAATCTAAGGGGAAGTAAAAGTGTTCAGTTATTTATTACTCATATTATATTATCCACACTCCTATTACAATAAAGAAGATGTCTATCTCAATTTTCTCTTCTTATCTGTTCTTTCTTCCTTTTCCTTCCTTCCTTTTTCCCCATCTCCTAATCTACCCCTCTATCTTCTTATCTTTTATTTCCATCTCATCTTTTACTCCAGACTCAACTGGCTTTTCCCCTTTCTGTCTCTTTCTCATTCCTTCTCTCTTTTCTCATCATCTTATTCTCCTATTACGTTCTTCCTTACCAGTATTACCTTTTCTTTTCTTCCTTTTTGTCCCTTTCCTATTTCTTTCCAACTTCTTACAACTTACTCTAACCCTCTTCTACTTACTTTTACTTTCCAAATCCTACCATCCATACATGTTTTCTGAGAAACAAGCCCCACAGAGTTCAATGGGACTCAAGGACATTCAGGTGGTAGCAGTGGTCACAGAAGCTTTCTAGTAAGAAAATCATTTGATAAACTAGGTGCCATTCATTTGCTGGCGATGTTACAATAACCTTCTGGATTCTTTATGATTCAGCCGAGTTCCTGTAATGGGTGAGGCACAAGGCAGAAATTGTACGGCATTTAAATGATTGTACTGATAGTCTCTTAGGGGCAAAACAGATGAGCAGGAAAAAGTGGCTTGAAGCTGCCTTTTCTGAAGGCACATTGAAACCCCACCAACCGTACCACCGGTTCCCAAGGCAGCTGGAGTGCTTATGTCATGACCACATGATATGGCTTCAAGCCAGGAAGAAGCTGGAAAAAGCTGCTTCTTTTTGAAATGGCTTTTCTCTGCATAAGGACACTTTTCTGATGGCTTCAAGGCATGTGTAATCTAAATGCCAAGCCTTCAAGCCAACCTGAAAGCACCTCTTTTTGTCTGTCTGTTTAGCCACTTAGACATTATTGGTCGTTCTGGGGGTGCAGTCAGGGTGTGGCATCTACACAACGCATGCCCTGACTCTTCCCCAAGCTGGCATGACACCACACTCTGCACCACACTGCACGTAGTGACACGGGGCTCCTCTGATGCTGCATCTAGATGATGCAGCTCCAAAGGAGCACTGTAAAGCCACGGCAACAGCAACTACAACTCTCCTTTTTGCACTGCAGAAAGGTCAGATTGGGGCCATGGCGTGCAGTTACCGCAGCCCCAATCTGGCGAAGATGGAGGTGGCTGCAGGCCGTCCCTTCAGGGGCGGTCTGCACATCCCCTTAGTTTGGTGGTTTAATCCAAACTGCAGTCCTTTGTAAAACAAGACCTCATGTTACATAGATGTTTGTCACATGATTTTTTTTTCTATCCCCTTCTTCAAAGATGCATTTAGTTATGCCTTTTTTATCCTAATAAGAAAGAACAGTTGATTCATCATTGTAAAAAGTAAAGATTAATTGATGCAATTTAGTGCATCAAAACAAATGTCTATCCATTAAACTGTACATTTACCCCCCCCCCCAAAAAAAAAGTTAATGTGATTATAGTTGATGAAGAAATTTGTGTGAGGTCTTACTTGACACCAAGCAAAGTGTAAGTGGTGCCCTGCCCACATATATGCACTTGGAATCGGATATGAGTGTGCATTCTGACAGGAAACAGAGCTACTGCAAACAGAAACAGAAAAGAATATAATACTGTTCTGTGAAATGCATTTGCTGGATGGTCAAAAGAATGATGCCATGGTCTCTCACACCTTCACTGGTGGCAGATCAAATCTTTAACTAAGGATGAGATTCCATTCATTGATGTTTTCAACTCTGCCTGTTTTTCTTCCAGTCCTGGGTTGTACTATCAGCAGAGTTGTGCAGCAATTATGCCACCACAGCATCATATGTCAGTCTGAATTTACAACACCATACAATTTTGTTCTGCTGATACCAGACATGTTTGCTTGTGTTGTGTGCCTACAAATCATTTGTGATTTATGGTGACCTTAAGGCATACCTATCTCTCTCCATAATACTAGGGAACAACTCTAAGTATTATAATTTTTCACAGTTTCCCAAAGTAGATTGGGTCAAATCTACATAAATATCTCATTCATATATACTCCAACACCCCTATCCAATGTCCTCATATTAATATATGGAATATTCAGTCATCCCCAGACTAAGTCCCACTTACTTCTGTTTTATGTACACCACATCCAGTCATCCCATATAACCACCCATTCTTCTACATCTGTAAACCTACACTCTCTCACATACATCTAGCCATTTTTCCATTCACATTCTCCCCATCCATCCCTACTCCCCACGACATACAGAAGCCACACGCATATCTATGATAACCATGCGTTTTTTCAGCTATTAAGAAAGCAGCAGGAAAAAGGAGGTTGCGGAGTCCAAGAAACACTTATCAGAGGTGAAGTTGCTCCTTCAGGAACAGCTACTTCAAGGTGCTTCTGGTACCGTGATTTAACAGCTCTCAATAGAGTGAGCTCCCCTAGCTTCATGACTTTTTCCTGTTGCAATGGGGCTTGTGGGCCTGAAATAGTCTTCTGGTTGGAACTGCTTCTTCATTACTGATGTGGAGGCAATTGAAATCACAGGGAGAATTAACCTATCTTCTGCATAAATACCCATTCATTCATATGCACAGAATCACCATCCTGCCCTCATTCATACTTTCATTGATCTGTCATCTGTTCTGCTACACTTAGAAATTTTCTTTAAAAAATTAAATGTGCACACACACAAAAACACAATAGGGAGCAAACATTATTTCTTATTAAAATAAAATAAGCAAAGATGTAAATTCCTAATCTGAAATGTGCTTACTTTTTGCAAACTTCTCCATATTCAACCATAGTTGAATATTCAACTATCTCCACATTCAGCCATAGTTTTGTGTCTGTTGGGATATGTCAGGTAGCAGTTCTGGTTATACCTCGCATAAATAAGGGACAGTGGGAACAGCAGGAAGTCAACAGGATCATTAACTAAGCCTTGATCTTTTCTCTGTCTTGACACAATCGTGTTACTAAAAGAGGATGAAAACATACTGGTTCTGGAACTTTTACCACGACACTTCTCTTCAACAGCACAGCAGTGTCTTTTTTCACCACCAAGGGTTCTTGGACACTTCCTTCTTCATTCCCCCTTAAACCCACCCACATCCTTGTTCCTGGTTTCTTCCCTTTCCCTCCTACCAAGAGAAAATGAGAGTGTCTCCTTTGGAGGAGACTGACTGGAATAGGAAGAGAAGGGGAGGACAGATGGGACACCCACACCATGTGACTGCCCAATACTGAAACCACCATGTGAGGAAGTTTTCGTGCTTGAGGACAAATGCTACAGCAGCATGTTCAAGAGTTTATTGATGGGTATTCCCTGTCAATGAAAAGGGGCACTCAAATGCAAAGCAATGATTAAATGGCCCTGACGTTGTGCTATGCAAAATGCACTATTCTCTGGGTTAAATAGCAGATTTAAAGGCTCATGTGATAAACTCCTATGCAATGCAGCAGTTTTGGAGACATCAGGAAACCCACTGAAATTACAGGCCTCTTTGTGAGACTTGAAGAAAGAGAGCAAGCAATCTGTTGTGTCTTTGTGATTCTTCCACTAAATAAAACACCAGCATTTGGGGAACATAGAATTATAGAGCTGGAAGAGACTACCAGGGCCATCCAGTCCAACCCCCTTCTTCCATGCAAGAACTCTCAATCAAAGCATCCCCGACAGATGGCCATCCAGCCTCTGTTTAAAGACCTCCAAAAAAGAAGGCTCCACCAGTCTCCAAGGGAGCGTGTTCCACTGTTGAACAGCTCTCACTGTCAGGAAATTTCTCCTAACGTTTAGGTAGAATCTCTTTTCCTGTAGTTTTTCTGTCACACAATTTCTTAAGTTTACAGGCTCTTCCAGACTAATGCAAAAGGTGAAAGCTCCCACAACAAAGCTCTTTGTTTATTCCGGGTGGCCTCTTGGTGCCACCACCACTCTTGGTTCTCCAGTTTGTTTGATCCCAGTCAAAGCTAGTGCAGGCGAGGTGAGGGGGAAATGAAGGGAGTTACCTGATACTGTAGGCACCTTGGCCTATCATCATTCAAACCCCTTCAGTGTTTTTGATCACTATGTATTCTGGATGTTGTGAGTTCTGGTATGGGTATGCCTTTTATTCAAAAGAAGAGTAGCCTAAAATACTTTATGTAAACTGCAAGGGAATGTCCCTACTGCCAGTTACCTCCCCACATTCGACAGTAGCAGTAAAGAGGAGTTACTGAACAAGGAATCTAGTATAAACTGCAAGTATTCCTCTGGGGAGGGACTGTTCTGATATATCCTGAAACTGGGGGGAGGGGGGGATACCTTCTGGGAAAGAATGAATTGTTGCTGTTGGTGCTGGGAATTGCCAACTATTAGTCTGGGATAACAGAAACATTACCTTATTTTAAAAAAAAAAAAAAAAAAAACCTACAGCAACAAATACCACAGCTATTAGCTACGTTTATTCCATCTGGAGGCCAACATCTGTTGATTCAGATTTGCTTCCTTCTCTAAATTTGAAAGACTGAAAGCCAGGTTGGCTTCCTTCCCTAAATTTGATGGGGAGAGTGTATTAAATGCTTACTGAATGGGAGACTACAGCGAAGCCTGGAAAAGTGATAAATTTAAATCTTTAGATTTAGCTTTATGTCTTACAGATGTTTCACAGGAAGAATCAATTCAATGAGGAAAGCCACTCTGTTATCCCAAAGCCTCGGAAAAATCGGGCTCTGATGATGAGCTGCTTCTTGCTTCTGCTGTGTGCCTTCACCCTGTATCTCACCGGACAAAATCTTTACCTGGCTCTGCAGTGTCTTATCATTCATTTCATAGTGTTGCATGTTGGAACACTGTTGAAGGGGATCTGCAACTTCACTGAAGAGGTGCATCATGTGACATCCAGGTATCCAAGCTTCCAGAAAACAATAATGGTGATGGATCGTGGCATGGTCTAGTAATAACAGATAATGTTTTACCACTCATAAGGTCAGCTTATTGGAAGTACCATGGCCTAGGGATTTAGGGTGCATTCAGACTAGAAACTAATGCCAATTTGATCAGCTACATTTAGTGTCACTTCCCATTACCACGCCCATAAGCTCTTTTATTTTTAAAGTGGTCTACTCTTTCTTATTTATTATTGTGCTGAATGAAGCCACACGAGCAAGACCTTAAATCAAACAGGGAACCCTGATTATCTCTTCCCACACCCCTTTTTCTCTTTCCAGGGCATCCTCCCCTCACACAGAGCAGTTTCACAAAACGGGATGGGGGGATGGACAGTCTCTTCCATTTTCTTCTCCTCTTCACTCTCTATTGAGTTTATCAGACGACGGAAATTGGAAGTATAATCTAATGGCAATTCGAATGCAATCATGGGGTTTCACGTTATTGCGTATTGAAGTATCTCATGCAATTTCGGGCAAAAGGGAAGTCATTCAGAACGCAATCATGGGTTTTATGTTATTTTGTATTAAAGCATCTCACGCAATTTCGGGCAATGTGCAGTCATTTTTGGTCAATGGGAAGTCATTCTGAACGCATTCCGAATGCAATTGGAATTCACGTAAATTCACTAAACTAGCGAATTCACATGAATTCCAATTGGCTCCATACAAAATAAAGAGAAATTCCTCCCATCTGATAAACTCTTATGTGGGTGTGTGTGTGTGTGTCTGCATGGAAATGGACAAAAATGTAGAACTAGGATAAAGGGAACAAAAGAAGAAGCATGGAAGTTTAGAAAGTATTGCTGGCAGAAATAAAAAGATTCAGGAAAGAAGAAAGAGAAGCCTGAACGATCTTGGAATTACCAAAACATTGTCTCAATCTAAGAAACAGAAGTGGTAAAAACCATGATCTCCTGATATATTGAGCTAGTCTCTGTGAGCTCTTACATAGGAATAAAAGAGAAAAAACAGAAAGAGATGCTGAAGGATCAGAAAAAGAGAAAGGCACGATGGGCCACGAAACCAAAATTCACCCAGGGCAGAATGGTGTGACTCTTCTCTCTTATCTGGCAGATGTGGGAAGCAGTGGGAGGAAGCTTGGGGCAAGGTGAAAAAAATATTGTAAATAAAAGAAAGTGAGTCCTCTTATCATTGGCCTTTCTGCTTAGCAGAAATGAGATGGACCTCTTTGCCTATCATTCAGTATGCTCTTCTCTTATGTCATCATTCTCTTTCCTGCAGGTATAATGGGAACTATTTCAGGGCCCTGGATGCCTGTCTGGAATTACGGCGGCATGCTCTCTTCTCCCTGCTGTTGTCTGTAGCAGCAGGCTACCTGCTTCTCAAGGAAACGGAGCTGCCATCGTGTTTAAACCTGAGCCTTGTGTGCTTTTGCCAGCTTTTGAACATCATCTTCCATCTTCAGGTAGGGTTGCCAGGAAATTGCATAATGATTTGACTGCTGTTAACCTCCTGTTTAGGCTTCAAGCATTGTGGAAATGTAGTGTTATTTTAAAATAAACTCTTCCAGAATGCGGCCACATAGCCTAGAAAAACCACAGAAAGCTATGGATGCAGGCTATGAAAACCTTCAATCTCACAGTGTTAAAATATTTAAATAAGTAACAAGAATTAGCTGTCTTTGCTATCAAAATAAAAAAATGTAGTCTATGTTTGATTTAAAATAAAATAAGCACAAAATCTGAGAACTGGATTCAATGGGAGACAGTTAAAGAAGATTTTTTCTTCATTATATTACATAAGAGTTCTTCAGCCTGGGGAACCAGACCATTCCTATTCTAGGGATGCAAGGGGTGATAAAGTGCCATCTTGGCTGCAGGAGACAAGCAGCTTTCCTGGAAGGATCCAGCCCTCCAGAATGAAGAAGCAGCCAGTCGTACGTTGTGGCATGCATAAAGGAGAAGGATCCAGCCCTACTTTGTTTACATCAAACTAACACAAGCAAATATTAATAAGAAAAGTAACATCTCTTGGGTTATAATGTACGCCCTTGATGACACCCCAGGGCACCATGATGCCATGCACTACTCCAGATGGCACACAGCATCATTACGCCCTCCCAGTCCTGTGTCCAAATGACGTATCGCTGAAGGGGCACCAAACAGCTGTGCTGCAGCAGCTATGGCACCCTTTAGAGGGTGCAAAAAGGAGCTGCTTTTTGAAGCTCCTTTCTGGACCCTCCAGAGGCCTGAGGGGTTGCCACAGCCCCGATTCAACTGAAGAAGGGACAGCTGCATGCCACCCATTAGGAGCTGTTTGTACAGCCTCTTATTTCCCATTTTAACATTCCAGTTAGCAGAGACTGGGCTACCCAGTGTGACGGATGTTGCCTCTATTACAATGGTAATCTTATGTATGTTCAGCATTTCATTTTATGACATCAGAAGAAATAGGAATGAGTAACTTAAATGGGAGAAAATTAAGAGGTGAATTCATGTACATCGAAGCGGGTGAAGCCAGCTCCCTGATGTTGGTAGCTGTCATGATCCCAGGCACTGGGAATTTATGCCGCTTCTGCCTGCAATGCCCTGTTACGATTTTCCTTTCTTTAACACACTACAATATTGAGCATAACATTTTAGAATTTAGGTATTGTAGGACTGGTACAGACCGGCCTTTTGAGGTGCCCCACAACCCTAGCACATGACGGGGGCATCATCGCTGTGGAGTGCCATTTACATGGACAATGCAGTGATGACGTTGCAGCTGTGCAGTGTCTATACCACGTTGCACAGCTGCGATGTCACACAGGCACCCTATGGTGCCTTTTATCTTTATTGTGTCGCAACTGCGAAATTCTGTTGCTGAGCATAGATTTGGAAACAAATATGCCCCACCAAGGTTCAGCATCACTCTAACAAAATCATCATAGCAAAAGTCAATCAAAGTGGAAAAAGAGTCTGTCCCAAGCCCTCCTAATTAACAAAGGGCCCATTCCCACTTACCGAAAAATCCATTACCTGAACCGATTCCTGAAACAGATTCTGAAAAAACATGGTTCCCACTATGTTTGCGCCTGTTTCAAGAATCGGTTCAGTGGTGGGGGGCAGCTTGATGGCCTGGCCCATCTCTGGCCTTTCCTGGCCCCAAAATCCCCAGCTTAGCCTCCTTAGCAGCTCTTTGGCCGCTGACCAGCTTACTTGTGGCCTTTTAAAAAAAATTCCCACAACCAGGGAGGCCAGATGGAGGTCACAATGAAGCCGGGGGAAAGCCGGGAAGGAGGTTGCAAGGCTTCCAGCTTCTCTGCAACCTCCTTCCGGCCTCCCCAGCTGCAGGAATTTTTTTAAAAGCCCACAGAACCCAGTTAGCAGCCAAAGAAGCCAGTAAGGAGGCTGGGCTGGGGATTTTGGGGTCATGAGAGGCTAGAGACAGGCTGGGCCATGCCAGCTGCCCCCCGGCCAGGCTGCCTGTGGGAGCCAGGGCAGATTCAATTCCAATTTGAATCCACCTGGTTCCCATTTGGGCTGAATCGAGTTATTTCTAAATAAATCAGTTCACCCCAAAAGCACCCCCTTTTCCCAACGTCTTTTTGATGCAGGTTAAATGGGCAAAATATGGACAAAAAGCATGTCCCCCCCTTTCTGAATCGTTGTCTGAAATTGGATTCAGTGGGAACCATGCCCGTTTAACGTGGATCACGATCCAGATTGAAACGTAGTGGGAACACGGCCAATGTGAGCCATGAATCTCAGGCAGCACATGCTGGGAGATAGGGAGTGGTGGTGAGCTTTAAGAGATCAGAACAATCTGTTTCCTGCAGTCTCCTATGTTTGCCTTCTCTTCTCTCATTTACCCCATTCGCCTCTCTCATTTACTCCATTGCCGGAGCTGAACTAAGAATAAACTACCAGTCTAGTCAGCGTTGGAACAGGAGGAGGTGTTGTCTCTTCTTTTGTCTTAGGTAGCAAATGCCTTTCTTCTCCCTGTGTGAGAGCTGTAACATGCCTGGGGATTTTTTTTTTCCTTTCTATTTTCAGCGGCCCTCAGCTGCAGAGATTTCTCAACAACAGGAACAAAACAACTGCAATGTAGCACAAGGACTTGCTTGGTCATACTACATTGGGTATTTGAAGTTTGTTTTGCCTTGTAAGTAGTAATGCATAAGCAATCTCTTTGATTAGCTATTAATATAATATTGGGGGGAGTAGGTTTGGGGGTACTGGATTGTTTGCGGCTGAAGTAGGTCAATTTCTTTACACTTCTATTTTCTCTTTCCCCACTTTTTTTTTTTGAAGTGGTACGCTTTGCAATATAAAATGGAAAAATCAAGGTTTGCTATTTGAAATTTATTCCTTTTTTAAAAAATATTTTCAAGCCATGGATGCTTGAATTCATTGGATACATAGTCCGTGGATAAGGAGGACCAGCTGTTTATAAATAAATAATAGCAATAAAATCTAAACCCTGATGCAAACATTATCCCATAGCCCCTAATCTTAGGAATATTGTGCTCTAGCACAATTGGTCCATAGTGCTAATGACATGAAAATTCCAGAGCTAAATGATCAGGAATCTTATTGCTCATCAGCAATGCAACAAAGCACAAGGGATGGATTTGCCTTTCTCTGCTCTTGGCATGGGAGAGACTTGGCAGCACTAAACTGGACATGTGTCACATGGTATATACAGTCTGTCTAAACATCACTCTTCCTCTTTCTTAGATACTATATTTATTTATTTAAGATATTTCTGTATCACCTCCTAGCCCAGAAGGGCTCCTGAGGCAATGAATAGAAAAAATTAAAACAATATTTAAACAAATTAAAATACCCTTGTTAAACTTTTAAAAGCATTCTAAAAACAATCCTAAAATACAATTTTAAAACAGAACAATGTGACACCTTAAAGGCAATGCAAAACAGCATTGTTTTGGCCATCCACCAGAAGCTTACAAGAGTTGGAGCCAGTGTAATTTCTTTGGGTGTGGAGTTCCACAGTTGGGGTGCTGCTACAGAGAAGGCCCTATTATGTGTACACATACCAATCAAATTGCACAAGGTGTTGGCACCTTCAACAAGTTCTCTTCTGAGGATCTAAATTTTGGGGCAGGCTGACATGGGAGGAAGCAATCTTTCAGATATCCTGGCCACAAGCTATTTAGGGCTTTGTAGATCAAAATGTGATGGCTCAGTGATTAAGACATTGACTTTGACAATTGCAAGATCGGCAGGTTGGCAGTTCGAGGCCAAGCACCATGTGACAGAGTGCGGTCCCATCACTAGTCCCAGCTTCTGCCAACCTAGCAGTCTGAAAGCATGTACAAGTGCACACAGATAAATAGGTACAACTTTATGGGTAGGTAACAGTGTTCCATGCAGCCATGGTGGCCTCCATGGTGGCCACATGGAGTCATCTTTGACAATGCTGGCTCTCTCGGCTTAGTAATGGAGATGAGCACTACTCCCTACTCTTGGACACAATTTGACAACCTTGTCAAAAGGGAAACCTTTAGATCGAAACCAATACCTTGAATTAACCTCAGGAGTAAATTGTAAGCTAGTACAATGCTTGTAATTTCTAGTGTCATATGGTCTCTAGTATGCACAAGCTACAGCTTCTGAAAACTTTTCAAGAGCAGCCCCACATACAATGCATGATAGTAGTCAAATTGGGAGGTAACTAGGGCATAAACTACAGTGGCTGGGTCTGCTTTCCCCAGGAAAGTGCTCCAGCCAAAGCTAGGCAAAAGCACAACCTGGCCTTCCAGACGTAGTGGTAGATCAAAGAGCACACCCAAACTATGAATCGGATCTTTCAGAGGAAGTGCAACCTTACCCAGGACAAGTCTTACTTTACTTTACTTCACTTTACTACTGCTTATAGGTGTACTCATACCTTGTGCTTTAAAAATCATTATACTGGCAATGCATCATTGTTTCTCTCCTTCATGCATTTTTCTTTAAAGGTCTCAAAAACTCAATCAGGGAATTCAATTCTATTCAGCTAAAGAAAAGAAACAGTGATTTGCTAATATGTGAGAAGACTGCAAAATTGCACATACTGATTCCCCTAACCTGCGATGTGTATGATGACCTGCAAAAGGCTGACAGCCGTATTCAATTCATAAATAACCTCCCAGAAATGACAGTGGATCGAGCTGGCATTAAAAAAAGAAGCTATAAAAATAGTATTTATGGAATACAAGGACCAGACCAAAAGGTATGTTTTTCAATATTCCCGTCTTTCTTCAGTATATTTAATAAAACTCATTCTTGCCTTAATAAGATTCCTAAAGTATTTCATTTTGTGAAAATGAAAACTGAATTTATCAGGATCTCACATCAGATTCATCCTGAATAGGAAAGTTGTGCTTTTCTCACAAAGGTATCACTGAGGAGAACAAAACAAGGAATTATATAGCCTATAACATTTCAGAAGAAATGGCGCTGTGCACGAAGGGCATCATAATGCCAGTTATGGTGCCCCTTCTATGGTGCAAAAAGAAGCCCCTTTTTAGGGCTTCTTTGTGCACCATGCACAGTCCGCGGCATCTGGTTGTCATGGCCTGCCCAGTGCAGAAAGGGGTGGCATCTCACCACCTCTTTCTGCCAATCTGTCAAGCCCCTAAGAAACCTGAAAAGGGTAACTTCCTCACCTGAAGCTTGCCATTTCATTGTGTCTCCTGTAGCTCTTACCATGCCAGCTGTTAGTGACAGTGTACCAGCCTGTGAGATTAAGGATCTGTTGGAAGAAGGTGGCCAGGTCCAGATGATCTCAAGGCTGTCCCAGACATTGAAACCCCAGGCTGAGGGGAGACTAGAAAAGTGTGGGTGCAGGTCACTGACTGTAGTGCTATCTCAGCTGTTTCCCACTATAACTTATCTTTGAAAATTACTTTTAGAATGGTCACTTTTTAAGATCTGCAAAATCTATTTGGATACATAAAGCAAACTGGACAGTTTCTATTGTTGTTGCTGTTATTGGGTGCCTTCAAGTTGACTCTGACTTACTCTGATCCTATGCTAGGGTTTCCTTGGCAAGGAGGTTTGCCTACCTCTAAGCCTGCAAGAGTGTGACTTGCTCAAAGTTTTCATGGTTGAGGGGAAATTCAAACCCTGGTTTCCCACCCTAGTACAACATTCAAACTACTAAAGCATGACAATTCTCTTTAAAAGAGAACAGGAGGACACAAATTTGAAAATATGAATGGTAGCACAGAAAAGGCTATAGGAAAACTTTTAATCTAATCTTGTCTTTTCTTCATTCAGGAGGGTAATTTAACAAATATGACATTGAGTAAACTACAGCTGGCTCTCCACTTTTGTGGCTTTGACTTTTGCAGATTTGATTAATCACTGATTTTATTAATATGTTCTCTCTAGGAATTTCTAGGTCCTTCAGTATGACTTTATTGTCAATGTCCACCAGAAGTCATTCTGGATGACCTTGAGATTCCTAGAAAGAACACTTCTTTAGACATTTGCAGGTCTTCCAGTGCAATTCCATGGCCACCCTCTGGTTGACCATACAATGTTCCCACCTTCTACTAAGTACATGCTTTTTGAATCTATACCAGCTTGCTCAAACTTGGTGACATGCAGATGTGCCAGACTACATCCCCCATCACCCTCAGGGTTGTCATCAAACATATCTGGAGGTACCAGGCTGAGAACATTTTATTTAGGCTGAGCTAACTTGGACTACAAATGCCAGAATCCTCAGTCAGCATGGCAATAGATTAATATCCCACCTTTCTCCTGACATGGGACCCAAGGTGGCTTACAACAAGGCTAAAACAATATCCAGCTAAAAACATGATGATAAAAAAAGATGAAACACAATTTTAAAAGCTATTGCTATTAAACACCATTAGTTTTAAAAGAATAATTTAAAAACATACAAGAAAAATGCAGTGCACATTTCCCATACAAAGACTCTCCTGCAACCAATTAATCATCAAATGCCTGTTTAAATAAAAAGGTCTTCACCTGCTAGTGAAATAAGAGCAGAGGAGGGATAGCAGTGTTTTGCCTCTAGTGAAAGATAATTCCACAACTTGGGAGAAGCTGTCGAGAAGGTCCTCTCCTCTCTCCTCACAGATCTTCAAGAGAAATCTCCTAGAACTTGGGTAGGTTGCATGAGGAAGATATGCTCTCTCAGATAGGCTGGACCTTTCAGACTGGTTGGATGCATTATAGTCCAAATTCTAACAAATTTGTTGTCCTCTTTCCACTAGATTGATTATTGTGTCCTAGAGTATGCCACCCCTTTGCAATCCCTTTATGCCATGTCCCAAGATGAAAATGCTGCCTTTAGCCGCCAAGATCGTATAGAGCAAGCCAAACTTTTCTGCAGGACACTGGAAGACATCTTACAGAGAAGTAAAGACTGTGCTGGCTGCTACCAACTCATTGTGTATGATGGTAAGGAATAGGGCAACAGCCCAGTTACTTATGTAGGAGCCAAGAAGGGCTATAGAAATAAGTTTGCCCTGACATTTAAGGTACCTTGCAAACCATTTTTCCCACTGAGACAAGAGGAGCCTTTGAATAGATTCCTTCTCTTCTTTGACAAGATGCCTCCCATATGTTCTACAAGAGAGCTGGACTAAACGTAGTGAATTGCAATGGATTTATGGTGATAGAAACGTTACAGAAGAACAAGGGGTCAGACTTAGGCAGCCCTGTAGATGTTGTTTGACTGCAGCTCCCAGCAATTCTCACCATTGAGAATTCTGGCTAGGGCTGCTGGGAGTAACAGTCTAATACCATGTGTGACACAGACCTTTCCACCATGTCCAACAAAGACTTTCTAAGTTTCTCAAGCTTCTGTTTGTTTCAGTTTGGATGCTGCCCTGACTTTTCATAGGAAGTTGCAAAATCAGGGTGGTGAAGAAAAGATGTGCCAGCAATCTCTGTGTGTGGTTATGGCTTTTTTGGAAGACCAGTACATTCATATCTGGTTTTGTTTTTTCAGATTCGGAAGAAAATGACAAGCATTTTCTATCCAAGACAATAACACAAAACGTAAGACGACAGCAGGAGGAGGAATACACTGTGTGTGAAACAGAACAAAACGGCACCCAGTCACCAAACAGTCTGTCTGGTGGGATTGAGCTCCTGATAAGTGGATCAGATCAGCCTTTATCTTTGCACAGTGATGGCTTCTGAAATAAATTAGGTTTTTATGCTTTCATCTCACATTTCCATGTCCCTTTTCCTGAAAATCACTGGGGTTGTTTCCAGTGACTTCACATAATATAACTCTTCCACTAGTGGGACACAGGGGAAGGCCTGTTCAGCAGTTCTCAATGCACAGGCAGGTATGTGTAGGGAGATGCAGCCTTTTATCTATCGAGGTCCCAGGCTGTTTAGGTACCCAGTTCTTTGCCAGCATTGGCAAGAGAAGTATCTGTCAGAATCAGGGAACTCAGAACTTCTGTGCAATCAATGAATCATGTATGTTGAAGCAGAACAGAACTTTATTGAAAGTCCCAAAGTCAGCAGTTCACCAATTCAGGGGTTTAAGCTGAAACTCCCTATCTATCAACACAACCGATATATTAAAACCCCATCATCCACAACTCCACCCACTAACAAAAATTGCAAATTATATTCCCCCACCTACTATTCCCATTACCTAATCCCTCTTCAGCCCATCCTTTCCATCTTCTCAATACTATGCTATGCTAACCTCCTACCACATTCCAAAGCTCTGAGCTGAAGCCCAAGGTTGAAATAACAGCCCGTCTGCGCCTTCCTAGACCCCACCAACCAAAACTTAGTTTTCACCCACCCGATATCTCTAACTACCCACAATACATTAATATCACAATACCCATAATCCCAAAAACATCTGGTAGAACTACTGAATTCTAACGGTATCAGGAGAATTCCCCAGCAACATTCCCATTTGTTGCTAAAGTGGGAGGAGTTGATAATCGGGTGATGACAGTGAATTATTTAGATAAAAGGTGGTCTCAATGGGTCTCATCCAGCTCAGGTACTGGTAGGAGAAGGGAGGGGAACCCCGAGACACCCCCATATGGTGTCATGTGGTTTCTATAAAGAGACACTCGGGAACATCAAATACTGCCTCTTGTCAACTTCCCCATGTACAGCACATTGGAGTAGTCTAAACAGGGATTTTCAATGTAAGACCTTTGATAGCTGGGTTGTATTTTCCTGGACTCGACTCTGAGCCTGGATGCCCAGGTTTCAGCATTGGCGAGGAGTGCATTTGCACAGTTAAACTAGTGCTCCAGCTGCACCTGTTCTTTGAGCTGTCAGATCTGGTTATGATGACACATGCTTTGATTACAGCCTATTTGGACTACTGTAACACACTACATGTGGGGCTGCCTTTGGAAACTGTTCAGAATCTTCAACAGGTTCAAAACCTCACAGTTGACTGGGGCCAGTTATAGGGAGCATATAACTCCCTTGTTGAAATAGCTTTACTGGCTATCAGTTCATTTCCAGGCATTGGTCATGACCTATAAATCATAACCTATAAAGCCCTACACAGCTTAGGTCCGGACTATTTGAGAGACTGCATGTCCCCATACGAACCTGCTAGAGCCTAAGATCTTCAGGGCAAGGCTTTCCCTTGGTCCTGCCCCCATCACAGACTCACTTGTTGAGGACACGAGAGAGAGCCTCCTCCACAGCTGCTCTCACCCTCTGAAACTCCTTTCTGTGGGAAACTACACTGGCCCCCTCCCTGCTTTCCTTTTTCCAGCAAGCAAAAAATGTTTTTATTTAGGCAAACTCTTAAATATATGATCATGACAGGGTGGTTTTTATAGGGGGTATGTGTTTTAGTTATATATTAAATTTTGTATGTTTTATGTTGATTTTATATTATTTTAAAATAGTGTGCAGAACTAATCCATAGAGTCACTTTCTTTCTGGGATTCAATTTCAGTTTATTATCTGGTCCAGCATCTCTGCAGCATCACCTGACTTACATGACAAGGTGAAATAAAGCTGGATGCCATACTGGTGATAGCCAGCCTTCCAATGGCAAACCTTCTCTCAACAAATCTTGCAAAGAAAACCCTATCATAGGGTTATGTTAGGATTGCCATAAGTCAGAAATGACTTGAAGGCACACAACAACCACATCTATAGCTTTATTACCACTTTTCCTACCCATATTTCCATAGGCTTGTGCTCTAACTATATTTTATTAAAATAAATTTCACTATTAATCCAGTCTGGAATAAAACAGCTGCATTTTTTAAAAAAGGATTTTCTGACGGCAACATTATCCGGAGGTTTTATGAAAAGTGAGTGAACAAAAGATTCTAACTACAAAGGTCTGATGTATAAACAACCAGAGAGAAAACATGATCTGTGCATAATTGTGTGGTGCAGAGGAGAATGGACAGGAAAAGCAAAACAAAGAAAATCTCTCCTTGACATCACTCTGTAATTTTCTCACAGATTTGGAGTGGAAAGATTTAAAAGCTATATACTTCTGACTAACATGCCAATAGCTGCAAAACAGTAAAAAGAAACCAGACACCTCTGGTTTGGAATAGTATCACCATGAGAAAATAATACACCTGATTCATCCAAGACAAGAAAAATCAAGAGGACAGTCAATTTACTGGATGTGGAAATTTTGTATTGGTTGGTTAAAATGCATGATGTTAAAAATGAAATTGCAGCAATGTGTATATTGTACAACAGGTACAGACAGGTATTTTTGTTTTGTTGGGCCTTTCCAGACTGCCCAAAAGGGGCAGCCTGACGCCACTATTTTTAGCTGCGGAGCTTCACCGCAGTAGCTATACGCTGCGGTGAAGCTCCGCCGCAAAAAAGGAGCGGGAGAACTGCGCTTCTTTTTTGCACCACAGTTGCGGCGCGATTTAGGCAAAAATTACCATTTGGCGCCTTTGCGGTGCCACAACTGCACAGCTCCGTGCGGAAGCTGTGCCGTTGCGGCGGTGCCATTAGGTACACCGTCTAAACGGCGTTACGTAATGTCGCTGACGCCATTACATGCTAGGGTTTGTGAGTGTGCGAACCCTGCGCTCTCACAAACCCTAATGGCACCGCCCAGGCGCCGCATAGTGCCTGTCTAGATCGGGCCATGGTGTCTACTGGAAAAAATAACAACACAAAATACATTCAGTTCCCAACCCAAACTTTTTTCACATAGTTTTTTAGGATCTTTATTTGAATCCTATTATTTTTAATTTATGTATCATCCCCTGTGTTAATATTCAAAAGCATAATGACAGATGTCAATCAATCTGTGAAAGGTGAAAGAGTCAATGTTCAAAAAGGAACTTATTTGCATTGCAATGTACTTCCAAGTACACATCCATTTTATTCACTGGAACTTTGTCTTGCTGATACTTACACCTGACACATTAGCAGAAGCTGATACAAGGCACTTGGAGTCAAGGGCATGTAGATATATATAGTGGGCCCTTTGTATCCGCTGGGGTTTGGTTCCAGGACCCCCCCATGGATAACAAAATCTGTGGATGCTGGTCCCATTAAATACAATGGCATAGTAAAATTGTGTCTTCATGTAAAATGGCAAAATCCTTTTGGAATTTATATATGTTTTGAATGTTTTCAAGCCGTGGATGGTTGAATCTGTGGATAAAGAATTCATGGATATGCAGATCCAACCAAAACAGTCTGGGCACCTTCTCCCTGGTCAACTTTGCCTTCTGATAAAGTAATTTCTATTTTGTCTGGATTGAACTTCAGTTTATGTATCTGCATGCAGCCTAGTGGAAATCAGTGGTTAAAAAAAAATACTGGAATAGGTTTAGATACAGTAATTAATTTCCTCTGGGTAAACCTGGATGACCATCACAGTTTGAACATCTTGCCCAAGAAGAGTAGACTATTAATCAGTTCTTAGTGAGAAAAATAAGTTAGATGCAGGAAAGACTAGTCAAAGTTGTGGTCACAACTGCCACCTTCAAAAGAGCAAGGATGCACTAACCACTCATGAAGCCAGTCATACACAGAACAAGTGTGTACCAGCCAAGATGGGTATATATTGTACATACATGTGGTAGGTCACACCAGCTGACAGAACATTTCCTACCAGTACTACATATAATGATGGTTTTCAAGCTGGAGTGGATGTGAGTGATTTTATTTATGAAATACTCCACAAATAAGCCTTGAGAGTCTAGCAAAATGTTCTAGAAAGCTACACTGGAAATGCAGATAGCAAATAGCCCTAATCACTAGACACACTGCATGGACACAGTTGCAATGGAGATTAGCGTTTTTCTTCTGCCCCCACTGCTACAAAGTAGGCCTTGAGGCATTGGAGTTTATCATACAACGGAATTTGGGGATATAATGCAATGGCAATCCGAACGCAATCATGGGGTTTTACGTAATTGCGTATGAGTGTATCTCACACAATTTTGGGCAAAAGGGAAGCCATTCCGAACGCAATCATAGGTTTTACATTAATGCATATAAAAGTATCTCTCACAATTTCAGGCGATGGGGAGGTCATTTTCTGGAAATGGAAAGTCATTCTGAACACATTCCGAACGCAATTAGATCTCATGTAAATTTGCTAAACTAGTTTACAAATTTACATGAATTCGAATTGGCTCAATTCGAAATTGGGAGAAATTCCTCCCGTGTGATAAACTCCTCTGTCCATATCTGAACATGTTCACTCTTGAGTTTTCCTTCACTTTAGCTTCCATCTCTGTTGTTTCATCAGTCTTGCTCCCAGGTAAATCAGGGGGCCACCTGGAAGCAAATTATTGGAAGAGATGAGTGATCATGTCGATTGTTTTAATCATTTCTGTGCATCAGAGGTCAACTAGGGCTTTGATAAGAGCATCAGCCATATTAGAAGAACCTCCATAGGGACCAGAAGGACATTGTAAGCTTGCCAAACCCTTTTCACAAAGAAGTGATTTCAATGATGGTTGGCTTTACACTCCCATACTGAATATTAAGACCAGTAGCATTATTATTCTCCAGTGTCAGAGTAGATTGCATGTCACATTTTTTCTGAGAACCAAGTTTCCTCCAGTATGTTAAGTGAACCCCATTTTCCATATCTTGGGGCATAGGCTCATGGTACAGGCTGATCTGGACTTTGCGTAGCTGTGGACCAATTTGAACTGTCACAATAATAATAACAGCCAAGAGAACAAAAATGGTTACAATGATGAAGATCATCACAAGGCCATCTCCTTTCCTTGTAGTGGCAGAGCCTGTGATGAGGTCAGGCAAACCAGTGACATCGTATTGTCTCAGATGACTGCTTTCAACAGAGGAATTCATAGCTGAGTGTTGGGGAAAGTATTCACCTGTGAAAAATTAAAATCATTTTTAAATGTATGTAATACAATGGGGATAACATGAACAGATTGGGTGTACTGAATTTTATCTTTTCATCCCATGACAATCTGTAACTAGTAATTTTATTTCTTTACATACCAGGCTAGATCTTATTTTTCCGTTAATCAATGAGGGAATATAAAGTATTTCAACACTTTTGTCAACATAATATGTGCTGAAACTGATACTTAAGTTAGTGTTATGATATAATATCTGCCTGCCCCTTAATATTCCTAAAAACATTGTTACAAAGGGATCTTTAATATCTCTAACATTGTCTTTTCAATATTCCTGGACTGGGTTACAATGCTACTACAATGCCATTAGACAGCAGTATCTCTTAATCTCCTACAGCTCAAGCATGAAGGTATGGCAGCCAGAAACATAAATCATGTATAGCAGTGCTTCTGAAGTAACTGGAAGTGATGGAATGGTAGTTTTTCTCCCTGCTGTGCAATGATTGGTACCATATTTGTGCGATATTTTTATTGTATCCACCTTTAAAGGATGGATAGCTCATAACTTGCAGACTGGCACCAGTCCTTGGACTACCATTCTGAGTAGCAGTGATGTACAACATCAGACTATCCATGTCTACTCAGAAGTAAGTCCCACTAGAGTCAGGATGACCAGATGTCCTCTTTTTCTCAGACACATACTACATTTCAACCTTCTGACCAGAAAGATTTTCAAAGTGTCCTCCATTTTGAGCATGACTAAGACACATGGATTTACATTTATATGAGTGCAGCGTTTATTTGGAAATGTCCTCCATTTTACTTAAATGCCTTCCATTTTGCATTCTTCTTTGTACTTACGACATCTGGTCAGCCTGACTGGAGTTCAATGTGGCTTATTCCCAGGTGAATAGGTACTAGATTGTAGCTAACATGATTTTTCCCCCTCTGAAGTCAACATTTTGTTGCTATTGTTGTGTGCCATCAAGTCAATTCTGACTTATGCCAACCCTAAGACAAGCCTATCATGGGCTTCTCTTGATAAGATTTGTTCGAGAAGTGGTGGTGGTTTGCCTTTGCGTTCCTCTGAGGCGGAGAGAGTCTGACTTGCCCAGAGTCACCCAGTGGGTTTCCATGGCTGAGGGGGGATTCGAACTCTGGTCTTTAGAGTCATATCCCAATGTTCAAACCACTACAGCATACTGGCTCTGGCAGAGTTAATCTCTAACATACATCTTTCAGCATCTCTACAACCAAATGGGTCATCTGGTACAGTTATAGAGCTCCTTCATTTATCAACCCATAAAAGAGAGCAGGCAGAGAGCATGTTGTGAAAATAATGGCCACATGATGGTCCATAAGAAAGATTAATAAATGTTCTTCCAAATGGTGGGAAAACCCAGAGGTCATTCCCTGCCCGTCATCCACATTGCAGCATGGCCTATCAAAGTTCACACTCACTGGTGCTGAAGGAAGGGATTTCCTTTACCTGGATCTCTGGAGAAGTGGTACCTGAATATCTGGTCTGCCTGGTAAAGGTGAGGAGTCGGACATAGTCTTCTAATACTTAGACTGTCTTTGTCATAGCAGCTGATAAGGCACAGGCTGACAGTTGCCTGGGAAAACCAGAGCCTAGCTGGCAGTTCTTCTACCTTCCATCAAGGCAAGGAAACTCCCAGCAAGAAGTGAGAACTGGGGAATCACAGAGAATGCACTGAACATTTAGTTTAGCTGATGTGTAGCATTAGCTGGAGTAATCCCTCACTACCTGCCTTGCTAAACTGATGTGCCACTTTGGAGCGGATGGCAGACGTCGGCTTCCTGAGAATCTGGCAGATGGTTACTGGCTGTGCTATTTACTTATAGGAGTGCCTGTTTGCTTCCATTGCACTCTATATAAATCAACGAGACAAAGTTACCATAAGTCTGTCGTCATAAAGGAAAGTCGACCCTGTATTACTTCCTCTAGAGGTTTTGAAAGCATATAACACAATGAACAGAACTCAGAATTCCCTACAACTGTTATTGGGACCTCAGGTAGATGTACAAAGTCAGGGTGCAAATACACACAGAGTTTTTAAAAACTGGTATCAGTACCCGACAAGTTAACAGCACCTTACTCTTCTGTTTCTTTTATAAGCAAGATTAGTTTTGAACAATTAAGTTTATGCTTTAATGTGAAGGGAATAAATCAAAATAAATATTAGAGGGAGGGGAGTAGATCCTATAATGTCTTGCAATTTGGGGCATTTCCATGTCAGGTTTCTAACCATTCCATGCCACTCTGTGAAGTTTTGTGGCGAGAACAAGTTCTTTCTTTGTAGAAAAATATTTATTTACTCATTTATCACTTACATTTGTCTGCTCCTTTTTTTTTCTCTCCTCCTCTCCACTTTATCCTCACAAGAATCCAGTGAAGTAGATTAAACTGAGAAACAGTTTACAAAATGAGTTTCGTGACTCTGTGTGGACTTAAAACCGGGACATCCCACATCCCATTCCAGCACTATAACTGCATTTTCTTTTACACCAAATAAATAACTTTCAGGATCAAATTCTCAAATAATTAATACATCAGATTTATGGTAGGCTTATATATCACAAAACATCCCCCTAAAATGTTACATGGTAATTAAAATTAAACATTTTAACATGTTCACACAGACAAATCTCAAGTATGGTAAATGTTCTTCTGTTTGTAGAATTTAATTTGAGAAAATCAGAATGTTTGGGTAGATGTAAAGTTTTTGTGTAAAGTGGAGGAAAGAGTTATCTGAAATTATGTTTCTAAGGTATTTCTTTTCTTATGTCTTTTCTTGTTCTTTTTGCATTATAAGGGGTCAAATTGTTCTAAACTTCCTGAAGTTATTCAGGTTTTATAGATATCAAAAAAGCCTGACTTTGGTAATTTAGAACGTTTATCGTTTTTAGAAATGGGGGTTGGGGAAGATCTGCGAACCTCAAAAGAAACAAACAAACCTTTAATCCAGGTCATCCCACAGACGGATAAGCAGTGAGAGTTTTGTGACCTAAATTTTGTAATTTATCACCTCTGAAGCAAGAAATAGTTTTGCGCAAATCCAAAAGAACTAGGATTTGGACCAAGAACCAGCTATGTACTGTAAAAATGTGTTATCTCTTCACCACTGTGATCCCTTTGATTAATAAACCTTTAAGTTAATAAGTTAATTCTGGAGAAATGTTTCATGCTAAAATCCTAACTTAAACCAGTTGCTTCTATTAAACAATTCAAATTAAGTTGTCCCTTACAGTTAGCAGATTTCCAACTTAATTCATTACTTAACAGATATTAATCCATTGGTTCCCACCTGTCACTGTCTCCAAAGGCCTCAGGGTGGTATACCTGAGACTGAATTCTGTTTTAGTTCAACACTGAAAGTTGGGCTGTGAGATGGTCCAAGTTTACATAAAATAGGTATGAAAAATACGAATGAGCAACTTGGGTGAAAAAGAAACAGAATCTGAGACTTCCCAACCTGTATATGCTCACCATACCAGACTGAGTCCCTCACCTTTTCTCAGCACACAAAATAAGTGCAGAATCAGATGACTAGGCTGGTTTCCGACTTTACCCTGGGCCCATAAATCCTACAGCGCTATAGAAATAAAGGTTAATAATAATAATACCAAGCTGCAATTGTATCTTAAGAGTAAGCTCAACTGGCCACAATGGGACTTAACCTCAAGTAGTCATGCACAGGATTGCAAAGTAGGTGTCTCTAGGCACACCCTGAAAATAATGGAAGCCTGTAAAGCATGACTTCCTTGTTGGGGCGGACCCTAAAATGTGAAGGTATCCCTTTTAATACATCATATTGACTTTTTAAAAGAAGTCTAAAAGTAATTGTCTCATTTCCATGCAGTTAAAATTTTGAGAATCTGCAATATACAATTTTTGATGCTCTAATGAAATTTTAAAAAGCAATATTCATATAGTTTCCTGTTCAGGCTCTCTGCACAACAGGCAAAGAATTGAGGCTTTCCAATTAAAGATGTTACCGAGATCAACAGGAATTTTCTTCTGGGATATAAAATAATGAGAAATACATTCTATAGTACATACACACACAGCACTGTCTAGCCATTTCCATTCCACTCACCTGCTTCATTCCTTACCTTGAGATTGGCTTCCAAGGCGACTGGAAGTTAAAGTGGCTGTTGGTAAATATTGTTGATATTTTTATACTTATGAGAAAGCTGTAGTCAAAAGAATATCCAGTCCCTCTTCAGCTCACAAGGCTTAATGAAGAGATTTGGGTGTATTTCTGATCAGCAGCGACTGGGAATTTGTCTTTCAATCAGAGTAAAACCTTAATCTAGAAATCTAGAGATTAACTTTCCATCAGGGAGGGGAAAGTCAATATTGTTCCATTTATAAACTCGAAAATGCTTGGGAATGTTCTGGTCTTGCAGTTCAGTACATTCTGAGAGGCTTATCAATGGCCACTGAAATACAACGGACTGATTTAAAACACACACCACTGTCTCATTTGTTTGCATCAACCACTCATATGTGATATTTTTAGCAGCATTTTTTGTTTTATTGAAGATGAAGGAGTTAGGAATTATCGTTCACTGGAGATGGGGAACTAGTCTTGTGTATTAGACAAGAACTACTGATGAAAGCCAGAGTGAACTTCACATTTTTATTGGACCAATTGTCTTTTGCAACTGACTGAATTTGGCATTGTTTTGAGCCTCCAAATGAAGCATTCTTTGTGTTTCCATATCACCCATAGCAGAATCATCCATAGCACTTTTGTGTCTGTTCTGTCTTTTCCTTTAAAAAATATTTTCCCACTACAAAAAAACACAGAAAAAAAGCAGCAAGAAAAGACAGGAGGATTATATATAGAAGATGATATCATCTGGATTGCCCATTAAATTCTACGTTTGAGGCCGGGTAGGAATGGAATTACATTATGACATCCAATTTGCCTAAATGGTGTTATCAATATATATATATATATAATGTTTTATTTATACCCCGCTCTTCAGCCAAGACTATCAGAGCGGCTTACAATTTGTTAAACAAACAGCTTCATTTACAATTGTAAGCTATTTGCCCCCAACAATCTGGGTACTCACTTTAGCGACCTCGGAAGGATGCAAGCCTGAGTCAAGCTTCAGCCCTTTGCTGGTCTTGAACTCGCCACCTTCTGGTTTTGAGTAAGTGGCTGCAGTACAGGCATTTAACCACTGCGCCACCAGGGAGAGCCAGTCAAGTCAATCGCTTTGCCTTTCCCCTCTAAAGGAAAGATGTGAGCGAAAGTATATGGCAGAAAATGTATTCCCATTGCTTAGGAAATGGAGCCAAAATATAGCTGGCTTGAATCCCATCTTAGAAGAAAATTGGGATATAGATTCAATGAATAAATTTTTAAAAATATATAGTTGAGCAGCCAAAATACACTCCCTTTCTCCACTGTTTTTCAAATTGATCTTGAAAGTGTGTTGCATAAGGAACTGTTATATACATACAGTTGGCCCTCTGTTTTCACTGGGGATCTGTTCCGGACCCCCTGTAAAAACGGAGACTCGCTGATATTCAAGCCCCATAGGCTTGAATGGGGTGCCTGCCTGTGAGTGTGCACAGGACGCATGCCATGAGGCACACCCCTTGAAAATAATGGAGGTCGCCCCTCCATGAATATTCAAGACCGCAGACCTCAAGTCTGTGAGAACTGAGGAGCGACTGTATTTTCAAAGACATGTTGGACCTGACCACAGTCATTCCTGTCCTCATCAAGTCCAGGTTGCAATATTGTAATGCTGGGAAATTCAGGATCTGTTTAGGTGTAACAGCACACGAAGGAGCTCACATTTGTTGGCACATTCAGCACACATCCAGCCTGTCCATTTATCATAATGGTTCTCACACTTGGATCTTCAGCAAGCATGTCAGGAATTCTGGGAATACATCTTGCAATACAAGGCTGGGAACCACTGGTCTTCCAGTACATATGAGAAATGTATGTAAAGCATTTTACCCTGCAGATGGATGGACAAGACTTAGAAAAATAATTATGGACATAATAGAAGAATCTGTTCTTGCTGTGAGAAAAAAATACTGTCAGTTGGTGTGTGTGTGTGTGTGCATGTGTGTGTAAACACACATACAGCTGTTCCTCCATATCCACGTATTCTTTATCCACAGATTCATCTATCAATGGTTTGAAAAATCTTCCAAAAATATAAAAAAAATCCAAAAAGCAAAGCCTTAGTTTGCTATTTTGTATAAAGGACTCTGTTTTACTACCCTGTTTCCCCGAAAATAAGACATCCCCATAAAATAAGACCTAGTAGAGGTTTTGCAGAATTGCTAAAGGTAAGGCCTCCTCTGAAAGTAAGACCTAGCAAAGTTTTTGTATATAAATATCTATACAGTATATAATAAATGTTCTTTTTTGTTGTTGTTGTTCAACAATAAATGTGAATTCTTCTTCATGGAAAAATAAGACATCCCCTGAAAATAAGACCTAATGCACCTTTGGGAGAAAAAAAATTAATATAAGACACTGTCTTATTTTCAGGAAAACACGGTATGCCATGTATATAATGGGACTTGAGCATCCACAGATCTTGCTATCCATGAGGGGTCCTAGAACCAAGCCACAGTGGATACTAAGGGCTCACTCTGTGTGTGTGTGTATATATTCCCATATTGATAAATATATTTTACAGTACATCTAATTTCATTATTTCTTCAAGCCTGTATTTTGTGCCAGCCTGTGGGTGGAGTTAGGGCACAGCATCTGCACGTTGTGTGCCCTAACCCTGCCCCTAGGACACCATTTTGGCATGTGCTAGTCTACACAAAGCACCATAGAGGCATCGTAAAGCCGTGCCACTGTAGTTATGGTGCCCCTTGGAGGGTGCAAAAATTTTGTGCTCTCCAGAGAGCAGATCGGGCTGTGCCATGGGGTTGCAGCGGCCCTGATCCAGCCAGTAAATGGGTGGCTGCATGCCACCCATCTGCACAGCCCCTTATTCTACAGACATGCTGATTTTTAGTCAAGGCCACAGCAAAGATATGTGATTTGTTAGGTGTAGACATTGCAGAAAATATATTAAATAGTTTAAAAGGAGTACAAGCGATTAGTGCATTTGATTCAGAAATATATTTCTAAACTACTGTGCAGTATCTGTGTATGTTTTAGTGTGTGCATGTTTCGGGGATGACCTCTGAGAACAGGGCAAAGAGAAAAGTGTGCCTCCTCAACGCAAACACCATGGGCAGAATTATTCTACTTCAAAAGGGTTGGACATCTAACCTTGACTGAATGCTAAAACTCCTAACCTCAAAGCAGGACCAGGGAAAAGAAATAAAGTTAGGAATTACGCTGCACTTTTTGTTACTACTTTGATTTCCCACAGGTTTCTCATGAGTTAAGTATCAAAGTCTGACAACAACAGAGGTAGATTTCTGTCTCATATCCTTCAAAACTATAATGGCCACGAGAAGAATTCCACAGCGTCAATCCCCCTGTTGATTCAGTCTGCTTCCTTCCATTATTCAACAGGAAACCCAGGACAATCAACACATGCAGACAAACTTCTCTCCTGGATTTTTCTCATCAGTGAATGAACAGAACTGCAGGGCTCAGAGGAGCTGTGAGTGGAAAACGCAATGACTACTCTGAAAATTCTGGTGCTTTTGTGGATATGTCACTGTGTTTTTCTTCAAGGTAAGGCTCTTTCTCATCTAATACAATCTCTGTCTAATCAGATGTAAGTCCTACTGTGTTACTGGTAAACTTCGTGTAAATACTCACTCGGAGGGCCATACAGATCTACAATTTATTTTCTTGGGATTTACAAAGTCCTTTCAGACAGTTGGATTGGGAGAGCCTTCTCTGTGCTTAAAACCCTCGAAAGCTTGGCACACCATATTGGATTAAATCCACCTATGTTCTGTTTCAGTATAAAGGAGGCCTATACATCCATCAGGAAACAAACCAAAGGAGACCTTAGTGTTTGAGTAAATCTGACCTTTAATTTGGTTAATGAAAGAGAAGTGGAGCTTTTGACAAATCAGACTGTAAAATGCAGCAAATCCAGATGTCTCTTGGTGTTGTGCTATAAATAGATGTTGATGCTAGTGGGGGATTACGGATTAACTGCTATGACTCTGTGTACACAAATAATATACTATAAACAGTGGCAACAAAGGAATGGTTGTTTTAGCAATGCGATGATGGCATAGCAAGCACATTGAATTATGAATAGAAGAAAAAGTGATATCATTGCCAATAAAAATAAACAGCTGAATGAATTAAATACATGGGAAACAATTGTCTTCTTAATCATTTTTGAAAGTATGCATTATGGTAAGTTTTAATACAAAAACAATGCTTTCTTTTTGCCACAGTCAGGATATACTGAAGACCATAATACATACTGTCAGAAAGTAGGCTCTAATCCATTCAAGGTTTTATTTAAAAATCAAGTGCCCAAAATTGACATTTTGTTCACAGTGGTCACATTGCCACTTTGGAAATGACCACTTCCTCTCCTGAGAGAAAGGATGGTTGACATAATCTTCAAAAATCAGAAAACAAAATCAGTAACTATTAGAAGGAAAGAATGTAAGAGAGTTGCAATGCTCTCCCATCTCACAGAATGGTTCCAACAATTTTCACATAGATCAAGCGAGAAGGGTGGGAGCACCAGCCATCAGTCCTAGTAGGCCTCACATTCTGAAAGGGCCATTGCTGAGATTCTTGTGCCTAGCTAACAATAGCAAATCACCACCATACTCCATTCTATTGTCTTACCATTTCGCTTTCTTTCCATTCTGTTGCATGGTCCTTCATCTCCTGAGGCCTCTTGTCTTAATGTTTCTGGCAGAGCAGCCCTAATGTTTTCTGATAATCAAAAATAAAAGTGGGAATTGCTTCAGGATTAATCAGGCAATCCATCAAGCTCAGTCACATTGGAGGAAAAGCTAACCAAATAATTTTTAAAATCAATTAACCATTTTTTTCTAAGCTCTGGTAACTTAGTAACATTTAAAAAAAAATACTATGAGAAACAGGTGTAAGCAAAGTGTCAGTGCTGGTGGGGGAATTACTGGAAAGTCATCTGTTGAGTGGAATGGATGGAGGGACCAGAAGGAAACTCTTTTCCAAGAGACTGTCTCTTCTCTTTTCTCTTCTCTTCCATTTCAGTTTGGTGCCTTGTGAGAAAATGGTTGATGTGGGAGGAGGGATGATGTTGTAAAATATGAAGATTGTATGCATATATTGAAATCTGATGGGGTATATGACATGAAAGGAGCTGTGAGTATACAACATTCTAACTGTGTCTGATTTTGATGAGTCCGATAATCTGATTTTGTCATTATGAGTATATGCTGTGATGTGTGTCTATCCCTAAACAAATTCTCTATATATGAAATGAGGCACATGGTCATCTGATCAGTGGACAGATATGCAGACATTTTTGTTGAGGAGCAAAAAGTCAAGGAGAACTTTGTCCAGCTAGGTTGATCTATTTGACCCTTTGACAGCTGGGTTGTGGGATGCTGTGGACAGCAGTAGGAATGGGCCTTTGGGAAGTAAAATGGAAAACAGTTAAATGGGGAGCAGTTAAATGGGATCAAATTTAGCATCTTTATTTTAGATAGTGGACAATTTAGGGAAATTAACAAAATTCAGGTAAATTAACAGAAATATTTTCTAACAGCTTTTGTTTATTCAAACTTTGTTTGCAGGTTCTGAGCTCAGGAAAAATGAAAGCATTGCACTGCCATCCTTGACAGGTACAATATCCTACCAATATTTATTAAGTATACAGGATTGTATTTTAAAATAGGTTATGGGACGGAAAAACAAAATCATTGTGTGATCCTGTCAGGAGTACTGTGTAAGAGATGGTGCAAATGTATTCTTTCTTAGTTCTCCCTTTCCAACCTAAAAAAATGCAATATTAAGTTATAAGACCTCTCCAATGGGCAGCACCAAAAAGATGGTGCAGAGCCTTACTGTGATTTGCTCTCTCTTCCTTTAGCAGATACTGGTAAACATTCTCCTCCCTACTTTTATACATTCTCCTCTTCTTAGTTTCCACAGGTACAGCCAAATTGGTGACTCTCGTAGTTGGATTCCAGGATGCCAATATTCTCAGTTCCCCTTCCCCAACAGAAGAGAAATCAGCAGCCTTATCAGTGGCAGCCACTGGTAAGTAGAGACATCAAGGTGAAATGTCACAGTCTGAAGAGACGGATACCACAATATTAGAGATATTTGGTACAAATTGTTGTTATTGTTAGTGACCTAAAAATCCTAAAGTTCAAACTGATGAATGATTAGAAGACAAAACGTCAAGTATAACTATGGTTAAGAAGAAGAAAGCTTGAAGGCAGGGAACCGTCTAATTAAATGATTGTCTATACAGTGCTGTGTAAATTTACAGCACTATATAAACAAATGGTCACTATTAGCACTTCCACCATGTGCTAAGCCCAATATATGTTCAATGGAAACCTAGGGATGGCTGCGATTATGATTGTTTTTTTCCACCCATTATCCAGGTGTCATCAGCTTCATTGTCATTTTGGTGGTGGTTGTGGTCATCCTGGTCTGTGTGGTCAGCTTAAGGTTCAGGTGCCATCACTGCAAAGATGCAAAAGGTATTTAATAAGGTTTACTGCTGTTTTAAGAGCGCGAAAATGGTTGTAGTGGTATTTCATTTTATCCATTCAATTTTCATCTTACAGTTGTCTGCCATAATCATTGCTTCTTCAGCAAAGTTTCTTGGTGTTGATTCAGAAATTAATGCCTGCTCAGTGTTTTTTCATGTCTTTCTTATTGTGGAGTGGTTACCTTAACAGAAGACCGAAGCACACTGCAGAAATAATCCATCTTGAGACCACTTTAACAGCTCCGGAGAATCCTTGTGAGATATTTAGCCTTCTCTGTCAAAGAGCTCTGGTGCCACACAAAACTACAATTCCCAGGATTGCCTAGCACTTAGCTAGAGCAGTTAAAGCAGTCTCAAACAGGATTATTTTTGCCATGTATTTTGGCCCAGAATCAACATTGTTCACCAATTTACCTTTCTTCTTGCTTTCTACACTTAGTTACTACTGAATATAGTCAGTTTATACAGCAATTATAAACTTATACTTGAGTTCTCAGTTCTTCCACCATATTTTTGGTTTCATATAATACTCCTCATTTTTCTTCCCTTCCTGTTTTCAGGCTTTTCAGACCTGACATGTATAGTCATTTAAATGTTCTGTTTTATTCATGCTTTCTTTATTCTATTAAAATCCATTTTGACTTTTCAGTCTAATTTTTTTTTCTTACCACTGCACACTTTTATTTCTTAGAGTCCACTGAATAGTACTGTATATTATAATTTCATTTTACTATTGTTTAAAAATTTTCTGTTGTTGCTGCTGTTGTTAGCTGCTTTTGTCTATCTCAACTCATGGCGAACCTGTGAATGAGATGTGTCCAAATCCTCCTATCCTCTGCTTTCCCTGCTCAGGTCCCGCAGGCTCAGGCCTGTCATCTCACTGATTTAATCTATTCATCTGGTTTATGGTCTTCCTCTTTTTCTACTTTCCTCCACCTTCCCCAGCATAATTCTCTTTTCTAATGAGTCCTGCTTTCTCATTATGTGGCTGAAGTATGACATCCTCAATTTAGCCTCAATTTAAAACCTGGGGCAAAACTAACAAAATGGACTTCAGCAGGGAGAAATGTAAGGTACTGCAATTAGAGCAAAATAAAAATTAAATGCACAGATATAGGATGGGGGACACCTGGCTTAACAAGACTACATATGAAAGGTATCTAGGAGTCCACAAGTTGAACATGAGTCAACAGTGCGATGCAGGAGCTAAAAAAGCCAATGCAATTTTAGGCTGCATCAATAGAAGTATAGTGTCTAGATCAAGGGAAGTTATAGTGATGCTCTATTCTGCTTTGGCAGCCCCCACCTGGAATACCTTGTGCAGATCTGAGCATCGCAGTTCAAAAAGGATGTTGACAAGGTGGAGCATGTCCCAAGGAGGGTGATCAAAATGGTCAACGGTCTGAAAACCTTGTCCCATGAGGAGAGACTTAGGGAGCTAGGTATGTTTAACCTGGAGAAGAGACAGTTAAGAGGTGATATGATAGTCCTTTTTAAATATATGAAGGGGTGTCATACTGAGGATGGAGCAAGCTTGTTTCTGCTGCTCTAGAAAATAGGACAAGGAACAATGGATGCAAGCTGCAGGAAAAGAGATTCCACCTCAACATTAGGAGGAACTTCCTGACAGTAAGGGCTGTTTGACAGTGGAACACACTCCCTCAAAGTCTGGTGGAGTCTCCTTCTTTGGAGGTCTTTAAACAGAGACTAGTTGGTCATCTGTTGGGGTGCTTTGATACTGTGTTCCTGCATGGCAGGGGTTGGACTGGATGGCCCTTGCGGTCTCTTCCAACACTATGATTCTAGTCATCTTGGCTTTCAGGGAGAGTTCTGGCTTGATCTGTTCTATGACCCATGTGTTTGTCTTTTTGGCTGATCATTGTATCCTCAGAACTCTTCTCCAGCACCACATCTCAGATTAATTTTCTTCCTATCTGTTTTCTTCACTGTCCAGCTCTCACATCTGTACATGGTAACAGGGAATACAATAAAGTGGTCCCCCAGGATCTGAATCCCCCGGGGAACAAAATCCCCGGGACCCGAAACTGCCGGGGGCGAAAAAAAGCCCCCGGGATGCGAAGAAAACCCCGAGATCCGAAGAAGAAGAACCGCGCGGCCCCTTTAAATTTGCCGCGCGGTCCGTCAAAGAATGCGGTCCTCCGGGAAACGAAGATTTCCGGGTTACGAAAGGTAATCCGGAACGGATTACTTTCGTAACCCGGGGGACCACTGTAGCGATTCTACCTTTAGTGTTCAGCTGTATATCTGTCCACTTTAGGATTTGGTCTAGTTCTTTCCAAACTGCCCTTCCCATTCCTAATCTTCTTCTGATTTCTTGACTGCAGTCTCCATTCTGATCAATGTTTGATCCAAGGTATGGGAAATCTTTTAACTATTTCAGTTTCCACGTTATCTAGGTTGGATTTATGTAAATCCTATGTGGTCATTATTTTTGTTTTCTTTAAGTTTAACATTAGGCCTGCCTTTGTACTTTGTTCTTTCACTTTCTTTAGTGATTTTTCCAAGTGTGTTGTGTTTTCTGCTAGTAGTATGGTGTTGCATGCATATCTCAGGTTGTTGGTATTTCTTGTTCTTATCTTCTCCTTCTGTGTCCAAGCCTGATCTTTGTATGATATTTTCTGCATACAAATTGAACAGATAGGGTGAAACAATGCAGCCTTGCTTGACCCTTTTGCAAATTGTTTTTTTAAAATACACACACACACACATAGATATGTTTTTGTTTAGTACTGTACATTCAATTTTTAATTTGTTCCCAGTATTCTTCTCTGAAGCATTTCCTTTCCATATTTATTATTTTTTTTTAAAAAATGTTCATAAACAATACCAATCTATCTGGACTCTTGAAACTTTCTTTCCAATGTAAATGTCAAGTCTAGAGGAATTTTCACTAGGACCTAAACTCCACCGCCTACTTGCTGTGATTCCAGTTCCAGCTGCTTTTCACACATTTAAGCCATGAAGACCAACTAAATGCAAAGATGTACTTAATGTGTTATCTAACTTGGTCCTCTGAGCGCTCTTTCTGTATCTGCTAATCCTTCCTCTTCTTCCATTTCTTTCCTCAAAGTTCTGCATTGCATTTCTTTTTCACACTTTACATATAAATTCAAAAGCAGCCATTCAGTTTTATATGTATAGAGACAACAGGCACTTGTTAGCCTGAATCGGTCCCAGTCCTTATTGATGAATTTTTTTGCTTTCTTTGATTCTGTACATTTAATTTGATCCTCATCCACCTCAACATTAGGAGGAACTTCCTGACGGTAAGGGCTGTTCGACAGTGGAACACACTCCCTCAGAGAGTGGTGGAGTCTCCTTCATTGGAGGTCTTTAAGCAGACGCTGGATGGCCATCTGTCGGGGATGCTTTGATGGAGAGTTCCTGCATGGCAGAAAGGGATTGGACTGGATGGCCCTTGGGGTCTCTTCCAACTCTGTGATTCTATGATTCTAAATTGTCTAAACAAAATCTTTTAAATTCTAAATCTTCTAAACAAAACAAAACAATGTACCTCACCCAACATTACTGTATTCTCTCTGTATTGTATACAGTATCTTCCTTTTCACCTTTTTTTCATTTCTGATCAGATGTCTTTCCTTGCTAGATCATCCTGTTTCATGACTGCCAAAATTGCCAAGATGTCAATTTCTTTCTACTGACACGTCCTTCCACATTGGCTGCCACTCTTACCTCCATGCTCTGCTACTATTTTCTTTGTTCTTTGACCATCTCTGCTGACTGCTTATGCCACTGAAAATTAATTAGAATTTATTACTACTATTTAAATCTTGTGAGTTGCTACTTATGTGTCTTGCTGTCTAACATGCTATTGTGTACTCTTCTCTCACATATCAAATTTCTTTAGTGATCATTGTTCCTTTCCTTAACAGTTCCTTACTGTCAAGGTTAATTGACTCCTGTTATTAAGTACATTTCCTTGTTCTGTTAATTCAATTAGGATGCTAAAGAATAACCATGGATTTTTTTCTTGTCTTTTATTCTCTTCTCCCACAGATTATTTCCTTCCCCTGGAAGAGGGGGGTCAAATTTAGACTCTAAATTTGTCAATAGTTGCTTGTCTTTTTCTAATTTCTTTTGAACAGCACCTAGCATTCGACGACAACAACAAAAACAACTTGAAAAATCCTGCTTTGTCTATGGTCAATGAACTAGTTTTGAGGTTTGAAAATTACAGATCACATTTTATTTTTATCCCTGATCAATGCAGATTACACCAATTTACATTTAAAAACATTTCAGGAAGAGTCCCAGTTGAAATTTGTACCTAGCGGTTGTCATTTAAAAATGTAGGTGCATAATGGCAACCTTCCCCTTACTGTGTTTTGCTCAGCAGTTATCTACAGGAATGCTTCCTTTACTTAAAAAAATGACTTCAGAAAACGGATATAGACATTTGTGAGAGATGAGAAGAAATGATACCTAAAATATGGAGCATTTCTTCAGTCTCACAAAGGATATAAACCAGACATCAGTTAAGAGTTAATTCTCTCATTTACTTAGAGAGATTAAAGCGCACAGTGAGGGGTATTTTTCATTCTTATGAACCAAGAGATGTGTGGTATTTTTGATGATATATTTAACAGTTGGTAAATAATAAATAAAATCTTTATTTATATTTCCTGCCTTACAGCAGGTAATCTGGTTAAATAATAATCAACCAGTGGGATCCAAAAGCCATCACTGCAAACCCCCAATACAGATACAGTATGAATAATCCTTTCCATTCCTGTCTAGTTTCCTAATTCTAGTATTGGGTGTTGCCATAAGAAATGCTTAGTAAAACAATGTCTACCAAACTGGGGATTACTTTGATTTGTGACCGATCATACATTCCTCTTTTGACTTGATTAGCCAAGATTTAATAACACACATGCCAAAAATCTGATTCTTTCACATGTAAAGATCCCCAAGGTAAACCGAAAAATTGATTAGTTTCCTTCCTGAGGAAGTTTCCTTTGAGCTATGAGGATTGTTTTTCTGCACATTCTGTTCTCGCTCTAGAGGTATCTAAGTACTGAATTGCTATTGAATGGTGTGCTATTTACTGTCATTTCATATACTCGGGTTTCTCTTCAGATCATATAAATCTTTTGCCTTGTACTACCGTCATTTCGTAATGGCTACTAGAGCTTCGGGGGATATTGACAGCCCAAGAGGCTTTAGGGAACCTGAGGTGGAAAGCACCATCCAGCCTCCCCCTGGTTATACTTGCACAGAATGATATATCCATTTACTTCACACTAGTTTGGACCTATTTCTCTCCAAAATCAGTTGCTGTCATGAAATAGATCTGCTTATATGTCATCGGAACTGATGATGACATCAAAGCAACCGTATTGGTTAATTATGTTTTTTTAAAAGCCTTTAAACCAATGAATGATTCAATCATGGACAGCTACAGATCATCATGGAGAGCAAACGTAACTAATTTTCTGAAGGCACTCTTAACTTGCTTTGTCTTCCGTAACTATCACCCAAAATTAAGAGTGCAAAATGACAAATAAATGAATCCTAGAGAAAAATCAAGCCTCAACTCCCACTAGAAGACAAAATGATTAAAATGAAGCTATTGTACTTGGGACATAATATAACGCAATGTGGCTTGTCAGAGTGAAAAGTAGGAGACGGTAGGAAAAGAGGAAAGCCCCTTATTACAAATGGAATAAATCAGGAGTGTAATCCTTCCAGTATGGTGACGGGACCTAAGTGAAAAGATACTGATATTCCAATAACTACAAAGGCATGTTTGTATCTCCCAATTAATTTTCTACAGTCAGATACATAATTATGAAATGTGGTTTTTGCTGAAACCACTTTGGTATGGCTGGTTCCTACTTTCTGCTTGAAGCACTTTACAATGACTAAAGTAGCTAAGACATATGTGCATAACAGTTAACCAGATACTGCTCTATAGTACCAGCCAGTATTCTTGGAAGATTCAAGATGGCCACATTTAGATATTAGCTTTTTGCATGCCACTGAAAATCTACCCAACAGTCATTTATTATGAACATGCAAAAGGCAATTCCAAAGAAGTGACCAGGCACTGCATGTTTAGATAGACATGATGGTTATGTATTTGGCTGGATATCATTGCTCCATCACATGTCAGTTTCGCAGCCTAACTAATCTCTATACACTGATGGATGTTTTGTGAAAGAGCACGTAATGTGTTGGCCGAGATGTGAAATAATTATGTAATTGTTTCATAAGAAGCTCACAGTCAACCCACATTTTCTCAATCTGCTCTGACAATCCTCTTTGGTCACTAGACAGTTGAACTCTGATAGATAAAACAAATCCACAGTTCTGCATCATGATATTGACATCTTATATAGGGCTTATCTGTACCCATTTTCAACTTCTAATGTAAAATAGTAATTGGCTTTTCTTTTCTTAGCAGATAAACAGAAACCTCAGCATCCAGTAGTAACCTATAGGTAATGTTATTTACCTGCTTGTTAAAAATGAAGTATTTGTTTTTTCTGCTAACTGGATTAGTTTACAGACGTAGTGTGCTGTTCCAAAGAAAGCTCTACCAAGATTACACTCTTTGTCTCATAAATTGGTGTACATTAATCAAAACTAGTCCATACAGGTTGGCAGCCAAACCTTTTCCTTGCAGCCCCTGGTATTCATAGGAAAGGCATTTCCTGTTAAAGAGAAAGTAACCTGGAAAAATAAACTTTACCTTTCTAAAAGTTAGATTTCTAGATTATCACAGACTGTAGAAGAATGGCCTGCCCCATTAAGGGCCACACAAGAGTTAGATAAAGTGTTGTATTGCCCCTGTTCCAGCCTCTTATCCACCTCATTCAAAGGTGGGTTACTGTTCCTACTTTTCTCCCTGTAACAACCGCCCCCCCCCCCCATATACAGAAAGATGATCGATTACCTATGGCATCGTTGAGAATCTTTTTAGTTTTGGGTAAGGGAGAGGGAGGGAGAAAGATGGATGCAAAGACCCAATTGCAGTTACTGAGACATCTGAAGCATGTTATTGCATATGCCTGAAAATGTGGCCCCAATATAGCCCTTATTTCTTAAAATAAATGAGAAAACATCCTAATTTGGATCAAAGTTCCTGAGCTAAATCACAAAAACCAGGGTTTTTTTTTATAAATTAAAACTTTCCCCCTCATTTGGAAGTATGTAAGAAGCTTCTAAGAGGAATGTAATGTGGGCATTAATCACAGTATAGGAAGAATGAGCTGAAGCAGCAAGTTACCCATAAGTGATTCCCAGGGATATCTTCTCTTAGATGTTTGTAACAGGGAGAAAAATATTTAATCATGAAGCAACCAGAGTAAGTAATATGCCATGCTTCCTTTTTCTGGCAGCTGCTCTGATGCGGAAACTACGGCTGGAATGAAGAATGTCTTATTGGTCTCCATGAAGGACTTAAACACAAGCAACAAAGGTAAAGAAAGACCAGTCCTCTACAGTCTGAATAGTTCAGAGACATACTAGAAAGGCAAAACCTGTTAAACCTAGTGTACTGTTTTCACTGTGGAAATAAGTTCCACTGTACATATGCTTTCAAAGTGATACAGTCTTCTCGGTCTATAGCATAAGCATTTTATATATATTTTTGTGGGTTTTTCAGGCTATGTGGCCTTGTTCTAGAAGAGGTTATTCCTGACGTTTCGCCTGCATCTGTGGCTGGCATCTTCAGGGAATGCTGGCATGGAAGAGAGTTGGGTATATATATTTATATACACTCTCACTCTCTCTACACACACACACCCACACACATATATATACACACACATAAAAACATGTTATGTTTAACTATGAGTAAACTTCCATCTGAATCAATGGACAGTTAATGAAAGTATACCAAATAAAACAGGTTAATTTTTAATGTGGCTTAAGACAGTTTATGACTAAGTTTCTCATATTGTACACTTTTCGTTTTATACCAAAATGCCTGTATCAGTCAAATCAAAAGCATAATCAATGATGCTGGCAAAATCAAATAACTATAGCAAAGAGTTAGTGGGGCATATATATGCATTTTCAGATTCCTTCTCATATTGTCCACACAATGTATACTCTTGGACCTCAATACTGTAACCCCTATTTAACTCCAGCAAATTATTACTACTGAAAGGTGTGGGGGAAAACAAAGCAAATAAATTTTAGTCCAGTTATTCTTATAATGGCAAGCATGAATGGAAACAAAACACGGAAGAAGGGAAGGAGACAAATGGCAGCTAATCTCTTACTTAAGCCAATGGAACAGATCCTACTGCTTTATTTTATGTGTTGGGGTTATAGAAGTTAACTATGATTCATTATCAACTATAGTCCTTTACAGATTCCTTCTTCTGTCCTTTAGGTAAGATTTGTCCCCAGAATTGTTTTAAACACTGGACTAGTCACAAAATCTAAAGATTATGGAGATTTGTGTTCAATACTTAAGTCCAATGATGTCTACTAATTTTGTCTTGTTTTTCTAGATGTTACGAAGACAATGGTTACATATGAAGAATAAGGAGACATTTTGAAACCTGCACCATTATTAATCATAGTGAGAAGATGCAGTGTATATAATTATTGTTTCCACCTGGGACACAGACATATGAAGCTGCCATATAAATGGGACCACTGGTCGATCTAGTTTAGAATTGGTTACTCTGGCTGGCAGTAACTCTCCAAGACCTAAGACAGAGGTCTTTACCAGCACTGTCTACCTGAACCTTTAGCTGAAGAGTCACCTGTGGAATGGAAAGCATATACTTTACTGTTATAACTCACAGTTCTGCTAGTGAACAAGACTCAGGATGAAGATTCAGAGAAATTTGCTAAAGGGACTGGTCTTCTTCCTCTTCCTGGCTCACATCTCCCAGAATATGTTCTCCCAAGGTGATGCTGCTGAATGGGGCAGGTGAGGCTACTTACCATGGACAGGAGAGGATGTGGGTTAGTTAGCTGCTACCACTTTCCTCTGACTCCCAACTCTTAATTTTTGGGGTGGAGGGGGAGAGAAACACATACAAGTTTTTAGTGTAATCTTCCCCGACCCAATACACTCCAGATATATTTAATTCCAGTTCAAATGATCTTTTACCTCTGCTAGACCCGATGGCAGCTATAATCTAAAAGACCTGGAAAACACAAAACTAAAAAAAAAAAAATCTTATCTTTCCATTAGTCTCTGTGGAGAAAGTGTCTCAAGTACTACTTTCTTACCTTAGATACCCCTTAACTGTGGTTGCCATTGATAGAAAACTTTCTCCTACAATCGTCTTTTCATTTAGTATACAGAAAACCTGTCTCAAGAATGTAAAAGGATCATATTTTGATGCATAAGTTTCCCTTTGCTCACCTTTATTGAGAGCATTGCCCAGGATCAGCAGGGGTGGATGTGTAATGGTGGATGTTCTTCTCAGAAACTCTGGTCAGAAAGGGCTATAAAGAGAAACTAAAAAGACAGCTGCTATTCATCTGGGTTTTTTTGTGTGTTCCCCCTGCTATGTATCCTATTCAGTTCTAGAAAACAGAACTCCCCGTCTTATAAACAAAATGCTACTGGACATTTGCAGCAAATGGCTATCATTGACTGTAGTGACAATATTTCTTTTCTGTCACCTCTTTTCATAGGGGTAGCATTACAAAATTGTTAGGAGCAGAGCCAGCCTCTAAGTGAGTGCCTCACTCCCTATATTCCAGCTCTACCTGGTTTCCTCCTTTGCATGGCTGGAGTCATAACAGTTGCATGAATTATTATGAGTGGGTAGCTTCTTTCCTGCATCAAGATTTTCCTCTAGCAGCACGCAGAGATATAGGAATAACTGTATCCCAACAAACTGGCATATCAGAGAGAGGATAAGAGAAAATAAATCAGTCTATCTGTTACAGTAATTTCATTTTTCTCCTTTTGAATCAATTTATTATCCCTGTTACATTCTAAGCTGCTGGAAGTGTCTGACAACTGTCACCTAAAAACCTAATCACGTGTGCTTACAATTTTTCAATTACTTCAGGATTTTTTTTTACATTTTTTTGTCCTGGATTTTTAAACCCACTTTATAAAAACATTTTTTTTCCTGCCGAGTGGCAAACACATAAACCCAAAAAATAATAACTGATTGCCCTCTTTCATCCCCAATATTTTTTATACACTGGATTCTCTTTGTCTTCCTTCACAGTAGCGAAAAAAAAAACACAGAAGCCTTTTGTGATTGCTAATATATTCCATCTTTCAACAAGAAAGGCATGATTTTAATATTCTTTAACAATATGTTAAAATTAGCCAGGTAGTCCTCAGTGTTAATGAAGTTATACAATTTACTGATCTGATACATGGGTACGGGTTTGTTAACCTTCTTCTGCAAGTATTTTTACACAAGCTGGCTATAAATCAGAAATCAAACACGAACAGCTTAACTGGGAACATTTGTAATGGTAGATTGTAGGGGAGAAAGTAAATGCTTGTCCCAAAGAAGTATGTTTTCCCAAGACTTTTTTGTTTGAAGAAGTCTACAGCGGAAAAAAATGCAGAATTGGCTGGGTTTGTTGCACTGAATGATACACAAGTCATAGTCTAATGGCAACAGCCACAGCAGCTGAGGCAAATGAGCCTATTTTCAACAAAGCTGCTTAAAACTTTTGAGGCCAAAAGTTTCTCCAAAAATTGGAAACATGCTATTTTTCCAAGTCCAACGACATCAGGCTACAGTCAGATTGAGTCTCTTTCACAGACTTCAGTCACAAAAACTTGTAAATGCAAAGAGAAAGCAGCAATTTTTCAGTCTTCTAGAATCAGGGAAAAGGCTACATAATTGGTGAGGATCCCACACAACATGACAAATGAAGTTATGTCTCAAGGCCACAACAGTTCTCAGTATAGGAGAAGGTGAGGTTAGTCATTAGATTCCATAATATTCATATTCCATACTGCGTCTTTTAGTGAGCTGCAAAGGTGGCTTTCTTCAAGCTGAAGTTTGACCAGTTGATAGAAAGTCGTTGTCTTGTCTGTCTGGCAGAATCCAGGCAGAATCTGTAAGGAAAATACATAGAAAAAACTGTCATTCATCAAAGAACAATATTGTTATCTTTAGTATCTCTCCAATATGCTATGGCGTAAATTATCCAGCACAATAAATTGTATTCTAAATAACTATTAACATTTGAATGGAGTTGCTTTTGACTTATAATTTATGTTTTGTATATACCTTATCCAAATTGCTTGAAAATAATTTTATGCATAACAAGAGTTTGGTTTTTTTAGGTAGCAGTCTTCAAATCACGTTGCACCCTATACAGCTGCCAAACCTGCTACTACATAATTGAATTACAGTGATATGTACAAGAATGGTACAGTGGTCCCCCGGGTTACGAAGGTAATCCATTCCGGGATTACCTTCGTGTCCCAGAAGTGTTTCGCTACCCGGGGGACCACTTTCGCCAATGCACAGCGCGCCAGAAGCGTGCTGTCTTAAGGCTTCCGGGTTGCGAATTTTTTTCGCAACCCAGGGTTTTTTTTTTCGTTGGCCGGGGGCTTTTTTTTGCCCCCGGCGGTTTCGGGTCCCGGGGATTTTGTTCCCTGGGGGATTCGGATCCCAAGGGACCACTGTAATTCAGCACCATAGTGCAAGTGAAGGACCCAACACGTACCCCATCACTGGACATGGCCCACCTTGGCTTAAATCTTAAGCCTTAACTGCACTAATCAGCCAATATCCCTTGTCATTCATTTGCTTCCAAATAGCCATCACACCTGAACTGGAAAAAACCAGTGTGTTTTGCCTAAGAAAACCCTATGAAATTCATGGGGTGGCCATAAGTTGATAGGCAGCTTGAAGGCACACACAGGGTGAAAGAACACTCGAAGTTTGCAGTAGACCTCCTCCTAAAATGAGGTCCTTGGTAGATGCACAAGAATTCTGACACCTGACATTGTTCCAGAGATGAGTGTACCAATACGGTGCAACTTCTCTGAATTATAGAGTATCAGCCAAAATGTTCAGTACTCTCTGTGGGAGCAAGAACATGTGGCTAAAATTCTAATGCAGTGGTCCCCCGGGATCCGAATCCCCCGGGGAACGAAATCCCCGGGACCCGAAACCGCCGGGGGTGAAAAAAAGCCCCCGGGATGCGAAGAAAACCCCGGGTTGCGAAAAAAATTCGCAACCCGGAAGGTTTAAAACAGCGCGCTTCCGGCGTGCTGTGCATTGACGAAAGTGGTCCCCCGGGTTGCGAAACACTTCCGGGATACGAAGGTAATCCCGGAACGGATTACCTTCGTAACCCGGGGGACCACTGTACTACTGTAGTCAAGGAGTAGTAAAATTTTGCTGTGCTTGCAAACAGGTAATAGAGGTTTCTATTCTGGCCACAACAGCAGCAAATGCTGTTTACATGAGCCAAATAACCTAAGACCAGTTCACTTTGTATCTTTTTGGTATCTAAAAGATTCTTTTCTGGCCATAATAGCAAAAAGGGTATTGGCTTACCTCTTAAAATATTCTACTTCCCGCTCTGTCTCATCCATTTCCACATTGTCTAGGTCAACGTCTTTAGGCAAAAACACATCATCTGCAATATTGTAGAAACAAAATTAATTTCAGATAGCTTTTTCTCACTCACATTCAATAAGACAAGAAAGTAGGAAAACTTGCATTTCCAATAACTTCTTCTTCACTTCTATTGATGCAGCCAGGGCTATCATATCACCTCTTAATTGTCTTTTCTCCAGGCTAAACATACCCTGCTCCCTAAGTCTCTCCTCACAGGCATAATTTCCAGACCCTTCACCATTTTGGTTGCCCTCCTCTGGACATGCTCCAGCTTGTCAATATCCTATTTGAACTGTGGTGCCCTCACCTGGATACAGTATTCCAGGTGAGGCCTGACCAAAGCAGAATAGAGTGGGCACTGTTACTTCCCTTGATCAAGACACTATACCTCTGTTGATGCAGCCTAGAATCGCATTGGCCTTTTTAGCTGCTGCATCACATTCTTGTTTTCACACTGCAAACAACTAAGAGCATGTTTCAGCCAACAGAGGCTCTCAAACTAAACCAGCCCTTTCAAGATTTGACACAGTGTTACACCTATCCTTTTTCTGTATCTGATTTCCACAACTGTTTGATGCTTTATGACACTGGACTCCTCCCCCCCCCCCCCAGTTTATTTTTATTAGAATATTTCGACCCTGCCCTATGTAAAAAAAACCCTCTCAGGATGGCTTACAAATATAGTTAAAATCAAGCAGGTTAAAACAGTTTAAAATAAACAAATAATTTAATTAGATTTTAACATAATCCCGATCTAAATAGATTCAAAAGATTTTAAAATTTGTACCTTAGTATGACCCCCAAAAGGCTTTGATGAACAGCCAGGTTTTCAGTTTGTGCCCAAATCAAATCAGTGTTTATGCCAATTAGTTCTCCAATGGGAGGCTATTCCTCAATTTTAAGTGCCACAACCAAATAGGTCCCCCCCCCCATGTTCCAACATATGTACTGACCTCATTGTTGGGACAGAGAGGAGACCCCCACCCCCACAAACACTGTCATAAGGCATGCGCATATAGAAAATTTTCTAACTGTAATTTAACCTTATAATCTATGGCCTATTATAGATTGGCAAAAAGAAGTATGTTCATGGCTGCATGAAAGTCTAGCCTTTAGATGAGAAAAAGGGAAAGTATGCCATGAAAACGCTTTTTTTGCGCTTTAGGGGAGAAGAAGCGCCTTTAAAAAGGTGCTGGTTTTCCCAGCTTCTTTTTTAAAAACTGCGGAACAGCGCAGCTCCATCTAAAGGCTGCGGTGCAGCTGCTAAGCATTAAGGAAAAGGCAACTTCATGTCACACTTTCCTGCCAATCTAGAAAGCCCCTATAAGTTTATATCTGTACTTTCACTTAGCCATGGCAAAGACCCCTCAACCATAAATGTATTTATTTTCTTATCTATGCTTGGATGTACTTAACACCCAGCCACATGTTTTTAAAAAACCATTTACTGCCACAACCAAGATCTGTATTTGCCATTCCAACACCATGCTAGCCTGTTTTTCATTTCTATTACATTTCACATCCTGTCGCTTAGCACTACTGCACATGTATAAATGTTTGTTTATCAAGACTATATTCCATGCAGCTAAAGATAAGACTCCTTTCTCTTTTTGCACACTTGTTTCTTACATTTACATCCCGTCTTTCCTCCAGTGAGCTTTTCATTTTGCTTTGTTCTTACAACAGGTCAGGCTGAGAGATTGTCTAACCCAAGATCACTTAGTTTCATGGCTGAGTAGAGCCTTAAAACCTGGACCTCCAAGTCTCACCGCTACAACACACAATGTATTGCATTTCAAACATATGCCCTCCATCTGTCCTTCATAATCCAAAGGTTTCTCAAGTATCTGACTATGTACTTTTTGAAAAAAGCTATGTTTGTGCATTGAAGGCCAATTGAACGAGACTGGTCCATCTAGCGTAGCACTGGATGTTTTCAGACTGCAGCTCCAGTCAGCCCTAGCTAAAGCAGCCAATGGTGGGGGGTGATGAAAAATACAGTCTAACCAAATCTAGAGGCTACCATATGCCCATCTTTGTTCTAGCTTAATGTTTACACTGTCTAGCGGCAGCATTGCAATCCTCTGTAGAAGAGTGTTTCCAAGTCAAAGCGAAAATGTCAGAGATTGAAGCTTAGACTTTTTGCATGCAAAGCTATGACCCTTCCCCACCCTCCATCTACATTTGTACATAACTTTTAGTTTGGAGGCATGACATTTCTCCTTACTTCTGGTATTAATTTTGAGAGTTATCAGTGACTGGAGATAACTGCGGAAACACTGGAACTATTTAAACCAAGCCAATATATTGATTAAATACAGGCTTACCAATTGATGCGCTTCCTTTATCACTTTTCTTTTTATTTTTCTTGCTCTTGCCTTTTGGCTGAGGAGAATCTTGTATCAGCAGCTTACTATGCGGTTGCTCACTTGGAAAAAAGGAGCTTCTCACAAAAGATGATTTTGCTACTGGATTCATTTGCTTAGATTTATTAGTGCTTACTTTTTTCTCCGCTTTTTGGGAGACAGCAAGTGACTGCAGTTCTGTGACTTTTAATTTAGATTTCATTTTGTTTTTTATTCTAGGCTGACTATCTGTTCCTTTGGAAGGCTTTTTCAATTGTTGAGCAAACAGCTTACTTATCTGTGTTATTTGCTCTTTGCTGTTATCTTCTGTGTGATTATGCATTATATTAAGGAGCAAAGAAAGGGGCTCATGTGATTTCACTGTCATCTCAGTTTTTAAGAGCAGCTGTGAGTCTCTATCCTTGACTGGATTACATGGCTCACAGAAATTTTCAGAACCTGGGCCCTGATCAACTTCATCTGCTTGTTTTGATAGAGGATCAGATGACATCTCTCTTTTTTCCAACAGCTCACTCTGAACACATCCCAGGGTGCCTGAGGAAGGTTTTGTCGTTACTTCACAATTCTGGGTAACCACTTTCACTTTATCGCAGTTGGCACTTGTTCTCTTTTTCTTTTTCTTTATGGCTTGGAGATGTTGTGCCTCATCTCCTTGGTGCTGCTGTTCAAGCCGCTGTGGTGTTTCAGATTCTGTTTCAACCTGGGACTTTTCTTTTAACTGTGAAGGCAATCATTTGTTTTCATTTTAACAAATTCAAAAATGACAAGAACAAAACTAAATGATACAAAAATATTGTCTGATGTAACTCATTCCATAGCATTAATGCACACGACAGGACTATACTGTTGCAATATGAAAGCATTTCTCATGTACTCTTTAAATACAAATGACTGTTCAGAAAACGGGTCCCATGATTTAAAGCCTTTACTTTCAACTTGCATTATAACATGCATTACAAATCTCTATAAAAATCTTCTGGGCAAAAGAAAAAAATCTTCTTTCTTTACGTGCTATTTACAAGTATACCAAACTAAGGCCTGTAACCTGTCATGACTACCAAATAGATATGTATTGATTCAACATTCAACAATTGACTAAATGGTTTACTCTAGTTGAGACTAACCAGAAGGATGCCAGCCAAAACCATCTGTTGCAGAAAGTGGATGAGAAAATAGTCCAAATAAGTAAATGGCCAGTAAATATTCTGGCAATTGTCTTACATATCAGCAATCACTAGATGGGGAGGTATTCTTTCCTCATAGAATATAAATTTTAAAAAAAGTAAGCCAAGACTATTGTGCATGTCAACTTCATGTCATTTATCTAACAAACAGAAAAATAATTTCTTCTTGAGCAAAGGGGTGTGCTGCAGTTTCACCGTCACTCTTCATGCTGTTAGAAGAATTATCACTGAGAATCTGTCTTTTTATTCACTACTCACTAAATACTGCTTTTTTTCACCTCAAAGTGATATTTTGTATTGCTAGGGATGGGTGTAGAAATGCACACATTAACTATAATTAAAGCCATACAAATACCCAGAGCTTAATTTGGCAATTACAAAATATACAGCTTGGGGATACCACTGAAGACCACACTGTAGGTAGAGCAAAGGCTCTACCCCATGGAAAAGAAAGAGATGAGGAGCATCATTATATGTGTATGTGTACACACCTACATGGGATAAACAAAGAAACATCATCATACATTCAATATTTCCTACTATGGCAGTAAATTATACACAGATCACAGATGAAGCACAATAAAGAACATCTTCTGACTATGGTACTGGGAACAATATAAAATACCTAGGCATGTAGGCTTTATAAAAATTACATTGTTGTATCACATGAAGGAGTACTGTACTTTTGGAAATAAAATGAAACCACACTATAAACTGTAACATCAATGTGACATTTTATTAAATGATGTTTTATTGCATAAGCCTCAAGCTCCCCTCTCTTTCTCTGACACTTGGTGCTTGCGATGGAATGCTTCCATACTCCTCTAACTGCAATTTAGTATTATAATCAACACCCAAAGACTGTTATAATTATGGTTTAGTAGTGAAACAAGTCATCTTATAAACTATGTTGAAGGTGGTTTGTTTCAATAAACTATAGTTAAAACTGATCACCATTTGACTGGGATGTGACATAACATTACACTGCGATTGAAAATAGAAGTGAAAGTCTCCAATCTCACTCTTTCAGTCATGCTAGAGTACAGAGGAGGAGAGCTGAGGAGTCCAAAGTACATTCAAATAATAATGAACCAGTCTCAGTCTCTAAGCTCTATTTGCCCAGCTATACAGCTTTAAAGGCACAATGGCTTAATTAGCTAAGAAGTAGAGGAAACTTCAATCATGATGTCTCTGAAAGGTATGTCAATCTAAAGCAGTGGTCCCCAAACTGTACTCTTTAAGGGATTTTGGACATGAGCTCCCAGAATCTCAGACTATTGGCCAACATGCCTGAGGCTTCTGGGAACTGAAGTCCACAATCTCTTAAAGGGCACAGTTTGGGGATCACTGATCTAGAGCAACACTGTATTCTCACAGACGACACAGACATAAATGTTTCAAAAACCAGATATGTAGCCTTAACCAAGGTGGATACTGACATAAACTCAAATAAATACATAGGCAAACTTCATATTATTAACAAATGCATACAACAGAACAATTCTGACTAATGAAACACAGCCTTGGAGAAAGATTGCTTCACCTTTTCCTTGTCAGTCATTTTCCCCACCTGCTTACCTCCACTTGGGTTCCATATGTATCTGGAAATTATACAGTATTTGGGACTCCACCAGAGATGTGCAGTTTTCAGCAGAAAATTTTTAGTGAGCTACGGGCTGAGTACCCTTCCTGCAGCTGTTCTATTCAAAGCAACCCAATGAGACTTCACTACGTGTACATGTGTTAACGTGTTACAGGTGCTTGCTCCACAGTCTGGTATTGCTTAAATTTAGATACTGAAAAAGCCACTTAATTCAACTTATTGACAGAATAAAAACATTTTGGACCCATTTTCCTTCAAAAGATGCCCAAAGGAGCTTACAATTAATAAAATGGAAAACCCTCAAAATAGTTAGAATACAGTACACAATAATTTTAAAAAAATTCCTGTTCACTAATTCAGTTTCCAGAAAAGTTAAAGTTAGATTCCCAAAGCCTTCCTGAAATGGAGGGTTTTCACTATGCCACGAAATCTTCGTTAATGAGGGAAAACAACTGAAATATAAAGAGTATTGTAATTAAAATATAAAGATATCTTTAATAGGCAATTTCCTTCATTATATTTGACCTTTCTAATACAGATTTAAGCTTACCTTTTTTTGCTTATGCCTTGCTCTTTTAGCCGTTCGTGTGCTGCTAACTGGCTTAGTCTCAGGGCTGTTTATAAACTGTAGCAAGTCCTCTACTTTTCGATGATCAACAACGCTTTCCCTGTCTAAGATCAGTTCTGGTTTTCTAGGTTGTTCCTCTTTCCTTTTTGTTAAACGCAAACGAAGTTTTTCTCTCATTTCAGCATAGTTTCTACTAGTCGGTGCTGCTGGTGGCTGTTGGAATTTTTTTAAAAAGTAGCGTTAAAAATAACACCAAAATTCTATGCCTCTTCAAAAGTCAACATTCAAATTAAAAGATACTCAAAAACATGCCTAATACAACATTACACATTCATATAAACTAGTACAACAATCACAAATGATATGAGAAAAAACTTCAGGACAGACACAAAGCTTCAATTTAAATTTAGTCATTTCTGCTAAAATTACAGTGAATTTCAAAGTGATTGTGTACTGGAAGCACACTGCACTCATTAGCAGCTCCAAAAGCATATAAAGCTGAACATGAAAGAAATTCAAGAATGCCTACAAGAAAGTAACTGGATCAGAATATAGCAACAGCAATAGCAAGTACCGCTTATCAGTGACTTAAACACCTCCTAAGCAGTTTACAATGTGTAAGCTAACGGCCCCCAACAAGCTGGGTACACTTTTAGCGACCTGGGAAGGATGCAAGCCTGAGTCGAGCTTGAGCCCTTGGCTGGCATTGAACTCGCAACCTTGCTGTTTGTGAGTGAGGGGCTTCAGTACAAGCATTTAGCCACTGTGCCACCATATGATGAACAGCACGATCCTCCAAAGTAAAATGGCGAGGTTAAGTAATCATGTGAAACTTTATATAAATATAGTTTTGTTAAGAATCATTATCCTTTTATCACTTTTGAGGAAAAAAAGATGCATAAACCCAAAATCAGAGACAGGAATCATGTGGCTTTCCAAACGTGATTGTGATGTAATTTCTAGTGTCCCACACTGTGCGTTATGGTGAGACAGGATTACTAGGAGTCAAATATCTCCCTGAAAAAAAGTACTAGGTGGCCTAGATTTCTTCCCCCCCTTTCAACACATTACTGTTACAAGGCCTCTTTTAAATATAAGGATACAAATCTTATTGTATAAAAACTGAGGATCACTAATAGTGTTTCACAGATGTGCCCAAGAATTCTGCTCTTCCAATTATTTTAGTCACCAGAGAGTTGTCAAGCCAAAGAATGGAAATGAACCCAATTGCTATATCAAGCCTGTTGATGACATGAGGTGCATCCAAGAAAATTCACTGATTAAATGTGGTAGCTCTAGTTCATTCAGCATGTTTTTCAAACACAATTCAAGTAAAATATAAAACTAGTAAGAGACTACTTACTCCTCCATGTCCAAAGAATTCACAGTAGCAGCAATCACAGTATTTTCCTTCTTTTTGGTTTGTAGATGTTGAGGTGCTTGAGCTGTGTTCCGAACAGCTATCATCATCTTGGCTCTCTTCACCATCATAATGTGGATGATCATATATATCGCTGTGTTCACAATGCTGGCCCTCACAGTCAGGGTCACTATATTAAAATAGAAAACATATTTTTGACTAATTCTAGAAAGCAAGAATGCAAGATTAACTGAAGCCAACACACCACATATCTGATGAGGGTCATTTTTATCTGGTTGACTAACAAGCTTTCAGAAGATTCCCCAGAATACTCTATGCATTTAAATGAACAAACAAAAAAAACCTAAAGAAGTGTGTGTCAGACCAATAGGAAATTCTGACATGTTGAGCAGAAAAGAACCACCAGACAAGTGATATAAAGAAGGTGCATATTGTTTTTAACTAAATCTTAACACAGAAGATATAGTAGCTGCAGATGTTTAATTGGCTACTTATTTCTAAAATACAGATTGAGTTTCAAAGGGGCTGCTTCATGTGCCAAAAAGCCCGTGCTCCACCCAGCCTTGTGTCATCCTGTTTGGTCAGGCCTAATCCTGGAAGACTGAATGCAGATCTGGACCAGTCCTGGGTTAAACAGGACTCCCAGTTTGCCGAAGAATTAGCTGTTGAAACACCCCCTTTATGCTTCATACCTTTCAGCGCTATTGCTCCTACTGGGAAGGACCCCATCACCACTCTGATATGAAAACCAGCTGCCCCATTTCTGCATCAGATGCAGCGACAAAGGACTTCCCAGTAGGAGCAATGGCACTGAAAGGTAAGGAATACACTCCCAAGTTTCCAAGCCAGCCCAGGGACCAACCCGGATAAGCAACCTGGCCAGAACAGCATGGGCTCAGTTTGTGATTTCCTGGCCCATTTGCTCAGGGTCCAAGTTAATCTTCACCCATATCTACAGCAAAAATAACTTGAATTATATAACAAGACAAAGGGAAACAGCAACTATGAGCAAAAAGAGTAAAAATGGTGATGAACAACAATATCTCACCTGCAAACACTTGATGCAGCACTAACCAAGCTCTCTTTGGTTGAAGGAGATGCAACTGTTGTTGAATAAAGACCCAAATTTGTATCCACAAAGCTGGGAACAGTGGTGATAGCTCTGGGAAATGATGAAATATTGGAGCCTGGGAGATGGGGGGCAGAGGCTGGAGAAAGCACCACAGGAGAAAGAGAAGACAGTGGTGCTAAAGCAGTGGGACCATTTTGTGCTACAGCTGATGCAGAACATCTATGATCCTCTGAACTGATAGTATGGAACACATCACCTAAATGTAAGAAAGAAAAAATACACAGATTGTCTGAGTTAAAATTAAGAGGCACATTGACATCAGTGGCATTTTAAAATCTACAGGTAAAATTTCACCTCCTGATTTCCCTCCCAAAAAGTCATTGTAATACACTCAAATTAAGTGTCAGAGAGTTACAGCAGGGTATTATCTGTAAAGAAAGAAAGAACACAGATTTTCCTGATTGATTCTTTTCTTCTTTTGATAGATATGTTTTAATGATGTTTTAGTTCCTTCTTTTTTTACAAGTTAGTGGGATTTTTAAAAAAAGAATAATGAACAGAATCAGTTGTTTGTTTATTGACAACTTCAATGATGAAGAGAAAAGCCACAGCTGGCAATTATATGAGTAAAACACTCACTAGCTGAGCAAGAAAATCAGTGTTCAGAATAAGAGTAAGCTGAAAGAGCAGGCACAATTATTAGAAGAAAACTGTCAATGATGTCAGAAAAACTGATGAATCAAGAAGAGTGCAGGCCACAGAAAAAGGATGAGACAATTTTAACTTAGATTTGGCCTTTCATATAACTGGAATATATTTGTTTTCTGTGTATCAGGTTTCCAAGAAAACACTTGTGACACAATCTACCCTTCCTTCTCTTCATAATGAGAAGCCTTCTATCACACAACCCTCATAGAATGACTACTGACTACTAATGTCTATATAACCTTTGTGATTTTTTAACAGAACTTGAACCAGAAAGCTAACAAACAGAACAGAAAGATTCTCTGGTTCTGATTGTTTCAACTTTTTAGCTGAAAAAAGTTAAAGTCAGAAAATCCTGATGAACTTCACAAAGCATGGCATCCAAAGAAAGTGTTTATAGATTGCAGCATGCTTTAAATCACCACCAACCTTAACAAAAATAATGTAAGGAATGCACTATTTTACTTTCTGATTTTTTAAAGTCAAAATCAAATTATTTTGAGATGTGGTGCTGGAAAACAGTGCTGAGGATATCGTAGATGGCCACAAGGGCAAATAAATGGGTCCAGTGATTGGTGGGGTGGGGTGTTTGTTGATTTTTTGCATGTTTGGAAGTGCTATCTGTTTTGAGGTAAAAGCTGCTTGAAAATCATATTGATTTTTTAAAGTGGGACAGACAGTTGTGGGACTTTGAGAAATTGGGAGGGAACGTCAGGGTTTGCACAAGTGGGGTTGAAAGATTGCATGTAGCCAGCAGGCGTCAAGTTCTCCACTCCTGTTTTAATATTTTTCATTGTTTAAAAAACTCTTATCTAGAGCCTCCTGCACTAGATCAACATCCCAGACTAGTCAATTTGATCTGAGGTTGGAAGAAGGAACATCAACAGAAGCTTTGCTTCACCTGAGCTCTCAGGTTGACTAGTGGGGGAGGCCAGGCACAGGAGTCCACTGCTTTTATGTTAAGCCTCAGGGGGAGTTTTAAAAATTAAAAGAGGACACGAGAAGGGAAGAAATATCAGCCAGTGGAAGGAAATATGATTGGTTGTGTTGTGGATTATGAGAATCAAACATATACATATATTTAAAACTGCTTTTTTGACAAAAACAAAATATTTCTGAGTGCTGTGTAAAAGTGGAAAGTACAGTTAAAAAAAAGCCCTCATATATTTTGAAACCTGCCATATGGCAGAGCTCTGTAATTGTGTAAATGTTATGTAAACTGCTTTGTGAGCTTTATTAGCTAAAAAGAGGACAGCAGGTATATTGAATAAATAATTACCTAGCGATGATGATCTTTTAGATGAAACCTTAAACTGGTTGGTACTTGATTGTACTGTAGTAGCAGTGCAAGAGACTGAAGACGTTGCTGAAGATGTTGCCATAACTACTTTGTTATTGTGCATAAAAGCATCTTGAAAGTGATACAGACATTTTTTCTTTAATATATTTTCCTTCTTCTTGCTATCGTTCACTATCATTCCTTCATTTTCAATTGTTACAGGAAGGGCATTAGGATTTGGTTCTGCAGCAGGTGATGCTATCATATCATTCCCTTCAAATGGAAGAAAAACACAAGCTACCTAAGTAATTGAACATACTCAGAGCTGCTGTAATGCCATTTAAATTAAAATACTTTATTATGTATTCCTAGTTTAAGGAAATTAAAGCAGTTCACATATGCAACCTAACCTTCCAATCCAACTTCCTGTGACAAAGATGTTTAAGATTAGGGAAATTCATTTAGAATTTCTATTATTTGCATAATTTTAAAAGCTTTAAGAAATTAAGTTCTCAGAAATTCAAGAATCATTTCATGTTTATAGTTTTGCTTTGTTTTTAAACAGAAACACTGTTAACTCATAAGTAGGCTAGATTGGCCTCACTCTGCTGTATGAAAGAAACAGTATTCTGGCCTATTTGATCACATCAAACATTTGTATGGAAAGAAAACAAGGCAGGACAGAGAAGCATTCTACACTCAGTGAAAACAAAAGGGTGGTATTCTTGACTTAAGTGTGTCAGTTTTTAAAACAATCTTCTTAAGAGGTTCTCTAATAAAGAAAAAACAAAATCTTCTGAAAGTAAATAACCACCCCAACTTATGTCTATACCTTGAATCATCACATTTAACTTGTCATGTTTAGTGGTGAGTGATCCAGTATAGTATCTATGATAGATATCTCTCCCATCCCTACACTCATATAAGAGAGGACGAGATCCATGCTTCAATTTCACTTCATTGGGTGAATTTGTAATCCACCAACTGGTATAAAAAAAATAAGTAGCATTAAAAAAAAACCCCGAACCCAGTGCCTCTGGGCTGTTGCTGACCATAAATGTTCTCAGTGTCAGAACTGAGTTACATTCACAGTTCTTTCACACACAAAAAATTCCTAATCATCCATAATTAGTCATTTTGTTGCTGATAGTTAAAATGGCAGGTGTTTGGAAATATCTACCAGTAAATCCCATTTTACTTTCTGGCTAATTGCCCTAATATCTACATGATCGGGGTTTTTTTTGTAATTGTCTTCAAGGTCTACATCACATAAGGTATTTGGTAACACTGAAGTCAGCAACTAACTGCTTTTTCATACCAAGGCTTATAGTGATAGCCAATATAACTGGCTCTGTGAAATGTTACTAAGATTTCTGAAAAGCGTTCAGTGATCTGGAACTGAAACTGAACACTAGCAAGTAAATGGAAAGGCAATTAAAAAGCTAAAACTACAGAGCTGTTGCTGTAGCCAGTCTTGGGTTGAAATTAGATTTATCTGCTTTGCAAGGGTATGCAAGGTGGATGTGATTGTAAGAGATACATTATTAGGGATGGCAGGAATGCCACCTTCACCTCTTCCTGGGATGGAAGGGGTGCCTCCTCCTCCTCCACTGTCTCTTGGAGTGCCACCTCCACCCATGCCACCTGGATTTGGGGCTATGGAAACTGAAGCTCCTGCTCTTCCATTGATTGACCCCAAAGAAGCTTTATAAACCAGAGGTTCACCTATGGAGAACTAACTAGCCCAAGGTGGTGTTCAGCAAACTGATTCCAAGATATGCTTCCTGCACAGTTGGTAACTCTTCCCTTTCCCCCAGCCATCTTACATCCTTTGTCCAATGGTGTATTGCCTGAAATGCTCGACTTTTCCATATAGTACTGTTTGGCATTTGATGAGAGCGAAGAAAGATTTATTAGCAAACTTGCTGCTGTTCTTATGGAACTGATTTAGGATCACATGGTCTTGTGGTATGTAGGGCTGAAACAAATTCATTCTCTCCCTTCCCAGTGAATATATCCCTTTATTCCTGGGCTAAGAACAGATCTTTAGTTATATAACTAGTTATTTTTAAGATTTAAAATTACTGGGAAGTAAGGATGCAAGCTACAGGAAAAGGGATTCCACCTCAGCATCAGGAAGAATGTCTTGACAGTAAAAGCTGTTTGACAGTGGACCACACATTCCCTTGGAGAGTGGTCGAGTCTCCTTCTTTGGAGGTTTTTAAACAGAGGCTGGATGGCCATCTGTCGAGGTGCTTTGATTGTGAGTTCCTGTATGGCAGGAGGTTGGGCTGATGGCCCTTGTGGTCTCTTCCAGCTCTATGATTCTATGAAGGTTTAAAATAAATTACTGACAGCCAAAAGGGGCAGACTTCAGTCAGAAACATGGTATTGTAGGAAGATGATTAACTCTTTCCATCCTGCAGTCTTCCTGATGGAAATACCTTTCTCTTACTCACAGCTGCTTCAAGCAAGCACATTCACACAGAAAGCTGGTTAATTTCCACCTCACTTCCACGACTACACAGGAGAACCTAACCATGATTCACCTATGTCCTATCTGGTTTGCACCAAAAGCTATACTAGACAACAGTTAGTATGGAAACCAAGTAATTTTAAAATACCTTTTCTAATAGATACTTTATTCTTCTTTTCTAATTGTGTTAATATGAAAGTGAATAATATAATTAATAATTTCATTATTTTGTGAATATGTTTTGTAGTTGTGTTGCCAACGATCATGGTATGTAATCAGACAGCATACTCTCATGAGGTCTGTGAGGATTCAGAGCCATGGAAGGAATATTTCACCTACTTTTCTATACATTTTCTGTGATCTAACATCCTTTAATTCTATTTAAACAAAAACAAATTACATTACACTACCAGCTTTGCATTCTCTAGCCTATACTGAACTTTGAACAGGAAAGAAGGGTGTGAGAGAGAGAGAAAACAGGGCTTATGTTTCCATATCAGAAGTATTTACTAGCTCTCAAAGATCAGGGGGTTTTTTGTGCTGTTACAGCTTTGTGATTTTGTACATATAAGCCAAAACATGGGAACCTTCATGAATTAACATAAAGTGCAGCAGAATACATATACTAGACTCTTGACAGCACAAGAGCAAAAGGCCTAGTTCTCTATATTTATCCCAGAGGTGATATATCCAAATTACAGGGCAAAAGTTGCCCTTATTCTTTGTGAGCCTGAACAGGCTTGAGCACACAACAGTCTATACCAGTCAACTATGCTAAGTCCTTAATTCAGACTTCAAGGCTCCCACGGACAGATCCTGTAGTCCAAGTCTTGATTTCACTGTTCATTCACTGAATTCTGCAATAACTGATATTGAAATGAACAAGTCAATCATTCACTGTAAGGCGGATCTGGATGTGAATTTTTGTTTGTTGTTGTTTGTTGTTGTGCCTTCAAGACATTTCTGACTTATGGCAACACCAAAGTAACCCTATCACAGGCTCTTCTTGCCAAGGAGGTTTACCTTTGCCTTTCTGAGGCTGAGAACCTATGATTTGCCCAGGTACACCCAGTGGGTTTTCCACTTGAACCAATAGTCATAGTCCAAAAGTTTAAATGTTAGTACATTCCTAACATTGAATACATGTTGCCACTTGAACCATCACTTCACTGGATATTGTGTAGAGCTGGACAGTTCCAGCACATTCATGCAGAGATACTGTAAGTATTCTGAGAAGCTCTTATTCTAACATAGGAATCTGGAAAGTGACAGCAATGCATACTACCAATGTCATGGATAGTCCACAACAAAGGATCCCAGTGAAAGACACAGGACGAATCAGAAGGGCTTTAGCAACGGAAGCGGGGTGCTGGATTATGGCCGTTATTTATAAGTCTGTACACTTTTAATATTATTTGCCTATGTTGCTCATCAGCACCATACAATACTCCTAAAGTAGAATGTGTATAAAAATAGTGTGTATTTTTTACATACTGACTAACTGTATTGTGTTTATCGAAAGAATGTAATTCACCATCATTACAAAAAACTTAATCTCTACAACCCAGAAGGAAGGAATGTGAAGTAATGGAGACAGCACAGCTAACCATTTTTTTACAGTTTTCTACCTATTGTATCTGCTGGTAAATACAGCAAATTCTATATTTATCTACATTAATCCCCATTCTGACGTGTATCTGCAAATATCCTAAACCAAACGGGAAGCTGAGTTTGAATCATCTTGTTCACACACTATAATAGTATAAAGAAATCACTAGAACTAGCTCTGTCAAGAATAGAGGGATTTACTGTAACATCCAGAATAGCAATGTCATTTTTTCAATAGAATGAAACAGAATTATACCCTCACCAGTTAGTTCATCTTGCAAAAAGTTGGAAGCATACCAGTTCTTCTCATTCATGACTTCTGATTCCCAAATGCTTAAAAATTCAGAACTCTTCCAGTCTGTAGTATTCCCAAAACCACTTGAATAGATATGATCTTGGAATGATGTATTGAGTATTTGCTGATGGTCTGCATGATTCTGAACCAGGGCCTACATAACAAGAATATGTTTTAATTAGAATTCTGTTTCCATCTATCCCAAAAGTATTATGCCTACTGAAGGAAAATGTGGCAACTGAAATGTAAATACTTCTGTCTACTGTATATTCAACATGGCACTAAGACAACAAATGTCCACTGGCCATTCTTGCAGGGTGATTCTGAGAGTTGTAATCTCAAAAAGTAACACTTATAAGCTATTTTTCTGATGTGGTGTCAATGTATGACTTGAAGAAGGTTATATGTGGGACCAGATATTCTCCATATTGCTCTTTTTTCATATTCCGTAATCAGTATGTTGCTAGAATGAGCTCTCACACAGTATTTACAAACAGAATGATGAAGTAATTTTTTACTTCCTTTTTACAGTCTATAGTACACATGCGTAAACAGGGGTAAATAAAAAATTTAATTGCACTCTTGAATAATGTTAATCTCAATAAAACCTAATATTACAAAAAAATCTTAACTTTTTAGCATCTTGAAAGAAGCATTGACATGTTTCTAATTTTAAAAGTGCTTGATTAATTGGTTTTTGTAAAAACTAAAATGTTATCTGATAATGACCACAAAATCTGTATTACTGACAACAACATTTAATAACATCTGTTATATGAATTATTTATTCTGAGCAAATGAAGTTATGCAGGGCATTTCCTGGAAGTGTGAAAAAACTGCTTTGAAAGTCTTACCTTATTCTGTTCCAATGGTGGAGCAGTATAAAAGGAAGAGTGGAGCGTAGGAGATAATTGAGGAACAGTAGGAAGTGGTATTTGTCCGTGAATGTGAGGATAAAGATGAAGGCCAGGATGGGTAGGCTTTTCTGGAATATTAAACTGGTGACCAACAGGAAGACACCTCTGTTCACTGTCTGAGGAAGAGGGGCCTGGGGTTTCCTGTTTGCAGATATGGCACTCACAACAAGCTGGTACTTGATCAGCCTGCCAGACATGAAAAAGAACTTGCAATTTTAAACAGATAGCAAGATCAAAGAAAAAAGCAAGAGCAGAGAAAAAAGCTTCTTTAACTTTTAAAAGGATTATTATTTAGCTGCAGTCGAGTGTTCCTTTTTTCCTACTATCTATCAGCTTCTGAAGCATTATCATCCTTTCTAATGAGTCATCTTAACTCATAATATATCCAAAGTACAACAGCTCTCATTTGGTCATTTTGGCTTCTAGAGAGACTTCACCTTAATTTGTTCTCCAATCCATTTATTTCTCTTTTTGGACATCATTTGGAGGAGTAAATCAAGGCTGAACTTTCACTAGAAGCCAAGATGACTAAACCAACACTGTCATACTTTGGACATATCATGAGAAGACATGACTCACTAAAAAAAAATAATGCTCGGTAAGGTAGATGTCAGAGGAAGAACACATTCCAGGTGGATAGACTCAATCAAGAAAGCTATGGGCTTGAATCTACAAGACCTGAGCAGGGATACTGATAGGGTGACTTGGATGACTCTCATTCATAGGGTCACCGTACGTTGAAACTGACTTGACAGCAGTTAACAACCACCACCAGGAATGGATATACCAGGGATGGATATATGGTAGACATGGTAGCTAGTCTGGACATTGAAAGATATAAATAATTAGGATAGCAGATATATTGTTGGAGGAGAGAATATAGACAGACGGTTGCAGTAATCAAGGAGAGAGATGTCCAGGGCATTGACATTTTTAGCTAATAGGATATGGAGAAAGCTGGACTTCCAAACTGATATGCAGCATGATATGTCTTTGCATACAAGGAAAAAGGAAGATACTGCATATATTCGACTATAAGCAGACCTCATATTTAAGTCAAGAGCAGGTTTGAGGGCCAAAATTATGGATTTTGATATGACCCGTGGATAAGTCCAGGGTAAAACCTATGTAAAGCCATGTAACAAAGGATCTAAAGTGGATGAAGCAAAAGAAAACATTGCATGGATAAGTTGACTCAAGTTTTTTGGGGTCAATTTTTTAACCTAAATTTCTAGACATATACATGAGTATATAAAGTAATTAAAGATAAAGTGTCTCTTTAAAGATAGAGGTTCTCTGCTCTTACTAATTAATGTTATAGAAGATTTTATGTTAGCTTGCAGGGGGTTGGTCCCCAATGTAGCACACAATCTATGCGAAGAACAGATTTTAAATCCAGGCCAAGTGACCCACTATGGAGACTGGGTATTATTAGATCAAAGTTATCTAAACCTTTTCCAAAATTCACTTTATAAGATGACAGTATGGACAATAATTGCACAATGCCCTCTGAAAAACAAGAGATAGAAAGCTAAATATTAGGGGGTGTAGAAACAATGATGAGATCAAAACCTGGGGGGAAAGGACCTTTTTCTGTATAAAATGTTTAAAGAAACATAGAAGAATGTTACTTCAAAGTTCAAGTACAGTAGTTCTACAAACTGAATCATCTGTACCTTCTGAGTGGGGTATGATGGCACAGGACTGTCCCTTTTGCTTTCATCCTTTCTTATCACATTACTTCCATTTATTAAATCACTTTCTTGAATTCTTGGCAGATGACTACTCCTCTTATCAATAGGTTTGTCAGCATCACCTTCTGATGAACTGCTGCTAGTGCTGCTACCCTGGGGAGACTAATATATAGTGTAAAGGCAAAATAATTATATTTCATTATAGTTCTTATTTGATAAAATAAATTCATGAAACGTATTTCAAAAGGGGAGTACCTTCATCTTTAATGCTGTGCTCTTGACACAATAATTCAACTGTCTGTGGATTCCACTGGCATTTTCTGTGTCAGCATTATCACAGTGATTAAGGGAGTAAAGAGTCTCAAGTTTTTCTGATACTGATTCAACTTCTTCATTTTCAGTATTGCTGTGAAGAAAAAACCTTATTTCTCTAACATGTACAGTAAGCCATGGAGTAAACATCTCTGAAATGAAATTGAAATGAACAATTTCCACTGGTTTATTGATGAAAACCTTCCATCTAGAAATAGGCTGCTGATTTGTTGTTGTTGTTGTTGTTGTTTTTAAGTTTTAATTTCAGTGGAATTTGTTAAGAAACTCACATCAAGCCCCCCAAAAGCTTCTAGGCACAAGTCTCCATTCAAAGATTGACATTTAGGGAATATCTAGATTTGACATTTAAAAGGATGTCAAACTACATTTTAGCTGTGACAAGACTGATTCAAATACATGAAGCATACTATCTATATAACTGATAATTACTCTGTGAAATGGAATAGCTGTTATAGTGTCCAGGCCCATTTCATTTTAGAAGGCTTAATGGTATATTCTGGTATATTCTGCAGAGTGTGTGTGCACATGCACACAAGTACCCACATGTTTTCCCTATATTTATGGGATTTACAACATAGATGAGCCCAGTTACAGGATGTGAGGATCTTATCTACTGGGAAATGCAGGCAATGTCTGAAAGATTGCTCCCAGATATAAGGCTAATACAGAGATTCTTGAGCATTGTGCTACAACCAGAATATTTCAGATCACACATATGTAAAGGTGCTGGGGAACAAATTTGTCATTTTGCCTGTTACTGAATACACCAGAATAGACCACATATCTTTTGCACTGCCCCTTAGATACTAGTTCCAACAGTTCATATTTTGCTTTGATCAAAAAAATACCAAGACTTACAAACTTGGTTCAGAGCTATTATCAGTCAGAATGAGCTTTGGTCTCTCTGTCTGCTGAACAGTGAAAGGAGAACTGGAACTGGATCCTGAGCTTCCTGATGACATACTAGATAGGTGGATTTCAGACAGACAATCTGGAGCAGAATCAATTTGCAGTGGCAGGTGATGATTATTATGAATATCATCCGTAACTGGTGAATCCATAATTCCACACATCAGAATATGAGAAAGACTGCAGTCATCACATGTACATCTGTTCATGAATTTAAAATACCATACTGTAATTAGCACAATAAAAAAACAGTTCAAAGCCATTAAATGTACAGTCCCTGATTGAGCTCTATTAGCGATTAACCAGTGGCCCCTAGAAATTGGATGCATCATTAGTCTCATCACAACCCTTCATGATCCTGTTGTTATGCATATTTTTCAAGTCGTGCAGCCTAAAAATAACAGGCTTCCTGGATGACAAGTGTTCTATAGCACTGGACTTACAATATGGGTATCAGAAGTGATCAAGGCCTCACTTAAGGATTGGTAGTTATGGAGGTCCTCAGCGAAATAATAGCAAACCCACTATTGAAGAAGTCAGATTTAGATCCCTTGGTTGTGGAGAATTCTTGCCAAGTTTCAAACCCACTATTTTTGAGTAAAGTTGTGAAGGTCATGTCAGCATCAAGTTGTTTTGAAGTTGGACCCTGTCGAGCTTGGTTTTACAGCTAGATGAAAAGATTCACTGCCCAGATCACCGCGGTGGATGTGTATGTGACTCTATTAGACCTTCCAGATCTCTCCGTAACTTCCAATAGTAGTTACCTTTGGGACTCTCTGTAATGAAACTTTAGGGCACAAAGTTATCTATTAAGTTTCCTGGCCCAATTGAAGATTCTGGTTCTGGCTGTCAGACCCTTCAGTGATATGAGACCACACATTAATACTAGCACTGAAGTCCCTACTCTACACTGAAGACCTACCACTGAGTCATTATGCTGACAGATTCTAGGGATAATGCTTTCTCAGTGGCAGCCTCTTTGGGAATCCTCCCCAGAAGTGTACATATGGTCCCTTTACTACCAGATTAAAAATATCTGGAAACTATTTATTCCAATTTACATTCGGTGTTTAAGCATTATTACAAGCTGTTGGTGTGTGAGTTAGGTTAATTATAAGGACAGGTTGCTTACTATTTCTTTAAGTGTTTATCTATGAATTGAAACAAATGGGTTAGCACCTGCGTAGCAGCTTCCTTCAGAACATTCTAGAGCTGAGTAACTACTTGGCAGGCTCCCCTCCTCCTCCCTCATACATGCAGGCTCCAGCTCAGGTACTGTATTCTCTTCAGTTTCCAATCTGCTGCTTAATGAAATCAGCAAGGCAGAAAGAAGAGAGGAGAGGAGAGTGAATTCACAGGTGACCACTTGAAGAACCACTGTTACAGGAAAACAACTCATCCTAATTTTTGTGGTCTCTGTGAATCACACAAATGTAATTGGCTTACTGGAGACAGGAAACATCATGCCAATACAGAAGTCAGTACCAGTCTGCTGAGTGTTGCATGTGCCATGGTTCTAAAATCTAAGCAGACAAATACTAGGGGGACTGAGCAGCCACTAATTTGCCATTGCAATTCCTTCAAGAGTGAAGATTTTTGCAAATGAGATTTAGAAGTGGTGTTTTTGCAAATGGATTTAGAAGGTTTACTTTTAGCCAGAGAATCCAACTTCAGTGTGGATTCCTACAATGCAATCTCAAGTAAAAAAAACCTCACTTGGTAAATCTTCTACAGACAGCAGTGGGCTGAATCTTGCATCCCTCACTGAGTGAGCCAAGGCATGAGCATAGGAGGGAGGGGGGTACTCAGCTTAGGAATGCATAAATACAAACATTTTGTATTTTTGTGTGGCAATTTGTGATGACAGTGTACCCTGAACACTGGTTTAAAATAAAGCAATATGCACAAATTTCACTGGATTATGGCTCATATGTTTTATGCTAATTAATGTCCTCATTATTCAAAGTTAAAAGGCCAATATTTTCTTATGAAATCATAATAACTAATATTTAACTCTATCTACTCACCTGCGCCTGTAATTACAGTTGGGACAGTCTGAAATATTCAGTTGTGATGACAACATATGCCTCATGGTGTCTGTAAAGCTATTTTCTCCAGATACTGCTTTCTTGCCATTTATCTAAAATGAAAAAAGGTTAACATAAATATTGCAAATTTTACTTTAATATAATTTTAATTATATCTGATGCATCAGTAAATAGCCTTTGATAATACACATACCAAATAAAAATATCCATAAACTGCTCGTTTGAAACAGGTAGTACTAATCAATACCTATCTTCATGTTGTGTGTCTTCAAGTCATTTCCAATTTATATAAACCTAAGGTAAGCCTATTATAGGGTCTTGTTGGCATGATTTGTTCAGAAGAGGTTTGCCATTGCCATCCTCTGAGGCTGAGAGAGTATGACTTGCCCAAGGTCAGTGGGTTTCCATGGCTGAGCCAGGATTCGAATCCTGGCCTCTCAGAGTCCTAGTCCAACACTCAACCATTACACCAAGCTGGCCCCAAAATTATACCCATGATATTTTAAGATGCTTGCAAATCATGACTTGCCTGATCATCTGGGATTAATAAAATTGCTCCCAGATGACGAAGATGAATGAAGACTCACATACTTAATTTCATCATAAATTTAGCCTTTTAAATAAAAAAAGAAATAATTTACAGTATACATGTTAAGTGGAGTACTTAGAACATTCAGCAATGATCCACAAATGAACACAGACTGAAATATGGTTTTGTATGACCTTGCTTCATAATACAATTTAAAACGGGTCTTTGATATCCTCTGTTACACTATACAAATTCAAATTGGATCAAAGAGTCACCAAACCTGGCTGCAATCTAATGAGACCAAAATAAAGACCACAGTAAGGTTTTGGACCCAATCTATGGATTACTTTATTTATCTCCCAAATACGCATTTTGGATTTCTGTATTCTTCTCTCTAATATGAAGCAATTTTGACCAAACCTGACACTTCCATTTAGGTCAACATTCTCAATATTTTCATGTACATTTTGAACCAATACACAAATTTCAACTGTGGGGGGAGATTACTGAGTTTGGTCCATTTTTCACAGGATACTATGCAACAAAGGACTGCAGGCATTAACATTATCAATTTGTATATTATTTGCAAATTTTTCATATTCACGGGGGTTTTGTTCCCCTAACCCCCGCAAATAAGGAGGGACAACTGTATTACTCATATCATCTTAGACCCATAGCAATGCTGGCTGGGGCTGAGAGTGGTTGTAGTTCACAGTATCTGGGAGTTACCAGTTTAGAAAAGACAGTTCTGTGATTTGTGGTATCACATGTCAGAACTGCCCCTACCTTTTACATAAAATAAATAAAGTTGATCTCTACAGAACACAACGTACCATATATTTTCGACTGATCTCATGCATAAGGCGAGGGAAAGTTTTGGGGCCAGAGTTATGGATTTCAGTATGACCCATGGATATGTTGAGGGTAAAACGCTGAGGTTCCTCAGGTCCATGATGGGTCTTCAGCATTTCCCTGGCAATGGGCAGAGGCTGTTTCTCTGCCACAGCAAGGAAGCACCAAAGAGCTCCAGTTGCAGCCATTTTTTCCTTGGAGTGGGGTTAAACAGTCACAAGCGCCCTCTGCCCCTTCAATCCTGCCAAGAAACCTACTTTTACAGTAGACTCTCCCCGGAATGGAAGCTCTTTACTGCTGACCTGTGCACAGATGTCTTCTCAAAGAAGGTGAGGAGGAGGCAGGGTGGAGAGTTAGGGGAGAGCCAAACGTAAAAAGGAGCTAAGGCAGGGAGGGAGAGAAAGTATGTGTGTGAGTCTGTATGTGTGCATACATGCTAGACTAGGAAAAGAGGGGGAGGAAGGTGTCTGTGTATGTTTGTGACTGGATCAGCTGTTGCTCCCATAGAAATAAAATAATGTTCTTAAGGTAGTCATACTAGAATAATTTGGCTGTCAAATAGAGGATCCAATGTCAAACTCCTGACATTAAAATTCATCAGAAAATTTCCAGGCGATGGCTGTTAAATCTTTCTTGTGGCAACAGTTCCTCCCATCAGCATTTCCATACGTATATATTTACTTGCAACTGACAATAGCACTCCATACATCTACTTTACTTCACAAAACCTTGTATCGCAATGTATCTGTTAATCTTTACACTGTTGCAAGACTAGTCATTATTTCTCCAAAATTACCTCAAGACAGAACTCAACCTATTTATTTCTTCAAATATATCAGAATACATCTGATATTCTTTACTGTGTCATCATAATATTTCATCATTTATTCATAGCCTCAAAGTGGTTATTATTATTATTTATTATTTATAATTAATTTTTGGAAAGAATTTTTAAAACTGTAGATTAGTTATTTAAAAATATTGTGAGCTACTACTGTGTTTCCCCCAAAGTAAGACAGTGTATTATATTAATTTTTGCTCCCAAAGATGCGATAGGTCTTATTTTCAAAGGATGTCTAATTATTCCATGAAGAAGAATTCACATTTATTGTTGAACAAAAAAAAAGAACATTTATTATGTACTGTATATACTGTATATTTATATACAAAAACTTTGCTAGATCTTACTTTCGGCAGAGGCCTTATATTTAGCAATTCAGTAAAACCTTTACTAGGTCTTATTTTTTGGGGATGTCTTATTTTTGGGGAAACAGGGTAATATTTGTGCATTTATTTAAAAGCTCAGTCGCTTTGTCCGCTGTGTTACTGAAATTTGTATGAATAAGAGCTTTTTAAAGCCTTCTGGTGAATGATATGGACAGGAAAAGTCCATATGTATTAATATGCATGGACTGAAGCAGCTGGGGAAATGTTGTTCCTGGGCGCAGTTCCTGATTTATTCCACCTTTTCTGGTGAAGTAGTAGAAGACAGTAACCTAAGAGTCCCTAGCATATGACAACCCACAGACCTAGTAGACCCCATGGAGATGTGATAATTGCATAATAAATATCTGTGTAGAGTTTGAGCTGATAATTCTGAAAGGCAAGTACTAATTCCCTTTTCCACCAGGGCTGCTGGTCAGAAGAGGCAAATGCAAGCAGTTTGTCAGAACACTATTGTCATGGCCAGCCAAGAGATGGAGTCGGAGGAGGAGGAGGAGGACATGGCTCCTCAGGAGCAAGAGCACTTGGAGGCTAGACCAGGTCCCAGTTCTGCCATGCCAGACCCCAGCCCTGACATTTCAGCCCCAGGAGTGGGAGCCCAGCCAGGCTCTAGCACTGTGGAGCTCCCTTCAAACGCTCAGCAGCTGAATGTGGCTTCAATGGAAGAATCCAGCTCAGAGGTTCCCTCTTTTAAGGAAAGGAGGGCTGAGAGTGCTTGTGTATGTCAGTCCGCCAGGCTTGCAGAAAAGCAAGTTGTTAATAAAGCACAGCTGCCAAAAGGGAGGGTGTCTCCTACTTAAGCACCTGTGGAATGCCATCCCTTTGCCAGAACTTTCTGAAGGTCTCTTGGTGTGACTGTGTGCTGGCTTTGTGTCTCTGGAACTCTGGTTTGACTTGATCTTGGAACGACTTGGATTTCTGCTGCTTTCTCCTTGCCCTGACCTCGGACCGGACTGACTTCTGTAACCTCTCCAACCCTGACCTCAGCTCTGGCTTTTGGACTATTCTTAGGAACAAGATTTAGGTTTGTGGAACTGCCTTATCAGCTTTGGTTGGTGTGTGCTGGCCGCAGTCCAGGACAACTATTGGAACAAATAAGATCTTGGAACAATTGCAACGATCATCTTGTTCCTGGGAATTAAGCATCACCAGTAATACTGTGCTGCTAACCATCATGAAGCTCCCAGATGCACTGGCCTTCCCTAGCCTGGGGTTCCAGTTACAGAAGGAGACTAAGCTTCATGCTTCTGTGCTACATGCCTGCCTGTAAACTTCAGGGCATAAACCCAACTGCTAGTTCCAACTAGAATAGAGCAACTTAACTTCCAAAAAGTCAGTACTTACATACATTACATACATTTACTTACATTTACTCTAGCTACTCTACTTACATGTACTCTAGCTAGGTTTAACATTTGGATTTAGGCCCAAGAATTCAACCAGCTCAATACAAGGGTAAGTGTGGGCCCCTCTAACCACTCCCGAGTGCTCTGACACATATTCCCAATAACTACAGAACCCGTTTTCAAATTAGTGTGTAACAGTAAATCTGTGATGAAACCTAAATTCTGAACCTTCTATAAGTGTCTTTATTTCACTCTACCCCACGTTCCTACCTAGAGGGCATAAATAACTTAAAACCATGATGGCACGCTTTCCAGAAGTGGCATGCAATGCCATTTCACCGGGCACTCAGCAGGGAGGAGGAGGAACAGGCATGCACATGCCCACTTCCTGGACTTTTCCCGGCCTTCAGCTGTCTCTCAGAGACACCTTGGGGTCGGGAAAAGCGTGGGGAGAGAAGGAGCAACCTGTGCCTCCTTCTCTGGTACCTTTCTCCCCAGGCCTTTCTCTTCAGAGACAGCTGGAGGCCGGAAAAGGCGCAGAGAGAACAGTCCCACTCCGTAAGTCGGAAGTCCTGCCTCTGCCACCGGGTAATAACCGCTGCTGGAAAATTGTTAGTTGGGGCATGTGGCCCCAAAAAGGTTCGCCAACACTGCCCTAAAAGCACCAGATCCTGTCTGATCTTGGAAACTAAACAGATCAACGCTGGTTAGTATTTAGATGGGAGATGGCCCAAGAATACAGATGCTGTAGGCTATATTTCAGAGAAAGAAACTGACAAAACCACCTAAGTATTCCTTGCCTAATAAAATACTATGAAATTCATGGGGTTGCCATAAGATAACAGGCAACTTGAAGGTATGTGCGTGCGCACCCCCACATCCACACACACCCCTTATGTTTCAGTTCTTTCCATGTGGAATAAAATATGCATGATAGTGAAAATTGTGTTCCCTACTACTCTTTTCCATGCAATTTGTGTGGAGGAAAAGTTTAACAAACCCAAACAACTCTTTTGCAGTAGAGAAATGTGTGTTATTTTAATTTTTCACCACATGGCCTCAAGTTTTGTGTCTTAATTCCCTAATAAGAGAGGCCAGATTTTTCACAGATTGCTGACCTTGTAGTAAGCCATAATAAAGATGTCAAAGGTCTTTTCTGGTTTGAGCCATTTCTGGTATACATCCTATACAAAATGGGGAGGGAAAGAAACTGGCAAACCCTATGCCCCCCAATGCCATTCCTTAACAACTAACCTGAACTCTTTCAGACTAGTGAGGCAAACCTTTGACCAAACAAGAATCTCTTTCATTCATGTTATTCACTAAAAAATATTCTTCACAACCACATAAACCTAAATCTTCCAGTACCTCTACCCACTGCTGGTATGCAGATCACAACATGCTAGCAGAATGCCAATAAGGTCCACACATTTCCCATTCCTGCTGTAAAGTTTAGTGCCAGCCTCATAAGTCGAATCTCATTTCCTTTTCCACAAAGCCACTGAAATCACCTGCTCCCCTCTTAAAGAGCAGCATTTCTTAGCTAAGAACATACAGAATGGAAAGGACAACATGCCAGGCAGAAGCACTGTAGCTGAAGAGCAGGAGCTTTAGTTTCTTATCATTAAGGACCTGCACACCAGTAATATTTTCTCGCTAAAAGATGAAGAGTGCTTCTATTCTGACATTTCATGAATGTAACATTCTGAAAGCAGTAGTCACAAAAACACAGAAATTCCTGGATGACAACTGTATTCAGCAGAAAACCAATCCAAGCCCATCAGTGGAAGAGGCATCAACCAGAAGCCTTGGAGGAATATTAACAGGTCTGATCATACTCCTGATCATGTAACCTGCCGCCCCCCCCCCCCCCAAGCAAAAGACCCTCAAACACAACTTGGAAAAAGAAGAAGCGGTGTTATTAGGCACTCACACTGATCTTTTTACACCAGTGACTGAGATAACAAAATATAAAATTTTGGGTAGGAAACTGACAGACTGAATGCTATTTTCACTGAAAAGGTCCTCTGGTAGCAATACTAGTCAGTAGTAGAATCTGAAGGCATCTCTAGCTGGCCCAGACTTTCTTCAAAAATACCAAAAATGATCTACTGAAGAATGATATGCGGGACTAGAGTTAGACAGTGATAGAGGCTTAGAATCTAAAGCATGGAACCCCATTTATGGTCCATGTCTGAATTGCCTTTAAAACAGAGTAAATGCCCATGATAGTTTTGCCTGCTTAACACAACTGTTTTTAACCAGTGAAACAGGTAGGCTTTTGGACATGAATGTTGAGCTTATTATAAAACAACTTGTAAGCCAGCATCATAATAAACACATTTACACTGAAAGAAGACACACTGAGTTTACTGAGATTACCACTTAATACAAATACAGTCGCTCTTTTGTTGCGGACCCCCCGCGTGAGTTCGAAATCTCACACATATTCAAGGGCCATAGGCTTGAATGGGGTGTGTGCCATGTTTGCGCACCCCATTAAGGTTAATAGCGGTCACCCCTCCGTGGATTTCCAAGTCCGCGGGCTTGGAGGGGCAACTGTACCTAGGAATTTAACTTAATGCCACAAGGCATTATCCAAAATTTTAAACTGGGTTAGATTATTTGTAATACTAGATATAATCAGTAATGCAATATAAGAGTAAATTAAATGTTTCAAAGTTCCTCAACCAAACAGACACACGCACACAAAAAAACCTGTTTAGGCCTAAAGGTATGCAGCTGAAGCCAATTTGTATGGAAATGCACTATAAGAATATTAAAGCTGTCAATATTTTAGGAGAGCTTTCTCCAGTCAGATATTATTTTCACATGAAAGGCCCTTTCCTCATCTTAACATACACAACTGACAGTGTTCTTAGAGGGTTATGAGATCCCTGACTAGACACAAAATGTGAGCAAATAAGAAAGAAGCTTAGACAGATAGATATATCTTACGGTGGAAGTTTGTCTTAAGGTAAAAGGAGGTTAAGGTTTATTAAAGGGCCCATTCATATTGAGTGACAACAGACCAAAGAATGACAAATTCACAGAATATCACAGTTGGGTATAATCAGACCTCTGAAAGCCATATAATCACCACATGCCTTTGCAAGCGCAGAACACTGGCCATGGCTACACGAACAAAAGCAATCCTACCCTTTGACATTCTCTTCAACTAATTTATAAAGAGTTTAGCATTGCATTGCTTCAAAGATCTGAGGAATACTCTTCAGCAAACTAGCAATTCCTGTGGAGAATTTAGGACTGCCTGTAGGATTGCTAAACTAGTATGCAAGCGCCCTATTCGAGCATATGGGGCTTGAATATGCGTGAGATTTCAAACTTGCAGGGGGGGGGGGTCCAGAACGGATTCACCATGAGGTCAAAGGGGCGACTGTATTTCAAGGATGAATATCAACTAACTGCATCAAATGCTACCATTCTGAAATCCTGCATTTGAAAAATACTTTAAGAGCAAAGACCCAATACCTGATGTGGTCTTCAAAGAACTGGCAGCTTTTCTTGATACATCAAATGTACTGAGTGAACATTCTTCAGTGCTGCAGGAGATTCTTGTACGATATGAAGAGTTCTGCAAGGCAACTGAAGAAGGTGTTCAGTTGGAGATACAGTAAAGTCCTGTATCATAAACATAAATTCCTTACATTTCTCTCACAAATTTTCAAGGAGCATTGTGAGAATTTGACACACATATCTATTGACTACTGAGTCTTGCAAATGTACAGTTGCATTCAATCAGAATATTTACACAAGAGGAATGGGATGTTTGTATGGCAACTCGCTGAAAATGGAAGAATCATATTCAGGACTCAAAAGGAGAATTCTATAACTTCACTTTTATAATGTAAGAACGTATTATTGAAAAAAATTGCTAACAATCCCTTTTGATCTGACTTTGCCATGGTCAGTGTTGATACTGAACACAGGCTAACATCACTTACTTCATTTCAACAAGACAATGATGGGCTTAAGCTGTGTAATAAGGAACTGCCTGCATCTGTACTAATCTAGGGCTTTTCTCTCCCCCACCCCCTCAGCTTTCTATTTCTAAGAACTTAAAGGACATGAAGACAGGGATTAAAAGAAGCCTGACTTTCTCTAATGGGAGTGTGACTAAAGAATCACTCTTTAATATCAGCTTGGGGAAGACTGCAAAGACAGCAATCAATTATTCTTCCTGAATGATGACAAAATGGTAAGCATTATCAGGAACCATTCCGCTCTAAGTAACAGATCATTGTATACATGAATACTGATCTTCAGCTGGGAGTGTCCGTATTTATGTAGCCAAAACAACGACAACAATCAGGAAAAGTGAGGTATCAGCATGCTTACTGTAGCCCAAATACAAGAAACCTTAATGTGGGAAACACCTCAAAAGCAGTCCTGTGGGGTCTGTGTGTTCAATACTATGAAATGATAACACCATAGAGAGGAATCAGCTGTGGAAGAAAGGGGAATGGAATGGAACTTGGACTGCAAAGCACTCCACAATGCAACGTTTTGTTGCAGGTCCCACTTCTATACACAACAAGCCATTTTAATTTTTCAAATATTGTTTCTTATCTAGCCAATGTAGCACTGCACAGACACCAGAGGAACATATCAGCAGACCTGAGGCAAAAGTCCAAAAAGGATCCTTTTGGAGAGAAAGAAAGAAAGTGGGAGAGAACTGGAATAGAAAAAAATGTCCAAAATGAGAACCTGTCATACAGCAGAAGTACATCTTTATTTCAAGATCTACGAGAAGAAAAAATACAGACTATTGTTCAATGAAACTGTAGAGTGACCTAATGTGGATAATTCTGTACAATGAACTTCAAAGCAAAGAGTTGATAAAGCTTAAGTGTTCATACCCAGTAACTATTTTATACCCTATTGATGGTTTCAGAACTAGATGTGACAAAAGTCAATACAGTTATGCCAATTAGAAAGCTATGTGACAATTCATCCACCAATTACTGTGGTTTGTGTTACTGTAGAGGGCTTTTCTTTACGTTCCTGTTGTTGTTGTTGTTAGAATACTGCCAGTCATGCTTGGGCAGCTTTCTTCCCACATTTAATGAAAACTGCAGTATAGCAGCTATTTTGCCATCTACTGAAGTGCTAGAACAAGACAAAAATGGGACATGGATGATCCATGATGCAGATTATGTAAGACTACGTAACTTTCTCAAAATACAGGGGAATGGCAATTTCAAAGTTTTCTTATGTAACTGAATGAAGGTAGGATGAACCATTCCGTGTAGTAACTTTGGAGCACAGATGGGATAGTGCAACGGATAACATATTTGAGCTATGAATTGGAAAGTTTGTCTATCCTTATTTGTCTACTGGGGTTATGGCTTTGAGTAAGCCACTTTTTCTCAATCTGTACTCCCCTCACCAAGGAAAGATTATAATCTAATTTACAAGAGATAAGAACAAATTACAATATGTATGTAATGCACAGCAATGTTAAATGAATGCTATTATTAAATTTAAAAAAAAGACTTGAGATGGAAGAAAATCCCTAGAAGAACAAATGTGTTCAACAAATGACACTCCAGTGTAATTAAGTAACAGTTCTCAAGAAACAGTTTGTGTTTGTCATTTTTCCTGCTTTCCCTATTTTTCTAGCAATTATGAGCAGTGATTATTCTATTTCATTTAAAAAAAACCACAGCACGGAAAGATGACACTTCTTGTCATTCTTGCAATTTAAAGTTATAAAGATGACCTCAAAGAATGCGCGTATAAGTAATATTTCCTACATATGGTAACAACTGCAATTGTGATAAATAGACAATATACCCCCATCTGAAGTTTTCAGTTAAACGTTACCTCCATATCCCTTTTTTAAATACAAAACTCTTTCATAAAGATGTCAAAGCAAGCACAAAAAGCACACCCAGTGATAAAACTTCTATACTAGAATGTATACTTTTTCTAGACACTGTAGAGACTTAATGAGAACTTAGTTTACTTATTTTTTATTTTAGTAAAAATATATTATTTTTTTAAAGTCCTAAAGTACTGGAGAAATGTCTTACTTAATATACGTAACAGTTCCTCTGTATAAGAATGAGGTTTGCACTATAGCCGGATCTCTGTACCTGCAGATTCTGCATTCAACCATCCACAGTTTGAAAACATTTAAAAAATAACAACATCAATTCTGAAAAGCAAACCCTGATTTTGTCATTTTATACAAGGGACACTATTTTACTACTCCAATGTATATCAAGGGACTTGAACATCCACAGATTTTGGTATCTAACTGGGGTGGGAGGAAATCCTAGAAGCAAAGCCCAGTGCATACCAAGGGCCCACTATACATACACGATCCCACCTTCTAGATATGGTCTAATAGAGCATTTACTCTTGTTTAGGAATGGAGGCTTTCCACTGACGCGTAGTTAGGATTTTTCACTGACTATCTGTATAATTGCACAAGGCACTAATCTTCAAACTAGTACAGATATTTTTAAATTTTTTATTTAAAATACTGAAATGTGCCCTGAGCAGAGATCAGTATATACCTATGGGACAAAAATAAATGAAATCAAGAATGCCTGGATATTTAATAATTTATCAATTGTGATTCCTTGCTTTTAAAAACAGGTTGGAAACGTTTTTACGTGTTTTTAAGTGAGCAACCCCTTTGAACAGCTGAGATGAGTTTACACTCGGGGCAGCATAAGGACCACTTGTTTTCAGAGGGTGGGGAGGGAAAAGGAAGTGTCTTAATCCATTGAAGAGTTTAGCAAATAGCCAAGGCTAGAACTAGTCACTGACATAAAAGAAGATCTTATTGAAAACAACGATGATTCATGGACACAGGTGAAGGGTTACAGTACAGAAAAGCTTTCGCATCATCCCACCTGTTATGAAGGCTCAGAAGTCGTGATGGAATCCCCTCCCTGGCCCCAAGTTTCCCAGGCGTCCTAGATCTGTCCCATGGCTTGGGCAAGTGCCAGTATAGCACAGCAAAGCTGCTCATGTGGCCACTGACTATATATGAAAGATAAACTGCAATGTACATAACCGCAGTGTGACACAAATATTTTGTATTTTTTATGCTTTGAATAAAAGCTGCTCTAAGGTTTAGAGTTTAACATACGCTACCTGATAGAATTCAGGGGAGAAAATTCTACCCCAATCCAGTCATTAGGTACCATGGATCCAAAGTCATATCAAAACTGATTTTCGGTCATCATCAGAGGTCCAGCTCTCCATTATTTGCAACTGCTTCCTGGTCATGAGATCTGTCAGTTATTATTCAGTTTCTTTAACATCACTATAGGCCCATGGATAAGCATATAATAACTTTCCTGAGGCCAAATGATCAGTGAATTATAGGATCCAGTCAAAAGAGACTTTATTGTCAGAGGAATAAATAAATAATGAATTTAGTTAAACAAAGGAATAAGCAAGAAAGAAATCAGCTTCAGCAACAGTTTAAACCTTAGTCCATAATCTTGATACAACATACTCAGAATGAAGACCTTGCAAAGACTGTACATTGAAGATAAAACCCACTAGTGGATGCATCATCAGATGATGTCCTCTTAGAAGTGCATCTTTCCACACAGTTGCTTTAATGGCACACAAAAGGAAGCAAACAATACACTAAGAGAGCCACACAATTACTTTTCTGACAAATTGCTAAACTTTCAATATCAGTTTGATAATCTGAGGCACCAAACGTTTCACAGTAACTTTCCTAAGTGTATCTGAAGGGTTTCCTTGGCTTGACTGACTAAGGTGTGTATCAGTGTGCCTTGCCTAAAACATGTGCATGGAGATCTTGTTCCCTTAGTCATTTCAGACAATCAAAGCTGCTAGAGAATACACTGATGAAAGCTGCTAAACAGTACAGTACTAAATATAATCCACTACAAAGTGCCCATCAACAACAGCAGTAATCTGTGATGCCAGACTTGTAATTTCTCCCACCTAAACAACTCTTACCAGTTTTCTAGTGTTTTCTACAATCCCATTTTGTAATTCATTGGTATCTAATCAAGAGATGAATGGATATTCTGAATATACCTATCCTCTTTCCAAACAAAAGTACCCACCAAAGTACATCATCAAAAGGTCCTGCTCTTTGTTATTATTTATGGCATTTATTTAACATCTCTCAACCCACCAGAACCCCTTAAGGAAATGTACAATGAGTAAAAACACATTAAAATTTTTAAATAAAAAACACACTTTTTAAAAAAATCTGTGATTTGTGGCCCCTTGTCCTCCACAAGCACCCCTAAAAATGATTAAAAGTGGCCATATTTTTTTTCAAGGTGGACTCCTAGAACTGTAACTGGTAAAACATCACTTCCACTTGCATTAAGAACACAAGTGCCTCCCATGCAGGTATCGGGGGGGGGGGGGGTTTCACCTCTGCAATTGCCTATTTTCTGCCCTTTTCATCCTACTGAAGTTGCTGTTGCTGAAATCCCAAGTATTTCTGCTATAATCTGCTTTGCCCTTTTCCTTTTTAATATTTTAGATACAGTTTACTCCCTCCTGAGTGCTTATGTTTCAGTTAAGGTTCTCAACAAGTTAGAGTGAACCCACCAATCCATGGGGGTCTGGTTCCACAAACCTCCCCCCCCCCCATCAATACCAAAAAACCCAAGTGCTCATCCTCCACCATTTCATATTGCCTTCCACCACTTTATATGTGAGAACATGAGCATATATATACTTGCTCGCTTACCTCTGCAGCCTGGCTGAGTAGCCCCAGAGCAGTTCCCAGTGGGAACTCTGCACAAACACTCAAGCCTTCTCTCTTTGGACTTGCTTTTTTTCTATTCTCCTCTCCTTTGTTTTGCGGTGATCTGAAAAACTCCACGGTATTCACTTTAATTTGGGGATATTGTTTTTAAAAAGTAGCATGTCATATGTCATTTGTTACTTTTTTGAATCCACATGTTAGCCATTACTCACCACTTTAGAAACAATGCATTCCTTTTCTGTTACTTTTTAAAAACAAAATGCATTTTAAAAATAGACACTGCCACAACTACCACATTAGAAATAAAAGACATCCATTAGGAGTTACATGTGATATTTATTTTCATTATCCCCAAAGTAATGTGTTACAGGTACATCATTATTTCGAACACACAAGGTCTAACAGAGCCCAGATGCCAATTCTGCTCACACATTTTCTCTGGAGATGACATCGCAGGACCTAATCGCATCACTCACAATATTAGAGGTATTTTCACTTGTTTATGCTCTAATCTGATATATGCCATCCTTTATCAACAACACCCTTCAGCACTCTGCATTTGGCAAATAGGCCAAGATCTGCACCAGAAAATCAACTGACACAAATCAGACATTAGGAAGGCAATTACACAAAAAATAGTTGCAGAACAGTTCGATTTTGGACAGTCCAACTTGGACCTCAAAACAGCAGTCCTTGAACAAAAAAACCTTCAAGGAGAGATTGGAAAAAGAATGAGTTGGGATGTAGCCACTAACTTCAATCCATCAACTGTGGGTTGAACAGGGACAATAGTTTCCTGGCACACTACATGTATTCAAATACTAGTTAATACTCCAGCCTCAGAGGACTCCCTTGCCCGCGACGGTCAGGAGCACCTGTTTTCAGCTTCGGCTGTTACGCCAGCTGCGCCCCTACCTGGACCGGAGGGACCTTGAAACGGTAGTACATGCTCTGTTAACCTCTCGGTTGGATTTCTGTAATGCGCTCTACATGGGGCAGCCTTTGTATCACACTCGGAAGCTACAACTAGTGCAGAATATGGCAGCATGGTTGGTCACTGGTACCCCCAGGACACACCATATAACACCGGTTTTGAAAGACCTCCACTGGCTGCCTATTTGCTTCCGGGCTCAGTACAAAGTGCTGGTTATTACCTATAAAGCCCTATATGGCTTGGGCCCAGAGTACCTGAAGGACCATCTCTCCCCACATAATCCACCCCGCACACTTAGATCTACTGGGCAACAATTATTAAGAGTTCCGGAGGCCAGATTATCAACTACAGCTAAGAGGGCGTTTTCTATCTCGGCCCCAAGCCTCTGGAACTCGAAGCCCATTGAGCTCTGCTTGGCTGCCTCTCTCCCCCAATTTAAAAAGGAGCTGAAAACTTATCTATTCAAGCAGGCCTACCCTTGAATGGGTTCCCTTCTAATAATTGCCCTGTTATACAAGCCGCTTGGAGTAGTACCACTGTACATTTGCATTGGGTTGATATTGTTTTACTGTATTTATATTTGTATTCAGACTGTTTTAATGTGTTAATATGATGTACACCACCCTGATCACCGGAAGGGCGGTATATAAATAAAGTATTTATTTATTATTATTATTATTATTTTATCACATCTCTTTTCTAGTTCCCAGACAGAACTCCCTCCACCGTCTATATAGGCGTCTGGGCAGTATCTTTGCTCCCATCCTCTCACCTACTCCCAGGCCTCAAATGACAATCATTAAAAGTAAACTCATCACCACCATACTCACTGGTTTGGTATTCCTATTACTATTCACACACACAACCTGTTCATTCATGTGTATAAATGTCTGTCTACAGGCACTTGACTCCATGTATATGATGGACTAGGCTCTGCATATAAAAGCTTATGCTCAAATATCCATTTGCATACTGCTTTAATTTTCCTTCCATTACTACAGTACTTACATACTAAACCTCTTTCCAGTATCATTCCCCTCCTCACTTTCCAATATATTCACTAAAATGTTTCATTTCCTTTTCAAATTCAATCTATGAAAGTATGGCTATGAATTTTGCTGCTAGTCCAATGAGCGACTGCTTCTTGTGTTGCAATTCATTTATTTGTGCATTAAAACCTTTCAGTGTATTTTCTATTTTTTAGCCACTTCCAATTTTCTTGTATAATGCATGGGTTGATTTTTTAAAACCAACATATTTCTAATGTTATATTGCTTATTTTTCTTTCTCTCTCTTTCTTCTCTTGAACTCTTTCAATCATTGCTTACAAAAAACTGTCTTTTTCTGTTCTGGTTTTTCCATTTTGCTCCTCCAAACGATCCTCACTTCTCCAGATCTTCCACTCTTCTTAATAAATCCCTCTTGACTAAAGTTAAAACTATATAAATTATTTGGTTCTGTACTCTATGTGAAAAAACTTGACAACTCAGTAGCAGTACATGCGTTGTATTAAAAATTTTCAAGTCTGTTTTGAAAGCATCAACAATTAAAGAATATGTTAAGTAGCAAGAGTGGGAGATCTGGGTTCAGGTCCAACTGACCATACCAATTATTATCCACCAGCACTGCTGACAACTCATATGAAAGTTATTCATTGCTGAATAGAGGTACACGGACCATAATGAAATTTTTGTCAAAGGATGTAACTCATTTAAGACAGCTGTTAGTTTACAGCATCTTAAAAGAGGAAATCAGAAACATAGGGTTACTGGGGGAATACTGTAACGTATTTATATCCATCTAGAAAGAAATTTTAACTGACATCCCTGGATACCAATGAATGTACTACTTAATTCTTTACAAAGCAGTCTTGCATTTAACAACCTGCCTAGTAGACAAAGGCAGCCAGGAATCCCATGCAGCAAAGATGCTTGCAAACTAGTATAAATAAATAATAAAACTTGTGAGTAGACTACTGAAGGAGTAACAGACTACTCAATCCCTCTTCCACCAGTCCACCTGTAGAAAACACTTTATTTACTCTCCAACTAACAGAGGCTAGTTGATTTCAATTCCGTCTTGGCTGTGGTTGAGGAGACTTCTCTTCCTCTGCAGCCAGAATGGAAATGCAAAGCTGACTACCTTTTGGCAGGATCATTAACATTTCTGTAAACTTTAAACTATGAGATTATTTATTTATAAGCCTACAAAGTTATATACAGTCACCCCTCCTAACTTGCGGATCTGAGATCCATTACCTTGATTATCCGCAGAGGGGTAACCTCCACTATTTTTAATGGTGCAGGTGTCCGGGCCGTGCACCCGAGGCACACCCCATTCAAGCCTATGGGGCTTGAATATGAACAAGCCTCCGTTTCCGCCGGGGAGTCTGGAACAGATCCCTCATGAAAACAGAGGATCAACTATACAATTATTTTAAAGAAAAAAGGAATTTATACATGTTGCAGGTTTTCAATTGGTTCTAATTAACACTGTATACAGTATATGTCATAGAGGGAACAAGGCAAATAGGGCAAGGACTCAACACTGGGAGGCACAAAAAACTTGTACAGGCAGCAAGTAAAGGAGACTCATGGAGGAGGGCATACATTGTCCCCATCTTCAAAAAAGGGGAAAAAGAGGATCACAATAATTATCGTCCAGTTAGTTTGAAATCAATACCAGGAAAGATTCTAGAGCAGATCATTAAACAGAGAATCTGTGCACACCTAGAAGGCAATGCCATAATCACAAAAAGCCAATACAAGTTTCAAAGAAACAAGTAATGCCAGGCAAATCTGATCTCTTTTTTTTTTGGTAAAATTACCAGCTTGGTAGATGAAAGGAATGGTGTGGATATAGCATATCTCAATTTCAGTAAGGCCTTTAACAAGGTTCCCCATGACATTCTTGGAAATGAGCTTGTAAAATGTGGGCTAGACAAGGCATCTGTTACATGGATTTGTAAATGGCTGTCCAGCCAAACACAAAGTGTTCTCAACAATGGTTCCATTTCATCCTGGAGAGAAGTGACAAGTGGGGTGCCACAGGGTTCTGTCCTGGGACCAGTGCTATTCAAAATCTTTATCAATGACTTGGATGACAGAATTAGGGGCATACTTATCAAATTTGCAGAAGACACCAAATTAGGAGTAGCTAATGCCCCAGAGGACAGGATTAAAATTCAAAATGACCTGAATAAACTGGAAAGTAGACCACAAGTTGAACATGAGTCAACAATGTGATGAGGCAGCTAAAAAGGCCAATGCAATTTTAGACTGCATCAATAGGAGTATAGTGTCTAGATCAATGGAAGTAATAGTGCCACTCTATTCTGCTTTGGTCAGGCCCCACCTGGAATATTGTGTCCAGTTCTGGACATCACAATTGAAAAAGGAAGTGGAGAAACTGGAGAAACTGGAGCGTGTCCAAAGGAGTGTGACTAAAATGGCGAAGTGTCTGGAAACCACGCCTTATAAAGAAAGACTTAGGGAGCTGGTGATGTTTAGTCTGGAGAAGAGAAGGTTAAGAGGTGATATGATAGTTCTGTTTAAATATTTGAAGGGATGTCACATTGAGAAGGGAACAAGCTTGTTTTCTGCTGCTCCAGAGAACAGGACCAGGAAAAATGGATGCAAGCTATAGGAAAAGAGCTTCCATCTCAACATTAGGAGGAACTTCCTGATAGTAAGGGCTGTTTGACAGTGGAATACACTCCCTCGGAGAGTGGTGGAATCTTCTTCCTTAGAGGTCTTTAAGCAGAGGCTGGATGGCCATCTGTCGGGGATGCTTTGATTGAGTATTCCTGCATGGCAGGGGGTTGGACTGGATGGCCCTTGTGGTCTCTTCCAACTCTACGATTCTATGATTCTATGCAAATTAAGTCAGTACTGGCTACTTTTAAAGCATCCACAATGAGCTTGAAGGAAAAAAAGTTTCCCACCAAACACCACACTAAAAATCCTCCACTTCTTCATATACCATTAAGACAACAATATTGTGTAGATCTGTCTGGATATAGGCCCTGCAGATCACAGGAGTAAAAGACACAGTTGTGTGTGGAAGAGGAAAACATAATTTTACCTGTTCTATGAAATGCCTCTGTTTAAAAACTTCCCAGTCTTCCTTCAGAAAGCGCTGCTTTGTTCTCATTGCCACCTGGAACACAATTAAGGCAAGTTCATTTATTAAATACTCTCTAATTGGTATCCCATCTATTTCAAAATATACATGCTTTCTTGTAATAAGCAAGAACAATAATTTTGATTACATTTTCTTTAGAGTTCATATTTGAAATATTTGCAGTATTCCCAACCTTGTCGTATAACGTTCTGAATTGTGACAAATACGTACTGAAGGTCCAGGAGCAGAGTTGGGCTTTTGATGAATAAAAAATTATTAATATGTGACAATTCCCTTCCCATGTGTTCTAAGCCCTCTAAACTTAGCCGACATGACACAATTGAACAATTCCATAGCACTCTTCCACTACGAGGTTATGAAGTGGCAAGAACTGCAGAAGTAGTATGCTAACTCCTCCTGTCACCCTTCTGCCCAGGAGGCTGCTATCTGCTGACCTTTGAAAAAGAGTAAATTATACAAGGCCAGGAAACAAAATAAATAGATATATGTACGTACACAGACAAACCTCATTTTAAGATATCTTTACACAAAACACACCCATTACTTCAACCTCTACAACTCCTGATAAGTCCCCAAAAAAGCACCCCCCAAAAACCCTACAGTATCATCTCCTTACCTCTTCATCAACATAATCATCTATTCTTTTTTGGCATTCAAGCCATGCTTCAGCAACTTGCCCCATCTCCTGGTCCAACTGATGATACTATTCCAACAAGGTTCTACACGTATCTTCACTATGAGATTCAGTGTTATTCCAGGCCTAAAAATGAAGATAGCAATAGGTAAATAGTCTTGATTAAAACATACCAAAATATTTAGTAGTATCTGCTAGCACTGTACTACATCCAAGATGCCTGGACAAGGCAGAAAGTTGTCAAGTAAATAAGTCAGAAATCATAATATCCTGGTCCATTGATCCATTTTCGTCACAGATGTGTGGCAGAATTTTTTTCCAAAACAAAACAAAACAAAAAAAAAATCCAGAAAATTTTCTGTTGCTGTTTTTCCATGGAAAATTTTGCAAGCATACTTATCTATATTTGTCTGGGCTACCGTACTGTACTTGGCTTTAGCAATCAGACAAACATTTTTACCAACTAGATATATATTTTAAAAATCTTGTCATACATTATTGCATGAATAACATATTTCTTATTGCATTTCATACATTATTAATTAATAAAGTTAAGGAATATATCCATCAAGTTACCTTTTACCATAATACGATCACTTTATCCTTCTTAATTTTATAGTAGTGTATATACTCATGAATAAGTGAAATTTCTTGAAAAACCCTTAGCCAACTTATCCAGGGTCAATATAAGTACTGAACATTAACTCTTACAAAACAGGAACCATCCTTTGGTGAAAGGCAAAAGTGTAATCTGTCCTGGAAGCACCGACCCATCCTTAGGGTGAGCACAGTTATGCCTGCTCGAATCTTGTAAGTTCTTTGGTATCATTTAATTTGTTTCATCCTTTAGGTCCTTTGTTACGTGCTCCTAAGTTTTACCCTTGTCTTGTCTATTAGTTATATTGAAATCCATAATTTTGGTCCCAAAGCCAAAACCATACATGAAGATAACTTATAGTCAAGCGTATATGATAATTAAGTCGAATGTATAGGTGTTTTTTTTTAAAATACAGTAAAGACAACTCCTTCCCTAACCATCTTAGCACAGGGCATGAAAACCTCCACTGAAACACACTGCAGAAATAATCAGGTTGAAACCACTTTAACTGCCCTGGCTCAATGCAAGGGAATTCTGGGAACTGTAGTTTTGGGAGACATTTAGCCTTCTCTGTCAGAGAGCTCTGGCACCACAATAAACTACAGTTCCAGGATTCCCTAATACTGAGCCAGGGCAGCTAAAGCTGTCTCAAACTTGATTATTTCTGCAGTGTGTTTTGGACTTGTGTCACTGGAATCTTTTTATCATCTTGATTACATATATGTCCTGTTACAACATTAACTCGGTTCATGTTAAAAAAAATACCTTGCGACTTTTTCTCCCAACATAACGAATTGTTCATTTAAAACTAAAATATAAACTTTATTCATCCATTTTTATTTAATAAACAAAGAAACAGAATTCTGGGGAACAAAAATGGGAAGAACGATAAAGTTAGCACAGGGAAATGGTTGCGATTTCTTCCCGAAAATCAGATTTAATTGAAACTGAATTCTCAGAAACTATGGGCAGAATACAATAGTGTTGCCTTAGATTAAATCTTCCTATGCATCTTCAAACCTGCCCCAAAGGACAGGGAAGGTAAGTCCCACCATGTTCTTCAGCAACTGTTACTGAGAGACGTTTGTTACTATTGTATGCCTTCAAGTTATTTCAGACTTATGGTGACGCTAAGGCAAACTGTGAGGTTTTTAAAGCAAGTTTCTTTAGAGGGGGGTTTGCCACTGACTTCTTCTGAGGATGAGAGAGTATGACTTGCCCAATGTCACGCAGTGGGTTTCATGACTGAGATGGGATTTGAATACTGGTCTCCCAGTGTCCTAGTCCAACAGTCAAACCACTACACCAAGCTGGTTCCCTGAGAGACATACCCATAAAAAATACTGGCATTAGCCCAGCTCTTGAAGTATACCTATATGAATAAGAGCAGAACTGAAACCTAAACAGTTAGAAATATACTCAATATTAGAAATTAATTCAAGCTTCCACTGGAATTATGCCACATGGTGTAATATGAGGCAGCTCACGACAAGTTTTCATCTTGTTCACAGGTTTTCATAAAATAATTTGCTTCATCTCCTCTTTGGTAGGCAATGGTGTATGTAATCTTTACCTCTTTAGATCACCTTTACATGAGTAAAGATGCCTGTGTTTATATAGCAGTATCTTCGCTAAGCATCATTAGACAACATAAATTAAGGCTTTAGCTCAATAAAAGCAACAGACGCTTTCTATGGGACAGCCATCTCCCAACTGCAGCATCAATTCACCAATTCACCAGGAATTCAAAGCTCTACCCTTGCACTGATAAGCAGCTAGTAAAGGATTACACCCTGAAAGGCACTCCTGACACTGTTTTGTGATACTGCACATAGCGGTTCCAATCCACAGCAGATATTATTAAGAATGTTGTCGATACCGAACGATGAACACATACAATCAACCACCTTTGACAAATTATCCTAAGTTATCAGTTTAAAAAATTCAATCGGTGTCACCTCAGAAGCGTAAAGGAGACAAATTTCTCATTGATTTGGGCTTCCATACATAGATGACTGCTAAGAGTAACTGCAAGAAATGACTGAATGGAAACTTTGTCAAAAACAAATACTACTAAATCTGGAAAAGTAGACTACATCTTAAAAACTCCTCCATCAACCCACGGATGCTGGACGACAGCTCAGTTACGGTACTCACACGTGAACTTGAGGATACGCCGTACCAAAATAAGATAAAGACTGACACACATCATTATGATCAAACACCCAAACATATAAAAAGGATTGGAAGAGATCTGCTCCAGTAGATTGGTTTCAGATATTTGGTAACCCTTGATAAACCCTTGAGAACCCTTCATACCACAGATAGCAAGTGTCTGTTGAAAGGTGTCTTTGGAGTATACTGAATATTTATTTCACAGAATGAAAAATACAGAAACTACTTTGCGTGAAATATATCCATACTTATCCTACTGTCTCAGAGTATGCAAGCATTTCTAGAAGGGTCCCCAGAGGACTATGTAATCTGAACAAGCTAATGGACATATTATGTAAGACCGGTGCTGTAAAACTGGCTCACAGCCACAAAAGCACATTAGAATGGCTGCTAAATAGGACTCCTTTAAGCACTTCTATTGGGAATATAAACTTTCCTGAATGAGATTAGACCAAAGGATGGAATTAAGAATCCAAATGCACGGCTGCCATAGCACTGCAGACACAAACAAACAAATCACCATTTGCTGAACATTGTATGTCACATGTAAACCAGCACCTATAAAAAACCTCAAGAACAAGTCTGAGAAATATAAACCATTCATTGCTCATTTTCTGTATTCTATTTTTATCATCAATACATCCACTCACTACTGTCATGTTCTTCTCACCTGCCCAGGTAAGGTTATGAAAAATGAATTAATATTTTTAAACAGTGTTTTAAATTTAAGTTGGATTTTTAAAACTTAAATCAGATTTTCAAATTTTCATTTCAAAACTCAGTTTTTTTCTTGAACTGATTAGTAAAAAAATCTTAAATCAAAAATATAACCATGTATATTATACCTTTAATTATATTATATTATATTATATGAATACCGTTAAGCAGCAGCTTATGGAGACCCATGATAATTCTGCAGTTACTAGTCTGTGTTTATGAAGGCACAGATTATGAAGTGCACATCCTCCCTTGTTTTTTCAAACCTTCACCCAGGCCCACTGTAAATGCAAACACAAAGAAAGAGAATGAACTTGAGAAGAATTCATAGAGATGGAGTAGATCTGAGCATGGAGGAGGAGTCTGGATATAAATTCAGGCCTGGTGCAGAAATAGTATGCCTTGCTGCACCCATGTGGCCAGGCTTTCCATTTCCACATCAGATACAATGACAGAAGGCTTTTCAGTAGGAGTGACAGCACAGAAAGGTAAAGAGTATGGGGGGGGGTGCATTTAAACAGCTGGGGTTTCAGGAGTTTCCAGAAAATCCCGCAGCAAACCAGGGGACACTTTGACCCATGTTAAGGGATGTTTACTCCAGGATTGGCCAGATCCATAGGATCTGTGTCTAGTCAGACAGCCCCGATATCAGGCAGAAAATAAACACTGGAATTAATAAATAAAAAGAAATGAATATTCAAGCAATAGCTTAGTCCCCCCGGCTGATGGTTAGAGTCCCTAACCTTGCAATGGGGCTACAAGAGCCTGAGCGATTGTGTCTGCTGACAAAATCTGTCCTATTGCCAGGTCAACTCTAGTTGCAGACAAGCCAGTCTACTCATGGTACCAACTTGCCATCCCAGGAAATCATAGAATCAAAGAGCTGGAAGAAACCACAAGGACCATCCAGTCCAACCCCCTGCCATGCAGGAACTCCCAATCAAAGCATCCCCAATAGATGGCCATCCAGCTTCTGCTTAAAGACCTCTAAGGAAGGAGACTCCACCACACTCTGAGGGCGAATGCTCCACTGTTGAACAGCCCTTACTCTCAGGAAGTTCCTCCTAATGTTGAGGTGGAATCTCTTTTCCTGTAGCTTGCATCCATTGTTCTGGGTCCTGTTCTCTGGAGCAGCAGAAAACAAGCTTGTTCCCTCCTCAATATGGCATCCCTTCAAATATTTAAACAGAGCTAGCATATCACCTCTTAACCTTCTCTTCTCCAGCTAAACATCTCCAGCTTCCTAAGGCATTCCTCATAGGGCATAGTTTCCAGACCCTTCGCCATTTTAGTCGCCCTCCTTTGGACCCCCTCCAGTTTCTCCATATCCTTTTTGAATTGTGGTGCCCAAAACAGAACACAATATTCCAGGTGGGGCCTGACCAAAGCAGAATAGAGTGACACTATTACTTCCCTTGATCTAGACACTATACTTCTATTGATGCAGCCTAAAATTGCATTGGCCTTTTTAGCCGCCTCATCACACTGTTGACTCATGTTCAACTTGTGGTCTACTTGGACTCCTAGATCCCTTTCACATGTAGTCTCCTTAAGCCAGGTATCCTCCATCCTATATCTATGCATTTCATTTTTCCACCTTAGGCGCAGTACCTTACATTTCTTTGGGGGTTCACAAGCTCACCCCTTTCTCCATCACAAAGCAAAAAGGAGATCCCTGTCAAAATTGTTGGTCCCACCTCAAGCAGACCTACTGAATCCACTGTGGAATGCGAACCATCACTTAATTTCCATTGATTTAATGGGTCAACTCTAATTTGGGACTAAAAATTACAGACCATTCCAGTGGGCCCTTGGTATCTGCTGCGATTTTGATTCCAAGACCCTCCGTGGATACCAAAATCCGTGGATGTTCAAGTCCCATTAAATACAATGGCATAGCAAAATGGTAAAATCAAAGTTTGCTTTTTGGAATATATTTGAATATTGTCAAGCCATGGATGCTTGAATCCATGGATAAAGTCTATGGATACGGAGGGCCAACTGTATCTGCCACCAGCAAAAAGTTTGCATTCACATTTCACAAATCATTGATTTGGCCACACTACCTGATCAAGAGAACCTCTTGAATAAGGACTCAGTGACACATGCAGAAGCTGAAACAGCAGTTAAGACACGTATGCAGTTTTGCTATGCGACTATATTACAATTACATCCAGTACAGAGGCATAGGGAAAGTTACTTGCCCTAGAGGAGACCAACTAAGAGGCATTGCTGCACAATGAGCCCTTGTTATCCGTTGGGGTTTTATTCCAGGACCGCCGTGGATGCTTGAGTCCCATTGAATACAATGGCATAGTAAAATGGTGCCATTTCCTTATAGGAAATGGAAAATCAAATTTGGAATTAATACTTTTTTGGAACATTTTTGGAACATGCTTGAATCTGTGGATAAAAAAAATCAGTGGATAAGGAGGGCTGACTGTACAGTGTGCAGAGATGCAGTGGACAGCATCTTCTTTCCTTGGAAGACCCACAGAAGCTGTTCTGCCTTACAGAAATCAAGGAACTCCATCAACATTTGACTTCTCTAGACACATTCTTCTCAGAACCATCAAAATGTTAATTTAAGAATGCTTTCCAGCTAGAAATGAGCAGGTTTTCTTTGTCCTGTACTGGGAGGAAGGCGGGATATATGAAAATAAAATAATATTAAATTGTGGTCCTTATGTGCCTACCAGTCATAATGGTCAACAACACTAGAGCACAAAAGTACAGTCATCACACAATTCCTCACCCCAGTGGTTTCCTAAGACTCTGGAGACCAGAGTTCGAATCCCAGCACAGCCATGGAAACCCACTGGGTGACCTTGGGCAAGTCACACTCTCTCAGCCTCAGGGGAAGGCAATGGCCAACAAATCCAAACCTTGCCAAGAAAATCCCAGGATAGGGTTGCCATAAAGTCAAAAAAGAGCTGAAGGTACACACAACCATCGCCACTGCTAGGAGGAAAAACAACATTTCTTATTATATTTGAAGGCTTCCACAGCAGAGGTCTGTTTTAACTGGAAATGAACCTCTACCTTCGAGAAAAACAGATTTTAGACAAAAATAAAAAAAGGTTGCATCCACACTGGAGAAATAATCTGGGTTTGGTCCCGCTTTAACTGTCCTGGCTCTAGGCTATGGAATTCTGGGGACTGGAGTTTGTTGTGGGGCCCACAACAAACTCCAGCTCCCAGAATTCCATAGCCTTGAGCCAGAAAGCGTTAAAGTAGGGCCAGACCGTGTTATTTCTCTTGTGTGGAAACAGCCAAATAAACCTGGAGAAATAACCCAGTTTGGCCCCACTTTAACTCTGTTCTGCCTCAAGGATGTGGAGTTGTGGGAGCTGGGAGTACATTGTGGGGCCCACAACAAACCCCAACTCCCAGAATCCCACAGCCTTGAGCCAAGCCAATTAATTAAAGCGGTGCCAAACAGGGTTATTATTGTTATTATTCTCATTTCCCCAGTGGATGCAGCCTTAACAGGGCTGCGTCTAGACTGCAGAAATAATCCAATCTGGCACCGTATTATTAACCGCCACCATGCATGCCTCAGTGCTATGGAATTCTGGGAATGGTAGCTTTGGGAGGCTTTTTTGTGATCCCTTCTAGGAGCCCTGGTGGTGGTGCCACAACAAAGAACAAACCTCAGCCAGGACTGCACAGAGAGCAGTGTGGCTTATATATATTAGCCATGGTAGTTAAAGCTGTGTCAAACTGGGCTACTCCTGCAGTGCGGACTTCTGAGGGTGGTCAATAATAATAATAATAACAACAACATTAATAATAACAATAATATTATATGTTGTTAATGTTATTATTAATAACAGTAATAATGACATTAATAATAATACAATAATAATATATTAATATTATTATTAATATATTAATATAATAATAATAATAATAATAATAATATAATTTTATTTATATACCGCCTTTCCAACGATCAGGGCAGTGCACAACATATATACATGATTAAAAACATTCCAGTTTTTATTATTATTATTAATATTATTTGTAATATATTAATTATTAATATATTAATATAATAATAATTAACAACAATTATTAATAATAATAACATTTGTAATATATTAATTATTAATATATTAATATAATAATTAATAATAATAATAATGACATTATTAATAACAATAATAATAATATATTATTAATTAATATATTATTAATTAAATTAATATACTATTAATTATAATTAATTATTATATATATTATTAACATTATAATAATAACAATTAACAATAATAATTAATAAGAATAACAATAATAATAATAATATTATTATCATAAGCCACTGCTCTGAGGGCCCCACAGTGAGGAACCCCTTTCTATCTTCTCCCTCAACAAGGCCTGCAGTACAGTAGTAACAGAGCCACCCCTTTAACCCAGGCCCAGAGCAAACCCAAGAAGGCCTCCTTCTTCCCTGGCTGAGAGAAAACGCCCCTCAGGCTGGGATACAAAGGGAAAACCAACCAAGGAGGGGGGAAGGCCTCAGCAGCAGCAGCAGCAGCACCCCACTTTCCCTGAGGGGAGCCAAAGGAGGAGAGAGAGAGAAAGGGCCCTAGTCTCCACCTCAGAGGGGGAGACGACAAAATGGGGCCTAGTAGTAGTAGTAGTCTCACCTCAGGGACTGTCCTCCTCCTCCTCCTCCTCGACTAGGCCGGGAAGAAGAAGAAGAAGCCAAGCCAGGCTGCGGCGGCGGAGGAGGAGGAGGAGCGACATAATCCCTAATGAAATATGCCCCCCGCCCTTCCTTGCGACAGGGAGGCCCTCCTCCTCCTCTTCTTCTAAATGGAGGACTGGCTCAGGCTCCCCCCTCAGGCCGACATAATAATAAATATAGGCAGACACACACAGAGGTGGCCCTCGCCGCCATTTTTTATTAGAGGCCTCCTCCTCCTCCTCCTCGAGTGGGAGTAGGCCGCAATAATAATAATAATGAGGAACTAACTGAGGCACAAAGAAATACATATTTAAAAGGAAGGGAGGGAGGGTAATGAGGAAGACAACATGGCTGACTTCTTCTCTCTCTCTCTCTCCCTCAGGCTGCCTCCACACTGGAGCAATAATAACCCGGTTTCATACCGGTTTAACTCTTTGTTTGGCTCAAGGCTATGGAATTCTGGGAGTTGGAGTTTGTTGTGGGCCCAGAGGGCCCACAACAAACTCCAACTCCCAGAATTCCATAGCCTTGAGCCAAACAAAAGAGCTCTGCACCTGAGGTCTCTGACAGAGAAGACTGTGGAGTCCTGGGTGGGACTGGGAAGTGTAGTTTGTTGCAACACTAGAGCTCTCTGGACAGAAAAAGTTGTGGAAATTTTGGGAAATGTAGTTTGTTCTGCAGCAGAGCTCTCTTAACAGGAGGATGTGGAGTTCTGGGAAGTGTACTTTGTTGCAACACTAGAGCTCTCTGGACAGAGAAAGCCTTGGAAATTCTGGGAATTGTAGTTTGTTCTGCAGCAGAGCTCTCTAACAGAGGAGGATGTGGAGTTCTGGGAAGTGTACTTTGTTGCAACACTAGAGCTCTCTGGACAGAGAAAGTAGTGGAAATTCTGGGAAGTGTAGTTTGTTCTGCAGCAGAGCTCTCTAACAGAGGAGGATGTGGAGTTCTGGGAAGTGTAGTTTGTTGCAACACTAGAGCTCTCTGGACAGAGAAAGTAGTGGAAATTTTGGGAATTGTAGTTTGTTCTGCAGCAGAGCTCTCTTAACAGGAGGATGTGGAGTTCTGGAAAGTGTAGTTTGTTGCAACACTAGAGATCTCTGGACAGAGAAAGTTGTGGAAATTCTGGGAAGTGTAGTTTTTTGCAGCACCAGAGCCCTCTGACACAGAGAAGGCTGTGGAAATTCTGGGAAGTGTAGTTTGTTCTGGAACACAGCTCTCAGAGGAGGATTTGGAGTTCTGGGAAGTGTAGTTTTTTTGCAGCACCAGAGCTCTCTTAACAGAAAAGGCTGTGGAAATTCTGGGAAGTGTAGTTTGTTGCAGCACCAGAGGTCCCTGACAGAGAAGGCTGAGGAGTTCTGGGAAGTGTCTTTTTTGAGCTGTTTAGCCTTCTCTGTCCCCTGACTGGTGCTGCCACAACAAAATATACTTCCCAGAATTTCCGTGGCATGAAGCCATGGCTGTTAAAGCGGTGCCAAACCTGATTATATCTCCAGTGTGGATGCGGCCCATAGTGAAGAAAGATGCAGCTGCAGTTTAAGAGGTGTAGCAGAAAGAGAAAGAAGCCTGAGCTGGACCGTCACTTGCCTGAACTACGAAATTTGGAATTTCTCAAACTAGGCCATGCTTTTGCAGCATTTTGCAACACACAGCCCTCAAAATTCTGAAATAGATTACCAAACCTGCACCCAAGTTTGGCCACTGTTTTACGACAAAACCCCACATTTTTTGTAGCGCACTCAAAACTGAGTAATGGATATCTCATCAGACCAAGGTTTCTAGTACCTCTCTGATATCCAGCACTGACTGGTTTGCTCCATCTGCAGAAATTTTGCAATTGTTCTGCAACATTTAGCAATTAATACCTCGTATTTTTTGCAATACTGCCAAACCAAGAAACAGACAGACGCTTCAACTTTGGGTTTCTGGCAAATGGCCTCAAAACTCATCCTTGCTCCATTCATCCCAAACCTGTGCTCAAGCTTTGCAGTTGTTTTGCACTCCTATTAAATTAGTTCTTCTTGATTATTATTGTTATTTCTAAGTTCTTTTGAAATCTCACATAAATTCTATCCTTGCCAATTCCCCTGATTTATCCAGACCCCTTTTAAAGGCCTATAGGTCAGCAACCATCACATTTAACATCTTGGGGAAGTGAATTACACGCTTTAACTCTGCTCTACATGCTTACTTTTATCTGTATTAAGTTCTAGGATTATAGGAGATACAGAATTTTATATAGCTCCTCTTAAACCTTCTTTTTCCTAAACATTGTGCTTGTGTGCCTGCCTTCAAGTCACCTGCTGATTTTTGGTGACCCCATGAATTTTATATGGTTTTCTTGGGCATGGAATATTCAACAGGCTATTTTGTCAGTTCCTTCTGAAATGTAGCCTACAGCACTTGAAATTCATTGATAGTCTCCCATCCAAGTACTAATCAGGGCTGACCCTGCTTTGCTTTCAATATCAGACAGGATCTGGTGCTTTTAGGACATTTAGCCCCCCTCTGCCCACTTCTAAACTAAATAGCCCCAATCATTGCAAACTTCTCATAGAAAGGTTGCTGAAGTCATTGCAGTTATCCCATTCTGCAGAGCTATACACACTATTCCAGATATGGTCACACCATTTATTTGTACAACACCAGTATGCTGTTTGCAGTTTAATTTGTGATTTTATACAGCAGCCAAACATTGGGTTGACATTTTTGTAGAGATATTAACCATGACCCTCAGATTTCTTGGTCAGTGGCTTACAGCTCACATCCTATGTGATGTTTTGATTTTTTGGCTTAAATTCATTTCACATTTGTTTACTGTATATACTCATGTATAAGTCTAGAAATTTAGGTCAAAAAATTAACCCCAAAAACCTGAGTCGACTTATCCACAGGTCAATTTAATTACTGTATCTTAATTCTTATTTAAAAGAAAGAACCATCTCCTGAAGAAAAGCAAGAGTATAATATATGAAGCACCAGCCCCCTCTACTCTCTCATCCATCCAGTCTTAAGAGTAAGCACAAAGAATTATGTCTGCTGCGATTTTGTAAGTTCTTGGACATTGTTTTGCTTTGCTTCATCCTTTAGATCCTTTGCTATATGCCCCTAAGTTTTACCCTCAACTTATCCATGAATCATAGCAAAATCTATAATTTTGGCCCCAAAACTTGCCCTCGACTTATACATGAAGCCGACTTATAAACAAGTATATATGGTATTAAATTTTCATTCTCCCAGTAGAGAGAGGTCATCTTTTAACACTAGACACACTCTTTGTGCTCTTAAAATGGTGTAGCAGTTGTGGAATGCTGCCATGATAGTCTGGGGTTCCTGAAAATTATTGTTCACCTTTCAAGAAGATAGCCACATCTCCATAAAAAGAAGGTGGAGGAGGGGAACTCTGGAGCATATTTGAGATTTGCTTTCATGAATTACAACCCAATTCTACTATTGTGAGTACGATATTAATGCTAAAAGTTATTCAAGCCCAGTTACACAGTTGTGGGCAGTGGGAAGAGTGTAATGGGATACCAAATAATGAAAATTGTGACACTGGCAATAAACCTTGAAACAGTTGTGTGAGATGACAGAGGTCTCACCAGCAAATTGTCTTACTTCAAGATAACTTTTTTTCAGATAAGCAGAATTTATTGCTTTAGCACCTTGGTGTTAGCAGAAAAAGGGAAGCTGCTTGTTTGTGCCTGCCGAACTGACCATATACTGCTATAAACAACTTCCTCCAACTGAAGTCAGAAATCAGTCAGCAGAAGAATCAGTTTGCTCAACTGATTTGCTTCCAGAGATCAGCCAGCAAGAAGAAGAAGAAGAAGAAGAGGGGAAGAAAAGACAAGAAAAGAAAAGAAAAAGAAAAAAGAAAGTAATAGAAGATATAGAGTGAGGGCCACAGATCCCCACTATCTCTTGCTTAAGAGCAAAGGAAGAGGCAAGAGAAGAATTGTTAAAGAAAGCATCCCCAGTTTTCAAATGTTTGTATTTATTGGGAACTTTTTCTCACTCTGTTTTATAGGTGATGCTGACAAATGAAAGGTTTTCCCTGTAAAATGCTAGAAAGTGACTGCAAAATTGTGACCCTAGCTGGAGACTGTCCCGATTTGGGTGGCCACAGGAAACCCTTTTTTGAGGTATGGATTTATAAAAAGCATAAAATATAAAGTAGAAAGCTTTGTATATTGAAGAACGTGTGTGCATTACTAAAAGCATAAACACAAGCCAGGTTCCAGGTGTATTGCCAACATAACTATAACCAAGATAGTATCATATATACAGTGAATTTACCAATAATAAACCTTAGATAGGTTTCTGCATTAAAGAGTTTGACTCCAGCAATCAGCTGGCTAATCTGATGAAAGACATGAAGAGCTAACTGTAGCTGGTGCTGTGTCCGCTCTAGGGAGGAGACTAATGTGAACTAATTAGGACAGGAAAGATATTTAAAAAGAACAAAAAGAGACAGGGGTTGATCATATGTTCACCTCCTATACAGATGTTCAGTTCCTATGTGCCTCTAAGTCATTATTGACTTATGGCAACCCTAAGGCGCCACATTGTAGGGTTTCCCTATCGTAGAGTTTTCATGGCAAGTTTCTTCAGAAGGGGTTATAGCCCAAACCAACGGTGCTGATAGTAGCTGATAAAGACCAACCACTCTGGTAAGACAGAGAATCCCTGCTCTCACCTAGGCTAAACTAAGAAGATATAACGCCATCAGGCCTATCAATTGTAAGCAGCAGGGCCCTCCCTCCAGTCCATCTGCCATGGTCCAGGCCTCAGAGGGACAGAAGATCCACTGGACTTTGGCCCTTTCCCCACCACTTTTCCCTTCTCCTGCTGTCTCTTGTCTATTTACATTGTAAGCCTGAGGGCAGGGAACCATCTACTTCAATTGACTGTATGTACAGCGCGGTGTAAATTTACAGCACTATATAAATAAAGCCTAAGAATAATACAAATAATTATTGTATTTTATTTATGAAAAAAATTCAGCACAGATTGGGCAATCCCCTCCTTCTTCCTCTCTCCACCTGAGTGCTGTGTTTGTTTTTTAATGCTTTTACTCCTCTGATCTGCAATGTATGTATGGGGGGATCGTGGGGAGGGAATGCATGAGATCTCTGCATGAGCAAGCGAGAAAGTAAGCGAGTAATTGGGTGGAATCAGAGGAACCAGAGAATGAGTATGTTTCATTCACTGTGAAAACACAGCTGGCACAACACTGATCAGGGGGAGAAGACCAGAGGGAGGAAGAGTAAAAAGAGTAATATCAAACGCTATAATTGGGTGATAGGAAGGAAGAGGGAAGGTGTAGTCCAGTCTAACCCCTAACCGATGATCTCACTGCTTAGCATGCACTGAAGTAGAAAAACAACACACAGCCGTACCAGCCCAATCCCAGCTGTCAAAACCTCTTCCCACCACTTGTTGCTATGTAGCATGTTACACACACACTCACACATTTTAATATCTGGATTTCCTGTTCAAATCCAGAATAAAAACCTACTCCCCGCCTCCCCCCCCCCTCCAGTTTAAAGCCCTGAGGTCCTGGAAAGGCATGGATTCAGCCCGAAACATTCTATACAATGTCTCCGTTGCTCACTGTGAAAATGAGTTTAAATCACTAAAAAGAGAAAGAAATGGACTGATCCCGTTTGCCATTGCCTGCCAGTTGTTGTTGTTTCATTGTTCAAATTGTCATTTTTAACTTGTTTTAATTGTAAAACGTTTAATTCTATTTTAGTGGGAGGGAAGGTTGGGGGGTATAGGATGTATAATTTTAATGCTGTAAGCTGCCCCGATTGCCGGAGCGCAGATGGGGTGGGACATAAATACATTTTATTATTATCATTATTATTTATTATTATCATTTGGCCTGTGTAAACAGGGCACATGTTCACTATAGAGAAGCCTACTAAAAAATTGCAGAAGATATAAAGGTTCAGTCCCTATGAAAGTGTAATGCAATTAATGTGTGATGACTTACATGCAATATAATATAATTAAAGCAATGTCCCTAGGCACTGACATTTCTATGTTGCTCCTTGAGGGAAATGTGTATGGGCCCCACAACATGTGAGAAGGAGGGGGTTCTCTTTGTTTATTTTATCCATTACATCCACACTGGAGAGATAACCCGGTTTCATACAGCTTTAACTCCTTTTCTGGCTCAAGGCTATGGAATTCTGGGAGTTGGAGTACATTGTGGGCCCAGAGTTCAAGGCTTAACTCTTTGTCTGGCTCAGGGCTATGGAATTCTGGGAGATGGACTATGTTGTGGGTCCCAGAGCTGAAGGCTTAACACTTTTTCTGGCTCAGGGTTATGGAATTCTGGGAGTTGGAGTATGTTGTGGGGCCCAAAGCTTAACACTTTTTCTGGCTCAGGGCTATGGAATTCTGGGAGTTGGAGTATGTTGTGGGGCCCAAAGCTTAACACTCTTTCTGGCTCAGGGCTATGGAATTCTGGGAGTTGGAGTATGTTGTGGGGCCCAGAGCGGAGCTCCGCTCCGCTCTGGGCCCACAACAAACTCCAACTCCCAGAATTCCATAGCCCTGAGCCAGAAAGAGTGTTAAGCGGTATGAAACCGGGTTCTCTTTCCAGTGTGGATGTAGCCTAAGGCTTCTGTGGTGCTTGTGGTACGTGAGGGAAGAGATCAGGCCAACGTTTGTGAGGGGGGTATTGTGTATTGTATATCGAACTGCTTTATTATTATTTTCATTATTATTATTGTTTTATTATCACTGCAACATGTTTCTGATTCTGTGAGAGACTGTGAGGTAAAAGGCGAAGTTGTTGTCGCCTCACACACGACGACGACGAGAAGGCCGAAGGTGAAACTGGATTAATCCGCCAACGGTCGAACGAGACAAGTACACTCCTCCCCCCTCCGCGAGCCCTTTAAGGACACACGGCCCCGCCCCCTTCGCCTGAGAGGCCCCGCCCCCTTCGCCTGAGCGAAGAAAAGGAGCAGCGGAAGGATACAATCTAAGAAAGAGGAGGAGCTAGTAGACGGCGCATGCGCAGTGGAGGGAGGGAGAGGGCGCCCCGCCCATCCGGCTGCTGCCTGTTCCTCCCCTCGGCGGCGGGGCCGGCGCGCCGGTTTACGTAACGCCTCTCGGGCAAATTCCGGCTCGGGGGGGACGGGTCGCCACTAGGCAGGGCCCCGGCAGGTAAGGAGCTAAAGGTGGGGGAGTGGGAAGAGGAGGGGAGCCGCTCCCTTCGCCTAGTCCCTTCTTTGAGGCCTCTGCGCGGCAGCAGGCCTAGCTTTTCTTCTTCTTGGCCCCGCGCCCGGCGTCGCTCTGGTGGCGGGTACGGTGGCGCCAGGGGGTCAAAAAGGGGCCTCCGTCCTATTCACAATAAGACTATTGTAGGCCTTTTTTTTTTCTTTTGCGCCGCGGCGAACTACCGTTCCCAGAATCCCACCGCCCCGCGGAAGAGGCGTCGGCCAGAATCTTCCTGCTGCGCGGCCTATAGTAGTCCTCGTCTTCGGATGCGGTTGAGCTGAGAGGACGCCTCTCTAGGAATCGCTAGGTCCTCCAGGGCAACTCTGTGGTCCGCGTCCGGCAGAGGCTGGCCATAGAACTGCACTGGAGGAGCTACAAAGGCCTAGCGGAGTGTCCTCTCTAGGAATCCCTAGGCCTTTCAGTGCAACTCTATGGTCAGCCTCTGACAGACTGCTACTAATGCCTCTCTAGGTCTTCCAGGGCAACTCTATGGTCAGCGTCCCACAGACCCTGACCATAGAACTGCACTGGAGGAGCTGCAAATGCTTACTGGAGTGTCCTCTCTAGGAATTTCATTCAGTGCGACTATCAGTTAAAGTTGACCATAGAGTTTCACTGGAGGACCTAGATATTCCTAGAGAGGACATATGAATCAAATCCGCAAATAACGAAACACGCAGATATTATGGGATGCGTGTGCCTGTTGTGACCTTCCGGCGCTCCCCTGGATTCTTCTTCCTCAGGCGAAGGGTCCAAAAAACACACTACAGAAATAATAATCTGGTTTCAGGCTGCTTTAACTGCCCTGGCTCTATGCTAGGGAATCCTGGGAAGTGTAGTTTTGTGAGACATTCAGTCTTCTCTGTCAAAGAGCTCTGGTGCCACAGTAAACTACAGTTCTCTTAGGACTGCCCAACACTGAGCGGTCTCAAACTGGATTATATTTCTGCAGTGTGTTTCGGAGCTCAGTCCGAGGGAAAACCTGGGAGTTGTAGTTCACTGTGGCACCAGAGCTCTCTGACAGAGAAGCTAAATGTCTTGCAGAAGCTAAATGAGCCATTGCAGTTAAAGGGGGGTATCGAACTGGGCTATTTCTGTAGTGTGTTTGGGACCAAAGGTGTTAAAAACCATACAGGAGGGAGAAAAAATTGTAATCCCAAGCCAGCATTTTGTCAATATGTGACTGTTTCTCAATTCAGGTGATATTCATGCAGGCAGGACCCTCCTCCTTCTGGCCAGGAAATAATAGTTTTAAGAAAGAACCATTAGTAAGACAAAAAGACCATTAGCAAGACTAAAAGAGAATCAAGAACGCTTAAGGTTTGTAGGAGCCTACTGTTGCATGAACCATTTTGTACTTGGCCGCCTTTCCTTGAGAGATGGTTGGAAGACTGTTGGGTCACAACCTCTAGCTGAAGCAAATCCTGTCCTGTACTTTTAAGAATCTTTTTTTTAGCCAGAAGCATATTTTGCAGATCGTCCAAGTCTTTAACTTAAAGACATAATTAGTATACATGCTTGAATACACACACCCAAATCTAGGTTTACTAGTTTTGTGGCACGCTGGTGGCGTGGTGAAGTTAGCTATAAATTCCTAAATTGCAGACCATTGGCCAGAGCTAAATTCAAAACACATGACTGGAAAGAGCTCACAAGGTGACCGAGCAGGAAAACATCTAGAACAGTGTAGACGGGAAAGAAAGCACTCTATAAGGACTTTAAAATTAAAGGACTGTTTAAGAACCTTTAAAAAACCGTCTGAAAATAAGCTCTTAAAATAATTTAAAAAGTAAACAAAGCAGACACAGTGCCTTCGTTCACCAAAGGCCATGCAGAATGGCTCTGCTGATGTAAACGTCGGCTTGGATGTAGTGGATATACACATTGAGAAGTCCCAATACCTGTAAATGTGGGTGTAAGTACACTTAATATAGATAGATATACATCTAGGCTCGTAATTTTAAATGTGTGGGGAAAGTTTGGGACTATGCAAGACTGGAAAGAGAAAATGAAGAGAGAGCATTACCTGACATTTCATAGAATAATCTAGTTGAAAGAAAGAAATATTCTCCATGTCCCCGAGTCCAGCCGACTGGATATAATAATGTTTAGATTGGGGCATTTGAAATGAAGAGGAGTGTATGCCTAGTTGCACCTTGGTACCTGTGTACAATGTAAACCTAGGTAATAAGGTCTCCGGTGGATGAACTTGTTACTGGCGCTCAGCATTGGTCTTCAGTATTGGGTCTTAAAACTTGGAATAAATTAAGTAACGGTTAAAATCATACCTGAGTTTGTACAAGCCCATTTTCTAAAGACCGAGCAACTGTCTGTAAATACAGGAAAAATGTGATTATAGTACAAATAGAAAACCATTATTGGAAGAAATCAGCCTAGTCTTAGAATGTAATTGATCCAGCTCTTGTGGGGACTAATACCATGCATATTTAAAGTTCATTTGAGCCTCTGTCAGGTTTTTGGTGTGTGCATATATGAGAGACAGAAACGCTGTTTAAAATGCAGATATATAACATATCTAAAATGTTAGCACAGTAAGACCAATTTGCAGTCACATTTTAAGATTTATTAATCATTACAGTAAAAGGATGCATCTTATCTGACATCCTTTTTGTTCTGTCGCTTTCAGTATACATATTTGGCAAAGATACTTCTCAGACTTCAATATTTATTTCTATAGAGAAATTAATATTGGTTGTTTAGTTTATTCCTCTTCCGTGTCTCTTGAGTAACTGCCACATGCTGTTCATTTTACCATCCCTTCTCTCTGCAGACAGGATTGGAGATAGCCGTGTCAATTCCACTTCAGAAAGTATTTGTGTGGGGCTAAATACCTGAAAGGTTCTAGATCCTGTCTGATCTTGGAAGCTAAGCAGGGTCGGTCCTGGTTATTACTTGGATGGGGGATCACCAAGGAATACCAGGAACCGGCAAAGCCAAATTTGAGTATTTGCTGCATAAGAAAACCCTATGAAATTCATGCAGTCGACAAAAAGTTGGCAGGTGACTTGAAGGCATGTACACATCCCATCTTAAAGTGCCGAGGGGGGATGCACAAAGAAATGTCTTTCCTCAGTTATTGCTATCACTGGACACCAGGGAATGATGATGAGGCAGCTAAACCAGCAATGAAAAAGTCCCTACGCGCTCCTCGGTTTGCATACTCTGAGGCTATGCATGATGGGATTGCATTCAGTTCTATTTGCGGTGACTATGATCCAGCACCCAGAGTAACTTTGCGTAGAAGTATTTTCTTTGGCACCAGGTGGAGCAGTGTGATGACATTTTAACACTGGAAAGGCAGAATTAGTGATGGATGATAATGTCTGTTCAATTGATGGAATTTCCTGAGTTGGATTTAACTCTCACTATACAGCTTTGGCCTTAGGTGGGCTCAGGCCCAGCACTTGTTTTGAATAACAAAGAACACACCCGACTCAGGAAATGTAGCATTGATGTCCATCACCTTTCCTCAGAATTCTTAAGTCTGCAAACAGGTAACACTAGGAAGAAAACTATTGAGGAATAAATGGAATGAGCAAGCATCCTGTGATGAAATAGCTTAGTATTGAATGTTTACAGTTGATTTGCTGCATGCAGATTATCAGCAAAGACTGGCAGCCTTCGCCAGAGAAAGATCAGAATGAGATAAGTCTTTCTAAGTCCAAGATAACATGCAGTTGCTTAGCCTCTTACTGCAACTGAAGAAAAAAAAACAATGTTTTGCCAGAGAAAGAGAGATTCTGGGAGAAAATGAAATACCAAACCTAAATTAAAAACAACAACCCTGCTGTATGACTATATAGTATTACAATTTGAGATTCGTTTTTATTGGCATAAAGCAGTGTAAAACGCCTATAGCTTGAATCCTATTATTTGTCCCAGCTAAAGTAATATCATAGAATCAGTGTGCTTTACATAACTGACTAATTCAGTGGTTGATTCAGTAAGTCTATACAAGTTTGGACAAAATTTAGATCCTAGCCTTATTCAGACTCTTAAAAGATAGAGAATGTAAGTGACGGAGCTCTAGATCATGTTAGCCAAATTTATTTGTTGGTATCTTTATTTTATATCCCTTCTTTCTCCTAGTATAGGAACTCAAAAAATTTAATACAATACAAAATAAAAACAATAAAAACATTAAATTTATATGTAAAAACATAAAATAATGAAAATGTATAAAATTAAAAACATTAAAAATATTAACATGTTTTTAAAAACTACATACAACCCTTAAAATCTGAATCACTCTGCATTTAAAAGCCCAGCCTTCATCATTTTGAAAATGCCTGATGACACAAAGATGTTTTTAACCTAAAGATGTGATCCAGTGCCCATTTGACTGGGAATATAATTCATTAATTAATCTTTTGCCAAGGGAGAAAACAAAGTTGAAAAAAGGAAAGTAACAGTGTTTCTACCTCGACATTATTATGTAGAAACAAGAGGAAAAAATATGTTTATGGCAGTTAAGATAATGACTTTTTAAGTTGTGTACCTTTTTATAGTTGTAATGACTCCAGAGGTTATGAGAAGTGTATGTATATAAAAGGCAAGCAGGAAGAGCTCATATTTTAGAAATTAAAATATTAAATCCCTGTAACATACTAGATGTTATCACACACATATCACACACTCTTAGCTGCAGAAAACCCCTGTAATAGGGTTGCCTTAAAGTCAAAATGACTTGAAGGCACACAACAGCAACAACAACTGTAACTAAGGAGGAGCAATTCAGTACAATGTTTTGAAATTAAATTCTTCAGCACTTCCTCCTCCTTCACCACGACACTAAAGCTGGTGTAAGCTACTTATACATACTTACCTAATGGTAAACCAGTGAATTTGGAGGCACTGACTTCTAAATATACACTCATAGGACCAGGCCGGCAAATGTTACAGTAACTGTATGGAAACATTAGCTGTCCTGGATATTTATGTCACATTCTCCATTTCTGTACAAGGTTTGTGTGTCACTGGTTGAACTCAAGATTCAATTGATATTTGAAAGACTTATGTTGCTTTTAAATCAGCATTTTCAATTTGAACTTTTGGGATGACAGAAAATTGAAGGCGTTCATAAATAGAACAACGTCTTTCTGAACTTACCCATGTGTGTACGTTCCAGATTGTCAATATATTGGAATCGTCTTTCAGTTTATTTCACAACATGTGGAAGAGTCAAGTGAGAAACAATAGACATTTTGTCATATGATTCTGGGTATTACCTATTACTGAATATCTGCTGGCAGAATGGCAGGTTTCAGTAAAATTGGGAAGATGAACATCACCCTTCTGAATCCGTGTTCATTTTCCAGACTGCCTCTGTTGGGCTAGTAAACCAGTTATAAGGGGCAGCACAAAGTGCTGTAGCAGGAAAGTGAGGAGAAACAAGTTCCCTCTGAGGAATTTAGGATCTAGTTTTTACCTGCTCCCTGGGCAAGAGGTGTGTGTGGCAGACTTTTGGATTTAATTTGTGTACTGAGTATCTGCATATGTGTTGTGGTGCCATAAAGTCACAGAGGGGTGAGAAAAGCTGGCTTTTTGATGGCTCAAAGCGGAGTGGAATTTGGCTGTTTCTTTTCAGGCTGGCAAAAAAGGCTGAGTGGGGCTGGGGTCCAACTTGGCTCTTCCAGGGGCAGCTTCAAGCGGCCCCTTCAGGATGGTCTGTTTTGCCCCTCGCTCAGCCTTAAAGGAAGGCAAGGGCAAACCTCCTCTGAATCAATCTTGCCAAGAAAAACCTTTAGTAGTTTACTATAAGTCAGAGTCAACCTGAAGGCACACAAGAACAAATTTTCCACATGCTTTGATTACAGCTCCCATATGCTCTAGTTAGCATCACCTCTTTTTTAAAACCTATTTTTCAATGAAAAATTACTATGTTAAATACTGTTGTAAAAAGTATTTCACTTGCTTTGTAAGGAAGTATTTTGAAAGATATAACTCACATACATTTCTAACATTTCCATTGCTTTTGTGGCTGGGAACTTAATGGAGGGGCCTCAATAGAAGTACTGTTTTGTCAACAGATGTTAACTTTTCTAGGAACCTAAAAACATCTAGGGGTAGCCATATTGGCCATACAGCAAATCCAGTAACATTTGAACAATGATGCCTTTATGGGGCCAACCAAAAGGCAGGATTACATGTTGCAAGCTTTCAAAGTCACACTGGTTTCTTCATCAGGCAAACAGGAGAAAGAAATGGAAGATGTTAGTCACAGGCCTGCCTTGTCTGTTTCTGGTCTTAGTTCAGGTGGTAGGGAGGGCTATCCTTTGGCCATGCTGTCACTGATAGATTTTCAAAGTCAAGGAAATTTAGTGTCCATTTGCAATTCAAAGAAGATGTTTCCTTGGAATCCGGCATGTCTCTTTCTTTTGTGAAGCCACAGGCTCCTGTGTAGGTAGAGAACACTGAATTTCTCAAAAAGTCTTCATGTTTTGCATCAGGAAAACTTTAAGTGGTGTAGACAGTATTCCCTGTTGGTTTCAGCAGAGTGGAACTTATTTCTTTTTCTTTCTTAATTTTTTTAAAAATCAAAATCAGAATGGGTCACCATTTTACTATACCATTGTATTTAATGGGATTTGAGTATCCACGGATTTTATTATCCACAGGGGATCCTGGAACTAAACCCCAGTGGATACCAAGGGTCCACTGTATCTGCATTTACAAAATCATTAAACGGTTACTATTTCTTAAAAAAAGAGTCTTGATTGTATCTCCTGTTGTTCTTATATGGTCTGATAGTTTCTCAAGCAACCAAGTCTCCCATATATGGTTCCACCATTTCTCTAATACATGTTTTCCAAGTAGAAGCTATTTCAAATTGAGCTGCTAGTAAGAATTTTTTTATTGAATACTTATGTTTCAAATTTTTGTTTTCCTTTAGGTATAAAGGTAGTAATAATAGACCAGGAAAGAACTTTATCCTTTGGTTTGTGATGGTAGAAATTAGTTTTTACAGGTTTTGCCAAAGTTCATTAATATCACACTCTCAAGATGATAATGATAACCCTCTCCAAGGAAACATGCCAAGAAAACCCCATGACAGGGTCGCCATAAGTCAGGAACAGCTTGAAGGCATGCAACAACAATAATTTGACATTCCTGTGAGATATTAAGGCATAGCATTTGAGACAAGAGGTCCCAAACACACTGCAGAAATAATCCAGTTTGAGACTGCTTTACGGACCCAGTTCAATGCTAGGGAACTTGGGGAACTGTAATTTGTGAGATGTTTAGCCTTCTCTGTCAGAGAGCTCTGGTGCCACACTACAGTTCCCAGGATTCCCTAGCACTGAGCCAGGGCAGTTAAAGTGGTCTCAAACTGGATTATTTCTGCAGTATGTTTTGAAGGTTAACTCTTAAGTCCTGCACATTTATCAAAGTTGTTCAAAATAACTTGAAGAGCCGGGAAAGCCCTTTCAAGAATGTTCATGTGTAGCAGCGCATTATCCGCATATAAACTGATTTTTTGGGATATCTCCCTAGTGATGGGACCTTGTATTTTAGTATTGATTCTTCTAGAAGAGTGGAAATTATTTCTGCTTTAAAATTCATGATCTTGGGCTGCAAGATTGTAATCCTTTGTGAACCTGTTGAAGATTCTAGTGTGCTGCCACTTACAGTTAATAAAAATGTTTTAAAATAATGCCGTAGTTTCTGAGGCGTAGGCTGAAATAAATTTGATAGCCCTTGCTTCTTAATGAACGATTACAACTGGACTGCAAATTTCTTAGCGAGACCATTGTAAAAATTTGATACAGTCCATTATGAGTCCTGAGGTAAAGTGAGGGGAAAGAGAAATGCTGGCTTGAGACCTATTGGTTATCCCGATTAGAGTAGATTCATTGGCCCGAATTGTATTGGAAGTCCCAATAGAGGAACTCATTGATTCGCTTGGATTTCTGTATGTGTTGAATCACCATTCAGTAACTGATTTTCTTTAACTGGAGATAGGGTGATTCTTCTTCGTGGTCTCTGTGCCTCACACAATAGGGTTTGCGCCTGCGCAGAAGCTCCATTCGGAATGCTGAAAAGCTGAGCAGATTGGCGGGAGCCCCGCCCCTCCCATTCCCTGAGCATGCCCAATCCCGCCAATCTAGCTCCTCCTTCAGTTCTCTTTCGTCCGCCGCAAGAGTAACATCTCCTTCGGAGTGCTCTTCATCGCGACGAAAGCTGAGTAGCTAGACTCTGTCTATTTCTTTATTTTCCTTTATTTTACTTTATTTTTGTTCTTTTTTCGTTTTCTCCCGTTTTTTCCTTGAGCTGCCCCCTTTTTGTCGGAACTCGAGGGTTTTGGCCCAGACGGGCCCCTCGCGATCGGATCGGCCTCTTATGGCCGCCCCGTTCAAGAAATGTTCCGACTGTGGAGGTAAAATCCCGGTTGTGGATGGACACTCGAAGTGCATTTTCTGCTTAGGCAGTTCCCACATCCCGGAGAAATGCAAGCATTGCAAGGCTTTTAATCATGCCACGCTCCGCCAACGAGCAGACCGGCTCAAGGCCCACTTGTGGGAGAAGGCCCTCTCAGTCTCCCACTCCTCAGATCCGTCCACGGACCCCTTAGGACGTCTTCCAATCTAAGTTCCCAAGGATCCCGAAAATCAAAAGACCGACGTCGACGTCGACACCGACAGAAACCTCCTCGGCGTCGGCCTCGGCCACGACTACTATGTCTCGCCCTGAAGGGCAACACAGGGAGCACAAGAAGCGGCCTTCATCCACCAAGCTGGAGAAGCCGAAAGCAAAAAAGCATAAGCATAAGAAGGTCCTCACTTCGGTTGCCTCGGCGGCTGCCCAGGCACACCTAGCCATGTCTTTTCTTAGACAGCCTTCGGCCATTGACCTCTCAGTCCCGGCCCCGGTCACTGTCCTAGACTCGGCGCCGGAGACTCTGGAACCCGCATTTCAGCCTGCATCTAACCAGGTCCTCGCCCCTACGGGGACGGTCTCGACCTCGGTCTCTACTGTTTCGCCTGTTTCGGCTCCGACCTCTGTTCCACCGAAGGAAATCCTAGCCTCTTCGGAGCGTATTTACAGGCTGCGGTTCCCATCTCCTCCACCCCGGAAGTCTCCGGAACCTTTCGAGGAGCACTACTTCGACTCGCCCCACTCGTCGGCCTCCTTTCTGGCGCGACATCGGGCTGAATCATATTGAAGAGAGCGTCATCCATCCTACCGCTCTTACTCTCCTTCGTACCGGGATCGGTACCATGTCCGTGACCTCCATGTCGGAGACTTCTCACGATCTCGATCTCGATCTCCCTTTCGGTCCCGGACCGAATACAGGGCCATATCACCTCCGCCGGCCTCGACAGCTATGGTGTTGAAACCTCCGGAATCGAGCGCCATTATGACCGTCTCGGCCTCAGCTACCGCTGCTACTTCGACGTCGATAGTCTCCGCTCCGATCAGCTACGCGGACGCCTCGACGTCGACCTTCCGTACGGCGCCGACACAGCCCTATGTGGATCCGCAGTTGCCAGCCTCCCAGTCAACGGAGGAGTCTACGGGAGAGACGGACAACCATCCTGACTCCCCACAGCCTGCCATTTCCTCTCCCAATGAGGAAGTTGAGGACCAAACACCGGGCTCGCCTGTCGAAGAGCTCCATCTCTTTACTGGAATTGTCGACAGGATGGCTAGGGCAGTAGGCCTCCAGACGGCGCAGACGGCCCAGCCCCCTAGGGACCCCATCGATGGCCTCGTGGTACGTCCCCAGCAACCAGCGGTCATTCCATTCTTGCCTTCTTTCTCGGACATTATGGTGGCCTCTTGGACCAAGCCGGCCTCGACGCCACCCGCTTCTAAGAAGCTTGACTCGTTGTATCGGGTGCAGTCGGATACGGCGCCATTCTTGTTCACTCACCCAGCTCCCAACTCTCTGGTAGTGGAATCTACTTGTAAGTCTACAGGCAAGCCCCATTCTGCCCCCGTGGACAAAGACGGCAGAAGGATGGACATCTTTGGCCGACGTTTTTACTCATCTGCGGTGCTGGCAGCAAAGGTCGCCAATATGCAAGGTTGCATGGCCGGCTATCGGAAGTTTTTGTGGGACCGTGTGGCTGCTTTCATTCCTTATCTGCCTCAGGCACAACAGGAGGCAGCTCAGGAATTCTACGCCGAGGCACTCTCCCTCATTGCTCAGGAAGTGCACTCAGCTAGACATGTTGTGGACTGTTCTGCGAAAGTGATGGCCGGTGCAGTGGCACTCCGCCGTTTCGCCTGGTTGAGGTCTACTTCTCTGTCCGAGGAAGCTAAGTCCAAAATTGAAGATCTTCCTTTCGATGGTGAAGGTCTATTCGCCGCTAAGACTGACGAATCCCTTGACACCATGGCCAAGGCTCGTCTGAACGGAAAGAGACTTGGGCTGACACCTAACAAGCCCTCATCCAGTCGTGTCTGGCGCCAAAGGCCCTACGACCCTGGCTTCACCCGTTCTCGCTCGGCTCCGTCCTCCACTTATAGGACCCAGCCTTACAATAGGAGGCCTTACAGACAACCTCAACAACAGCAGCAACAACAAAGGCAAGGCCAGCAACGTCAGCAGCAACAGCCTTCCAGAAAACCTTCCTCCAAGTCGCACTTTTGACGGGCTCTTGGAGGCGACACCCCATTTTTGTTTGCCAGTCTCCCTCTCCTCAGTCCCCAGACTTCGCCATTTCTACGAGAACTGGTCCAAGATCACCACGGACTCCTGGGTGCTTACCATCATCCGCCTGGGCTACGCCATAGAGTTCTCAAATATTCCACCAAATGGCGTTTTCTGCTCCACTCCCTCCTCTCCTCCTCTTCTGGAGGAGATTTCCTCCCTTCTCGACAAAGGAGCCATACAACGTGTTCCACCGTGCTACAAACACCAAGGCTTCTACTCCAGGTACTTCACAGTTCCGAAGAGAGGAGGAGGCCTACGCCCCATCTTGGACCTGAGAGGCGTCAACTCTTACATCACGATCCGCAAGTTCAAGATGGTGACTCTCCAATCCATCTTGCCGTTCCTGCACCAAGGGGACTGGTTTGCATCCATAGACCTAAAGGATGCGTACTTCCACATCAGCATCAGGCCTCAACATTGGAAGTATCTCCGTTTCGCCATAGATGGAGATCTCTATCAATATACCGTTCTTCCTTTTGGCCTCTCTACCGCTCCTCGAGTGTTCACAAAGTGCATGGCGGTGGTCATCTCTCACCTTCGTCTTCAAGGAATAAAGATATTCCCTTACCTCGACGACTGGCTTCTGGTGTCGTCCTCCAAGACACAACTGTACAAAGATGTCCAGTACACTCTGGATCTGCTGGCAGACTTGGGACTCAAAGTCAATCTGCCAAAATCCATTCTCCACCCTGTGAGGGTGATAGACTATATAGGCACGTCCCTGGACTCTGTGATGGGTCGAGCCTACCTTCCCACCAGACGGGCGGAGGCCCTCTGGGAACAGCTGCGGTCTGTCCTTCACTCTCACCGTCCGTCGGCAAAGGACATTCAGAGACTGCTAGGCCACCTGGCCTCAACTACAGCGGTGACCTACCTGGCTCGTCTCAGGCTCAGGCCTCTCCAAGCTTGGTTCCTGGCTGCCTTCGATCACTTGAGGGACAATCCGTCCAAGAGACTCTTGTTGCCACCTCATGTCAGAGACTCTCTCAGGTGGTGGATGTCTCCCTCCAATATCCTCAAGGGGATGCCCTTCCAAACGCCGGAACCGTCCAGGATGGTCACTACAGACGGGTCCATGTCAGGATGGGGCGCACATCTCAACGGCTTGTGTGTGCAGGGACAGTGGTCTGCACAGGAGGCAGAACTGCACATAAATGCCTTGGAACTGTTGGCAGTCATCAAAGCCTTCAGGGCATTCGAAAATCATCTCCTCCACAGAGTTGTGCAGGTAGTATCAGACAACACAACCACTGTCTGGTACATCAACAAGCAAGAAGGAACTCACTCTCCAGTCCTCTTGCGTCTCTCCCAGCAGCTGTGGACGTGGTGCCACCACCGTTCCATTCATCCAGTGGCCATTCACCTGGCAGGAAAGGACAATGTGCTGGCAGACTCCCTCAGCAGGGACAAGGTGCTGCAGCACGAATGGACTCTGTCGAGTTCGGCCTTCAATCTCCTGACGTCTCGTTGGGGAATTCCCTCAGTGGACCTGTTTGCCACTCCAGAGAACGCCCAATGCCAGGCATTCTACACCAGAGCGGGCAAAGGACGAGGATCCATGGGGGACGCCTTCCTTTGCAGTTGGGGTCGAGATCTCCTGTATGCGTTTCCCCCCTTTCCTCTGATCTCCAGGACGGTGGCCAAGATGGCCAGGGACCGGTCCAACGCTATACTGTTGACTCCGTTCTGGCCCAGACAACCCTGGTTCACTCCTCTTCTTCATTTGGCCAGGGGCCAATACTTCCACCTGCCGAAGTGGCCAGACCTGTTGTCCCACTCCAATGGAGCGGTCCTGCACCTGGACTTGGTCAATCTACGGATGACGGCGTGGAGGATCCAGCCATAGAGTCTCCTGACTTGCTCAGGGTCCTGTCTGCCTCGAGAAAGGACTCCACTAAGAGATCCTATGCATATAAGTGGAAGCGCTTCTGTGCCTTCGCGGAGGCTAGGTCTGTACCTTCCTCACCTGTGAGCCTTAGTACTGTTTTGCATTTTCTGCTGCACCTCAGGGATCAAGGCCTGGCCTTCTCTTCCCTCAAGGTCTACTTGTCGGCTATTGTAGCCAATCAGCCACCCGGCTCATGGTCAGCTCGCCTCTTCACGTCACCCACGTTAAAGAGGTTCTTCAAGGGACTACATCACCTTTATCCACCATTGCCACCACTGGCTCCGGCCTGGTCTCTCTCTCTGGTACTTACACAACTTACGAGACCTCCATTTGAGCCCTTGGGCTCTGCTTCCTTGAGACTGCTGACACTCAAAGTGTCCTTTCTTGTGGCCATAACTTCAGCCAGACGTGCTTCTGAACTGACGGCCCTACGCTCAGATGAGCCTTACTTGACCTTTCATAGGGATAAGGTGGTCCTTAGACCGGACATTTCCTTCCTCCCTAAAGTGGTTTCTCAGTTTCACCTCTCCCAGGAGATTGTGCTTCCTAACTTTTATCCAGACCCTTCTTCGCCTCTGGAAAAGACTATGCACACCCTGGATGTTCGCCGTGCTTTGGCCTTTTATGTTCAGCGTTCTCAAGAGTTCAGATTATCCAATAAATTGTTTATTTGTTATGGTGGTGCCAGGAAAGGCAACCCAGTTTCATCACAACGGTTTGCAAAGTGGATTGCTCAAACCATTTCTTTGGCTTACGAACTGGCTAAACGCCCTCTCCCGGTTGGTGTTCGTGCCCATTCCACCAGGGCTACGGCTTCATCTGCTGCCTTCCTCAGAGGTGTTCCCCTGCCAGAGGTTTGCAAGGCGGCCACGTGGTCTCAACCATCCACGTTTGTGAAGCATTACCGGCTGGACTGCAGGTCCCGGAGAGATGCCAGTTTTGGTCGTGCTGTTCTTTCATCGATCTTGCAGTGACCTTCCCACCTCCATAGGTAAGCTTTTCAGTCACCCTATTGTGTGAGGCACAGAGACCACGAAGAAGAAGTACAGGTTGCTTACCTGTAACTGTGTTTCTTCGAGTGGTCATCTGTGCCCTCACACAAATCCCGCCCTACCTCCCCTCGGTCAGGTCCCTGCCTATTTGCGGCGGACTTGAACTGAAGGAGGAGCTAGATTGGCGGGATTGGGCATGCTCAGGGAATGGGAGGGGCGGGGCTCCCGCCAATCTGCTCAGCTTTTCAGCATTCCGAATGGAGCTTCTGCGCAGGCGCAAACCCTATTGTGTGAGGGCACAGATGACCACTCGAAGAAACACAGTTACAGGTAAGCAACCTGTACATCCCGGCTTGCAGATCTGTCTTATTTTAAAAAAATTACTTAAAATCATGTATTTTCTCCCCATGAAAGTTCTGTAAGAATTGGAAACAACGTGTTATTTTCTTATTTTGCAGTGGTATAAATAAGATTATATTTACCTGTGTTTGTCTGCACTTACAGTCTTCCATGATGACACTTAGGCTTCTGAGTTTCCTCCCTCATGATCTGTCTTTCGGCTTGTTGGGAATGGGGCCAGAAGGCAAAGTTGTATACAGAATAGGAGGTGCATCCTCAGTGAATTGCTGGCCACCTGAGCACATACCATAAACTCTGCAGCTGTCTTTCTTCCATCTCTTTTGAGAATTGGCAATGGGAATGTACAACTATAGAGTGCATGGCCCTGTGCTTAGGCAGCTGCTAGCCTCTGAGCAGTGTCAAGCCTTATTGGTGTGCTATGTAATTTCAGGTCAAGGCGGAAAGACATGGAGATCGTGCCTTCCTGCCTGAACTTAAAAGTACCAAGGGTCCCAACTGTGGAACTGTTGCTTCTCAGAGGAAGACAGCTGCCCTGAATGCCATCTATTCTGCAGCTGTCCCTTCTCCATCAGTACGTTTCAGCACAGGCGGTGGACAGCTGAGGGTTCATGGTTGGACACTTGGGCAAGTGTTTGCTTATGTGCCACTCTCCTTGCCTCTATAGTCAAGACCATAGTGACAGAATTGTGGGGGAGGTAGGGTGGGCAGATATCCAAGGTTCGTGTTATGATGCTTAGCTGGTAAACACAGCAGGGAACCAAAGCAGCTGCTGGCAATTTCAGTGATGCCAGTGAGAGGGTCAGAGAACAAACAAGAAATCTGGGTAAGAACTATACATGAGATTCTCTTGTATGTCCCATCTCAGGTTTGGAGGCTGGAGGGAGGAATAAGCCCCATGTTTGATCCCTAAAAGGTAGCTTTGCTTAATATAAGTGTATGTTCTAGCAGTGGAGACTGTGGCTGGTGCTTCCCTTTCCCACCAGAAAGACAGAAATAGTTTATTTCACAAGCTTCTTTTTCATCATGTGTGTGTGCGGGTACACATGTGCAAGAATATGAGAAAGAATACAAAGTTGCATTGTCCTACTTTATTTTTCCTACTTTTTGTGGGATAGCCATCTCTGGCACGATCCCTTAAAAGCTCCTTATAAATGAGAGTAACTTTGGGCCCAAAAATGGTTCCTTATTCCTGCTGTATAAAATGTAAGCAGCATATGCCATTAAAACATTTTAAAACTATAAATGCAACAATTAACAGTAGTTCCATACTGTATCTGTATGCATTCTAAATGCAGTGTTTATAAAAATATTGGAATATAAAATACTGGAAAACCCAATAGGTGTATGGCAAATCCCAAGCAGGATTGGAGGCAATATTAGTCCATCCTTATGAATGCAAGGGCAGTTGCAATGCACGAGCCAGAATGAGGTAAGCAGGTGTTTTAATGATGTCCACACATGCTCAGAAAATTAAAATACAGTGGGCCCTCCACATTTGTTGGGGCTAGGGGCACAGGAAATTGGAAAACCACAAATATATACAACCACACATGTGCACACACACCTGAGAGAATGCCCTCCAGAGCCCTCTGTATCTGCTGGATGTTGATCAGAAATGGTCCTCCAATGTGACCTTTGGTGGAGGTTGACCATAGGGTTTAACTGGTGGGTCTAGAGATTGCTAGAGAGAACCTATTAATCAAATCAACGAATAATCAAATCCACAGAAGTCAAATCCGCAAATGTGGAGGGCTAACTGTAGTGATTAAAAACTTATGCAAGTTATGTCCTCATTTTGTTGAAATTAGAATATTAGCATGGAATGGATCAGATTTTTGTTCCTCATAAACTGTTACATGGGTAGAATTATGACCAGTAAGGTTCCACTTAGTTGCCACACGGGGAAATGATATCTAATCATACTTTACGAGGCACAATTTTTTTTGCAAGTTTGAGAACAAACTGACTTTACAATTGAGGAGATATTGACATTGCTAGCTAGCGTGTTCTATTACTAGAAGATTACCTTATTAGCAGAAACAGAAAGGAGTATACAGTACTGTACTCTCATTCTATTGAAAGTATTGTTAGCTAGAAAGTTAGAAAGCAAACCTTAAAACTGTTAGGTCATTCCAACGATAGTACACCAGTATTTGCTGGAGTTGCATGAATAGTTATCTCTCATGAACATTTTTGAGGCCGGTGTTTTACAAAGGCGAAAACAAAATATATGGCATATAACGAAGGATGAAATGTTCAGTGTCTGTGACCAACTGAAGCAACTTTTCAGCAATTTATACAGGGCAGTAGACAACAGGGGAAACTGGTAAAAATTGTAGACCTCACTCTTCTTCCCAGGCTGTGATTTCATTTGGAAAACTTAGTCTAATGTGTGTCATGTTATCTCGCATAGTGCATTCTAGAACCAATACAGTCCCCTCATCCCATATTTATAGTGTTCATGGACACAGCACCCTCCGTGAAAGTGGAAAAACAGCAAATATAAATATTTTCTTTTTTTAACCTGAGATAACTTTTTATGAATATGTGTCCTCCGGCACAAGTCTATGGTTGATCATAAAATTGTGGTGGAGGACCTAGAGGTTCTTAGAACATTCTAACCAAATATGTGAATCATCAAATCTTCAAAAGGGAAACAAGCTACTGAGGAAGACTGTTTGTACAATTAATGCAGACTATATTATAGTATCATACCTTATTCTAACATTCAAACAGAGCTTTTTATCGCGATATAAATCTTATCTCCTTGATGGTGGCATGGAAAACTTTATTTCTCATTCCAGGAACATGAGGGAAAGAGCTTATATTTAATGTAGAGTCGAAGGCTTTCATGGCCGGCATCCATAGTTTTTTGTGGAGCTTTCGGGCTACGTGGCCATGTTCTAGTATCAGCAGTAGCAGAACATGCTATAAACCATCCTGGGCATAAAATGCTTTTGAAAGCACTGAAATTCTGGACCATGCCAAAAACTACCACGTCAGAATGCACAGGGAAGCCATTGAAATCCATAAACACCTGGACAACTTCAACAGGAAAGAGGAAACCCTGAGGGTAAACAAAGCTTGGCTACCAGTCCTGAAGAATAGCAAGGTTAAGACTCAACCAGTGCAAATGAGAAACAGCCTAAGACCAGGGGATTCCCAGCAGACAATGAGCACCAGTTAGCAGACATTTATCCTCTTTTGCACATCCTCCCACCCCGAGGACTGCCATTAGCAACAGAACAGTACATTTGCAAATCACTCCTCCCTTCCCAGGGTCACACAGGCTATATATATATATATATATGCAATCCTTTTCCAGGCAAACATTCTCTAAAGATGCCAGCCACAGATACTGGCGAAATGTCAAGAAAGGAACTCTTCTAGAACATGGCCACATAGCCCGAAAGCCCCACAAAAACAACTGTTGGATTGTAGGGAACACCTAGTACTTGATGTGAAACACCTGAATCCAAGTCCCTTTTCCCAGATCACTTCTTTTGTGATTTCATAGCCATTATGTAGGAGAGCTATGCATATGTTTACTGTTAAACATGCAAAAGACGTGAAATAAATTTCTGTTAGTCTAAAGCATGATGACAGTCTCATTCTTTTTTTTTCTCTTACGTACGTACCTAAATCTACATTCAGGTACATGTTCCATTTGACATGACATGAATCAGTTTTGTCCCCACTTCTGCTACAATTTGATATAGTCAACCTAAAATCCCCTCATCCCTTATAATTGTTTCAAAATTTGTCTCCTTCCTTAATTCTTTCCTTAAGCTTCATATGGACCTACCTTCTCAATTGTAAGTAATGATGTCTTTAAAATGGAACATTGTTTATCTCTTCCATGAGTGTCTAATGCAAGTAAATTCCATTACATTGTTACTCATGCTTCAGTTTAGTAATCTACTAGGAGCTCTGGTGGTCCAGTGGTTAAATGCTTGTACTGCAGCCAAAATGTTGTGAGTTGGATCCTTCAGGGGTCTCAGCTTTCCATCCTTTTGTAGGTTGGTCAAATGAGTACCCAGCTTGTTGGGGGCAATTGGCTAATGCATTGTAAACTGCTTAGAAAGTACTTAACACTATAAAAATGTATAGATATATAAGTGATATATAACTTATATATAGATATATAAGTGATATAGATATATAACTGGAGAGAAGTGACCAGTGGGGTCCCACAGGGTTCTGTCCTGGGCCCAGTGCTATTCAACATCTTTATTAATGATTTGGATGACAGAATTGGGGGCATACTTATCAAATTTGCAGATGACACTAAACTGGGAGGAGTAGCTAATACCCCAGAGGACAGGATCAAAATTCAAAATGACCTGAATAGACTAGAAAGCTGGGCCAGTGCTAACAAAATGAAATTCAATGCGGAGAAATGTAAGGTTCTGCACTTAGGGAGGAAAAATGAAATGCACAGATATAGGATAGGGGACACCTAGCTGAATGAGACCACATGTGAAAGGGGTCTAGGAGTCCAAGTAGACCATAAGCTGAACATGAGTCAACAGTGTGATGCGGCAGCTAAAAAAGCCAATGCAATTTTAGGCTGCATCAATAGAAGTATAGTTTCTAGATCAAGGGAAGTTATAGTGCCACTCTATTCTGCTTTGGTCAGGCCCCACCTGGAATATTGTGTCCAGTTCTGGGCACCACAATTCAAAAAAGATGTGGAGAAACTGGAGCGTGTCCAAAGGAGGGCAACTAAGATGGTGAAGGGTCTGGAAACCTTGCCCTATGAAGAATGCCTTAGGGAGCTGGGGATGTTTAGCCTGGAGAAGAGAAGGTTAAGAGGTGATATGATAGCCCTGTTTAAATATTTGAAGGGATGTCATATTGAGGAGGGAGCAAGCTTGTTTTCTGCTGCTGCAGAGACTAGAACGCGGAACAATGGATGCAAACTGCAGGAAAAGAGATTCCACCTCAACATTAGGAGGAACTTCCTGACAGTAAGGGCTGTTCAACAGTGGAACGCACTCCCTCGGAGTGTAGTGGAGTCTCCTTCCTTAGGGGTCTTTAAGCAGAGGCTGGATGGCCATCTGTCAGGGATGCTTTGACTTGGAGTCCTGCATGGCAGGGGGTTGGACTGGATGGCCCTTGTGGTCTCTTCCAACTCTATGATTCTATGATTCTAAGTGCTATTGCTATTACTGTTCACAACCAAGTATTCCTGACTGTGTTCATATAAACAGTCTCATTGATGATACATTTGGACTTTTATTTTACTGGTACTTTATTCCAAACCTGTAACCTTTCTCTGATTTGATCTGTCTGCTAGCAATAGATATTTCACTGGTATTTCAATATCTTAATCCTCTTGAAATATCCAAGAAATGTCCTTGCCTTATGTAATCTACCATGGTTACATTTGTTCAGCTTGATAGTAAAAACATGGCATGGAAATGTTAAAACCTGTTTTCCCCACTTGGACAAAATTCTGTCAATAAGTTCCACAATCAAGTTTTGAGAGAAAAACATACCTTCTTTATTACTACTGTCTTATCAAAACGAAAAGGTGCCTCTCTTCTTCCAAAACTGAATTTTCTTTTGGATTTCATTCATAACATAGATTTAGTTAGTGTCTGTTGTTTCACTCAAATTTGATGAAGGCATAATTCCTAAATGTTTTTTCCCACTGAGCTCTGAAGTTTTTCTGTACCTATTAAATTCAGTTTTATCCTAGTTAATTTTGTATCCAGAAAGAAACACTTGTTGTATCACTTCAAGTTGTTTCCAACTTATGGAGACTCTACAAACCCCCTTATTAAGTTATTAATAAGTTATTAAAGCTTACTCTCATTTTTGGACCCATTTTTAGTCTTTTAAAAAATATTCAGTTTTAATTATAAGAAAAATAAAGTTAACATAACATCAACAATACAAAGAAAAAACTTTGACAAAGAACAATTAAACAGCAGTATGAGATGCAGATTCCTCAAATATGATCAAGAAAATATTCTTAGTGATTGCTGAGATTGGGTCAGTGGACAAATACTCTAAACATACTGTAATGTATCTTGGCATAGGCCTGCTTGAGCAGCTGGGGGTTGTAATCACTGCGAGGAATATATTACATTAACTATCTTTATTAAACGACTCTTGTCTCTTGTGTCTGTTACAAGTTCATATTGTTTTATGAGAATTTCTCCACTAGACAGGAGTCCTATACTCTTTCCCTCCAATTGTCCATTGTTAGTTCATCTGATTTCCAACATCTAGCCACTTCCAGATGAGCTGCCATGAGGAAAAATGCAATTAAATGCAATTAGCATTAACAGTAATATAGGGATAACAGTAAGAGAGCAGGGCAGAAATGAATGGTGTGCCCTGTAATACAGGATATTTGATCCAGAACCATGGCCCAAACCCTCTTTCATATTAGGGCAGTCAAGCCACATACAATATGTAGATATGAACCTATAGCTCCACATCCCTTACAACAGGATAGTGGGACATTTTTAATCATTCTGGAATGCTGGACTGGCATTAAGTACTTGTGAATAACTTTGGAAACCCCTTGCTTTGTAGCAGCTGCTTGCGATCTATATAGGATAAGGGACCATATGTGGGACCAAGCTGCATTTGATATCTCAGCTTTTAGGTTTCATTGCCAAGACATTTGCAGAAAACGACTCTGGACGTATGCCATCATCATTAAATATAATTAAACACAGTGTTTAAGTGAGGTAACAAAGCATCATAAAGCAACTTATAAAATTCCTCTGAAAACCCATTTGTGCCAGGAGATTTCCCAGGCCTCAGCTTATCTATAGCTTTCTTTATTCCCTCTAATTATATAGGTTTATTTAGTAGAAAGGTATGTGAAGAATCAAGATTAGATTAAGAGACTTCATAAGATGTCCATGTTTAAATCTGATGGAACCTCAGATGTGTATAACTTTGAGTAGAATTTGTGGAATTCCTTCACAGTTTCTTTGGGAGCAATTGGAAGTGGTGATTGGAGGAAATTGTCCATTTTTCTATCTTAAGCTTTGCTGCCCAGGCAAGCAGATGGGAGTTCTTTTTGCTAAATTCATTATAAGATTTAGTGTAGTAGAGTGAGGTCTGGATTTTTCTAGTGTCAAGCGCAGCTAGGTCTGATCTTTTTTAGGGGGAGCTGGGCAAATATCTTCAGGTTAAGTGAGTTTTTATGAGTTTGGGACAGTTGTGCTATTTTTTGAATCAGTGTTTGCCTATTTAGTTCTCTTAAGTGTTTTTTTTAATTCTTTGACCTTTCTTGAATTAAAAGGCCACAAAGAACAGCGTTCATAGTGTCTCACATGGTAAAAATTTCCAAGGTATCTGATGTCTTTTTTCCCAGGTAAAATTTTTTGATGTCTTTAAACCTCTAGATGGACGATTTTTGCATGTTTGATTCAAACTGCCAGGTTAATATATTGAAGAGTGGTCAGAATAAATAATAGGTTCTATGTATGTGTCTAGAATCTCTGGAAGTAATGGTGTATGTATGTATGTATATCCTGGAATATGAGTGGTGAGTATGGGAAAAGAAGGTGTAACCTCTCTTCGAGGATCCTCCATGGATTGGCCACAGAAATTATAGTTGCTAGGATTTATCTATCTTGTGATTTATCACCTTATTTGTATTTCCCCCTATTATGATTTCCCCAACTGCTGTGTCTTTCAGGATTTGTAGAAAGGAGTGCATAAAATTTGGGGAGTAAAAAGTGCCTAAAGTAAGTGGTTTACTTGCTAAGGTTCCCAGCAATATAATGCAATGTCCAGCAAAATCCTTTCCGATTTTTCCACTTGAAAATAATTTGTCATATTATATTGCTACACCTCTAGATTTGATTGAATCGTTACTTGGGTATTGCTGGTTAAATAGAGATGTGGGAAGGATGGGATTAGTGCCCTTGCGATGGTCCTCCTGCAAAAATATAATTGATAACTTAAGCTTTTTTAGATATTTGGTAATACACACACGTTTAACAAGGTCGCCGAAGCTTTTGATATTAAAGGAAATAACTTTAAGCTAAGAGAAGGTAAAAGGGTTGCAAGTTTACATGGATCCAGAGGAAATTGAGGATTTGTCAGTTGTTCCCATCTGCACGTTCAAGACCAGCAAAAGGGCCCAAGCTTGACTCAGGCTTGCATCCTTCCGAGGTCGCTAAAATGAGTACCCAGATTGTTGGGGACAAGTAGCTTACATTTGTAAACCGCTTAGACACTCCTTAGGCGGTATGAAGCAGTATATAAATGAAGCTGTTTTTTGTTTGTGTGTTTTCCCTCTCCTTGAGCAAAGAGGTAGATAGTATTATAATAAAATTGTTTAAGTAAGTCTATAGGAAGACATATGTGGGGCAATCAAATGTAAGTTTGTTAGATAGAAAGGGAAAACAATAGCATAAATCAGCATCAACATATGTGGTCACCATTAAAGACATGTTTGAAGGTCCTCTGTCCTAGTTTCCTGGTCAGGAGGATGGTATCTTTCCAGTGTGAGAGTAATAATGATGAAACAGAAGCATGGAAATGTAATTTGAAAGGTGAGGCAGAACGACACACTTGTGTTTGATGAGGATCATCTGGGATGTAGAGATTAGGATCCAGAGTCTAAATGATCAGTGCTTTTCGGTTATCAGTTCCAGAGTTATGATAGAGGCATGCAGAACTGTAGAAGAGCAGCATTCCATTTTAGCTTTCATGAAAAGCTGGTTTATCAGAGCACTCACATGACAGGGAACATGGCAACACTGCTGCGCTAGATTAATGGTAGGGAAAATAGGGTGAAGGAGCCAGTATTTATTTATTTATTTCCATTTATTTCCAATACAGGACTAAATTTGAAAATTAAGTAGCAAGATGAATCTCAGATGTAATGGCCACTAGCTTAAATAATAATTAATCTCTTTCAAAGCAAGTTGTTTTGGTTGAAGCTATGTTAATTGAAGGATTTGTTTCTGAATGGCATTTCTTACCCTATAAAATAAAAAGAAGCAACTCACACTGGATACTGGTACAGCAAACAACTGCCAATGAACTGTTAAAGTTAAAATGTTTAAATTCAAACAGTCATTGTTTTCCAGTAAGTGGTTTGGGAAATAGTAATAATAGCGACACTTAAAAAAAAAGAGTAATCAATTATAAAAGCCAGAATTTTTTTAAAAAGTTATTTGGTTTAAACTAGCCAACCCTGTGTGGCAGTACACAAAATGGAATATTACCATTCAAAGTTAGTCTGGAAAATCAGTATGCAAATAGATCTTGTAGCACCTTTGAGACTAACTGAAAGAAAGATATTGGTAGCATGAACTGTCCTAGACTTGAGCCTGCTTCCTCAGATGCATGTTTGTGTTACCATGTTGTTCTGTGCTTTCAAGTCATTTCTGACTTACGGTGACCTTAAAGCAAACCTATCACAGGATTTTCTTGGCAAGGTTTGTTCAGACGGGGTTCGCTTTGCATTGCTGTTAGGGTGATAGAGTGCGACTTGCCCATGGTCACACAGCGGATTTCCATGGCTGAGCAGGAATTCGGATCCTGGGTTTCAGGGTCATAGTCCAACGCTCAAATCACCACACCATGCTGGCTTTGTGTGTAACCAAAACATCAAACTAAAAGGGCAGGGTGATGGAAATAGTCTTTTCCTGGCATTATAAGCACTAACACAGGCACCAGAGAGGCTGCTCTGCGGGAAAGAAGTTCTGCAAGTGGGATGATACAGTTGAGGAGTCCCTCTTGCCAGTCACCACCAGTTGACTGGCACATGACATGATGGGTTCGCATGACATGATGGGTGCATTCAGAAGAGAGTCTCCAGTCAGGCCAGTGTTAGAATGAACAGTGTTTCCCAGTCCATTAGCCCCAGGATTTTACAGAGAGCCAGTACTTGAACATCAGTTACTTGTTCTATAGCATAAGCATATGACTCGGAGGATGTAACTGTCCAGGAAGGGATGCAGTTGGTATATCAATTTCAAAACTGAAAGATTTCCTGTGCTACTGATGTGCTTCAGTCATCTGTGACAAAGCTGTGTCTTTGCCCCCGGAGGGTGCTTTCTGACCATTTTCTGGACCTTTCTTTTGCCATTTGCTTGTACTGTAAATTGCTGCTTTGTGAATGCTTCTATTTTCATTGTTGTCTGGTGCCTTATCAAGAAATGCTTAGTCATTAGTTTACTAAAGACCTGTCAAATAGTGTGTGTGTGTGTGAGAGAGAGAGAAATGTTGTGGTATTTTCTCCAATTACTCCCCATCCGTCCAAGGCCATTGTCTTTTGCAGAGCTAAAAGGGTAGGGCCAGATGCGCTTCCCCGAACCTTATATATGTTTTTCACATGCAAATTAAACATAAATTCTAGAGTAAATAATACTCTGGTTTCCAGGCCCCAGTAACTATATTTGGTGTGGGAGTCAGAGTCTTATTTCTTCTCTTTTCCTTCTTCCTTGAAAGGAGGCAAGAGGCAATGTTTGACATTGTCCTCCGTTCACTGTAAAACAAAAAAGGACATTCTTGTCCACCACCCAGATTTTTTTAATGATATCTGAGCTGCTACCTACAGTGTTAAGTGTTTTTCTTGTGAGGTAAATGTAAGGTAAATGTCTACCACTCATTGACCTACTTGCTTGCTGAAGGGCTCCCTTAGTGTTTCAGTGGATTTTTCATGGCTCCCATAGGGAGAAAATATCTAACTGATCCATTTACTAAGTCAGTAGACCAAACAATTTTATTTAGGAACTGATGTTAAGTGAAGAGATTTTTTTTATTTTGTTTATTTATATCCTGCTTTTCTCCTGGAATAGGAACTCAAGGCAGCATTTGATGCCCAGCTGGCTTCAACTTGATGGTGACCCAATAAATGAGACAACCATTGTGGTGTGTGTGCTTTGACCATGAGACTACAACTCTGGAGACCAGGTTTGAATATATCTTTAGCCATGGAAACCCACAGGGTGACCTTGGGCAAGTCACAGTTTCTCACATGAAGGCAAAGGTGCAAATCACATCTGAACCAATCTTTCAAAGGAAACCCTGTGATACGTTTGCCTTAGGGTCACCACGAGTAGGAGAGGACTTGAAGGCACACAACAACAGCAATGAGTGAGAGACCTCCAAGAGAGCCTTTTGTTACTAGCTAAGTCTTGCAAATTCTGGGCTGCGGCTTTCTTTATTGAGTAAATCCATCTGTAATACAGTCTTCCTCTTTTGCTACTGACTGTAGATTGTACTCCCCACATCTTTTTCATACTGATCTACCGGTACTAATGTTCTTTTTGGCCATCCAGGTAGCTGTATAGCATCCAGCCCCACATTTGGCACTGCTTTTATCCTTAAAATAAGCTGAACGCTATCACACCTTTGCTGATGAGCATACACAGGTCTGTCCCAGTTGTTGTTGTGTGTCTTCAAGCCACTTCTGACTTACCTATCGTGGGGTTTCTTGGCAAGATTTGTTCAGAGGAGGTTTGCCATTGCCTTTCCTTGGAGCTGAGAGTGTGTGACTCACCCAAGGTCAGTGGGTTTAATGGCTAAGCTGGGATTTGAATCCTGGTTTCCAGAGTGGTCTAACACCCAAATCACTATGCCACACTGGCTCTCCTCTGCTAGTTACACTGTCTTTTTTCAGGTACCAAATTTACACTTATATCTGGATGTTTGATGTAATTTGTTTTACTGATGGAGAGGGGGGGGGGGCGAGAAGGAACAGTCTAATCCATGTTAGCCCTAATTTTTTGGGAAAGGAGTTCTGCACCCCTCATGTGTCTGCCTAGATGCTGTATGGAGGAAGAGGATAGCAGAAAAGTGGGGGGTTGAATTCCATTCCAAATACTTGGTTTAGCATGGATTAGGGTTAACAGTAACACTCAATATTAGGGTTTTCAGTACACCAATGTGGAAGATTTCTACATGCAGTTGGGCAGGTTTGGGGAGGAGAGATAGTGTTAACTTGATTTGCAGCATTTTAATGTTGCAAATCCCATTAAATCCTCCAGGTCAATAAATACAGGTCTCTCTGTCATGTCTATTTTCCCCTCCTTCAGGATACAGATGTTTTCCTAGAATAAGTACAAGAAGGAGAATTGCGGGGTGGGTGGTGGGTGGGAGAAATTGCTTACTGCCTCTTCACTTAAGCTGCAAATCAGTTTATCCACAAGAAGAGGAGCATGAGGAGGGAGAAGTGACCATCGTTGGGGGTGTGTATGTCTCTGTTGTACTCCACAAGCAATAGTTTGCATGGGGCCAAGTGGCTGCAACAATAACTGTGATGATGCGAAGCTGCTGCTTCCTCCGTCTCCTCCTCTTCTTGAGGGTGCAAGGTGAGAAAGGCTGCTACTGGTACTGACCTCAGCACCCCAGCTGTACATGGTTCAAGGCTAGTTCCATATGGGGGAAGAGGAACAGCAATAGCAGTAGCACTGAGCCAAGGAGATGTGTGATAGTAACAGCAGCCCTTCTAGCGACGGGGCTCAGGCTGCTCTTGTCTTGCCTTCCACCACAGGAAGAGCAGAAAAAAGTGGTGGCAGCCTCTTCCTCTTGGTGTGTGTGCGAGGCAAGGTGGGAGCAGCCTGGGATCTGCTGGTCGAAAGGCAGCTGCTGCCATCAGCACCACAGCCCTCCTTGACTCATGGCAGATTTCATGCCGGGGTGAGGTGGTTGGTGGGGAGCAGCTGTAGAAGTAGCACTGAGCCAAAAGTGTGTGAGTAAATGATAGTATCTTGTCGAACAATATGGGTCCATCTAGTACTCTAGGGAGGAGACAGAAGAAGTGATGGCAGTGGCAGCCACTATTGTGACAGTCACTGCAATACAGCAGCAGTGGCAATATCTTGCTTAAGATCTTGCACTGCACCAGTGACCAAATGAACAGAGCCAGGTGAAAAAGCAGGAGGGAGAATTATCCTACAGCACTCCTGGGAGCTTTTTATGGAGCACCAGGGCAATGACACACATACTTTGGGAAACACTGCTCTATCACATGGTAGAATGGGATTGAAACCTGGTAACTGATTTTTAGAAACAGATCTCAGACTTCCAGTGTCTAGATTTACACGAAATATCAAAAGCTCACATGGGACATACCCAGTTCTTGGTATAGGATGGAATACAACATGGGAAAAACACACAACTTGCCCATGACAGGGTTTGTACACAGATAAATTATTGATTTAATTCTATAAGTTCTGTAGAATGCCAACAATTTAGCTTGGTTTGGAAGAGGATTCGGATATTGCTGTTGCCTAATAATGAAGAGTGCATTCTCTTGCTTATATTGTTCTTCTGTTTCTGACAGGCTGCAACTGCGTTATACCGCCATTGCAAATGCTGCTTAATTCTGAACTCTAAACAAAAAAGGGAGTTGGGAACCTGAAGACAAGCAATTAATACCAGTAGACCAGATAATAAATTTGATTTGCATGACTTTGGAAAAAGCACTTTTGTCTCTTTCTCTTAATATTAAAATCCACTACTGTGAACGAGGATAATTAATTTTCATTTTCTCTTTATTTAACTTAAAAATTAAGGGTTACAAGCTTTTAATAGTAGTAGTAGTAGTAGTTTTCAGGGGAAAAATTCCTCCAAAACCAGAGCAAGCTTTTTAAAAAGAAATGAAGGGACTGGGAGCTTTTTAGACCCTCAGGACTGCATTTTGGGGTCCTAAAGGCAACATCTTGCCCTACTTTGGGGGGAAAAAGACAATCCATTTGATGAAACTTTCTGCAAACCAAAGAACATGAATATACAACTGATACTGAAATACTTAAATGTGTGTGCTTATAATGGCATTTCAGCATGTTACTTTTCCAGGAGATGTACTTAAATATATTGATTTTACTCCAAAAATTGAGAGGCTGTGTTATCAGGAGTGGACAACTTTGTCTCTTAAAGGATGTATTCCCTCATAACTAATCTGTATTTGGGACAATGTTAGTGGTGGGTGAACCTCCAGCCCTGGTATGTGAATCACCTCTTTTCTCCTCCTGTCACTCTATTTCTTTGCTTGTTTGTGCACTTTTCTCTCCTTGGGCACCCAGGAGAGGGACAGAGTTCTAAACTGATCATTTGCAGAGGGCTTTTGAAATTAAGCTGGAGGCCACATGCAACCCTAGAGTCCAAGGCTGTCTCACACAGCAGACACACTCTTCCCACCTTCTACAAGACTGCTCACTACGTTTACCATTTTCTTTCTACCTCCTCCTCCCCCCACCCTTTTACTGCCTGTCTTTGCTAGGGATTATATCTGAAGAGAGGATGGAGATAGTTACTTTACGCTAGCCATACCCAGCTTATCTCTCTCAAAATTTTAAATACATATCATGAGGAATTCCCTTACACATTGATGTTTATTACAGCAAGGAAAGAACAAGCACTGTCAGGATTGGGGTTGGAAAGGCTCTCCATTTATTCCAGTGAAGAAACTGAGTCCCAGTATTGACTAGTGCAAAGTGCTGACCTGGGGCCGATTTTAGAGCTCGGGAGAATGGAGCACCTGGACGCCATCATGGCTTGCCCCCATCCACATAGGGGTTGCCATGATGACGTACACATGGTGCAGCATCCAAACGGTGCTGTGCTGCATGTACGTCGTCATTGCGTGTGAGGGCACCAATGGCACCCTGGGCGCATACCAGAAAGAACCCGCTGGAAGCGGGTTCTTTTTATGTCCCATGGAGGCTGCGCCGTTTGGTTGGTGCAACCTCTGTGTGGGGCAGAAATGCGCGGCTGCAGGCCATCCTTTTGAGGCGGTCTGTTCAGCCCCTGAATCCCTAAGATATGGACATCCCCAGAGCTAGTGTCACACAGTGCTCTTGAAGTTGAATGCTTGTGTCACACTGCTTTGTAGCATAGCTGGCGCTAACCATAGCCTTTGAAGAAAACCTCACTTTCAGACAATAGCATACACTGTATATCTAATTCTGCATAATTTTTTGAAATTTTTATAGACAAGGCAGTGCTTCTCAAACTTTGGGTCTCAGCCATTCTGAGTGGCTCACACAATATTTTTTTTTCCCTGCCCTTTCAGGGACGTTTTCTTTCTCCCTGTACTAAGTTCTTTACTGTTATGCTGTTCCTTTAAAAGGCAGGCTGCTTCCCACTTGATACTGTGTTAAAATTTCTGCTCAGATTACCTATACCACTCCCCTATGAAAGAATATTAAAAAATAAAAACATAGTGCAGATCTACTCAGTATTAACTAATGGTGTACTGTTCTGTTGAAGAGAAGGAGAGAGTAGTTCAAGAGTGTTAATTAGTTTACAAGTGCATCCCAGAAGGTTGAGCAAGCTTGCAAGTACATCCTACTTCAAAATGTTCAGGAAATACCCTTTATCAGGCACAAAAAATAACTTAGCTCAAATTTGTGGAAAGGGAGGCAGGACTCTCCTATCTCAATTAAAAGATCTCCTCAAGACCGACTATATATTTCAAGGTCTTGGTGTTCACAGCGGATCTATGTCTCAGTGTGTTTTTCACATGAAACTTGGCTTTTTGTTTCAAAGTATAGTTACAAGGTCCATTTTGTTTCCTAGATTCATGTATGTGTGTTTAATATGTGCTGTTGTGTTTTTGAAGCACACATCACAACTTCTTTTTTTCCCTTTTATAGGTCCTGCTGGGGATTTACATCTGGCTTCAATGTGAAATTAAGGTAGAAAAATGCACATAAACATGTGTTTCCTGTTAAGATTTAGTGTACTCAGTGGTTATGCCTGAAGAGTGGGGTCTTGTCTCTAGACTGATAACTGCCAGGAAATATAAATGATTGTCCTAGAAGTCAAGCGTGTCTCCTCCTTACTGGAGTGAAAAAAAAAATCCACCTCCAGGTTACCACGGAATATCATCTTCAGAAAATGCACCACGTTCTAAGGATGACAGCCACCTAGATTCATGCACCCAATCTATACAGTTGTTGTGGATGGTTTGCCACCTGAAAGCTCCTCACGCTCCTGTCTGGGTCCTGTACCTGTTTCAGAAATGTCTCTGCTTCATGCTTTGGGCCCTGTGCAGACCTGGCTGGGACAAGAGCTAGAAAAATGTGGCATTGATGCCATGATTTATACTCGCTATGTCCTCAGTCTTCTGCTGCATGATAGTTATGACTACGACCTGCAGGAACAGGTATTTACTTATTTCAGACATGCTTGACTGAAAGATGAGTGTGTGTTTTGTGTAACATATGTTTGAAAGATGTTGACATTCTTTGTGTGATTATTGGTTTCAAATCCCTTTTTGAATAGTAAATCTGTGAAACAAAAAAAAAAAAGAACACATAGAAACACAAGTGTGCCCATGTATTTGGGCATATCCAGTGAGAAGTCTAATTTATTTTTGATTAACTGTTGAACTGCCCTGGAAGGGCTTTGTTTATAAAGTAGTTTACCATGAGGTTTGGAGGATTTAAAATATCTTTGACAACATAAAATGAATTGCAAAGATCTTTAGGATCTGCAGTCAGCTGTAAATAACACTTTAAATAAGCCTAAGAGATGCATGTAGGCATAGTCTCTTTTTCTCTTGTCTCCATCATCTTTACTGAAGAGAATGTACCACCCTTCAGGCCACAGTGCTCATCATCCATCAGCATTGGCTAATATGTGATTGCACTTAATGAACTCATTATAGATTTCTGCTGATAGGACAGGTCTCAACAATGACTTAAGTTTTGTCAGTCTATGGATATATTTTTGCTTATAATTTTTCTACCCTTCTGCATTGTCCCAAGATCTTTGTATTCCCAATCCTTTTTCATTTCCAATATCCTTCTCCCCCTCTCTTGTGAGCTTCATTCTAACTTGTACTTAAGCTACAGCTTAGAGTTTTGAGAACCAGAGAGAAGCAAGTTTTGCATCTTTCCAGTGTTGAATACAGGCATTAAAGACAAAACATTGTGTGCTATTTACTATGGAAACATTGCTGCCATTGTTGTGCAGTACCAGACCACCTTACTCAAGTCAGTTTTGCTGTTTACTTCCTTCTCCCTCCTCCTTCCCCTTTTTACTCCTGCCAGTTGGAATATCATGCCAAACATGACTGGGCTTCCTTGGCTTGTTGTTTGTACATTGAATTGGTTTATCTCACGTTCTTAAGGAACATCTCGTTCACAGATAGCCACAATTGTAGTTTGTATTAGTTTGAAACCTCCTGCCAGACATTTATTGAATTTATCAGCTCCATGCAAATTAGTGGAAGAGCAGAGGTCCATGATTCAGGATTGAAGAGCTAAGCTGACTTGAATTTTTACAAAATATGCTATCTCTGTATAACACAACTGTACATATAAACTTTTTGATTCTACATTTATAGTCAGCTGCAGGCACATTACTACAAGCTGAGGAAACAATACATAAGAAGAGACCACAGCCTGGGCAGCAGGTCTTTGAAGTAAACCACAGCTTCTGCAAAAGGAATAGTAACCTTGCTGGGTGAAGACCCTGCAGTTATTAAAACATTTAACTCTGTGGTTAGGAATGTGCCTTTTCCCCACTGTAGCTTTTCTTTACTACTTGCTATAAAACAATACAGCAGAAAATTGCAACCGTTTTAAAGCTTGGGTTGACACAGTTGTCTTAAGCACCTTCTCTTTCCTCGTGTGTCTCTTATTAGTTGGTGTGTATTGTTATTCTGAACTAGATTGTTGGTATAATTGTACCAACCCTGAACACAATTCACCTCTGAGCACACCAGGCTCAACTGCTTTCAGAAGCTGAGTAACATCAATCTAATACTTGGATGGGAGACTACCACATAATACCAGGGGAATCTCCATGTAGTGCTAGGAAAGAATATGACCCCTGGAGAAATATATCTCTCAACAAGTTGACAATACTGGGCTAAATAGGGCAGTCATGTCATTTAATGTAAGGCAGCTTCTTAGTTACTATAGTCATCTACCATAAATGTCACAATTTCTTCCTGGATATGCAGGATTACAGTAATGAAATCTTGATGAATAATAGCAAGTGGGCCCTGGTCACAAAGGAGGCATTTGAAGGTACCCAAAGTCATAATGTTGGAGGAGAGCTTGTGTTCAGTATGAGATAAAAGTAATGTATGTCACAGAATGATTTTGTCTCTGTGTAAGCAAAATGTAATGCCATTTGAAAATTAAATATGTTTTCATAGTAAACATGTTCTTTTCTCCTTCAGTGTGGTAATAATCCCCTTTCCTTTTTGAAGACTGTTCAGAGGTTGTGACTGAGACAGAATGTGAGACTCTGTACATTTCACTACTATTGCTCCCTGGCTATGTCAGTTTCCTAGCCCAGTCCCAAGGCTGGTTATTACCATTTTAAAGAACTATATAACCTCATTCTGTTGTGTCTGAAAATGCCTTCTACCAGTCCTTCAGGTCATTGGGATCGATTGTGTGTCTTTTCTCTTCATGAAACAAGATCTGGTAGGGTACACTGCAGTCTCTTCAGTGGCGGTGCTCATGGAAAAATTGAAAAACACAGAATGCGGAATAAAGAATAAATTATTATTATCATAGACCATCATAGAGTATGTGGAATATTTTCTACCAGAACAATGAATAAATTGTTGGAGCCAAAGTGTTCAAATATAAATTACCATCAAATCATTTCTGTAAACCATGTAGCAGGCAAAACTTTTATGTGAGGCTGTGTGGAGCATTACTACCTGAAGCAGCGGTATGTAGATCAGTAGTGGTGCAAAAGCCATCATCTGCTGGTCTGTGATGCGTTTCCAGGAAAGAAAATTGTATCCAGTGCTTCTCAGATTATCTGAGCATAAATTGTATCCAATGGGCACAAATATGGCACTGGTTTATGACATGAGGCAGGTTTTCTTTTCATAGTTATTTTTATAGGAATGAATACTTATTACCTGCTTGATACTTTGGGTCACTAGAAGAGACAAAATAGTCTTTGTTTTCCTAACATTGATTTTTTTATGTCCTCCCCCCCCCCCACATGATTGGCAAAACCAAAATGTTCCATACATGTTTCTTACAGTTCAGTCCAGGACCTTCTGATTCCTTTTGTTTAGGGAAGAAAAAGAAGGGAGTTCAGTTTGTGTCATCGTCGTCATTGTCATTTTCATAATCTATATTTATACTCAAGGAGACTGTCCTTTTTATATACGAGATATGATTTTATGCCAAACAAATTCAGTTTATGTTCTTAAAGTAACAAAGCGAAAACAAAACGAAAGGATCCCAGTACTGCATTTTTCAATTTCAAAAATATCTGTCCTCCCACCCCCACCCAAATGAGAGAGAAGGACACTCTTTTCCCATAGCTTCAAAATTTCTTGTAATTTTTAATCTCTGTGTATGTTATGGATAGCCTCCGTGGTGAAGTCTTCAATTGCCCAAACCATTATATTGATTGTTATTATCCATAGCTGTACAAATGACATACTTACAAGTAGAGCCACTAAGCTTATTTGCATTAGTTAGCAGCCAGTGCAGTAGATATGTACCAAATAATAATACTGAAGAGATAAATGTAACAAATGCATGTTTACACTAGAAAGAATTTTCTCTTAATAAGTAGCCTATAATATTATTCCTTCAGACTTCATTGTCACCAGATTTTTTTGATTTGTGAAAAGAAAAGACACACAAGATATAAATTTGAAGCATAGGGAGTGGGAAGATAGTTCTCTGTAGAACAAACAAAAGTTTAATTGTGCTGATCAATCAACGTTTCATTATCTCCAATAGACCGTGCAGGTATTCCTCAGTTAACAAAATGGATGTGTTCCTGGACATTAACAGAAAATTTGGTACCAGAGGCAGAAATAAAATGCAAAAAATAGGAATTGGTTCCTGCAGTACATACAAAAAAAGTAACTGTTCAATACGTTTTACCAATTTTTTTTTTACCTAAAATCTAACAATACCATGTGTGAAATTAAACATCAAGGTCAGGTAAGCCTTCCATAAGTAAACAAAATATTTTGAAGCCAACAGATACCACTTGAAAGTTTCTTCCAAAATGCATCCATGGATGACATTCTTTCCCTTCCCCAAGACTACATTTTCTTACGATACCCAAGATTATACTTTTCAAACATGCTGGGGGTGGTAGTGGTTGTGGTCAGGTAGGTTTATCTACTTTTCCTTTTTTGTTCCATTCACATATATTTAGTAAGGGATTCTGAAGGCAGCTGCTGTTTAGCTTGCCTGCAGTAGACAGACATGCACAGGTATAGCAGGATCCACTAAAATAGAATCTTGCTGCCTCCTAACTCAAGCTTTATTGCATTGTTTACTACTGACACACTACAGCAGCCTGGCACTGAAAGGAAGTGTTTCTCCATCATCCTTCCATTCTTAATGCTGTCAAAACAAACCAACAACAACTAGACAGAAGACAAAACAAGGGTTGGAGGCTAGGCAGGCATAAAATGAATTTGTAAAAATGAGTTAATTCGTTAGAGACTTAACTAAGTGAGGTGTGCTTAAAATATGGTATTGCAATGAGGATCTCATAAAACACAGTCATCCATAGCAGGCTTCAGGTGAAAGGGCAGAGTGATGCCAACCCCACTCATTGGCTGTTTTTTTAATGCTGGACATGCAGAATTGAGCCTTACCTTCTGGTACAGCTGGCATAGAACATGGCTGATAAAAAATGGGCACCCAGTGCTATTGCTCATTTTTATTAGTTTCAAGAGGTGGTAGAAGTTGTGAACATCACAGTGGACAGACTGAAAGTTAGATAAGAAGGTGAGTGATTGATTAGGCCAGATGGGTAGTCTTTGGTCTGCTTGAGGATGAGGTTTCACTAGTTGTGGTCTCCATGGCAAAATGAGCCTTCAACTCTTCTTGCAAATTTGCCAACCAGTATTCTTTTGTAGCAGGTAGAATTCTAATTCATCACAGGTTATGAAACAACCTCAGCACTGTGGTCATATCTTTCATGGTCCTCTGGTGCTACGGCTGTCATACATGCATCAAGTAGCGGTCATGGAAAGGGCCTTCTTGGTAGTTTTTTGTGGAGCTTTCGGGCTATGTGGCCATGTTCTAGAAGAGTTTCTTTCTGACGTTTCGCCAGCATCTGTGGCTGGCGTCTTCAGAGAATGATAGCCTGGAAAAGGATTGGATATATATATCCTGTGTGACCCTGGGAAGGAAGGAGTAATTTGCAAATGTATTGTTCTGTTGCTAATGGCAATCCTCAGGGTGGGAGGATATGCAAACAAGGATTAATGTCTGCTAACTGGTTCTCATTGTCTGCTGGGAATCTCCTGGCCTTAGGCTGTTTCTCATTTGCATTGGTTGGGTATTGACCTTGCTGTCCTTCAGGACTGGTAGCCAAGCCTTGTTTACTCTCAGGGTTTCCTCTTTCCTGTTGAAATTGTCCATGTGTTTATGGATTTCAGTGGTCTCCCTGTGCATTCTGACATGGTAGTTGTTGGCATGGTCCAGAATTTCAGTGCTTTCAAACAGCATTTTATGCCCTTCTTGGTCATGATATACCAGCTGTGGAATGCTTTTTTTTTTTTTTAATTCCAGTAGGTCTTTCCTGGAAAGATCTACTTGATGGTTACTGACATTAAGGAATGATCTCTTTGTAGGGATTTTAACTGTGTTATAATTTTTAAATGGTGTTCTACCATCTTCTGTTTTAGGTGCTGTTGCTTTTGTGTATGTTTTATCATTTTTGTTGTTATCCTAAAGCTGCCCTGTCTATGGAAAACTTCTTTCAAGGATGAGATCTAAAATGCTAGTAATAAAGCCAGTAATCAGTAGTATAATAGATTTTTAAAGTACATGTGTATAAGTTGCTTTTATGTGATTCTTTCTCATATAGCAGCTAAACATTCCATTAAAAAATAGTAAGCAGCCTGTGAGTATTGTATAGGAAAAATTATTGCTTTTTGACTCTTCTTCTTTATTTAATTTAGGAGAATGACATCTTTCTGGGCTGGGAAAAAGGAACGTACAAGAAATGGGGGAAAAGTAAGAAAAAATGCTCTGATCTAACACTAGAAGAAATGAAAAAACAGGCTGCTGTTCAGTGTCTTCGCTCTGCTTCTGATGAAGTAAGTGTTAGCATGATTGAACTGTGTTTGATATTTAGTTCATAACTGTGTTACTGGATTGGACAAAATTTATTCTTTGGTTTTTTTGCAAATCATGTTTTTACATTTAAGATTTCAGTAATAGTAAGCATGTCATTTTCAAAATAGCCTAGTTACAATGAAATAAGATTATGATACAAACAGCAAAACCTGAATTTAGCAATCACTCAACATACATTAGTGATCCCTCATAAAGCATGAGTGAACTTCTGCAAAACAAGCGTAGAAAGGAGCACAAGTGAAGCTGTGGTCTTCGTGTTATGACTGGGAAGAAGGATGAAGCAAAATTAAATTTTATTTCACTTATTAACTTGTTTTTTGAGTACAAATTGTAGATGTGATAGAATATAGTTTGTATTTATTCTGGATAAGTAACAACACCTAGTTATTAAATGTCAGAACTGGCAAATCAGCACCAGGAGATGGTATGCTATACTTCAAAAGGATCAAGGTGATCAAGAGAGCAGTCGCCTCCCAACTCCAAGTTGTCTTGGATGAAACCGATTATCTTGATCCATTTCAAACCGGCTTCAGGGCAGGATATGGAGTGGAGACTGCCATGGTTGCTCTGACTGATGACCTCCGCCTGAGTATCGACAGGGGTAGTGTGACCCTGCTGGTGCTCTTAGACTTCTCGGTGGCTTTTGACACAATTGATCACTCCATCCTCTTGGATCGGCTGAGAGAATTGGGGATTGGTGGTACTGCGCTCCAGTGATTCCAGTCCTTTCTCTCTGACAGATCACAGAGGGTGAGACTCGAAGACAGTTGCTCTTCTAAAATCGAGCTTAGCTGCGGCGTCCCTAGGCACCATCCTGTCCCCGATGTTATTTAACATTTATATGAAGCCGCTTGGAGAGATCATTCGGAGGCATGGAGCTCAGTGTCATCAGTACTGATGACACTCACATATATTTCTCCATGACCAGATTGCCTGCTCAGACCTCAGATGGCGTCTCTCCTCTCAGTGACTGCCTTGTGGCGGTAATGGATTGGATGAGGGAAAACCGATTGAAGCTTAATCCAGACAAAACGGAGGTGCTCACAGTCACAGGTCTGAAACCAGGTTTGGGAATACAACTTCCAGTCCTGGATGGAGTCACACTCTCTTCAAAGGACTCTGTTCGCAGTCTGGGGGTGCTCCTTGACACGTCGCTCCACATGACTAGTCAGGTGAATGCGACAGTCAGGAGTGCCTCCTACCAGCTTTGGCTGATATGCCAGCTGCGCCCTTTCCTGGAGACGAGAGATCTGGAAACTGTGATACATGCACTGGCAACCTCACGTTTGGACTACTGTAATGCACTCTACATGGGGCTACCCTTGTGCCTAACCCAGAAACTTCAACTGGTCCAAAAGCAGCCAGGCTTTTCGCTAGAACATCTAGGAGAGAGCAGATAACACCTGTGCTCAAATCTCTCCACTGGCTGCCGATTAGTTTCCAGGCACAGTACAACGTGTTGGTTTTGACCTTTAAAGCCCTACATGGCTCGGGTCCATCCTATCTTAGGGACCTCCTCTTCCCGTATGAACCCACACACACACACACACCGGTCCTCTGGGAGGAATCTGCTACAGCCCATGAAGACCAAGCTGGTGCAGACCTCCCAGAGGGCCTTTTTAGCAGTTGCTCCTAGGCTGTGGAATGACCTGTCGGATGAGATGTGTCTCATTCCATCTTTAGAAAGCTTTTAAAAAGCTCTAAAGACGCATCTCTTCGGCAGGCCTTCCCAGAAAATGCCAACACTTCCCGGCTCCAAACCTAGGCCTTAGTGCCTCTCCAGCTGTCCTTCTCCAGTGTTTTTTCCACCCCTTTACAGCCTAGGTTTTCAGGCCTGCTTCCCTGTTGCTGCTTTTTACTCTTGTAATTTGTTTTATTTTATGTTTTTAATTATATAGTGGTTTAATTCTCTTTTTAAGGGGGGGGGGGCGGTAAGGGAAGGGATGGGACATTTTAACTGATATTATTTTAACCTTTTTGTTGTAACCTGCCCCGATTGCCTGTTCAGAGGGGCGGGCTAGAAATAAATTATTATTATTTATTTATTTACAGTATTTCTAACCTGCTCTCCTCAACCCCCGAGGGGGGACTCAGAGCGGCTTACAAGGCAATCATTAGATGCCGGCAGTATACAATTTAAAAACATAAATACAGCAAGTTAAAACAAGCACAAACAACAGTAATTAACAATCAAACAGTTTAAAATCTCAATATATGATCCTTCCATATCCCAAAGCGATAATCCGTATTCTTATGACCATCAACGTTAGCCAGTCTCAGTGAAGTGCTGCATTACATTAATGTGCAAAAGCCTGGTCCCACAACCATGATAATATTATTATATTATCAAAAATTGAATTGTATTTCTTTAGTATAACTTTCAGTCATGTCAACTCAATATGTTCAGTTATCAAATGATAACTATTTATGATTTGAAAATTTACTTTCCTGCCTTGTAGAGAAATAATTATTTTTATCATCCAGAAAGTGGCATTGAGTCATTAATGGATACATATTTTAAGTTTTCTGCCATATGTAGAAAATGAAACAGCAATGTATTTATTTCACAAGTGCTACTATATTCTCTAGGGAAATTGAATTTTCTTGTTTTAACATTATTTGGGCTTTGCAACTAATGGTATTGTATTATGTGCCAGCATGGTGTAGTGGGTTGAGCATTGGACTATTACTCTGGAGATTAGGGTTCAGTTGCCACTTGGCCATGGAAACCTACTGGGTGGCCATGGGTGAGTTACACACCCTCAGTCCCAGAAAGCCCTGTGATAGGCTCAATTTAGGATTTCCATAAGTTGAAAGGATTTGAACAACATGGAGTGAAAAGCTGTGTTTGCAAACTGACATGCTGTAAGTGTGTTAGCAATCAGTTGATTTTTTTCAGGTTTGTTCGGAATAAATGGGAAATTGTTTTCTATTTAAAACAGTTATAATCAGTACTTAAAAGCAAACTTCATTGTGCACTGTATCTATTACTTCCAAACAAATAACATTATGTAGCAGTACATCAGTTTGCAAAGTTCTGAAAAGGAAGAGCAGAGTTACAAAAAGGACACAGTAGGATTCAAGCAAAATAGAAGCAGTACATGTGCTAAAAAACAAAAAGAATATCCAAAGCTGTAGTACACATATGACAGGAACATAGAATGTGAGAAGCGTGAATTGGGGAAGTTAGACAGAGGAAAATAAGAAATAGAACGTATAAACATTGCAGTACTTGGGGTGAATAACGTAAATGGGGTAGGAATGGACATTTTAAGTCAGATAATTACAGTTTCTTACTCAGGAAATGAACAATTTAGAAGAAATGAGATGGAATTAATGGTGAGGAGAGATGTAGTAGAATTAGACAAAGGATATAATACAAAGTTGGTTCAAATTATGTCAATAAGACTTCAGGGAAAACTTAGTGACATTACCATAATCCAAGTCTATGTGCCAACCACAGAGGCAGAGGAAGGAGAAATTGAGAGATTCTGTGATGGAATCTAGAAAGAAATTGATAACAAACCAAAACAGAATTTCTTGCTAAACATAGGTGATTGGAATGCAAAAGTAGGAAGCAGAGAAGTATCAAAGAATGGCCTAGGATCAAGAAATGAAAAAAAGCAACTGATACAAGTTTTGTGAGGCCAACAATCTATTTATCGCAAATAAGTTCTTCACAGAGCCGGAGAGGAGACAGTACACATGGGCATCACCAGATGGCCGATACAAAAAACAGATAGACTACATAACTGTGAACAGAAGACGGAGAGACTCCATTCTTGCAGCAAAATGAGATCCGGGAACAAACTGTGGCACTGACCATGAACAACTAATATCAAAAATTATAAAGCTAAAGAACAGTAAACCAACCATCATGCTGAAATATGACCTGGAGAACATCCCATTAAAATTTAAAGATAATGTTAAAAACAGATTTGCACTATTAAGCCTATTTAACCAGGAACAGATGAATAATGGTCAGAAGCCAGGAACATAGTCAAAGAGGAATGGAGAAATTGTTGTTGATAGCCAAAATGAAAGAGAAGAATTGATGACAGAGGAAATGCTAAGAAGCAGAAGAAAAGGGAGACAGGAATAGAGTCAGAACCATGAATACAACTGTTGAGGATAAAGAGTGAGGATGTGGATGCTCTACAATCAGCAGAGGAACATAATATATGACCAAGGGGGGGGGGAAAAGATGAGGGTAACAATACATAGAATAGCTATGTAAAAGAGATGAATGCATGAATGATAGATGGAAAGAAGAATCATGTGAAGATGAATCCCAAATTTTGCAAAGTCAAGTAAAAGCAACACTCAGAGCAATTGGAAAGAATAAATCAACAGAAGTGGTGACGTACCAAGAGAACTGCTGCAGTCTACAGAGACAGAATCGACTTTAGTTCTAACTAAAAACTGCCAACAAATATGGAAAACAAAACAATGACCCACAGATTGGAAACACTCAATATATTCCTATTCCCCCCAAAAAGGGGACACAAAAGATTGCAATAACTACAGGACCTTTGGATTAACTTCCCACTCAAGCAAAGTCACGCTCAAAATTCTACAACAAAGACTTCTACCATATATGAAACAAGAAATTCCAGAAGTGCAAGGTGGGCTCAGGGAAAAAAGAGGGCACTAGAGATCACATTGTAAACATACATTGAATAATAAAGTACATTAGGAAATTCCAAAAGAAAATCAGTGTTTTATAGAGTATAGCAAAGCGTTTGACTGCATAGGTTATGAAAAGCTATGGATTGCCTTTAAAGAATTGGGTGTGCCACTACATTTGATTGTCCCAATGCATTACCTATACTCAAGGCAAGAAGCTACCGTTAAACAGAATATGGAGAAACAGAATGGTTTCTGATCAGAAAGGGGGTCAGGCTATCGCCCTATTTGTTCATCTTGTACGCAAAAAATGTCATATGCAGAGCAGGTTTGACTCAGAGGAAGGAGTGAAGATAGGAGAAAAGAATATCAGCAGTCTAAGATAATGCAGATGACACCATATTAATAACAGAAAATAACAAAGACTCGGAGCAGTTACCAAGGGAAGTCAAAGAAGAAAGTACTAAGCAGGCTTCTTCATAAATTCAAGGTAGATGATGATGAAATTGAAACAGAGATTTCCAGTACTTTGGATCTATCATTGATCATAATGGAGATTGCATTCAAGAAATCAGAAGAAGAATAGAACTAGGAAGGGAAGCTATAAAAGAACTAGACAAGATCCTGAATTTCAAAGATATACAACTGAACACTACAGTTAGGATTGTCCACACCATTCCCATCTTTATGTATGGCTGTGAGAGCTGGACTGGACAATGAAGAAAGCTGATAGAAAGAAAATCAACCCATTGAAATGTGATGTTGGAAAAGAGTTTTGTGGATCCTGTAGATGCATTGCAGAACAAATCAAGCCAGAACACTCCCTAGAAGCCAAAATGACTAAATTGAGGCTGTCATATTTTGGACATATCTTGAGAAGATATGAGTCACAAGAAAAGATAATAATGCTTGGAAAAGTAGAAGGCAGTAGGAACAGGAAGACCGCATACCTGAGGGATAGACATAGTCAAGGAGGATATGACCCTAAATCTGAAAGACCTGAGCTAAGCAGTTAAGGATAGGGTGTCTTGGAAGTGTCGCATTGCCATGAGTCAAGGTTGACTTGAAGACAATTAACAACAACAAACAACAACTTTAAAAAAAAATCTATTTTGCCATATATTGAATTTGAAGCAGTTAAAAAAACCTTAAACGTGGTTTATCATATCATCCAAATGTGGGTACTTTCTCTTTTCTGTCCTGTTTCTCTGCCAAGTGAGAGAAGGAATCTAGGGCTTGTTCCAGTTAAATTTATCTGGTTTTCTGGTAGAGAAACAAACCAGTGGAGAGGACACCTGTGTTCCAGTGGCATGATAAAAGAAATTGTGGGGAGAAATGGCTAGCCAAGCTGTATAGTTCTGTCTCACTGTGTTGTGACAGTTGTTTTGGTTGCACATGCTTAGATTTAATTAATGATTTATTTATAGTAAACGATGAGAACTAGGGGATTGTGCCAAAGATTAGATCTGAGCTATGGCATTGGCTTGATGGAGTATTTCAAATTTGCTGAAAATATGAAGGAAAATGATTAGGGGATGAAGGAGGGTTAGGGTTGGATGAAATAAAGCTTACTGTTACTTTTCACTGTGCTTTGCTTGTGCTTCTCCATCTGTAGTCTGAAATCAGAAATATTTTTACTGTCTTAGAATTAAGGTGGGGAAGGGGCTTGAGGGAACAGTGGTTGTTTTTCGTTAAATTAGAATAGAATTCAAGCAAATTTTGAGTTGACATTTTTGTGGCTCCTTCGGTATCTTTTGGATGGGGAATATATCCTTCCTAAAACAAAAATCTACTCTAAATTATAGTTACATTTTGAAATGTGCTTTCATTTTATTGATTATGTGTTCATTAACAAACAGATCTGTTCATCTCCAGGTACACAAAGTAATCTCTGAAAAGATGTATTATCTTGAAGTAATATTTGGCTTATGTGAATCATTCTTCAATTTGTTTCCTTATTTGGATGCTTGATGAACATAGCTCTGTACATTGGATGGAATTGCTGCATTATGTTTTCTTATTTGTGTTGAAAATAATACATATATTCTAAAATTATCTAGAGGAGTTGTGTGGGAGGAAAGTCTTCAACCTTACTGCAATCACAAATTCTTTAGCCCACTAGAATGAAACAACTGTTCTCTTCATCCCAGTGCATGCACACAGTGTTGGATAATTCTGGCACTTCTTAGGCAGCTGTTACCAGAATTTCTGAGAGACATTTGGACCTGTTTGAACACTTAAAACATTCTAAATCAGTGCTAAGGTGTAATTAGGTTTTGTTCTTCTATAGAGCTCTGGGATTGAAACTCTTGTGGAAGAGCTCTGCTGCAGGTTGAAAGACCTCCAAAGTGAACAAGGTGAGAATGCCCTTTGAAATAATGGCTTTACGCAATCATGTGTTTTTGGAGCATATTATGATGCTAGTTTTGTTGATGTTAGTAAGTTACAATAAGACCTCATCCTTAAAAAATATGAAGTAAACCTGTGTGAGGACATTTCAGATTGGCAGCTGGAGTTTATGTGATATAATGCTTGCACCTGCTCACTCCACTCCCAGAGCTTGAAAAGTTATCTTTTGGACTACAGCTGCATATGCTGGCTGGGGAATTCCAGGAGTTCCAATCCAAAAGTAAGTTTTCCAAGCTGTACCAAACCTGTATGTTGAAGCTGAACTGTCTCCTTGACATCTAGTATTCTCTACAGAGGATTTTTTTTCACATGCAAAACTTTCACTTGGGGGCCTTACCCAGAGTCCATAATGATATACAGTCATCCCTCAATATTTGTGAGGGTTAGGGGCGAAGGACCCCTGCGAATATGGAAAAATTGTGAATAATCCCTTCCCCCCATGATAGGGCCTATGCAGGTCCCCTCTGGATCCTTGCCATGCCAGACATGGCAAGGGATGATCCAAGCAGGGCAAGGGTGGAGGAAAGGCCCCATGGGTTCCCTCTGGACCCCTGCCATGCCTGGATCAGGTGATCTAGGCATGGGAGGGGTGGAGAAAGGCCTGAATTCTTTCAGGACTGTAGTTATTGTATTAATGTGCCACATAGTGAGCCACTTGGTATCCACTAGTATTTGGTTCCAGGACCCCTACCCCATTGATAGCAAAGTCCATAGATGCCCAAGTCCCATTATGTACAATGGTGTAGTAAAATGATACCCCTTATACAAAAGAGCAAAACCATGGTTTGTTTTTTGGAATTTTAAAAAAATATTTCCAAGCCATAGAAGGTTGAATTGTTGTATGCAGAATCTGGATATTTCAAAATAACCTCGAGAATTCTTAGCACATTCGAAAAAAACAATGTATATCCATATAGGAAGAGTGTAACTGGTGATAAGGCGGTTGGATTCTTATTTACTTATTTATTTCATTTATATGTTGCCTTTCTCACCAGAGGGACCCAAGGCAGCTCACAGATAAAACATTTAAAATCTCAATAAAATTCAAAACAATTAAAACATCTACATCCAGTATAAAATCACATAAAATATACAGAAGTTAAAAATAAACTAAAAACCTACCTAATTCATAAAACCCAGTCCTGCTATGCATTATATGCAAAATGCCTGCCTGTATAAAAGTGTTTTTACTTGCTAGTGAAAGGCCAGCAGGGAGGGGCTTCGTAGAAGTTGCTGAAGTCTAATAGATATTATTTTGAAAAAAGGTTTATCTAGAAACAAAGAAGTAATGTCTATTTTAATCCAAGTTAGTGACCTGTATGTGTCTTTCAGAAACTATTCTGGTGTGAAGTCTGGGTTTGACTCAGTATAAATTTAATTCCAGAATTTCTTGGCACTGAAGTGATTTAAATTATGACTGTCTTAATTAGAAATGCAGTCTTTAGGGGAAAACATTGCTTTTTCCATAAGCTTTATTTTTATTTTATTTTATTTATTTTATTTGAAAAAATGGATAATGGAATATTTGCCTTTAGAATGCTGAATAAATCATTTGAGACAAGGTGTTCATATATTTACACCTCATGTATTATTTCTGTAACTTATGTAGTAGGTATATCTTTTAAGTCAGAAAGTGTACAGCAGTGTGAACTACAGACTATGGCAGGTTTCCAGTAAGAAAAAATGTTGCATCCAGGGGGTGCAGATATGGTATTGCTTCCTGACAAATTAGTAAAAAATGCCAGAAATTTTTACATCTCAACATTGCAGTAAAAAGAACAAATTGTGGTAGCAGTGGGTTGGATCCAGAATAAGTTAGTCGTGCTAAACTATGTGTCTGTTTTAAATCATTACTACACAAACAACCCAATACGTTGTGTGATTACATTATTTTAAATATACTTATTTAGTATTAATTATATTTTCCTTTCTAATAGATTTAAAATAACTATGACCACATTTTCAGACTGACTGTATTGTTTTTACAGCAGGGGAGAAGATTCACAAAAAGTTCGAGGGCTCTTTGGCTCCTGAAGTAGATTTATCTCCTGCAGCGAAAGATCAAGTGGAAATGTATGTCTCCCTTTTTTTAAAAAAATAATTCTTCTGGCTACATAGATTTAAATGCAAGAGTTATTTGGAATTGACACTGGCCTTGAAATAAGGATATGAAGCCATTGTTTTTGTATTGAAGCATTTCCTATTTCATATGAATAAATTTCATTAAAATCTAAATTTTATTTTTTACTTAAATGAGAATAATTATGTCACATGACTTGAGCTTGACAGTAATAAAGATGTTAGCACAACATAGCCTTTTTCTTTTAATGCTTTAATTTTCATCCTCAAACAAAAAAACTTATCTCCAAAATGCGGTGGTTATGTCAGAGCCTAGAAGGTTCAGAAATGTACATAACAAGTGTGGAGCCCTCTCAGCTTCAGTTGCCTCTGCCATCACCTCTGCTCACCAGCTTTGTGCCAGAGACTAGAGGTTTTATTGTCCCTTTATTGAACTATGACTGGGCTAAAAAAAATGGTCCAGACCTCCTTTTGTGAAAAAAAAAGTTCAGCATGTAAGCCCGTAATTCTTAAAGCTTGACTCAAGTCCAAAACAGTATGAAAGCTCTGAATTAATAGAAAACATGGAAGAATGCACACCATGGAAATACATAAGATCTTGACAACACTAATGTCTTCCCAACCATAAATGTTTTAGCATGGTGATAATTATGTTATATATCATTTATCTGCTAATGATGATGATAATTGAGTTTGAGAGCTTAGGGCTGTAACCCTACACACCTATAACCTGGAAGTAAGCCTTATTTAAATGCAGTAGGACTTCCTTCCAGGTAACATGTATACAGGCCAGACTCAGACGGGCAAAAAGGGCTGGATTCAGGCTGTGTTGGGAGCATGGCATGCAGGATGCACACCCCCAAAGAGGCCAGAAGCCATGTTGAGGGCATGCCGAGCAGGGAAGAGCTAGCACAAAAAGAAGCGGCAAAAAGGGCGCTCCTGCCGGTGTCCCATTTAGGACTAGGGCGGCAGCCCACTTTTAGAATGAGCTTTCCGGTTGCCATGGTCCCGTGCCAATCGGAAGCGGACTGGTCTACTTTGCCTCAGGGTTGCTCTGTACGTTGATGAAAGATCTTAGCTCTGCATTCTTGTATTGACTGAGCAAATGCTAAGCAATATTTTCTTGGGTTAGCAATAATTCCAAACCTACAACCAGCTGCATATGCTTTCAGAGACAACAAATTCCTTTTCCAGAAGTAAGCTGAGTAGTAGTAGTGACTTGTATGATGAGTGGTTGGCTTTCAAATAATGTGCTCATTCGCATGAATAGATGTTCATAGCAAAAATATAAATGCCTTGTGAAGATTAAACTAGAATATTTTTCTGTATGCAGTTGAACAGCACTAGAAGCATGTATAGTTAAAAATGCTGCCCTTGTTTTCATGACTATATCCTTTAATACCAAATGTTCTTCTTTTCTCAGGTATTATGAAGCATTTCCTCCTCTTTCCAAGAAACCAGTTTGCCTGCAAGAAATTATGACTGTTTGGAATAAATCCAAAATTTGTTCTTACTCCAGCTCCTCCTCATCTTCTACTGTCCCAGCAACTAGCACAGATACATCATCTCCAAAGGACTGCATTAGTGAAACTGAAGTATCCAAAGAACGAAATAGTAACAGAGTTCCTACCACTGTACATGAGCGAGCCATACAGAAAAAAGATAAAGATGAAAAGGAGAACAAGTTTGGGAGCAGCAGTATTGAAGAGAAACCTGCTTCATATAAAAAGCAAGTCCGACACAAATCTGAGGGAAAGATTCGTCCCCGATCTTGGTCTTCTGGCTCCAGTGAAGAAGGTTCTAATTCTAGTGGTAATCAAAGTGAATTAAAATCAGCTACAAAATGTGTGAAAGTAAGGCATAAAACAAGGGAGATGCGTAGCAAAAAAGGACGGAATGGACAAAGCAGGCATTTAGCAAAATCTGGTGAGAAATCTGAAAGAAAAATTTATGGCAGCAGCAGCAGCAGCAGTAATGGATCCATCAAACAATTGTGTAAAAGGGGCAAACGGCCATTAAAAGAAATAAGAAGAAAAGAAGCAGGCAGCTATGAGAGAAAAGAGCTATATTATGATAGCAGAAATGAAAAAGAATATAAGGAAGAGCCTTTATGGTATACTGAGCCAATTACAGAGTATTTTGTTCCCCTGAGTAGAAAAAGTAAGCTTGAGACAACATACCGCAACAGGCAAGAAGCATGCGATGCAACATCAGAGGCTGTAGAAGAATTAAGTGAATCTGTGCAAGGTCTTTGCATTAGCAACAATAATATTAATAAAACATACCTCGCAGCAGGTACTTTCATCGATGGCCGTTTTGTGGAAATGCCTGCAGTTCTAAATGAGGATATTGGCCTCACTAGGACCTCAATGTGTTCTCAACCAGAGGACGATATACACTCAGATGGTGTTCATCTTTCAGAACTAACACACTTCTATGAAGTGGATATTGACCAATCCATGTTGGATTCTGGTGCCTCAGGCAAGATGCAAGGAGAGAGTCGGATTTTGAATATGATTCGGCAGAAAAGTAAAGAGGGGGCAGACTTTGAGGCAGAATGTTGCATAGTGTTTGATGGAATGGAGTTGCAAGGGGAAAGTGCAATATGGGCAGATTCAGCCACCCCTAGCGCTGAAGGGTGGTTTTTGCAAGATCTTAGTAATTTAGCTCAATTTTGGGAGTGCTGTTCATCTTCTAGCTCTGGCGATGCAGATGGGGAAAGCTTTGGGGGAGATTCTCCTATTAGATTTTCCCCCACCTTAGACAGCACAATGCTTAATTCACACATGCTTGCAGGCAATCAAGAGCTGTTTTCAGATACTAATGAAGGGTCTGGTTTAAATTCTTTTTCAGTGTTTGAAGTGCAATGCAGTAATTCTGTCTTACCATTTCCTTTTGAAAAACTCAGCTTGGGAAATGAAAATACAGATTCTAGTAGCAATGTTGGTATGTTTGGGAAAACACAGTCTAGATTGTTAATATGGACCAAAAATAGTGCCTTTGATGAAAACGAACACTGTTCTAATCTGTCAACAAGAACTTGTAGTCCATGGTCTTATTCTGAAGAAACACGTTCAGACAATGAGACTTTAAATATTCCATTTGAAGAATCCCCCCAGTTTAACTCTGATGATATTAATTATGTAGTTCCCAGAGCATCTTCAAGTTATGTAGATGAAGAAATAGATTTTTTGCAGGAGGAAACCTGCCAGGAACAGACTAGTTCCTTGGGAGAGATGCCTACTTTAATTTTTACAAAGAAATCTAAACTAGAATCTGTCTGTGGTATTCAGCTGGAGCAAAAAGCTGAAGATAAAGAATATGAAACAACACAGGCCTGTAGTGATAGCAGTCCACATGAAGATGACTATGGCTCAGGGGTTATTAAAGACATCTGGACAAATATGACAGATGGGAATTCCACAGCAATTGTAGAAATAGATGGAATAGAAGAGGAGTTATTTTCAGCTGATGCAAATCATTACTGCTGCTGCTTAAATGAAGCAAAGTTAGAAATTCTTCAGGATCCTAAAAAAGCAGTGCAAAGATCAGAATACCACCTTTGGGAAGGTCAGAGAGAGAATTTGGAGAAAAGAGCTTTTGCATCAAACAATTTATCGAAAGTGGATTGCGGAGATTACACTACACCTTCCAAACCATGGAATATTAACCAAGATAAAGAAAATGCTTTTATTCTTGGGGGAGTGTATGGGGAGCTCAAAACATTTAACAGTGATGGAGAATGGGCAGTCGTGCCACCCAGTCACCCCAAAGGAAACTTATTACAGTGTGCAGCTTCTGATGTAGTTACAATAGCTGGTACAGATGTCTTCATGACACCAGGAAACAGCATTGCCCCTGGTCACAGACAGTTATGGAGACCCTTCGTATCATTTGAACAGAGTGAGCAGTTGAAGTGTGGTGATCATGGACTAAATCGGGGCTTTTCATTTATCTTCCATGAAGACTTGTTAGAAGCTTGTGGTAATTTTCAAGGTGAAGAGTCTGCGCTTGAATATTCATTCTCTTCCTTTGACTTGAATAATCCATTTTCACAAGTTCTTCATGTAGAATGTACATTTGAACCCGAAGGAATTACATCCTTCAGCCCTTGCTTTAAACCCAAATCTATCCTTTGCTCTGATTCTGACAGAGAAGTTTTTCGTCCTAGAATCTGTGGCGCTGGGAGGACACAGTACAGAGCTATACGGATTTCTCCCAGGACTCACTTTCGCCCCATTTCTGCATCTGAACTTTCTCCATGTGGTGGAAGCGAGTCTGACTTTGAATCGGAGAAAGATGAAGGGAGTATTCCTGCTCCTTCTCAAGCTGAAGCGTTTGATGATCCGCAAGCAGATCTCAAGCCACTGGAAGAGGATGCAGAAAAAGATGGGCATTATTATGGCAAATCGGAACTAGAGTCTGGGAAGTTCCTTCCTAGATTAAAAAAATGTGGAATGGAAAAGAGTGCACAGACATCTCTGGATTCCCAGGAAGAATCATCTGGAATATTGTCATTAGAAAATGAGAATTCTTGTTCACACTGCAGTATGAAAGAGTTGCAAGATGTGATGGCTGTAGAAAATTCTGAAACTAGTTGCAAAGTTGTGGAACCACAAGAAGAGGAAGACAAGTCTTGCAGTTGTAAAGATAATTCATATGAAGATAATCTTGTTCCCTCAGCACAGCTAAAAGAGGTATGCTCTTAAGAGAGGCATAGTGTACAAGTATTTTTTTATTTGTCATTCAGAGATACAAAGTGGTTCACTAAGTTGAAATGTAATTTAATCAACTCGTAATGTTCTTACAAGCCATGTTGGGCAGAAATCCAAGTTAATGTTGGATAATAATTTCATGATTAAGAGAATTTTCATTTATTGAAATCCACTGGTAATCAGCGAAATGCTAATAGAAAATATACTAGAACATAGTGTGGATTAATTCTTACCTTTCTTTGCTATACCTTCCACCTTCACTTTTTGAAAAACCTAGATAAATGCAAGAGTAAACACACCAGTGTATGTAAATGTTGTTAGAATGTTTTGAGTTAAGTAATCCTCCAAAAAGTGTTTTGTAAATATTTCATTAAGCCTATATTATCCAATGTACTTTTAAAGAGTAGGAAAAAAAGGTAACTGGTCCATTTTAAAATTTTCTAGCGCTATACCCTAAAAGGTAAAGGAAGGGCCTTCTTCAACTTGTGTTGGAGAATTCCATGTTTATGAAGGGTAAAAAATAATTTTTGAAATGGTCCTTTGTATCAGTATGAGGTAACAGTTTTGCAAAAGAGAAAATGGCAAAACAGCTTCATATGTGATTTTCCCAACCTCACCCTACTCAAATAAGCTTTGAGAGCTGGGAGTCCGTTCTTTTGTCTGTGCTCAACTGGCAAGTACCTTCCTCTGTCCTAATATCTTGAGATGCAGTTTCTTGAAGTTCTTCTAATTAGCTTCACACCCTTTGCAAAAGGGAGGAGAACAGGATAAAGGAGGAGAGGTGGGCACAATCCTAAAATATCTCTGGCTCAAGAAGGGCAAAAGTGCTATAAGGCTGGTTAGGTCAGGGACATGCACTGCCATGCCAGAAGAAGGACCTGCAATGGTATGGTGAAATAGGCAAAAAAAATTGTACTTGGGAGATGAGAAATCTGTTAAAGTCTATATCCCACTTACAAAGTTCACTTAGTGGCTCTTGGCCAGCCATAATCTCTCAGCCTTACTTGCCTAATAGGGTGGGCAGGTGGATAAAATAGCAAGAGACAATGTATGCCAATCTCTTAAAAGATGGATAGAATAAAAGTAGAACCACTGTTCTGAAAAACAGAACCCACCATCTTGTATTGTTAGCAGGTTGTGGAGTTTGGACTGAAGCGTTCTTGTTGCATATTGCCTTCAACAGTTGGTTAGCTCTTTATGCCATTTAGTAATCTAGTTTTATTTATTTATACCCCGCTCTTCAGCCCTAAAGGCTATCAGAGCGGCTTACAATTATTATTTTTTAAGACGGTTCCCTGCCCTCAGGCTTACAATCTAAAAGACACGACACAAAAGGAGAAGGGAATGGTGATGGGGAAGTCTGATTTTAGAATGTCTTCCCCATATCAGATACGCTTCTGTTCATTCTGATAAAATTTCATGGTTGAAACTAATGCTGTGATTTTGATTCCAAATGGTATAAGATTTTAATTAGTATTTTTCCCTATCGTACAATGCTTTCAGCACTGGAAGGGCACAGAATGGGAAAATATATATGGAATAACAACAACAACAACAACAACAACACCCAGCAGCAACAACAACTAGCCTTCTCATGCTGGATACATAGTTCAAAAGGAGATATACACTCAAACCCAGTGGTGTCTAGACATACCGACTAAATTTTTCAGCGCCACCAAAGTAGAAGTGTTCTGAGTCCTTAAAATGTATTCAAATCTCATGACTTGGTACACTTTGAGTGATGCCATTGCATTTTCATATTTCAAAAAAACAATGGATCTGAGCAGGATGAAATGAAAACATTCTGTATGGGTTAGAGGTCTGCTCTTGTTGCATGAACTGGGCCACATATATGGCTTTGTGATTATAAAACTGGATTTGACAATAGAAACAGTGACCCACCCTACTTCATTTGATGTCTTTCCCAGGGTTAGAGAATCTTTAACTATGATTATCAGCCTCATTAGTTCATAGAATCTGCATGCGTTCATTTCATGAACTAGTCCTTATCTGCAAGCTCATCGGCTCATAATAGAAGATTTTCAGGCAGCAGGATTTCCTTTTATTTCTTGTCTTAGGCAAGCCCTGTATCTTCTACCAGTGTATGGGTTGACAAGACAGATAGTCCAAGCCTCTTTTCTTGCCTTTCCTCTCAACTTTGTTTTCCTCTGCTTTTCTTCTCCTAATCTGTCACTTGAGCCTAATTTCTTCTAGCTTCCAGAATGTCTTATTTTTTCTTGTTATAAAAGTTCAGTTTAGTAATCCTGCTTAGCCTTGTTCTCTCAAGTAAAACAAACAGTGAAAAAGCTGGGCATTTACCATTATTATATGCTCCTCTCCAATTGTTCAGTTGTATGGGAGAGTGATATCATTTTTAAAAAATTAAGCGTTTCTTATCAGATGCCTGTCAAGTTGCACTCCAGCAAAGTACAGTACAGTAAAACAAGCATTAGGTTTCAGTTTTCCAATAAAGGGAGGAAGAAAAGTGTGGTCTCATGTGCAAAAACAAGAGAATATGCAATTGAAAAAGTCCCTGGGGAGAATCATAGCGAGTATTAAGTTTCATATGCTGAATTATTCAAAAACAAACCCTGTACCTACAATCCTGTTCTGTATGTTTTACCCAAGATAGGCTTTATTTTTGAGTAAATATCATAACACATGTTAGTAGGACCAGCTGACATACATACATATATATATATATATAGAGAGAGAGAGAGAGAGAGAGAGAGAGACTGACTCATTGGAATGGTTTAGTAACTTTTCCATTGTATCAAAAGTCATTTGGCTGCAGGTTGCTCTATAATCATAAGTATATGTACTGTGGTGGTATCTTTTAAACTAAAATACAGCTATTCTCAAAACAGTTTCCAGTATTGAATAATGATCTCCAGAAAATAAGCTACAATCAAGCAAAGCAGTGCTGGTGGGAGAAAGCTCTTTATACACCACTCTTTCCTGCATCTCAGTATGAAGGTAGCAGCACCTTTAACTTCTTTATGATAGTACACTTTACACCTGAGTCGAAATATAAGTTGAATGCAGATGATGATGATCCTTGAAAAATGTAGCTGTGTCTGGAAAATCTTTGTTGTGGAAAACATTTCCACTCATCTGCTTCCTGTTCTTTCTGATCAGTGTAGTAACGTGGTTAAATCCTCCGTATTTGGCAGGGTAATACATGTATAACAACTGGTTGCATAAATAGTATGGTAAGCTGTTTTTTGACTTATACCACCCCCTCTAATAGTAAGCTGAGGTGGTGACTGTTAACTCAAATAGAACCAAAGTAGGTTTCCTGAGAAACAAGAGTGAGATAATGGGAGTTCTTGAGGTTTGCTGATAGGGATTGGGCTTTGGGTAAGTTCAGTATGCCCTTGCTATCAGCGGAGGATCCCTTCCGGATAGTAAAAAACCTGGGACCTTAAGTCCCGTTCTTCTCAATAGGTGCACACCCATTCAAAAAGTACATACCTCAGGCTTTAATATGCTGATGAACACATGGGATTTCTTCTTTAATTTTTAATTTACAGGTAGGCTGAAGGAGCAATTCACTACATGTGGGTTAACCTCTTGTGCCAACCTGATTGAGGCAGGAATCATTAGAATTGGTTGTTGCAGCTGTTGGCTTCTTACACACTCTGCCCATACTTTTTAAATTCCTGCCTTGCCAACCTGTTCAGTTTTTCTTTCTATCCTTTCATTAACTATAACCTGAATTAATTTAAATTGCTTAGGCAAGCATAATTAGAGTAGTCATGGTGTTTGTCTTAAGACCAATTGAGTGACATCTCCCAGTCTGGAGTGGGCTTGCTGTTAAAGAAGATATTTATTATTTCCAGTGAAAGTGAAACTAAGAGACGGTCTCTGTAGTAGCAGGCAGCTGTGGAGAAAGTGAAAGAAATAAAATTGTCCCACCACGTTTGCTGCGGTTAGAGGTGAAGGATCCCTGTGAATGTGGAAAAACCGCAAATAAAAAACAAAAAAACCACTATTCTTTTTACCTGAGAGAACACCTCCCTAGGAATCTCTGTGGTCAGCATCTGAAGTTGATCATAGAATCATGCTGGCGGACTGACACATGCCTAAAGAAATGTTTTCTTTAAGATGTTCTAGGATTTTCAGCACAACTCTATGATCAATGTCTGGTAGAGTTGTACTGGAGGACCTAGAAATTCCTAGAAAGAACATATTAATCAAAACGACAAATAATCAAAGCTGCAAAAGGCAAAGCCGCAAATGTGGATGGCCAGAACAGAGTGTAAGGTGAAGGAAGACAAACATCGAAATTTAAAAGTAAAAGCATACCTGTCAAGTCCATTAAGAGTGACAGAGGATCTCCTGAGCTTATTAGCCTCCAGTTAATATTGAAAAGTCAAATTCCACATAGAAAAGAGGGGTGGATCTGAGGAAGGTGAACAGCCAAGCAGGCAGGTGTGTTGTTTTACAAAATGATTGGCTTACAGGACATGTCAGTGAATCAAAGGCTGAAAACTGCAGAGGAGACAGTTCACGAATTGCCTGTCTTGTTTCTTAACAGGCAGTACTCCTCTAGTGCAGGAAAACAGAAATGTTAAGAATGAGTCACCTTCATCAGTATACGATTCACAATTCAGTATTACTGCAATGGCAGATAACATAAGGAAGTTAGAGCAAAAGTACAAGTAAGAATTCATTAAACATTAGTCAAAATTTATTTAGTACAATGAATTTATCAATGAGATTCTGGGGATGGTTTAGAGAGAAATTGGAACGGGACACTGAACAGGATTCTGAAGAGAAAACAGGAAGTTAGTAGAAGTAAATTATTTGGGATGGAGGCTTTCAAAATATTAAGAAAGGTGCTCATCACATTAGGTTTAAATACTAATGGAAATGTGATTCAAGATCATTTTCAGGGATAGAAAAAAGCTAGAACGTTGGCTGCAATAATGCAGCAGGTGCCTGCGCAATACATTCAGCTTCCATTACCAGAAAGGTTTAAAAAGTTACTCTATTTTGAATGGAACAATCCAGTAAATGGAGATTTACTAATTATGGCAAGAAGCTGTACATGTATGAAAAACAGTTGATGGAGGCTGAAGGAGCAATCCACCCCCATCCAGGCAATTTTTTTTTAATCTACAATTTTTGTTGGTTCTATCACTGAATTGGTTGTCTGCAAGATTTTATAGTCAAACTGAGAGGAGAGTGTAAGGAGGCCACAGCTGCAGTGGTTTACAATTCTATGATTCCTGCTGCGATCAGATTGGAACGAGGGGTTAAGCCACTTGTAATAATTGCTCCTTCTGACTTCCTAAAATGACTATTCACAGTGAGTATCAACCTCTCATTCCACAGCTTTTGACCATAAATGTTTGTATTTTGTATAAGCTCAGGTGTTTACACGACATCTGTATTGTTTATTTTCTGGTATAAACATCAAAGTATGGAACAAGTGGAGTTAAACAATAAGATGCCTAATTTCATTTCATATGTAAGAAATTTTGCTGCCAAGCTACTATAAGCCTTAAAGATTATTCACTTTTTTTGTCTGTGTTTGTTGAAAGCTGAAATAGAGTTGGAAGCAATCTCTGTTGAATATAATGGTTATTTACTTCTGTCTGCATAGATTCAGTTGGTTAAACACGCTTAGCTTTAACAAAGGATCTTCTTCAGCCAGTTGAAATTCAGCCTTTAACTTTTACTTACAAATACACTTACAAAATACTTAGTGCCCACGCTGTACAAAGGCACACTATACATGGCTTCAAGCTTACACTGAAGCCGCGCAACAGTAGAATATATGATGCGTGTGCCTCTGATGTATGCCGTGTACTGCCACAAGCATATATGCCCCATTGAAAACACAAGCATACATGTAATTCCCCTTACGCGGTAGGATTTGGAATGGATCCCCCGCGTAAGGGAAGGGCCCACTGTACTTATAAATACATATATTTTTCCAGCTGAGGGTTACTCTTTATACTGCTAGACTTCAGTAGAAAACCATCAAAGAAACAGAAATGTTCTTTGATTTATTTAAAAACATGTTTAGCCCACTCAGCCCAAAATCCCCCAAAATAATAACAATCCATTCTCTACCTTTGAGTTTACAGTTTAATACCTGACACAAAAGAAAAGGGAATTGGTAGGCAGGAGGAAGGCTAGCTGAGACGCAGTTTTTAAAATATTTATTTCTATGTTTTTGGGTTTATTTTTTAATAATTGCTATTTCTGTGAAGTAAGGATGAAACCATTTCCCTGCAGCTCTTCTCCAGTTTCTGTTCAGAAGCAAGTTGGTGTGCTATGATAGTTTTCTTTAAAAACAGGGGGGAGGGCTCGGGGGGGGGGGGCTCCCACTGATCTGTGGTTCTCGGATGGATGGATTATTGATTCTTTGTGATTCTTTACCTCCTTTCCTCTCATTTCTATATTTGTCATTCTGTATTATTACTTAGTCTCTCATGCTTAGGAAAAATGCCCTCTGTTCTCTCAGTGACTGACTACAAGAGTGGCAGATAGAAAGAGAATATTTTTAAAATATATATTTTTATTAAAATGACCACATACATACAAATAAATAAACACTCATTTTCTGTGTCTAAACAACATACAAGGAATAACACATCCAACAACAACAACAAAATAATCTAAAACTAAAAGACAAAGAGGAACAATAGCTGCCAGCATACCCAGCCATGGTTTTTTCACGTTTCTTATCTAATTCCCCTTAATTTATTGAAAAATCAATATAGTGATTATCCATTTCTCCAAATTCATGTAATTTTAACAACCAGTTTTATCATGAAGGGTTAGTTATTTCTTTCCATCTCTGGGTAGATAACATTCTGGCAGCAGTTCTCATATATTGTAGTCTTCTTCCATAGGTCTTCTCCAGTCATTCATCTAAAACTTCTGGAGTTTAAGTTTTCCATCCGTTCATGAACTTGAGTCCAAAGTTTTTTTGGCTCTTTCACATGTCCACCACATACGGAAAAAAAGTTCCCTGTTTTTTCTGATATTTTCAGTACAAATTTGTGGAAACTTTTGTACATCTGAGGGCCCATACACACTATGGAAATAACCCGGTGTGAAGCTAGATTATTTCTGCAATGTTCTCATGGCCCCAAATACACCTGGTGCTGTTTGTGAGGAGGTGGCACAGAAAAACCCAGTTAACCTGATATATTCAGCACTGGGTCCTTAAGTGCATATTTATTAAGCGCTGCAATGATCCAGATGTTCAGTAGTGTGAGTATGCTACTGAATTGATCTGGATCGTGCTGCATCATTTCTGAATAGCAACAGGGTTAAAATGGCATGGAGAGATTCAGGAACAGAAAATGTAATGGGAACCTCAATCCGGTACTGTGTCACCTCAGAGATCCGGCTCCTTGAGAAAAAAAAGTAAATGTGACTGCCTCCGTAGAGATCTTTTCTGGGGTTAAATACCAATGATACATCATTTTATAAAAGTTTTCTTTAAGAGCATAACTCAGGGTAAATTTCATGCCTTTCTCCTCACATCTTCACCCACTGCTCTAAATGCATATTTTTATGACCTATGTTTTGTGCCCATTTAATCATGCAGTCTTTTTACCAGTTTTTCCTGTTTCCATTTTCAGTAACATTTTATACAAAAAGGCCCTCTAACTTAATAGGCATTGGCACTCAGAGCAGGACTTCTGATGCTCTTGAATCTGGAGTATGTACCTATGGAAGAAAGCAGTCTTTTTGGATAGCCTAGTCATAAAATGTATGATTTAAAAATTAAAAGCACGCTTTAAGCGGATCCCATAAAAGGAATGGAAGCCAGTGCTTCTGACAAGCCAGAAACACACTATGGTCAAAACACCCAGTCCTAGTTATTGATCTTGCAGCCCTATTAGGAATAAGCTCTGTGCCCTATATATAATGCATTTGCAGTAGCCTGAATAGGATTTCTGAGCACTCGTAACTGTAGGCAAGCTGTCTTTATTCCAATTGTGCCAACTAATGCTGAAGGCACTTCAAGCTACAGGGCTTGATTGAAAAGTACTCCCAGGTTCCAAACTTGATCTCTTAAAGGACAGCCCAGCCCAGTCTAGAACAAATTGGACATTGTTCACCATGACAGACAAATTGCCAACCAACAGTACCTTTAATCTTTTTCTGGATTGAGTGGCTGTTTGTCCTCAACCAGTTTGGTACCACACCCAAGTACTGATTCATGACTATTACAGTCTCATCTATATCTGATGGAAATCTGGATGGCGTATTCATACTGGTGACTCACCAGACCAAGCAGTCAGATGACTTCTCTTAGTGGTATCAGGTAGGTATTAGCCAGTATAGTAGAAAGAATACAACAGTGAGGAATCCAAATACAGTGGTCCCTCGGTTTATGAATCCCCCGGGGAACGAAATCCCCGGGACCCGAAACCGGCGGGACCAAAAAACATCCCCCGGGATCCAAAGGATCCCCCGGGATGCGAAGGAGAAAAACCGCGCGGCCCCTTTAAATCAGCCGCGCGGTCCGTCTCCTAATGCGGTCCCCCCGGGAAATGAAAATTTCCGGGTTACGAAAGGTAATCCGGAACGGATTACCTTCGTAACCCGGGGGACCACTGTACATGGTTGTTAAGAGGTCAACTGTTCATATCCCAAACATGTCCTGAAACCATCAAAGGGAGAAATAGAATCACTGCTTTGTAGGCTCTCACACACCCAACACAGAGAGGCTACCCAGAAGGTCACCATGGTCAGTGATACTGAGAGCTACTGAAAAAGTCCGAGACCTGACAAAGCTGTACTCTCCCATGTCTTTGTCTCAACAAAGGTCGTCTTACAGGAAGACACAGGCAGCTTCTGTTTCAAATCTACGTCCAAAACCTGATTGAAATGGATCTAGATAATCCATTTAATTAAAGATAAAAACTGGCTGACCAATTCTTTTATCTTCCTTACATATTGCAATCCTCCCATACATCCTCTTTTTTTATGTTGTAAAGCACACTTAGAAGGGACACTTGGATGTGGAGACATGCTTGACATTTCCCCTGCCAACCCATTGTACACTGAAATTTTAAGCTGCTAAACTGCTTTTACCTCTTTTGGCATTCCAAAATCATATTTGTAAATTGGGGATTAATCCAGACCATTGACAGAGATTGACACGCCTGTTTGGTGGCAGGGTGTTGATGTTTTAAAATATCAAAAAGAGAAGGGTTACACCCTTTTTTGAAGTGCCAACTCCGTAAGACAAGATATAGTAACAAATGGGCTATTGGGCCAAGTAGAGAAAATGTAAATTTCTGTGGGGAAAAATGTAGCAGAATTGGAAATACTGTAGATGATTATTTTTTTTAGAATACAATTGTCTAATTTTTCTTTCTCTCCCCTTTAATCTTAAATTCATTCTTTGTTCCCCAAATATGTTTCTTGAGCTATTAACCTATAATTTGGGAGATAGGGCTGTAAGAATTGGAAGGGGGAGAGGGGGGAAGTAGAACACAGAAGAAAAATTTCTTAAGGCCCTAAATGTTCTAGTTCAAGATTAGTTCAAGGGAAACTGAATTCTTTGATCAGTGGACAATTATACATGCTGTTTTACACTCTATGACAGGAATGGGTAAAGTGCAGCCTCCTCAATGTTTTTGTGCCCCTCAGAGTTGCTCCAGAATGCTCCCAAATGCACTTTAGGGGAATTGCATTCTAGGGGGAATTGTACTGTACTAATAATAATAATAATAATAATAATAATAATAATTTATATCCCGCCCCTTTGAGAACAATCAAGCTGCTCTGAGTCCCAGTTTTGGAAAAAGGGCGGGGGATGATGATGATGTCAAAAACCAATTTTTGTACCAAATTTGTCCACTATGTGGTGCGGGGCAGATTTCATCTACATTTTATGTTCCTCATGCCAATGAGGCTCACAAGAAACCTTTTTTGAATCAAGAAGTTAACAGGAAATTACTTCTGCTCACATCCTGTTAAAACAGCCCCATGGTGAAAATGCCCCCCCAGAGGGTGTTTGAGGGCTTTTTTTTTTTTTTTTTTGCAGGAGCAGGTACAGCCTCCTGGAGGGCTAATGTGCCCCCCTAGACTTCCACAGTTGCCCATCTCTGCTGTTTGGGATGATCTCAGTTGTCCATTGGTGAAATTGACTTTATCAATGAAGACCAGTTTCATATGTTTGTACCGATGGTGGTTTCCTTTCTTAGAGGGCAGAACTGTGACCAAGAATGTCCTGTTGGGTTGGGATAGTGAAGTTAGTTTGAGATGGGCTCACATTCTTCATAAATACCCTAAAGTCACCAGATCCTGTCAGATCTTGGAAGCTAAGCAATGTCAGCTTTGGTTAGTACTTGGATGGGAGATTGCTAGTGAATACCAAGCGCAATGGACTGTATTTCAGAGAGAAACTGACAAAACCACCTTTGAGTATCCCTTGCCTAAGAAACTCTCTGTTAAATTCATGAGGTTGCTGTACATTGACAGGTAACTTGAAGGAACTTATACAGTCACACATAGAAGAAGGAATGTGAGGAAGCAGACAACGTCCTTTCTTCATCTGGTAGTGCTTGGTGGTCCAAGAACATTTTCTTTTTTATACTTTCTACAGAGTGCCCTCTCTTAGTTACTTACTCCTTCCCTTTCTGGTGGAGGTTACTGAGAAATTCAGAGGTGAAAAATTTCATGTTTCATATTTAAGGTGTATGGTTAAGATAGCACAAACAAGCACAACTAGTTAACAAGTAAATGAGAAATCTTATTTTTTAAAATCTTCTGTGTCCAAAATGATGATGATCTTAATTCAGTTCTGTGATGCAAGTTAGTAGAATGGGGACAATCTGCAAAACTAATGAGTAGTTGAATCCTTGGTTAATTCTGTTTGACTTTAACTGCTACAAAGTTCCCTTGCACTTTCACATGGGAAGAATATTGTACAGTTATTGCAGCACTATTATGTACCATTGTAGAACCATCAGGATAACAAGAAGAAATGGCCAGTGTGGAGTGTGTAAAAATGAGGCTTAAATGGATGCCTTTACTTAGCAAGAGTGTTCTATTGCTCCTTATACCTGTAGCACTGAGCATTTGGCAGATCTGTTGAAAAGGTGACAACAGCCAGCCAGTGCAACTAGCAGTTACAACAAGGGTAGGTAGATAACTGTTGTGCTTTCAGACCCCTTACAGGTACTCTGCTTCTGGACTCCAGACACACACATGCACCAGGAGCCTCAACGCCACTGCTGCAACTGGGGATTAAAAGACAAGGCATACTGCATAGGTAATTGAGGAGGGGACTTTACAGACTGGGGATGGGACAACCATACATATTTCAGATGATGACCTAAGTATCTTAGGTCAGTCTCTCCTGAGCACCCAAGATGTGCTGATCAGATACACTCATGGCCAAAGTATCTTTCCCCCTGCACCTCTGGAATAAAAAAATCCTATACTGCCTGTGTAGATTATAAAGCAATGTCTTCCATGAACAAAGGATTCTGTCTTCCTTTTTGCAAGGATTGTGCCCAAGCTCCAAGAGCTTGTACCATATGCTGGGAAAGACAATGGGAAGTATAAGCTTCCTTTATTGAAAACCAAACAATTCACTCCACCCCTTGTTAGTGCAACGAAGTCTTGTTATGTACCCTTTTCCTTACAGAATCAGAGCCTGGAGATACTACAGCAGAACAGAAACTAGAAAGGGAATTCCAGTGCAACTCCCAGCATTTGATGAGTAAGTATTATATCTGGAGCAGGTTTCCCTCTCCAGATGTGTATTCTAGAAGGGCTAACAGGTGAGCAGGGAGACTGGCTGAGATATGTGGAATGATAAAGTTCCTGAGTAAGGCGTCCTTTCTCATCAGTACTTGTACATCTAATATCTGCATCTGCAGTAGACCTTGGACACCGCCTCCCTGTATTTATCTCCTTTCCTCTCTCTACAGGTAATGAAGCTGCTATCAAGCATGCGCAGAAGCATGAATGTCCCTCACATGCCATACCATGCAGGTCACAAGATAGATCTACAGATTCACCAGCCACCAGTGAGAAGTCAACTATTTGTATATCAGTTGCCACTGTTTTGTTCCTGTAGGGTTTCTGTGTTTTTGAAAGTTGTGTAACAGGTAGAGGGACAAAGGAGGAACAGTACTCCACAGAGGTTTGGTAAAGTGAACTTGTTATGCTTCTGTCTGCCATGCAACTGTTTGCCATGCAGGAATTCTGCAAGAACAAAAATGTGGCAGTTCCCATTCTGGGTTGTTGCCAGAACACTACAGCTGATTCTGCTTAATAAAAGTGGGGCCTGTTTCACTTTTCGTACAGTGATTAGCAGATGAGGAATCACTGGGCAGTTTATGGAAGGATTGTCTACTACAACCAGGATTAATAATCTGCAGCCTGCTCATGGTATCAGTTGTAGCACCAGCAGGAGTGAGGGAGGTGGTCCTGACAGCTTAGTGCCATCTCTGTTTCTTCTTCAGTTGCTGCCATGATAGGGGAAGTGAATACCCATCTGTCAACCAAGAGTGGAAAACTTTCTGGGTGGGATCCTGGATTTCTCTGCTGCATCTTCCTGCTGGCCACATGAAAGCAAGGAGTGTGCCATCAGAAACATGTCTCAGTGCCCTGACATTATCCCCACTCAGCCTTTCAACTAGAAACTGTGGATTTGCTTGTCTTTCCTCTTCCTTTGTTGTGGGCACAGTGCTAATATAATAATAAGAATAATAACTTTATTTTTGTATCCCACCTTTCTGCCTGGGCAATCAACGCGGCTTACACGAAATAAAATAGATTTACATAAAACATTGTCTAGATAAAAAGAGAGTGAGTGCTCTCAGCAAGGTCCTACAAACTCCAGCTAAAAGGAACTGTCTTAGATTGTCACTTTCACACCCAGTTGATCAGAATTAAAGGGGTGGGGGGGGGGGGGTAGCATGAGTGTTTGGAGCTGTTGAGGTAACATGGGAGCTGCCATGGAATAAATTAGGCTCACCGGCCAAAGTAATTCCTCACCATCGGATATGGCAGATGAATGTTGCAAGATGTGATAACTGAGCTTGGAATAAAATACCTTGTCTGACATGAGTGAATTGGGAAATGATCTGAATAAGGCTCTCGCTTGGTGCCTGTTGGTCACTGTGAAAATACAGCTGTTATTAGAAGCAAGTTGGGGGCTGGCTTTGTGTGGTAATAACCATATGTCTGTTCAGCGATGGAAAATGAACTCTTATGAGCTTTGGTCCTCAGTTGCTGTCCTCTTGTCCTATTGGTGATTCTGATGAAGCTTGCACATATGTGTATTTCATGTGGAAATGTCATGGCATCTTTGCCATTCAAAGTAAAAACAATATATAGCAACCTATAAGTAAGGAATAGTGTTTCTAAATTATAATTCTCTTTAAACTATTGGTGACTAATAGAACTGGCAACAGAGACCTACTCCCTTTATTAGCTTGTGTTAGACTTCTTCTTGTCTTTTGAAAAGAACTGTCCTAACTTTTGGATTTTTATGTAGCATCCGTTAAATATCTTCTGCTTTTTAGTTTTTCTTTGAATTTTAAAACTTAAATAATGGTATCCTTGTCTCCTCCTACCCTCCAATCTCCTGAAACAACTTTTAAAGAATGCTGTACGAACGTCAAGAGGGAGAATGGTGTTGGAAAATTCACAGATACGAAAGAAATACCGCCTACTGAAGAACATCTTTTAGATTTTAATATGGTAAGTTCTAGCACCAGTTTATAACATCTATTTCATCATATCCATTATTACTGGAAGCAAGTTAAAATCTGGAATATATAATTTTCCTTCTTCATAGTAATCTGTGTCATTCACAAACTGGTTATTATTACTTACTGAATATAATACATCTGAAATCCCTTTTGCAGCATAAAGCCATATCGTGTCATAATTCCTTCTAAGGTGGTGATCAGATTTTGGTTTATTGGATTTCTTTAATCTGAATGCTTCTTATGGAAACATACTAACATATACATAAAGGCTAGAATAGAAAAAATATCTCTAGGTGTGAAGGGAAATGTTACTAATTTCCCCTTTCAGTCATAATTCTTCACATCACATTGATTCCTGCTATAGAATTTCAGATCTCACGTAGGTAGGGGAGAGAAAGAAAGCCTTTTTGTAGTCCTTAAAGACAGGGGGCAGGCAGTGACTTCCCCTGATATTCAGTGGCTCTTTCCAGAAGGTTTGGGAATGTCCTACAGCCCTTTGAAAAGGGGAATATGGGTGTCCTGCCCTCTCTTCCAGTGCCAGCATTGCTCAGTGCTGGATCCAGATCTTTGGGCCCAAATCCAATTGGTAGTTCCAACTTAAGTAGCCCTGTTAAATCAAGGGGATTTGTGTAAGTGCTGAATTTCTTTTGAACAGTTGATTCACAGGGCTGCTCTAATTGGGGACTGACAATTAGATTTTAGCTTTTGTTTATAAATTGGAGTTCTTGTATTGAAACATGTTTGTTTTTGGTTTTTTGAATGATTGAGCAATATCCCGGCTTTCTTCCAGAAAATAGATTTAGCATTAAAACAGAATCGAAAAACAATTTTAAAACAAGTAAAATACGTTATTTTTTGTTTTATATTATCTCTGAAAGATGTTAGTCTTTTCTCTTGCAAAACATTGACAGACATTTCCACATGAAAATCCTTAGGTTGCTTCTGTTCATGAAGCAAGATGTGCAGATCCTAGTTCAGAAACAAAAGCAAATGGCTTTAGGAAGAAGCTATACTCCAGCGATAGCTCCGGCTCTGAAGGCACAGCATCGGAAGGTGGAAATGGATGGACAGACCCTTGTGAAGAGGAGCTTTTCTCTCGAACTCACCTGTAAAACTGCAGAGTATAAATAGATGATCTAGGAACAGCACGAGCTGGGAAACTCTTCTAGAGGGCCTGTAACTCAATACTGAATTGAGTTCCCCCTTCAGTTAATGGATTCAGAAATGTATTTATCTTTCTCTTCTTGATATTTTATTTTCAATAGTTGGGATTCTGGTCCCATTGAAGGCTTCCCCCCCCCTCCAAAATTTTAGCTCCTTGGCTATTTGGACCTAGAGTAGATTGTGTTGTCAAATCAAGAATGGATGTGCATGTGATTGTCTTGGTAGTATCACTGCTATTTTGCATCCTAGCTGCAGTTATTTTTATTTTTTAATTTTTAACTGTAGCCCTATCAGTATTACTATCTTACTAGCATTGCAGTGTCTACAACTATTCAGAGATTTTATCTTTTGGCACATTTAGGCTTTTAAGATTTGGGAGATAAATACTTAACACTGTAATCTATCAGTGCCTTTCTGAATGTGAGAGGAAAGCATGTATGGCTTGTCCTGTCTTTTAAGATCTCATAACTTTGGAGTAGGAATACTAGGGCTGTGCTTTAGAGACTTTCAGAAACTGTGTTTTCTATTTTAGGATCCCTCCTCTTAACTCACACATAAATTAACACAGTTAGGACTTGTTTGTTACCTTCTTGCTAACAGATTTTTTGCTGGCCTGGGGAAAAGGAACATAATTTTCTTTCCCCTCCCTTTGTTTTCAGGGCTCTGTGTTCCACCTTTTTCAGGTTTCAGTGTTGTAAAATAAAAAAATGAAACAATTGACACTACAGCCTGGTCTGAAGCACACTTAACTTCAATGGTACATACTTAGAGGTATATTTTAGGCTGTATCATTAACCCCCCCTGGAGAATTTATGAACAGTGAGCTTTGTCACAAGCTGCAGAGATTTGACTGAAACGATTTAAGAGTCAACGTTCAATATTTTATATGCAGAGGGTTAGTATATCACTCAAAATAAATCCATTGGCTCCCGCAGTTAGCTACTATTGTGGTTCTGATTTAGTAAAGCTTGTAGCTAACTTTGTGTTCTGAGAGAATGCTAGGACTAAGTTGTGTGTTGTGGGTGTGAGTGGAGAAAATGACTTACGTGTGTGATTGCAGTAGTGATTGTTGCTTTATGTGACCTGCTCTTAAAAGTTTATTTTAACATAGTCAATGCATCTGTCAAGTTGTAACTGTGCAAGACTATCAATTCCCTGTGCTACTAATGTATTATGCAAATCATAAGAGCCAGGAGGAGCAATATAGGTTTATACCATTTCATAGTTTTAAAAAATGATCTATACAATAACAGCATGTTTAAGACATCAGAAAGTGCAGAAAGTTTACTATTGATTCAAAAATGCTAAGCCATTAATTTTGATAGGCAAGAAACTCCTAACAATTATAGTTGTTTGAAATGAAAAGATGAACTGGCTTTGAAATGTTATTCTGTGCTAATGAGCTGAACTGAATTTGAGTTTTGTTGCCTTTTCTTAACTAGTACATGGACTTAAGATCTAGGATATCAACAACTTCTAAGATTGCATGTATTCTTTCTGTTGAAACATTGACTCCATCGGCTTGTACTTTCCAGGGAAATGTTATTATTAACTGCTTTTAGGCTACATTATTTTAGCTTTCATACAACAAATCTTTACAGCGTTGGGTTTGTTTTTTTCTTATTTGAGATTCTGGATAAGTTTTAAAAATATTTACTTTCTTCTGGAGCTTCCTTAAAAATGTTGTATAGCACATGCACTGAGAATATTGTCTGTCAACATGAAAGCAAAAAGAACGAAACTGATGAATCCTAATGATTTAACTTAACTAGTGAGTCATTGTTAGAATAATAAATGACCAAATGGGATTTTTTTTTGGGGGGGGGGGCATCTTTTAACCTTGGCTTATTTAGATAGATATCTCAGTGAAAGGGTGGTTCGTTACATTATGATTTAATATTTTAACACCTTTGAAAATGTACATGTTACATGTGTGGGCAATAACAAATAATATTTATTTGTTTCATAACTGAACGGATAAAACTCTGAAGCTTTCCAGTGAGAAGGTTAATGTGTGAGTTTGTGTTTTTGTTTCTCTGCGAGGATAATTTAAAAGTGGAGATGCTAAAATGCACTGTGGTATGAAGCGCATTGCATATCCATAGCACTGAAGTATCAGTTTTTCATTCCTGGGCTGAATTTGTTTCTACTTTTTTGCTTCAAGTGGTTGTATTGTTCTGATTTCACATACACCAGAGTAACTGAATTTGTTTTTTGTGGAGTTACTAAACACCAAATAAAAGGTAAAAGGACAGTTGCTTTGTTTGTCTGTGTTTATCATACAAAATGCACGTTTAGAGTAGCATCGGTAAGATTTCATCCATTGAGCATGCTGAAGGTACGTAGCTAAACACAAAGCCTTGCTCTAAAAGATACTATTTCCAGTATTATTTATCTCTCTGTTCCCTTGGAAAATGGAGCTTTGTTCAAGGTAAGGAAGATCTTGAATGTCTTTCAGTCTGAGGTCCACCAGTAAACATTGCTCAAAGTTCTGGATGATGTGCATGGACCAAAGGGTAGTATTTATATTGCTTTCCCTTGTAAGATAAACAGCAAACATTGCAACGAACCACTCAGAATGGATTAGGGATTGTATAAGTAGATAACTTTAAGTCTGAAGGGTGAAATGAATTTCTTCAAAGCCACAGCTAGGAGAACGGAATTCAGAACCACAGAGAAGCCAGATGCCATGCCTTCTCTTCCTTCCATTGGCTTTTTTAAAACTCCTTCCCATAATCATGTATTGGGCAGGACTCTCAGGTTCTAGATGTCTGTTGGGAAAGGATTTTTGTACCTCAGAAATCCAGGACCACCTTGTAGACCCTATCCTGGGTGAAAATGGGCTTCCATCAACCAGAAGTGTTGAAAGTTTATTCCCAGTTACAATAATGTAGAAAAAAAGCATCTTTTCTGAAAAGGCCCTGACTCTTTCTTTAGATGAGAATTGCTGCTTCTGTAAGCTTCTCCAATGCTTTTTGAGAGTCAGCGACCACCATTCTCCTTTTTCCCCACCCCCACCACAATGAGGACTGGCATCATGAGGATCACCTCTGTAGTAGGCAAAGGGGCAAAAGGATTGGTAGTTAATGGAAATAATGTTCTCCACAATTCTTTATATCACCAATTTAGGCGATTTAAGCTAAGCTTGATCAAAGTGTGCTATCAGTGTTGTAGTACTTTTAGGAAGTTCCCTTGTATTGATACTGATCAGACTGGTAGCCTGGATGACATCGAATACTTTCCCATGGTCACTCATATTTTTAAGCCTACAATCCAGGACTTTGCTTAGAAGCAGGCTGTTTCAGGCATTTTCTCCACGTGACTCAATTTTTCTATAATCCAGTTAATTTCATGTCAGGCCATTCCAGTGCATGAGATCAATCCTTCTGAAGGTCAGCCCTGTAACTACAAGTGGAGCTGCTGCAGTGTATCAGTTTCTGTAGCATCTTCCCACATTTTGGTTCCTTTTGCAGTTTTTGAGTTCCACTGCATTCCATTTGACAGGTTTGGGCTCATCTTGTTCACTGCTTTTATCAAATCTCCATTTCATACTTCAGACCTTTGATATTTCTATCATTATGAAATTTGATGTTTCAGGTGGTAAAAAAATCTGGCAAGTAAGATAACAACCAAACTGAATACACATTTCTCCCTAGCAAGCCCTCTTGAAACCATCTTAAAGGTAGTGAGAAATACAGTGGGCCCTTGGTATCTGCCAGGATTCGGTTCCAAAATCCCTGTGGATACCAAAATCCATGCATGCTCATGTTGCATCAAATACAACGTACAGTGAAATGGTGATTATTATATAAAATGGCGAGATCACAGCTTACTTTTTAGAATTAATATATTTTTAGGCTGTGGATGCTTGGAGCCCTGATGGCACAGTGGTTATATGCCTGTACTGCAGCCGTTCACTCACCATAAGGCTTTGAGTTCAGTACTAGCCAGGGGCTCAGGCTCAACTCAGGCCTGCATCCTTCCGAGGTCGCTAAAATGAGTACGCAGATTGTTGGGGCAATTAGATTACACATTGCAAACTGCTTAGGGAGTGCTCAAGTGCACTGATAAGCGGTACAGAAATGTACTTGCTATTACTATTGTTGAAGCAGCTACGTTGGCAGAAAACATATACATCTTTCCCTCAAAATAAGGAGAAATAAAATTCCATATTTTTTGAAAGTAAAATACTCTGTACGTAAATATCTGTTAAATGCTGCTGATGGTACTTAAATGGATTTCCTCTGTCCCCAGTTAGTTCTCTTATAGGTACAATTGTTATCATACCCTATACCCCTCTCCTTGAATATGAGGTTTCACTTTTTATACTTATTATCTAGCATCAGATATGTTTTTAAGAGGTCATGATGACCCTTGGAACACTGGGAACTTATCCATGTGAGAAGGCATACTGGCTTGCAGGCATTTGGGAGACCTAGATAGTACTAAAATAAGTTACATGGGTTTACTGCTTATTCCATCCCCCCCCTTTCTGCATATCCTTGAACAATGGAGACTAAGTAGATTGTAACACTACACTCTTACAGTGCTGCTATTCCACATTTACTGCTCTGGCTGCCCCCTGTTGCATGTTGGGGTTTGCAGTTCAGTGAGGCCTAAGCTCTCTGGCTGAGAATTCTAAATGCCCCTCCCTCAACTGCAAATCCCAGAATGCAGCAGGAGGCAGCCAGAGTAGTTAAAGTTGAATAGCAGCACTATAAGACTGTAGTGCAGTAATGTGCTAAGTTAGTCCTGTTGCAAAGCACTTCAAGACCGTATCTCCACCCTGCCCAGACTGTATTCCTATTCACCCTTCCTGACCAACTGTCCAGGAGTTGTCTCAAATCCTATCAATGCTTGTCACTCAGGAGCCGAAGCCATCGGTTGTTCTGAAGTCCTTTTGTTAATTCCATGGACAAACCATTAAAGCTTTGTGACACTTTGTTAGCATCAGATATCCATCAAGGCTATGAAATCAAATATATCAGCCCCAGGCATATCCACCTTGCTCATGAACCTTGTGTGCACAGAGGGTGAGCAAGGTGGTTATCTGATTTTATAGCCTTTCACTGTATCACCTTCAGACACTGTCTGAGCCAGCCACTCTCCATCTTCCGTGGATCCCTCTCTTTAGGACTGGTAATTATAATCCTTTCTAATTCCTGAGTTCTTGCTAGCCAACCTTCCACTCCTTCCTTTCTGTTAGCCTTGTATTCCCTACAAATACCAAGGAGATGCTGACACTACTGGTGGGGGCCCAAAGTCCCTCCTCCACCCTTTAGGATAACACAACCCAGGAAGACTAAAAGGAGGCAACAAGTAACCAATATTGCAAAGTACAATATATTGCTGACAAAAAATAGATAGTTCTCAGAAAAGAAACCAGTTTTAGACACTGTTAAAGGAGCAAGAGAAGAATGAAAAATGTGTATTATCTACTACAATGCTTGGTGGAAATGTATGGAAAGCAGGATGGTCCAGAAAGAGCTGATAGAAAAGTAGGAATACATTATACAGCACATTGTTTTAATCCCCTTCAAAACTGAGCTCAGAAAGCAGTCAGTTTATCAGTTTGTTTTTTAAACAATTGTCAGTTATAAACCAACTGAATAAGGCTCACTTTAGATTAAGGCACAGTTGTCTTCTGAACATAAACTCTATGTAGAACAAGCACGTTTACTTAACAGCTCACTGCACCCCTCTCTCCACAACTCTTTGCCTTTTTAGACATTTAAACCAAAGTCATTTACAGTGGTAGAAAAGATGTCACCCCTTGGAGTTTCTTCTTGATTCCTTTGCAGGTTAGGGTGAGTCCAGCATGACGACGTTTCAGTATATCCAGCCGCTCCTTCAGTGCCTCAGAAGCACTCACCTTGTTTTCGAAGTCCCTCAACAACAGTGTATGCCCAAGTAAACCACACTTCTGCTGAAGCCTCTGATTGTCCATTCGCAACTTATCTCGAGCCTGTTTAGTCTTCGTTAGGATCTCTCTCTTTTGAGCCACTAAAGCCTCAACTGCCATTAGCTGAGCCTTTTGGCCTTGATTCTCTGCTTCCACAAACTGCAGCTTTTCTTTCACTTGAGATGTGATTTGTACTGTGTTAGTAATCCTTCTCCGGAGCTTCAGAAGCTCTTCATTGCGCTCTTCAATCTTCTCATTGTAGGTCTGGTTCTCAATCTTCAACTGCTCAAAGTCTATTAAGTGCAGACCTTCTGCCAGCTCCTCCTGGGCTTTTAGGCTTGCTTCAAGTTTTTGGATCCTGTGTTTCAGCTTTATATACTCTAGACGAACCTAGAATGAAGAAGAAAAACTAACATGGAACTACTTGAAGTACTACCAGAATTACCACCGAGCCCATTTTATCCTTCCCAGTCACCTTAAATTCCAAGTGATGCAGGATGCCTGATGATGAAAAATCTGAACATAGTGTTTAGGTATACTTAGGTATACTAAGTAAATATATTCTCCCATTCATTGTGTTACATTTCCAGTTTTTAAAAACATGGTTTCTTCTCCTACATCATCATGTTTACTAGTGAATATCTCTTGTAAGAAAGGCTTCATCCCCATTATCTTAAACTCACTTTGGCCTGAGGGCTGAGTCGGCTCGAAAGAAGTACATTGGGAGGCAACATCCCATCAGCAGGTGGGCCCACTGCCACTACTGGCATGTGACAGTCCATCTCCCAAGTATTTGGGGGCAGGAGGGGGTGTCTGGCTGGTTAAGGAATATTAATCACCAAGGCAAATATCTAAGTAAGGAGAATGGGGTGAGGAGGTAAACATCCCTGCAGGGTTCCTCTGATTCCTTCCAAAGCTTCTGGTGATACCAGCTAAACTTCTTGGCCTCCTTGCTGGGCTGAGCTTGATATTGGTCTGCACTGGCTCTGAATGTTCCTAAAGGGCTGGCTGGTGTTTAGGGATTACTTATGACTTGTGGTCAACACCATTCTGCAGCTTGCCAGCCTATCCTCCCTGCCTTCCTTTTCAAAAATGAGGTGATCTTACCTGTTGTCCAGTCTGTATGTAAAACTTTGTTTTTTGCCTTCAAGTTATTCCTGACTTACGGCAACTCTAAGGCCTATTGTGGGGTTTTCTTGGCAGAATTTGTTCAGAGGGGGTTTGTCTTTGCCTTCCTGGGCACTCAGTGGGTTTCCATGCCTAAATGAGGATCTGAATTCTGGACTCCCAGTGTCATAGTCCAGCACTCTACTCACTATGCCACATGGGTTCACTATGTAAAACTACCATGGGGAAAATCAACTGCAGGAAGGCTGAGATGGGGGGGGGGGGGACACAAGAGAGAAGGCTCAGTCACCTCTGTAGGCTCACAAAGCATTCAGACAAACTGGATCTCAAAGGCAAAAGCTTTTTATCAAGATAAAGCTTTTCCATTGACATGAACTGACTAGGGGGTAGTGCTCATCTTCATTACTAATCCCAAAAGCCAGGACTGTCTGAAGAAGACTCTGCAGTTGTGTGGCCAACATGACCACACTGAATGCCATTACTTTCCCACTGAAGTGGTAGCTATTTATCTACTTGTGCTTTTACATGCTTTTGAACTGCTAGGTTGCCAGAAGCTGGGACTAGTGATGGGAGCTGGCTCAGTTGTGTGCCACATGGGCCCCAAACTGCCAACCTTTTTGACTGTTGGAATTGGTGTCTTAACTGTTGGGATAAAGAGTCCCAAGGAAAATGTACAATGTGTAATGGCCAAACACCAGCCAATCAGGTGCTGGCTGGGGGAATTTGAACATTCTGTTGGCAGTTGGTCTTGACAGTTGGCCAGAGGATTCCATTACAGTCAGTTGACTGTGGCTGCTTCGACTGATAGATGGTGGGCTGTATAGATGTTTGTAAATAGCTCTGTACTTACTGTAACTTCTAAGAATAAAAGCCTCCTCTGAGGGACCTTTGTTTACAGTGTCTATTCAGTTATTCTGGAAGAGGAGAGGTACTTCTCTAACTCACAAGCTGCTGCTTACACTACAGTCATGAAGGTGATCCTGGTGACAAACATAGCTGTGGTACCTCATCACGGACTGTGCTACAAACACTAACATTAACCACAAAGCAAGAGCCATAGTGGCACAGTGGTTGTATTCCTGTACTGCAGCCACTCACTCTGAAACCACAAGGTTGTGAGTTCAATACTAGCCAAGGACTCAGGCTCAACTCAGGCCTGCATCCTTCCGAGGTTGCTAAATCTATAAAGTCCACCATCTATCAGTAGACACAGTCAACTGACTGTAACGGAATCCTCTGGCCAACTGTCAAGACCAACTGCCAACGCAATGTTCAAATTCCCCAGCCACCACCTGATTGGCTGGTGTTCCTGACTGGTGTTTGGCCATCACACATTGTACATTTTCCTTGGGACTCTTTATCCCAACAGTTAAGACACCAATTCCAACAGTCAAAAAGGTTGGCAGTTTGGGGCCCATGTGGCACACAATTATTACCCAGCTTGTTGGGGGGGGCAATAACCGGTGCGGAGAGTGGCTCCTCACCTCGGTCATCTCCCTCTCCTTGGCCTGCTCCCGGGCCTGGATCTGCTCCACCTCCCTGACGGCGGCCTGCTTTCCCCCGAGCCTCCTGCCCATGGTGAAGACGGCCACCTCCTTCTTGAGGGCCTGGAGGGCCTTCCACTCGGCCTCCACCTTGGCCAGCCTCTCCCGGCAGGAGCCCTGCAGGGCGTCCACCTGCTTCTGGTACCAGGCCCCTTCGGCCTCCTGCTGGGCCCGCAGCTCCTCCAGGAGGGCCAGGTAGCGGCTGTAGCGCTGCTCGCGGTCCGAGATGTGCTGCTCAAGCTCGGCCCGGGCCGGGGGGCCGCCGCCGCCCTCCTTGCCCTTGTTGAGCAGCTCGCCCAGCTTCCCCTGGAGCTTGGTGTTGTAACCCCGGAGGCGGCGCCGCTCGGCCTGAAGCTGCCGGTACTCCTCGGCCAGCTCCTCCCTCCGGAGACGCTCCTGGGCCAGCCGCTCCTGGCGCTGCTCCTCGCTCTCAAACCCGGCGGGGGAACCCGAAGCCTCGCTCTCCGGGCTGGAGCCCAGGCGCAGCGAGGTCCCGCTCAGGCACTGCTGCTCCAGCTCCCAGAGGCTGAGGCTGATGCGGCGGCCCAAATCCACTCCCAGCGACAGCGGAGGCGGCTCCAGCAGCTCCCCCGTCGAGAAGGAGGCCGACGTCGGCAAGGGGGCCGGGGCCCGGGACGAAGAGGAGGCCGGAGACGCCGCCCGGACTAAGGACGCCCGGCTCAGCGCCGCCTCCGTCTCCGACTCCTCTTCCTCAGCTTCACTGGGCGCTGCCGCCGCCGCTGCCTCCTCCTCCTCCGAAGGTGCCCTCGTTGGCTGCTCCTCCTCCTCGGTCTCCTTTTCGGGTCCTGCTTCTGTTGCTGCCTCCTCCTCCTCTTCTTCCTCCTCCACCGGTGGCTTCTCTTCGGCCGCCTCTGCCTGCGCTTCTCCCTCAACTGGAATGGGCTCTCCCTCTGAAAAAGGGAAGGAAGACACTGGAGTTTATCATACGATGGAATTTGGGGTATAGTCCAATGGCAATCTGAACGCAATCATGGGGTTTCACGTTATTGCGAATTAAAGTATCTCACGCAATTTTGGGCAAAAGGAAAGTCATTCCGAATGCAATCGGTTTTTACGTAATTGCGTATTAGAGTATCTCACACAATTTTGGACAATGGGGGGGGTCATTTTCGGGTAATGGGAAGTCATTCTGAATGCATTCCGAACGCAATCGGATTTCACGTAAATTCGCTAAACTAGCAAATTCACGTGAATTTGAATTGGCTCCATTTGCAATTGAGAGAAATTCCTCCTGTGTGATAAACTCCACTGACTCGCCTTTGGCTTCCACCTCCACCGCTGCCTCTCCCTCCTCAGCCCCGGCAGCCTGGGAGTGAAGAGAGGCGGCGGAGGCCTTCATGGGGCCGCCCTCCTCCTGCTCTTCCTTCTTCTCCATCTCCTCCTCTTCCTCCTTCTGCTGGAGCTCCGGAGCGGCCTCGGAGTCGGCCATCTCCGCTTCAGAGCCCGCAAGGACAGGGATCTCCTCTTCCTCCGCCATCTCCGCCTCAACTGTCTGGTTCGACCCGAGCTGCGTCTTTTATACCTTTCCGTCGCTTAGCAACAAGGCTCCCTCCTAGACCTGGACGCTGATTGGACGGTTCCCCCCTAGAGTTCCAATTGGGCGGTGGTTATAATAATAATAGTAGTAGCCCCTTGTCGCGGGCTATGACGTCACTCGCGCGCCCCCTCAGAGCAGTGAGATCTTTTTGGACTTCATTTCCCAGAAGCTTCGGCCACGTTGGGCAACGGCTTGGGACGCTGGGAGATGAAGTCCAAAACTCCCTTAATAAAGAGCACAGAGAGAGAGACTCAATGCCTTTCCGTCGCTAGGCAACGAGGCTCCTCCCCCTTGAGAGCGGATTGGAGGAAACTCCTCCTGGTTCCTCGACGCTGATTGGCCGCTTCTAATAGGTTGCCTGTGACGTCACCCCCGCGCGGCCGTTGCGAGGGGAGACGCATCCCTCTCCCTCGACGCCGATTGGCCGCCGCGTGGCGGGTCCCGTGACGTCACCGCGAAGGGAAGGGAAAAGGCTGAGAGACCCAACTTAAGATGGCGGAGCTGGGGAAGAAGTACTGCGTCTACTGCCTGGTCGAGGTGAGCTCCCTCCGCTTCCGCTGCACCGAGTGCGCCGACATCGAGCTCTGCCCGGAATGCTTCTCGGCCGGGGCTGAGATCGGGCCTCACCGGCGCTGGCACGGCTACCAGCTGGTGGACGGAGGGCGCTTCACCCTCTGGGGCCCCGAGGCCGAAGGGGGATGGAGCAGCCGGGAGGAGCAGCTCCTCCTCGACGCCATCGAGCAGTTCGGCTTCGGGAACTGGGTAAGGCAGATTCGGGAGGGAGGGAGGGAGGGAGGGAGGGAGGGAACCCGGTTTCAGGCCGCTTTGACTCTTTCTGGGGCTCGCGGCTGTGGAATTCTGGGAGTTGGGGTTTGTTGTCTGGCCCAAGACTATGGAATTCTGGGAGTTGGAGTTTGTTGTGGGGCCTTAAGGCCCCACAACAAACTCCAACTCCCAGAATTCCATAGCGAGTGAGTCAGACAACAAACCCTGGGCCCCACGACAAACTCCAGCTCCCAGAATTCCATAGCAGTTGAGTCAAACAAAGAGTTAACAAGCTCCAGCTCCCAGAGTTCCATAGCAATTGAGTAAAAGAAAGAGTTAACAAACTCCAGCTCCCAGAATTCCATAGCGACTGACCAGGACAACAAACCCTGGGCTCCACGACAAACTCCAACTCCCAGAATTCCATAGCAATTGAGTCAAAGGAAGAGTTAACAAGCTCCAGCTCCCAGAATTCCATAGCAACTGCCCCGCGACAAACTCCAACTCCCAGAATTCCATAGCAATTGAGTCAAAGAAAGAGTTAACCAACTCCAGCTCCCAGAATTCCATAGCCCTTGAGTCAAACGAAGGGTTAGCAAGCTTCAGCTCTCAGAATTCCATAGCAGTTGAGCCAGAAAAAGAGTGAAGCTTTGAGCTCTGGGCCCCACAACGTACTGCTGACCTGGCAGAACAACTGTCATCCAAATTATTATTATTAGTAGTAGTAGTAGTATTAGTATTAGTATTAATTCTGGAGTTGGCTCATAGCCACCCACCTCCTTTACTAGGTGCCCTTCCTAAACTACAGCTGGCCCAAGACGCTGAGGGCACCCCTGGCAAGTTTTATTTTGAAGCATGTTCTGTCGTAACTGGTTTTCACTTTGTTTCGAACTTCAGCTCCCAGGATGCTTGGCTTTGGGCTGTGAGTTCTGGGAGCTGAAGGTCCAAAAGACCTGGGAAGTGATACGGTTTGACCACTGATCCTCAAACTTGACTCCTCCAGGTGTTTTGGACTTCAGCTGCCAGAAACCGTAGCCAAAAAGCCAAGCATCTTGGGAGCTGAAGTTCAAAACACCTGGAGGAAATCATTCGAGATGGATGTACAGTATTTAGAATCATAGAGTTGGAAGAGACCACAAGGGCCATCCAGTCCAACCCCTTGCCATGCAGGAACTCTCAGTCAAAGCATCCCCGACAGATGGCCATCCAGCCTCTGCTTAAAGACCTCCAAGGAAGGAGACTCCACTGTACTCCAAGACAACATATTCCACTGTTGAACAGCCCTTACTGTCAGGAAGTTCCTCCTAATGTTGAGGTGGAATCTCTTTTCCTGGAGCTTGCATCCATTGTTCCGCGTTCTAGTCTCTGGAGCAGCAGAAAACAAGCTTGCTCCCTCCTCAATGTGACATCCCTTTAAATATTTAAGCAGGGCTATCATATCACCTCTTAACTTTCTCTTCTCCAGGCTAAACATCCCCAGCTCCCTAAGTCGCTCCTCATAAGGGCATGGTTTCCAGACCCTTCACCATCTTAGTTGCCCTCCTTTGGGCATGTAAAGGTGTCCCAACTCCCACATCATTGCTCTTCATGCTACTGATGGTGAAAATGTGTTAGAGCCTTCTGTGTTGTCGTGCTCAGTGGGTCCCCATAGTGCCACCTTATTAGTTTTTTTTTTTTACCATGTAGACAGGAAAATCATTTAGGCATTAGGTTTCAAAGAAGTAGCCATGTTAGTCTCTTGCAGCATAAAAAAGAGAAAGGAACGGAACAAGGGGCAGGGGAAAAAAGGAAATGTGGCAGAACCTTTAAGACTGTTTTTTTTTAAATTTTTGCACACACTTTTGTGGATATTAACACACTTCTTTAGATGCTGTCTTGAGTGGTATTAAGGCCTCGGGGATAAAACCTATAGCTGCGAGAGTGGGATAGAATGTCATTGGATCCCGAAAGATCCAAATCAGGTCCCAAATAAAGCACTGAAATAGATCTGAGCTGGTTGTCTGCAGTGTTGCATATCACTAAATCTGAGTTTTTTTAGCTTTTGGAATTACATTAAAAATTGATAACACTGGCTCAAATACTGAAGAAAGACTCTACTGAGATTTCAGAACTCTTTTTATTTATTACCTGGCCCTCCAGGTTAGGCCTTAGCCTTTATGTGAATACCGTGAACTAAAATTGCTACTTGAAGGTGGGGTGTCTGTTCATATGAATGTATCCCAGCGTTCTGAAATCTGCATTGATCAACTATGTCTTAAAAGTAAGCAAAATGTGAGCCGGTGCTATAGTTTTAAGAAAACCGCACCCTTTTGAAGTCAGATAAAGCCTGCCATCTGCATCATGCTGGAAAGATGCTTGATGGAGAAAGACTGAGTAAAAACCAACTATACATACTTGTGGGTCTTGGAAGAGGGCTAGCAATCTTTACCTCTCCGAGTGACAGATATGGAAGGCTTTAACCAGCGAAAGGATGGCTGCCAACTAGTTTTTGGAAGTTAATAGTGGAGAATCTCGTCCCGCCTTGCGGAAGGGAGATCCGTTTGTAGCGTTCTCTCATTTTTGTGTTAAGACTTTTTCCCCTCATTCAGTTTTAACATGTTCGATTGGGTCGTTTCATTTATATTGCTCTATTTTGTATCAATGTATACTGTATATTCTCATGTATAAGTCTAGAAATTTAGGTCAAAAAATTGACCCCAAAAATCTGAGTCGACTTATCCACGGGTCAACGTAAGTACTGTATCTTAACTCTTATTTAAAAGAAGGAACCATCCCCTGGTGAAAAGCAAGAGTATAATCTGCCCTGGAAGCACTGACCCCCTTTACTCTCTCATCCATCCAGTCTTAAGAATAAGGACAAAGAAGTATGTCTGATGGGCTTTTGGAAGTTATTTGACATTGTTTCGCTTTGCTTCATCCTTTAGATCCTTTCCTATATCCCCCTAAATTTTACCCTCGACTTGTACTCATAGCAAAATCCATAATTTTGGCCCTGAAACTTGCCCTTGACTTAGACATGAGGTCGACTTATAGTCGAGTATATACGGTATCTTCGTTATATATTTGCTTATTTAGTATAGAGTTGTGTACTTGCTTCCTTTCTTGTGTTATGATCATTACCGTTCATTCGATCTATTGTGAGCCTCTTTGGGCGCAATAATGGAAGAAACTGGCATGCACATTAATAGATTTTGGTAGTGAGGAAACAGTGCATCCATATTTCATATGTCTTTTCAGCCAAGGATAGGGAACCCAATGCGCACTCCAGTTTGATATCATCCCTTTAGGATATTGGCCGGGGCTGGCCAGAGTCTTACATTTGGAGCACCACCGGTTCCTTTTCCTTCTTGTAAACAGTTGACTTAAGATCCTCCATAATAATAATAATAATAATTCTGCTACTGTTTCATTTCCGTTCTAGGAAGATATGGCTGCTCATGTCGGAGCATCACGAACACCTCAGGAAGTGATGGAGCACTATGTGAGCATGTATATACATGGCAACCTCGGGAAAGCTTGCATCCCTGACATTATTCCAAACCGAGTGACCGATCATACTTGCCCGAGTGGCGGCCCACTTTCACCCAGCTTAACAATGCCTCTGCCGCCTTTAGACATATCTGTGGCCGAACAACAACAGCTGGGTTACATGCCGCTTCGTGACGATTATGAGATCGAGTATGACCAAGATGCTGAGGTTCTGATTAGTGGCCTTTCGGTTAATTACGACGACGACGACGTGGAAATAGAATTAAAAAGAGCCCACGTAGACATGTACGTAAGGAAACTGAAGGAGAGGCAGCGCCGAAAGAACATCGCTCGCGACTACAACCTGGTTCCTGTTTTTCTGGGGAAAGACAGGCGAGACAAGGATAAACCTTTGAAACGCAAAATCACGAAAGAAGAAAAAGAGCTGAGGTTCAAATTGCGGTCTCTCTACCAGTTTATGTCCTGTAAGGAGTTTGATGACTTTTTTGAAAACCTGCACAAGGAGAAGGTACTTCGAACCAAGATTAGGGAGCTGCAGAGGTATCGACGGAACGGTATAACGAAAATGGAAGAGTCTGCAGAATACGAGGCGGCTAGACACAAGCGGGAAAAGAAGAAAGAAAATAAAAATATTAGTACTTCAAAGAGAGGGAAGGAAGATGGTAAAGATGGGGAGTTTGCTACAATTGAAAATCTGCCTGGCTTTGAACTGTTATCTGACCGAGAGAAAGTACTTTGTAGTTCTATTAACCTGAGTCCAGCACGTTATGTGACTGTTAAAACTATCATCATTAAAGATCACCTTCAAAAAAGACAGGGCATTCCATCAAAAAGTCGCCTTCCTAGTTACTTGGATAAAGTACTAAAGAAAAGGATTTTAAATTTCTTAACAGAAAGTGGTTGGATATCAAGGGATGCTTCCTGAATCTTGTCTGCTTTGGAATAGCGTTATTATAAACAAAGGACCCCTTGTTGTCAAGAATAGTTTGTTTACCTGCCTCCTTAAAACACACAAACACACCTTGGTTACACCTTGTAAAATGTCATTTCCTCAACCAATAGATTTTTTTTTTAAATTAGATCATGCAAATCACAACTTTTACTTTGCGCCCTACACTTGGAAGTCATCTTGAAAAAACATCCCGATGAAATAGCTCATTGATTTGGTGAAACATGGAACCCTAGCAATAGTTTTTGAGCATTTCTGCTGTACAAGCTGTTTTTGTAGGGAGTAAAGGAACCTTCAGTTGTGTTTTTGGAGGATGCTATTTTCTGCACATTTACATGGAAATGAGTTGCACTGAATCCTCTGATCCTTTTGTTGAATGAGCCTGCATGTGCTGCATGTGCCTCTTACTAAATCCTGGATACTGAATTACGGAAGCACAACAAAATTAGTATTTCTTGGCAAATATCTTTAGCTGTGAACCCGTTTTGTTGTCCATTAACAAAGCAATGTGTTCTGCTAGACTTGGCAGCAAAGATATCAGGCAACAGGGATTTAAAAACACAGTACTCCATGTGGATCAGTTTTAATGGTAGATTGGCTTAATCATATAGGGGTGGGCAAATTCCAGGGGGGGGGGGCAAATTTTGCCTTCTGGGGGGCCACCAGTCACCACCCCCATCTCAAAATGTGATGTATTGTTTTGCCTAAAAGGGGAGTGGACCAGGTCATTTCCCGTTTTGAGAAAATAAGCAGAAACACACACACCCCACTACTAAAAACAGAATTGGGAGACTGTTGCTCTTCTGAGGTTGGATTGCAACTCCAAGCATTCCTCGAGTGGCAATACTGATGAGGACTCCTGGGTGTTGCTTTTGGGAAACATTTAGAGGGCTGTGTGATTTTCTCAACCTGAGCTACAACAAGGCTTCCTTTGGAAGCTTCTTATCATTAGCAATTCTTTTTCAGCCCTGTGGTATTGGGCAGGCTATGCGTTTTCCGCCCCAATCTGGTTAAATATAGCTGCAGTTGAAAGGCTTGGCAAATATGCAGTATTCTAATTTTAAATGCAGTTGTGGTGAGCCAAGAGTCTAGTGTGCTGCTTTTTAAAAAACTGATTTCATTTGATTTAAGGGGTAATGGGTGTCATCCAGACTGTGTGTTGCTGGGTTTTTAAATTTATCTTTAAAAACCCAGCTACATTGTCATGCAGTGGGCCTAGGGTAAGCCTGCACTAGTTGACTAAGCTGCACAAAGCTCACCAGGCATGCACCATAGCCCGGAAGGGACTTCACAACCTCCTTGGCTGTTTGGGCATCATTGGGGAATCAATTGCAAGTTATGAAGGTTCAATTTAAGATGCTTCCTACTATTGCAACACATAGTAGAGCACAGAGAAATCAAAGGATAAAAAGCAGGGCTGTTGCTGTGAAAGGTGTTGTTGTATTTACTCATCCATTGCCATTTCATTTGCTGTTGGCACAGGTAGAACATCATGTAGCCATAGTCCAGGAATCCTTGTACCATTTGCCCAGTGCCTTCCGAATTAAGTACAGCACTTCTCCAAGCAGTTTGTAAACCTGGGGTAGCAGTGGCTTCAGAAGCAGTTTTGCTGTGTAGTATAGAAATAAAAGGTTGAAAGCACCCTGGAGTGTATGTGTACAAGCTTTCCAGCATCAGCAGAAGTCATGCTGGTTGCTGCAATGATGCCTCTCATGTACTCAGTTTTCTGGAGACTGAGTCTTGCTATTTTATTAACTTTGTCACCTACAAATCATTTAGATGTTTCTGGGCCTTGAAAACACAGTTCTCTGTACAGCAAGGGCAGCACAGTCATAAGTTTTCAACAGTCATTTTGATTTCAGTGGGACTTTATCCTCAGTAAATGTGCTTAAAATTACAGCCTTAAAAAATCCTGTTTTCTTAAACTGTTTGTGAATACAGTACTGTTATACATGTGTAGAATTCTGGACTTCTCCAATTCAGATGCAAGTGGTGGATTATAATTTAAATGTTCTTTCCATGAAATAAAACTCGCACATCAGAGTGGTTTAGGGAAGCATTAACAATGACCATTTATCAGTGGTAGCATATTGTACCATCTCAATCTGCTGTGGATCTAGCCTGTCTGTTACAAGTAGCTGTTGCTTCATATACTAATGTTTAATCACTAACCTGCAACTGTATAGCTAGTCTGGTAACTGTGGCATATTCCAGCTTCCAGCAGTTCATCAAATAGTAATGGTACAAAGACCGCTGTCCCCAAGAAAACTTTGGATTTCTGTGCTTCTCCTTATGTTTCTTCTCAGACTGAGTTTGATCGTTTACCATTTTGCCTTTAGAACTCTGCTCACAAGTGTTGAGGTTTTATATTAAGAGTGGGAATCACGTGGCTCTCCAGATGATATTGTACTGTAGGTCCCAGCAGCCTTAAGCAGCATAGCTAATGGTGAGGAATACAGTCCAATAGATGAAGAGCTATGATCCCCAGCCATGTTATAGATACCCAGCTTTAGATTTTGGCCTTACTCAACAGTCTCAATCTTCAGTGGGACTAAAGCACAACTAAGGGCCTTATCATATGAGAAAAGGGTCACAAGGGACTCGGAGAGTAGCAGCTTTCTCTGTGCCTCACCTCATGCTGTTGTAGCACTTCTGTTCTTCTTCCAGAGGATGGCAGTTGTAAAAGCATGCCTTTAGCCAAACAGATTTTTCTGCCATGAGAAAAGGCACATTTTTATGCCTGTCTCCCTTGGAAAGAGAACTAAACTGCTATAAGCATGGAAAGAGGCACTGAGAAAGCCATTATTCTTCCTATCCCTTTCAGCTTTCTTTTCTCATGCAATAAGTCTCTAACTCTCACAAATAGCTTCTTCCAGGTAGTCCAGGCTTTTAAATTCCTAAAATTTGTGCCATTATCTAGATGTTTGTTTAGGTCTAGAAGATCCATCAGAAATTGATAGCCAGTCTGTATGCTGTCAATATATCCGTGAGATCATTTCAAAGACTCTCACAGACTGGGGAGATTAATGCAAGCCTTACATTTTGTTAGCCCTTTACTGATGCCTGAGAAGAGCAACTGGTGCTAAACATAACTTATTGATACTCTGAAAGTTTTCAGCATGTGCATTTGTTACACATCTGCAAAGGCTTTTACAGTGAGCACTTTCATAAGAAATGTATGTTCCTGCAAAGCCTCTTCAAAGATTTTCAAATAAATACTTTAATATCACTGATGTTTCATTAACATTATTTAGAAGTGAATTGCTGGACTAGATCTCTGAGCCAATGCTTGAGAAATATGGGTAGCAGAGTTATTTCCTAACATGCAAGCACATAAGTAGCACTGGGACTATTATTTTCATTGTTCAAGTGACAAATTGTACTTTTCACTGCATGTCACATCACTCTGTGGTATGAACCAGATTGTAACAGTTCAGTTGTCCTCCTTTTAACTATTTAATAATGCACTTAAATTAATTTGATCACTTCTACAATATCTTGGTACATTAGAGGGACACATCTATGCTGCTACCCAAATAATGTATGCTAATATCACTTTTCTTTCTCCATTAGAAATTATTAAAAGGGCTCCACAATTTCACATGGCTTATTTCTAGCGAATATGATCACAGCGTCTGCTCTGCTGTAGATACAGGTAACCGGAAGCCAGTTCTCCTCATGCCTAGAACTATAGAAGCAGATGTGGCAGTAATTCACTTTAAGGCAAAAAGAGGATGCAAAACCTAAGTCAGCATTTCTATTCTTGGCAGGCATTCCAAGCATGGGACAAGCCCATACACCTCAGTGCATTGGGGGAACTAAGAATTGTTTTTGGCCAATAAAACCAATTTGTGCTAGTAGATACTTGAAATTCCCTTTTACAATGTGAGGATATGCTTATACATAATTTTGATGGATAACTATTATGAAGGGGAGTATAGTCGAATTAACTAGAAGGAGTTGTCTGCACTAGGATGTATATTTAATGTTTTAAAACAGGGCCCAACTGAGCTGCAAGTATAGCTGTATAGCAATAGCTACAAAGGAAAAGCATCATTATTTATACAAGATGCCCATCTGGCAAGTTGAGACTTGGCTGAGCACCACGATATGCTGGATGGATGTATATACAAATAGTTCCGTAGACACAAATCAGGCCTGTCCACATAGCCAAGTGAGTGTAAGTAAAATTCTGAAAGACAATATAGAACCACATTTGTTTAAACTTGTTTAAACAAGTATATACACTTACATATCAAAGTCAGATTCCAGACTGGTACTTCACTATATTGTACATTATTTTTGAAAGTGAAAAAGATCACTACTCAAAAAATTAACAAGGAAAATCATAGCCATATTAAAATAGCCTGCTCCAAACATACTTATAGGGAAATTGTTAGAACTTATGATGGATATCACGTTGTATGCCCCCTACCTTTGGTGCCAGGACATTACAAAGAAAATTTACTGTCTTGTTTCAGGATTAATAGTTGTAGCTTTAGGATAAGACATGAGACAACTCATCACAGTATCTGGAATGAAGGGTGTATTAACTAAGGGCGTGAGTGTTGGACTATGACCCTGGAGATCAGGATTCAAAACCCGTTGGGTGACCTTGGGCAAGTCACACTCTCAGCCTCAGAGGATGCCAATGGCAAACGTTCTCTCAACAAATCTTGCTAAGAAAACCTCATGATAGGTTTGCCTTAGGGTCACGATTAGCCAGAAATCACTTGAAGGCACACGACGACAACAAAGGGTGTGTTTGCAAATCCCACATAAATACAATCAGGATTCCCTTCTCCTGTTACAGTTGTCGATAATGCCAATACCTGTTCTAGAAGGTTTTCCAGCCCTCTGAAGCAGTTTTCTAGGATTCATGGAGTTGCAGGAACGGGGGGAAATCACCAGCTTGGATAAAAGCAGTGGGATCCACAGGAAATATAGTACTGGATCCTGGCCTAAACTTTACAATAATATCAGTCATTTTACCTTGGCACAAAATAATAATCTGATTTTCCCAATCAGGCTGCTTATTACAGCTACATATTTAAACGCAAATACATATGTTGCTTAGTTGATGAGCACATGCTATGAATTGGCGTAGTTTTTAGAAGCATCAACTCTCAGTTAGGATAAGCACCAGATAACGATTTATACAATCTGAAGAGAAACCAGATAAAAAGAGTATGGATCTGCAGCTGACAGATGAACAGAAAATGGCTGACTGAGTCATCTGCAAGCCTACTTGACTTCTCTCCATGTCAACATGATATATAAACTGCTAAGAACACTTGAAATCTTTCTAAGAATTTGCTTTTTTGAATGTTGAATTTGTTTTGACAAGACTACAGACAACAGAGTTGCCTGTATGAATCAGCCATTGAAAAGGGATGCCTGAATTTAGGCTATATATTTCCCTAGGGGATACCTTAATGTTGGTTGTTTAGTATAATGTTCAATGCATCCTCCACAAAAACAGAAGCAATCTATGGATGACCCACCAGCCAAATCATATCGCTAAACTGGGTTAGTGCTGCTCCCACCAAAACAACCATTATTCTAAGTCAGGGACAGGAATCATATGGCCCTCCCCATGCTATGCAGTGCAATAGGACTCCCACCACTGGCTAAGGGGCTGGAACCTCCAGTTCAGCAACAGCTATTTTTATACAAAGGCTGTATACTGTTTTGGAGATTAGGGTTACAGGTGGATAATTAAATGGGCATTTAAATGAAAATAAGCTTGTTTTCATCTGCAGTACGTATCATTGCTACTACAGAATTAGTGAAGCTAAACAGACAGTTGACTACACAGGAGAACATTTAGAATCTGACTTTAGCATGAAACAAGCCTTTTCCAGTGTGCTATTTTTGTGCTGGCACTCTAATAAGTACAGCAATGTGAGTTTAAATATGACAGTATGGCTCACTTCCAGTATAAATCAGGGCAGATACTGAAAATGAAATGCTTCCAAGAAAGACTTAAGCTCAAACACGGTTCATTCAAAATAATCTAGTGTTAACCAGCAGGGTCCCACGAACACAGTCATCACCAGCATTCTTTTAGCGAACTGCTCTTGTGGACAAGCACTGACCTGTTGTCTCTGGTCTTACAGAGTTGTCCCCCATGCATACACCAATAGAACACTGAGTTTTATATCTGGAAAGTGCACAGTCCTAGCCTTGCTCCATTTTCTCTATATGTGAAAGGACTGAAGCATGAAAGGGAGAAAAGCTTGGTTATACCCCCAAAGTACCAGTTCCTGCAGAGATCCATCAACTTCTGTTGGTTCTCTACAGGAAGATATATGAACAGATACATGCTTAATTAACTCAGCTATTATTTTCTTTCCAATTATTTCACAAAAATCTGTGTAGCATTTCAAAGTTAGTAATAGACTGATGCCACTTGATATGAGATACATTCCTTGGAACAAAGGAAATCAAGCAGATGCTAGACTGGTGTGTAACCTTCGCTTTATGAAGGAATGAGCAAGAAACAGTGGGATATAAGATATAAAATTACACTGTATGTTCAAAGCCTTTCATCTTGGATAATGATCTACAGTGCATTATTTTTGTTGATAAATTACCCAGATACAATGCAGAACACCGCTGAATAATCACTATAAGGATACACATGACTTTTACTTGGAATTTATACCATCCGCTTACTCATCTCTCCACATTATCCATATTCATGTTTTGTTTTTTTTTAAAAAAGAAAGTTTTTAACATTGCTTCATCTGCACTGATGCTCCACCCATCATTTGGTTTAGCTTCCCACATCTTGTAGTGGAGCACTGTTCAGGAATCATAACGGTTGTGAGATGCTTTGATTATTTCAGGTAATATCGCTAAGGTTCTTTCACAACACCTACTAAAGCAGGCCTCAAAGTACGGCCGTGCAGCTTATAGCCAACCTTGGATACTAAAGCAACAGTGCCAGGCTCTTTCTCTTCCATAGGAACATGGAACAAAGCTTCGTGTTCATATGGGTCAAATTTGGCTCCAAGCGGATTCAGTTTGATCAAACCATGCTTTTTGAACACTTTCTGTATCTGAGCTTCTGTCATGGCAAGGCCCTCATAAAGGTTCTTCAGGTGAGGATTTTCATCCTTTAGTTCCTCTTTGGGAACTGACTCAGTTGCTTTTTCCAAAACATCGGCAACTTCCAGTAAGTCCTTGCAGAAACTCTGAATTCCTAAGATGGAAAACCACAGTAAAATTTTAGGCACTCCATAAAGATACATTAACATTTCAACTGACAGTAAGATGGAACTATTATTTTATATTTACTTCTGAGATTTAAAATTGAATGGTATGAAGACTGAGCCAAGATACTATTTCTCTGCAGATGTTGTTACACTCATGGTATGGTCAGTGGTGGTAAAAATAACAAGTTTGTGGCTGCAAGGAATAGAAAAAAGGATGGGGAGAGGAATTTGCCATCTCTAAACTATTACTTCTCAAATGCTTGGCTTTGACTTATACTTTAAGCCAGGAGTGAACAACATTTTTAGTGGGGCAAGCAAAGAGACTTCTGAAAAAAACACAAAGAAGTGGTCAGAAGTCCATGTCTGATTTGAGAAACATGGATTTGTAAAAACAAGCCTTCAACCTATAACTTACATACCACTGATTTCACTGAATTACCCTTTCACTGGATTTAATTTAAATCTGTATGTTTATGAAAGCTGAGCATAACATTTACAGCTGGTGTTTTACCAGCAGTCCAGACTTCTTCAAATCCACATTTAACCTCACTATGTAATATGGAGTTAACACCTATATAATAAAGTTATGTTCATTTTTCCTTCCTTCTCGCTAACAAAGGATGCCACAGATCTCTTACACATTTGAATCTGTTTAAGAACGAAATGTCTGGCAAATGCAGTTTGTTAGGAATGCAAATATTTTCATCTCCTTCAATTTATAGTAACTTAGTCTTAGTTTGTTTATGAAAACTTAGTTTTCATAAATTACACAACGGAAACAATAAAATTACAGTTATACCCAAGAACATAGTCCACCAACTGAAAACAGGGCTTAGAAATCTCAGCATGCTCAAAGCAACACTGCAATGTCATTTCTGAGTATCCATGTTTGTTTTCACTTATGTTTATAATGATGTTTTGGTTTTAGTACCAACAAGCCTACACCCACCATATAATTTTGCTTCTTCTACCAATTTCTGAGTTCTTTGTCGTAGGTTTTCAGCATCAGCCAGGGCACGTTTATACTTGTCCTGCAACATAAAAATAAACAGCGGCAATGTAAGATTAGATGCTATGTGTTAAGAAGGCAAGCAAAATGCACTATCTCATGCCTGCTGTTTCAACCTAAAGCTACTCTTTCTTCTTTGATCTACTTAATTTGTAATGGGCATAAATTAGCATACAGAGGGAGAAGAAACACTAATCAAAAGCAGGACACACTGTAAGAAACATGAAGAATACTACTATTAATGCCTACGACTATTTGCAACCTTTATGGCTGGCTTGTATCACTCCAAGCCTTTCAAGCTCAAGGTTTGCAGTATGAACACATAATATAAACAGCTATTCAGTCCATTTTGCAAAACAGGCATATGTGCGCTTCTTTTCTGTGGCACACTGAAATTTATTCACATAAATACAGCAATCCTCCTCCTCGTCTTTGGAAGTCAGCCCTGTTTATCAATGCATTAATTCAAGGCAAATCCTAACCGCCACACTCCAACATTAACTAACTGGGGGGGGGGGGGGAATTGAAAAAATTGCTATTGTAGTAGCAGTGATAAACTGTAAAGAATTCAAGATAGTCTCAATTGATTTATATATTGCTTTATTTCATATCTTTCCTACACTGATGCTATCACTTCAATCCCTGATTTCTGAATCAATTGCCTAAAAGTTATTTGAGTATTCTTATCCACTAAATTACAGTTGAGTAACTTGAGCTTGCCACATGTTATGCAAAAAAGACAGATTATCTGGAAGGCCACGAGTGGGCCACTCCCAAACCACAATGATCCTTACAGTAATTTCTTTTAATTGTTCTTCCAGCTTGGTCTTCTCCTCTATTAGTATCTTTGTGGCAGAGTCAGAATCAGGCTTTTCTTGAACATGGTTCTGGCTTGAGTCCTCTTCTACGTTTGGTCCGGTGCTTTTCTCCTGTGTCACAGTGCACAGCAGTTGAGAGGTTCTGAAACAAAATAAGGTTCATTAAAACTGGAGCAACTTTCTGAGAGTAAAAGAGAATATCTAGGTGAAATTATACCACCTCCTGAGAGGGAAACCGCAGTAAACCAACTAATGACAAATGCTGAAGTTATTAGTGCTTTTTTTCAGAACCCACAACAGATCCAACCAGTAAAATTATCTGCATTCATTGTTAAGACGACTAGGTTGCTGGATTTATGTTCAACCAAGATCTGTTTCTGATTAAACGTACAGCTTTTTAGTCGGCTATATACATTATCAATAGGTACAAAGACGTTTTTCAATGGATTTACATGAAAGTCCTGGATGATTGTTGATGAGCTGAATTACTATGTTTAAGTTTTATGCTTCAAAGTCACCTTTCACATTCACAGTATATGCTTGTGTGAAACTCATCGAAATTTTGAATTAACAAGACACCCTTGCTACTGAATAATTTTTCTTACGATCCATCTATCACTGTAGATATAACAACTTTCTTATCCAATTTCCAAAAGCCATGACTCTAAACAGTGAGGTTGGAAAAGGGCAGGAATGTGCACAGACATGGATCTCCTGAACTTTGCACTGACCGCGCAGCGAGGCAGAGCCCTTCAAGGAGGCCGAGAGGGAGGGGATGCCGGCCTCTCAAACCCAGGCAACCATTGAATAGCTATTAACTGACCAGCGCCACTCTTTCATCCCAAAGAGCCTCACTGGGAGCCAGACATTTTACTTTAGGCAGGCATTTGGTGGGTGACTTTTACTGGTGTAGTTTGGTGTGCTGTTCTAATGGTTTCGACTGGTTTTAACTACAGCTGACTCTCCGCCGTTTCTACTTTTGGTGTTTTGATTAGCTGCAGATTTAGTTAATATGTTCTCTCTAGGAATCTCTCTAGGTCCTCCAGCATGATTTCCCTGGCCAAATTTTGGCAGATGTTGGCCACTGGAGGACCTGGAGATTCCTAGAGAGGTGTTCTCACAAGTAAAAATAATAGTGTTTTTTCTTTTGAGTTTTTATCCCCTCACTTTCGCGAGGGCCCTTCACTCCCAGCGAATGTGGAGGGACCACTGTATGCTGTTTTAAACTTGGGTTTTTAATATTACTAATATTTAATTATCTTTTTAAAGTTAACTTTTTAAAAACTAACATTTTAAACCCATCTCTTTATGTTGTTGTGACCCACCTTGCATCCCACCGTGGTATATATGCACACATACATACAAATACATATATGCATACACACAGTATATATATATATATATATAGTATATATATATATATATACACACACACACACACACACAGAGTATATATGAGTATATATATACACACACAAACACATATTCACAGTGTGTATGCATATATATATATATACACACACACACAGTATATGTGTGTATATATATATATGTATATATACACACACTGTGTGTTTGTGTGTGTATATATAATGTGTGTGTTTCTCTCTCTCTCTCTATATATATATATATACTGTGTGTATATGTGTGTGTGTGTATATATATATACACACACACATACTGTGTGTGTATATACTGTATGTATGTATATGTGTCTATATGTATATATATAGATATAGATATACACACATATACTCTGTGTATGTGTATATATATATATATATATACATACTGTGTATATACACACTGTGAATATGTGTTTGTTTGTGCATGTACGTGTGTGTATATATATATATATATATCAAACAAATGCACAGTATGTGTATATATATACTACACACATACATACAGTGTATATATATATATATATATACACACACACACATTTGATATATACACACACACACATATATATATACACACAAACGCACAGTATATATACACCCACACATACAGCGTGTGCATATATATATATATACTCACACACATTATATATATATATACACACACATACATACAGTACATATATATATATATATACACACATTTGATATATACACACACACACATATATACACAGCGTGTGTATATATATATATCCAGTGTGTATATAGTACAGTATATATATAATATATGCATTATATATATATATATATACACACGCATACATGCACACAGTATATATATGTGTGTGTGTATACATATATATATATATATATATATATTCAAATGTATAAATATTTGAAATAAATAAATCAAATTAAAGCAGGGAGGGAAAGGCTTCTTGGCTCAGAGTGCGGGCCCGCTTCCCCTCCTCCTCCTCCTCCTCCGCCTTACCTCCACGGAGTCCCCGGGGAGAGGAGGAGGACGTTCCTCCCGGCCAGCCCCACCATCCGCCTCACTCCTCTCACGGCCGCCGCCATAACGCCGCTTCCAGCTTCTCCTTCACGTTCAACGGAAGTTGCTTCCAGCCAATCAGCGGGCAGGTGGAGACGGAAACAGCCAATCAGCAGCGCCGCTGAGGAGGGACTGTGCGCTAGGAGGCGGGGCGTAGGGACTCGGCGTCGACGCAGAGACCGCGTCCCCTCAGCCGCCCGCAGCTAGGCGGTTGGCGCATGCGCAGCCGCATTCGGCCAAGCGCGCATGCGCACGGAAAGGCGACCAAAGACTTAATAACGCATAGACTCACCAAGGAGGGGTACAACTTCCGGGTTCTCCATAGCCCTTGTGTTTCTTCCCTTAAGGCATAGGAAACAAAGGAGGAGTCATAAAAGGGAAAAAAAAGAAGAGGCTGGCCATGTTTCCTTGAGTCAAAAAGACATTTGGGATGGCAAACACAGCACAGGGTTATGCAACATTGACCTGGGCCCTTTAAGGGATTATGGACTTCAGCTCCCAGAATCCCAGACCATTGGCCAGCATGGCTGAGGCTTCTGGGAGATGTAGTCCAAAATCTCTTAAAGGCCACAGTTTTTTGGGGGGAACCACTGCAAATATTCCCTATTCATGAAAAAGTAGGGCAATAACAAAAGTTTTACTGCATGAACATACTGAGCTGACCATTATTCTCCACAGTGACAGAACTCATACAAACATTTAGGTAGCCTTAGGTCCAAAACACACGGCAGAAATAATCCAGTTCGAGACCGCTTTAATTATGCCCTGACTCAGCACTAGGGAATCCTGGGAATTGTAGTTTATTGTATCACCATAAGAGAAGGCTAAATGTCTCACAAAACTACAGCTCCCAGAGTTCCCCAGCATTGAGCCAGGGCAGTTAAAGCGGTCTCAAACTGGATTATTTCTGCAGTGTGTTTTGGACCTAAGAGGAGGGCTGGCTGCGTCCACACTGGGGGAATAACCCGGTTTGGCCCCACTTTAATTGCCTTGGCTCAAGGCTATGGAATTCTGGGAGCTGGAGTTTGTTGTGGGGCCCAGTGGGAAATTGGAAGTATAATCCAATGGCAATCCGAACGCGATCATGGGGTTTCACATTATTGCGAATTAAAGCATCTCACGCAATTTTGGGCAATGGGCGGTCATTTTCACGTAATGGAAGTCATTCTGAATGCATTCTAAACGCAATTGGATTTCACGTAAATTCGCTAAACTAGCGAATTCCCGTGAATTCGAATTGGCTCCAATTGGCTCCATTCGCAATAAAGAGAAATTCCTCCCTATAGCAAAATTATTGCCTGCAGCCCCTAAGCTCTGCTCCGCTCTGGGTCCCACAACAAACTACAATTCCCAGAATTTCACAGCATTGAGCCATAGCGTGGCACTTAAACCGGTTTATTTCTCCGGTGTGAACGCAGCCTCAGTATCTTCTGGACTTAATCTCCTTGCTCCCACTGTCCTTTCCATTGCCTTGTGTGTTATGTCTTATTTAGACTGTAAGCCTGAGCGCAGGGAACTTTCAAATTAATAATTTGCAAGCTGCTCTGAGAGCCCTTGTGGATGAAGTTGTTGCTGTGTGCCTTCAATTCATTTCTGACATATGATGACCATAAGGTGAATCTATCACAGGGTATTCTTGTCAAGATTTGTTCACGGGGCGCTCACTAACGCCTTCCCCCAAATTTGTGTTCACTGAAAGCAAAGATGTCACTATCTTCACTGAAAGCAAAGCTCAGCCACACATGAAAAAAACATTTTGGATCTCCAAGTATTTTGGATTTCAGAATTCTGGATAAGGGAGACAGTCTGCATATAAAAAAAAATTGCCACCCAAAATTTAAACATAAATCTGTTTTTAAACTACTAAACAACATTTATATGCTATCCCGTAAGATATGGCTTGGTGGCTTACATTTAACAATTTTTAAATAAAATTATTATATTAATGCAGGCTTTCAGATCATCTCAATTTGTGTTGACCTATAAAAGATAACTTATATAGGGTTTTCTTCAAAAGATTTATTCAGAGGAGACTTGCCATTGGGTTCCTCTTAGGATGAAGGTGTGACTTGCCTAAGGTAAACTAGTGAGTTTCCATGGCAAAGTGGATTCAAACTCTGGTCTCCAGGAGCTCTAGTTCAACATTCAAATCACTACACCACAGTGACATGAACTCTCTATAAAATTCAGAATTAAAAAAAAAAACAGTTAAATTAGCCAACATAAAAAATGCAACAGAGTTAATATTGCACTTCAGTATTAAGTCTTCTCAGCCTGTCTTAGCTGGGAATATCTGATCCATGATCCACAACTGTTACATCTCATCCACAATCCACAACTGTATTAGGGTGAAGAAGAACTTTTCAGGAAGCATATTGACTAAGTTTGTCCTGCTACATAGTGACAGAGGTACACAGGAAAGTACAATTTCGTAACTCTTTATACCTCACTTTTGTTTGATACTTTAATTTAGTACTTCAACACAGGAAAGTACAATTATTTTCATAACACAGATGGGGAATTCCTTGAAAAAACACCCTAATTTGAGCCTAATTAGGAAGCAAGAATTGAATCAGGGACTGGGATTCATAGCTCTCTCACAGCCACTATAGTGCATCATTGCTGTTGTGTGCCTACTACTACTAATAATAATAGGATTTATTTCTATTCTGCCTTTTCTGGTGGGGAATCAAAGTGGATTACAGCAGTCAAGCAAACAGCTTCATTTATATACCGCTTCATTCTGCCTAAGCAGTGTCTAAGCGGTTTACAATTGTAAGCTACTTGCCCCCAACAATCTGGGTACTCATTTTAGCGACCTCGGAAGGATGCAAGCCTGAGTCAAGCTTGAGCCCTTTAGCTGGTCTTGAACTCGCAACTTTATGGTTTTCAGTGAGTGGCTGCAGCCCAGGCATTTAACCACTGCACCACCAGGGCTCTTCTTCAAGTTGTTTCTGACATATGACAACACTGAGATGGTTTTCTTGGCCAGATCTGTTCAGAGAGAGGTTTGCCTTTGCCACCCTTTGAGGCCAAGAGAGCGTGACTTTTCTAAGGTCACCCAGTGGGCTCTCATGGATGAGTGGGGAATCGAATTCTAGTCCTCCGAGTCCCAGTCCGACACTCAAACCACTACACCACACTGGCTCTCCTACAATGCATCACCTCTCTCATGCTTGTTTTCTGTTGCTCCAGAGAATATTACCTGGAACAATGGATGCAAGCTATAGGAAGAAATTAGGAGGAACTTCCTGACAGTAAGAGCTGTTTGACAGTGGAATTTACTCCCTTGGAGAGTGGTGGAGTCTCCTTCTTTGGAAGTTCTTAAACAGGGGCTGGATGGTCATCTGTCCGAGGTGCTTTGTGAATTCCTGCATGACAGAAGTAGGGTTGGACTGGATGGCCCTTGGGGTCTCTTCCAACTCTATGATTCTATGTATTCCATTCCATACAGTACACCTGCGCCAAGACTGGGCTTTACATTTGCAGTTTGAGCTTCCACAGACGGCAAGGCCCAGCTTTCTAAATGGGCATGCACGCATGTGGCAGCGCAAGCAAGAGCATGCACCCATTGAGAAGAACAGGAGTTATGGTTCTGCATTTTTTAAATATCTGTGGAGGGATCTGGAATGGATACCCTGGAGATAGTAACTGTCTCATGTATTCTTATGTATTCATCAGTCACACTCTCTCTCAGCCTCAGGGGAATGCAAGGGCAAATCCTCTCTGAAGAAACCTTCCAGAAAACGCAGTGATAAATTTGCCTTAGGGTTGCCTTAAGTTGGAAATGACATGAAGGCACATTACAACATCAGCAACAATAACAACAAAACCTCACAGGGTTGTTGTGACAATAAGGTGGCGGCGGTGGAGGAGGGGAAACATATGTGTCAACCTGAGTTGTTTGATGGAAGGGAGGAGAATAAAAAGGAAATGTGGTCAAAAGCCGAGAAATGCCCCTATCTACAGGAACTGGGATGGGCTTTAGAGTCCACATGCAAAACAGAAGCCATGCAACAAGATTCATTCAGCATCCTGCCTCCAGTCATACCCAGCAAAGGTTGCTTCCTCTCCGACAATGGGAGAGATGGGCAAGAACAAGTTAGAAAATGGAATACAGGAGAACCCACTGCAAAAGAATATAGCAATAGTGATTACATTTCTATACCAGTTACTGATGTATTCAACGGTTTACAAAGTGTAAGCTAATTGCCCCCAACAGGGTGGGTACTTAATTTTAGTGACCTACGGATGGATGCCAGGCTTAGTCGACCCTGGAGCCCTGCCTGGAATTGAACTCACAACCTTGGGGTTTGTCAGTGAGTGGCTGCACTTCAGGCATTTAGCCACTGCGTCACCAGGGCTCCATGGTGGTGCAACAAACTACGCTTCCAAGAATTCTATAATATTGAGCCATGTCAGTTAAAGTGGTCTCAACCCGGATTATTTCTGCAGTGCGTATACAGCCACTGCGTCACCAGGGATCTAGTACATCTAGTACAATCTTTTGCTCTCTGTGTGGGGGGGATTCCCACATGTGGCTCTTAAATATGGACGTGGATATCAAAGCCTGCCCTTTTGTGAGGAAGGAAGGAAGGAAGGAAGGAAGGAAGCCATATTTAGGCTAACCAGCCCCATACACTGACTGGCTGCCCTGAGAATGAGGGGAAAGTTGCCCAGGCCCCTTGATGCCAGGGAAGCCAGACCGCAGTGCCACTGGGACTATTCTTAAAGAAGAGGAGAGGGACGGCACCCCAAAACCCGACCAGACTCACTTATGTCAGGGGAAGGATGTACTAAAGCAAATTACAATATTTGCACACAGGAAAACCATACTTGCCCATAGGGAAACATAGGAGGATACAGTGGGCCCTTGTTATCTGCTGGGGTTTGGTTCCAGGACCCCCCCCCCCCCCCATGGATAACAAAATCTGTGGATGTTCGAGTCCTGTTAAATATAATGGGAAAGGAAAGTGCTGTCAGTAATATAAAAATATAAAAACAAGATTTGTATTTGGAATTTATACTTTTTGGGGGGGGGAATATTTTCAAGCTGTGGATGCTTGAATCTGTGGATTAAAAAAAAACCCGTGGATAAGGAAGGCTGACTTGATTATAGAGAAATAATGGAGGATACTTGCCCATAGGGATACATAGGAGAATACCGGCCCATAGAGAAACATTGGAGAATACTTCCTCATAGGGAAAGATAGGAAAATAGCAACAGCAAGTACGAGGGGGTATCCAAAAGTTTTAATTATCACCTTAAATTTTTTTTTGACAGAAAGTTTGTTTTGATTTGTAGTTGTTAACTTATCTCTATGTAGTCACTATCTAGATGTATACATTTTCCCCAGCATATCTTGTCCCTCCAAATACCTGATATTGGAGAAGTCTACAGATTGCGCCTGATGAGGATTTTACACTTTAGTCATTTCTGGCAGAGCCAGTCACAAAAATAAAGGACACATTGAGTTGATTTTCTCAGCAAAGTGCACTTAAGGACAAATGATGACAAAATTTCATCAATATGCCATAATAACTTCTGGGTGATAATTATTACTTTACGATACCCCCTCATAAGGCGCAATCTGCAGGCTTCTACAACATCAGGTATCCGGAGGGTCAAGATACTCTGTGAAAAATATATAAATCCACATAGTGACTACATAGAGATAAGTTAATAACTACAAATAAAAACAAACTGTCAATTTTTTAAAGAGGTGATCATTAAAACTTTTGGATACCCCCTCGTACATTTCTATACCGCTTACCAGTGTGCTGCGCAGTTTACAAAGTGCAAGCTAATTTAGGTATATATAGAAGAACATCTGCAAACAGGGAAACACTGGAGGGTACTTGTCTATAGAGAAAGACTGCAGAATACTTGCCTACAGAGAAACATTGGAAGATACTTGTCTGTAGGGAAATACCTGTCTATAGAGAATACTTCCCCATAATCATAGGAAAATACTTTCCCATAGGGAAACATTGGGGAATACTTCCCCATAGAGATAGATAGGGGAATACTTCCTCATAGGGAAATATAGGAGAACACTTCCCCATACAGAAACACAGGGGAATACGTCCCCATAGAGAAAGATAGGAGAATACTATAGGGAAATATAAGAGAATACTTCCCCATGGGGAAACATAGGGGAACACTTCCCCATAGAGGTAAATAAAAGAATACTTTCCCATAGGGAAACATTGGGGAATACTTCCTCATAGAGATAGATAGGGGAATACTTCCCCATAGGGAAATATAGGAGAACACTTCCCCATACAGAAACACAGGGGAATACTTCCCCATAGAGATAGATAGGAGAATACTGTAGGGAAATATTAGAGAATACTTCCCCATGGAAGCTAGGGGAATACTTCCCCATAGGGAAACATATGAGAATACTTCCCCATAGGGAAACATAAGAGAATACTTCCCCATAGAGATAGATAGGGGAACACTTCCCCATAGGGAAAGGTAAGAGAATACTTCCCCATAGGGAAACATAGGGAAACACTTCCCCATAGGGAAAGGTAGGAGAATACTTCCCCACAGGGAAACATAAGAGAACACTTCCCCATAGAGAAACATAGGAGAACACTTCCCCATAGAGATAGATAGGAGAATACTTCTCCTTTGGGGGGTGATGGTAGTGATGCTCTTCTTCATCCAGGGCAGGCAGGGCCCTGAGTGTCCAGTAGGTGGCGCTGTCCCCTCCCTGGGCGTGGAAGAAGAAGAAGGAGAGACCCTGCTGTGGCTCATCCTTTTCCCAGGCAGCAGCAGAGCCAGCAGCAGCCACACCACCTCCTCCTCCTCCTTCCTTCCCTGCCTCCAGTCCTTTCCTTCCTTCCTTCCTTCCTTCCTTCCTTCCTTCCTTCCTCCTGATCATCTCTGCTCCATTGGCACAAGCAGCAGCAGCAGCATCTTCCTCCTTTGCCCTGAGGCTGGGGATGGCGCCTGGGAAGCAGAGCAGCAGGAGCCCTGTGGGGCTGGTGCTGCTGCTCCTCTCCTTGGGGCTGGGGCAGCTGGAGGGGGCTTCCTCCTTGGCCCCAGCCTCCCTCCTCAGCACCTCCTTCGTCCTCAAAGGCGACGCCATCCACAACCAGGCCATGGTCCACTGGACTGGAGACAACAGCAGTGTAAGTGGGGCTGGGCTCCAGGGGCTGCCAGGGTGGACCCTCCCCCCAATCCCCTAAAGCAGGGATGGCTCTGGCCAAGCTCTGGCACCTCCTCCCTCCCCAGGTGGTTTTGGACTCCATCCCCCAGGAGCCTCAGCTCCCCTTGGCCCCAGGGGTCTCTGGGACCCTGGGAGCTGGAGTCCCCCAAAAACACCTGGAGGAGGGAGGGCCAGCCAGAGGAAGGGTCCTCTGAGGGTTCCCCAGCTTTCTAAAGGGAAGCTGAGAAACACTCAGGGGACACTGCTTGACCAAGAGGGAACAACCAGGCTTGCCCAGAGAGGCTCATTCATTGGGGGGTCATTGGGCAAGGGTTCCCCAGTGAGTGGCTATGGCTTCCCTATGGGCCAGTAGGTGGCTTCTCTGTGGGCAAATGAGGTTTCCCTATGGACAGGTATGGTTTCTGTATGGGCAAGTGTGGTTTCTCTGTGGGCAAGTGTGTGGTTTCCCTATAGGCAAGTATGTTGTTTCTCTATGGGCAAGTATGGTTTCCCTATGGGCAAGTGTGCTTTCCCTATGGGCAAGTGTGCTTTCCCTATGGGCAAGTGTGTAGTTTCTCTGTGGGCAGGTGTGTGGTTTCCCTATGGGTAGGTGTGTGGTTTCCCTATAGGCAAGTATGTTGTTTCTCTATGGGCAAGTGTGGTTTCCCTATGGGCAAGTATGTTGTTTCTCTATGGGCAAGTATGGTTTCTCTAAGGGCAAGTGTGTGGTTTCTCTTTGGGCAAGTGTGTGCTTTCCCTATGGGCAAGTATTTGTTTCAGTACCAGAAACACTCCTAGCTGGTGTAAGCCCATGCTTGCCTAGTCTTGCTGGGAATGGGAGACTTTTGGACAGTCCTCCTGCACATTAAAATAAAATAAAAGTTGAAATGGAGGGGAAAAGGAGGAGGTCTGGTCTCCCTCCTTTTTGGAGACCTGCTTAGCCAATAGATTCATATGGCATAGAAAGTGGGGCGTGTGTGTGTTTGTGGGGGGGGGGGGAGACCCTCTTTCCATCCCCTCCCCACATGAACACATAATGAAAACTTTTTGGGGGGGATTCTTTAGACAATCCTTCCTCCCCTCCCTTTGCCAATGGCCTCCTCTTCAAGACATTCTCTGGGAACAGCAAGACCTGAATGGGCTTTTGGGGTCTCCAAACTAGGTTGGGCAAAGTTGGACTTCAAGTAGAACCCCCCCCCCCTTATTAGACAAGATCTTCCAACCTGACCCACTCTTTCTTTGGTCCTCCCAGACATGTTACCTGTCCTCCAAGTATGACCAGATGCCCTCTTTTCCCAGGACATGTCCTTCCTTTCAACCTTCTGGCCAGGAGGAATTCCCAAGGGTCCTCCCTTTGGAGCAATGTCAAGAAGCATGGATTTATATCGATAGGAGCATGTTTAGTTTTTCCTTTTGGAATGTCCCACATTTTTCTTGAATGTCTGACATTCTGCAGTACCTTGTCATCCTTTGCGGTTTATGACAGCTGGTCACCTTGACCCTGATCCATGGTGACCCTGTGGATGAGACATCTCCAAGACCCTGTCCTCCGCTGTCCTGCTCAGGTCCTCCAAACTCAGTCCTGTGACCTCCTTTATTGAGTCTACCCATCTGATGTGCCGTCTAGGCTACATGTACATACATTATGTGCATTGCCGTGGGTTTTTGCACATTCGCAATTACTATTGTCTTCATTTTTCTTTGTAAATTTGCACCTTCATTTTCCTTTGTAAATTCGCACCTATTTGCATCCAGTTATTCTTCCTTTCCTAAAAATGTGCAGCCATCCAAGTGAAGCAGATGGATGGCTACATGTGCAATAATGTACATTTTTGGGAATTTCTGATGTTGCTGTTAACTGTCCTGTACTTGACCCCAATTCATGGGAACCCTGTGGATGAGACACCTCCAGGATTCCCTGTCCTCCATTGCTGTGCTTAGAGCCTGTAAATTCATACAGTTGGAGCTTGATATCTGTGGGGATCTGTGGGGATAGTAGATACAAAAAATTTGCAGGACCTCAAGGCTTGTTGTCCCTAATGGCAGTGTGATATATGTGGCTGCTAATGTGGCCACACGCACACAGCACCATTGGGGACAAGAGGGCTTGCCATATGCAGATGCTTAAATTTGCAGATGGCAAACTCATGTATATCAAGACTCCACTGTATTTGTGACCAGCTTCGTTGAGTATATTCATCTGGCATGTGGTCTTCTGTTTCTACTTCCCTCCACCTTTACTAGCAATATCGTCTCTTCTAATGAGTTATTCCTTCTCATGATGTGGCCAAAGTATGACAGCCTCAGTTTGATCATCTTGGCTTCCAGGGGGATTTCAGGGTTGATCTGTTCAAGGACCCATTTGTTTGTCTTTGTGACTGTCCACAGCATCATCAGCACTCTCCTCCAGCTCCGTGTCTCAAATGAATTGATTTTCTTCCTACCTGTTGTCTTTACTGTCCAGCTTTGTGTATCCATACATGGTGATGGGGAATATAATGACTTGGACAATTCTAATTTTAGTGCTCAGTTGTATTTCTTTACTCTTTAGGGTTTTTTTTTTCTAGCTCATTCATGGCTGCCCTTTCCACTCCTAGTCTTCTTCTGATGGCTAACTTTTTTGAATGAGGGTAGAGGCTTGTCAGGCTTCCTGGATGGTCCCAGGTACAATTTGCCTGCTTGCTGTGCGAACACCTCTTTTTCTTAAGACGTGCCTTTTTCTTCCTGAGCACCTTGGGAATTTTCATCTCTTATTGGTTAGCAGTGTGTGCAGAGGCAGAAAAGTAGTGGCCTAAAAGTGGAGGGCAGGGGAGTCTCCTACTATAGGTTTTCACTTTGCTCACTCCAGAAGAGAGAAAAAGAGAGATGGGCAGTGCTGATGGCACTGGTGGAGAGAGCATATTGGGATGTACATGCAGAAAGGAGGCGGCATGGTCCAGTCATGTGGAAAGTCAGCAGCAATTCTGTGTCTCATTTTCAATGGGAACGCAATGCTTTATTCACATTAGAAACTGTTTGCCTGAAACAGAGAAAAGATGGCAACATCACATCTGTTCCTTTCTGGCAGTCAGGGTGAGGGGAGTTACTGATTTTCAGAGGCTCAGGGTCCAGTCTGCACCATTGCTTCCCATTTGCCTTTTGTTCGTTCCTCACTGTTGCCTGTTATTTGTTTCCAAATACCCTAAAGGCACCAGGTCCTATCTGATCTTGGAAGCTAAACAGGGTCAGCCCTTGTTAGTACTTGGAGAGGAGACTGCCAACAAATACCAGTTTCTGTTAGGCTATATTTCCAGAGGAAGTAGCTGGGAAAACGACCTCTTGAGTAATCCTTGTTGAAGAAAGCCCTATGAAAGTCATGGGATCTCCATAAGTTGGCAGGTGACCGAAAGGCACATACACACACATGTGTCCCTTGATCTTTGTGTCTGTAAAGCTCAGGGTAGATCGATTTTAAATCACTAAGGAAGATGATTTAATCAATGTTTTAAATTATTTTCTTATTTTGTGAACTGTATGTTTCCTGCACAGATGTTCTTAATAGTATTTGAATGTGCACAACTACTAAAGGATAGTAGTTTTCAAATTAAAAAAAAACAACACTTCTGTATACTAAGAGGGTAATACGATGTCTTTGATCATGCTGCCCACATGGCATTTTTTTCTACTACAGAATTATACCTGCTTCCAGACAGTGGAGACAATGGATGGATTTTTTTTTTTGCAGTCTCTGTACACATGAAAGTATAATGAATAATCCAAATGATATATAATTTTGGCTACTAATCATCATATCATTAAATGCATTGTAGAACTGGTAACAGGATTAATAACAGGGATTGGTGTGTTGAGGGGCTGAATAATTATAGCTGAAGACTAGGCATGGAGTGCTGACCATTTACCATGCATTTCTTCCTCTCCCAAAGCCAGTTCTTCGTGGGGCCAGTTCTCCGTGGGGGTCAGGGAAGAAGATGTTGGAACAATAATACACCTCAGAAAAATCTATGAAATTAATGGGGTTGCTTTAAGTCAAGGTGCGACCTGAAAGTCCATACTTCGAGTTTGCTTTGCACACAAAAGCTGAAACCCTGGAGAGCTGCTGTCAGTCAGTGTTGAGGAGGCTGTGGTAGATGAACCACTGGTTTGACACTATAAAGCAGCTTCCCATTAAGTGTTATCAACTTAACCCCCATCTGTACTTAAATTTTCACCCCCTTTCCTTTCTATATATGTCATTGAGGTAGCCCCACATTTAAAGACATCTGCTTTCACCTACACACATTGCGAGACATTTGCATTCACCTAAGCAAAATTGCACCAGCTACTTCTTGCATGTCCTGGTTCAAACTGTGGGGGAAAGAACCTTCAAGAATTAACCTCACCATCCTCCTCAAAACTCTGTGTGGTTTTGTGTAGATGTAGATGCTTAGTTTACTTTTTTCAGCAATTCCGTTTTGATACCCTGTGGTTAGAGTCAGTTTCTTAGACTACTGAAGCAAATTCTTTACTGAATATCTACACTTATAATTATTTAAGCAGCATAAATGACATTAGTTCTGTGTCAGTACCTTGTTTGTAAGTTTCATTTTGTCCAAGATTTCTGTGTCTGGGTGTGTGTATGTGTGAGAGAGAATTCAAAGGGATAGCAGAAGTGATGCAATTAAATATTTATGTGACACAAACACACAAAAGAAAATGAACCCTTTCTCTTCTTTTTATTGATAAGGAGTTGAATCTGGACGAGAATAGTCATGCTTTAGTCACATTTATATCAATGAGACATGGCATTAGGATACATGTAAGTGTATTTATTATGTGTATTGCTGCAGGTTTCGACACATTTGCAGTTACTATTGTCTTCATTTTCCTTTGTAAATTCGCATTTATTTGCATCCATTCATCCTTTTCTGCCGAATATGTGCAGCCATCCACGTGCATGCAAAGCACATTTCTGGGAATTTCTGATGTTCACCTTGACTCATGGCAGCCCTGTGGATGAGACACTTCCAGGATTCCCTGTTCTCCATTGTTCTGCTTACATCCTGTAAATTCATACAGTTGGAGCTTGGTACTGTATTTGTGGGGGATCTATTCTGGACCCTGCTGCAGATACAAAAAAATACGGGACCTCAAGGCTTGTTGTCTCTAAAGGTGATGTGATGTGTGTGTGGCTGCTAATATGGCCAAGTGCACACACCGCCATTGGGGAAAATAGAGTTTCAGGGTTGATCTGTCCAAGAACCCATTTGTTTGTCTTTTTGGCTGTCCACAGTATCCTCAGTAGTCTTCTGCAGCACCACATCTCAAATGAGGTGATTTTCTTATCTGCTTTCTTCACTGTCCAGTTCTCACATCTGTACATAGAATCATAGAATCACAGAATTGGAAGAGACCACAAGGGCCATCCAGTCCAACCCCCTACCATGCAGGAACTCTCCATCAAAGCATCCCCGACAGATGGCCATCCAGCCTCTGCTTAAAGACCTCCAAGGACGGAGATTCCACCACACTCCGAGGGAGTGTGTTCCACTGTCGAACAGCCCTTACTGTCAGGAAGTTCCTCCTAATGTTGAGGTGGAATCTCTTTTCCTTGCATCCATTGTTCTGGGTCCTGTTCTCTGGAGCAGCAGAAAACAAGCTTGCTCCCTCCTCAATGTGACATCCCTTCAAGTATTTAAACAGGGCTATCATATCACCTCTTAACCTTCTCCTCTCTAGGCTAAACATTCCCAGCTCCCTAAGTTGTTCCTCGTAGGGCATGGTTTCCAGACCCTTCACCATTTTAGTTGCCCTCCTTTGGACCCACTCCAGTTTCTCCACATCCTTTTTGAATTGTGGTGCCCAGAACTGGACACAGTATTCCAGGTGGGGCCTGACCAAAGCAGAATAGAGTGGCACTATTACTTCCCTTGATCTAGACGCTATACTTCTATTGATGCAGCCTAAAATTGCATTGGCCTTTTTAGCTGCTGTATCGCACTGTGGACACATGGTGATGGGGAATACAGTGGCTTGGACGATTCTAATTTTAGTGCTCAATTGTATATATTTAGGGCTGGCTTTTCTGTGCTGTTGTGGCTTTAAGGTGCTCTGGCAGCATGCAGCATCTAAACGCCACACTGCCAGAGCACCCCGAAGACGACCCATGTGTAGGCAGCCAGGTGATGTGAAGCCAGCTTTCGAGTATCTTTAGGGCATGTGTCATGCATACACCATGCTTTCAAGCTAGATGGAAGCCAGCTTTTCATGCTGGTCTGTTTTGGCTCTTGCTGTTTAGGATCCTTTCTAATTCTTTCATTGCTACCCTTCCCATTCCTAGTTGTCTTCTAATTTCTTGGCTGCAATCTCCATTCTGATTGATGTTTGATCCAAGGTATGTGAACTCTTTAACTCAATTTCCTTATTATCTAGTTTGAATTTATGTAGGTCCTCCATGGTTATTATTTTTGTTTTCTTTATGTTCAGCTTTAAAACTGCCTTCGCACTATCTTCTTTGACCTTCTTTAATAGTTGTCCCAAATCTGTGATGCTTTCTGCTACCAGTAGCAGTATATCCGCATATCCTCCTCCTACCTATCTTCACTCCTCCTCCTCCTTACTCTAAACTGCTCCTCTTGTGATATTCTTTGCATACATGTTGAATAATTATATTAATAGAATGAAGCCTTGCCTGACACCTTTGCCATTTGCGAACCATTCTGTTTCTCCATATTCTGTTCTAACAGTTGTGTCTTGTCCTAAGTACAGATTTCTCATTGGAACCATCAAATGTAATGGCACTTACATATCTTTAAGAGAGCAGATACTTCAGTAAAACTGCAGTGCTTTTTACGGCAGAGTTTAAGGAGTACTACCTCCACAAAAAGCCCAAACTCCCGTGAAGCACGAGTCTGAATCACATGCTATTTGACAGAAATGAGGAGTATTTTAATCATGTACACTAGCCCATCGTGTATATCATGTCTCAGGGGTCCTGTGTGTGTGTGTCTCTGCATCTTCAAGTTGCCTGTTGATTTAGGCAACTCTTTGAATTTCATAGGGTTTTCTTCAGCAAGGAATACTCAGAAGTGGTAATGCCAGTTCCTTCCTGTGAAATATATCCAAACAGTTCCTGGTATTTGTTAGTGGTCCCCTATCCAAGTACGAACGAGGCTGACACTGCTTAGCTTGCAAGATAAGACAAGGTCTGATGAGACATGGCAGTGATGTCTAATTTAAGCCCCACTGATTTTGATAGAACTAAAGCATAACTAATTTTATAGCATAATCCTGTACGTGTCCCTCTTAAGTAAGGCCCACTGAGTTTAGTGAGGTCTATTCTCAGGTAAAGCACTGACATCTATTGTGGTGGGCAAATAGAGTCGTCCAGATGTTCTTGGACTCCAACTATTGGCTACCCTAGCTAGGACCGATGAGAACTGTACTCCAGCAATATCTGGAGAGGGCCATGGTTTCCCACTCCTGTAGTCTGTATCTAAATAATTAGGAGACAACCATTGTACAATTCAATTTTTCAAGTGCCACAGTTTCTTTTCATTTCACTTGCAAAGGATTTGCACACAGAAACGAGCACTTACCATCAAAATGTTGAAGGGAGAATTTGGCAGAGCTTAACTGTACTTATTCAACATAAATGTTTGTGTCTTACCCGTCCTTTCAGACAAGGAAAAAGTTATCTGATTTAGCAGTTAACTTTAGATAATACCTTCCATGATATTATTCAGCAGCGTTTTGAGCATAATGAAAAATGTAGTCAAGTTAAAAGAATTAAATTAAAATGTTAGCATTTTTGCATCTTACAAATACATTGGGTAAAATTATATTGTGCACAAAGGGAACAGAAAAGGATCTGAACACATACGTATGAAGTAATGAGTAATGAAAGAAAATGTGGGGCTTTCCACACACATGATTATGTAACTAATTCAGAATTGCAGTATATGTTCTGATAAAAACAAAAATTCCAAATATGAACAGACAAGATTTAACTTCAACAGTATGAAGGCATGTGTCCTTAAATCTAACAATGAGTATCTGGGGGTGTGGAGAGTGCTGTCCTTCAGCTTCACTGAAGGCAGGACATCAAGTGTGTTGGGGGAAGTTTGGCAGATCTTTTTTTGAAAGCAATAGGGAGATCACAAGTCAGTTCTGTCCCTAATTGCCCCTGTAGATTCAAACTACAGGAAAAGAGATTCCACCTAAACATTAAGAAGAACATTCGGACACTAAGAGTTGTTCAACAGTGGAATACGCTTCCTCAGAGTGTGGTGGAGTCTCCTTCTTTGGATGTTTTTAAACAGAGGCCGGATGGCCATCTGTTGGGAGTGCTTTGATGGTGTCTTCCTGCATGGCAGGGGGTTGGACTGGAAGGCTCTTGAGGTTTCTTCCAACTCTATGATTCTGTTATTCTATCTGATCACTGTCTGGAACATTCATTTTGGAGCCTACCACCTGCAGGTTGCCTACCTGTTTGGATCCTACAATCTCGCCCAGGAATTTACCTCTACAGACTCTGTAGAAGTTGTAAATGGAAGGGGCTCCTACCATAAACAAAATGTTTTCCAGGTACATTAATATTGCCACTTTTTCCATGTTCCAAGATTGGGTCAAACAATTCTGCATTTGGTAATAGGTACTCTTAGTATTGCTTTTATATTGTTCCATAGCACGACATTTCTTGTTATAAATATCACTTGAAATGCATAATCTTGAAATTTGAACATGTAGGAAATGAAGGAAGGTTCAGCCGCCTTTATTTGAATTTGAACTTTATAAATCATATGGATCCTCAAACAAAAGTTTACAAAGATTATCTTGGGTTTTCCCCCCTCAGAAGTATTTTCTGTGTGAAATGATCACATCCATTAAAAAGCACTCTTCCTGTTGCTAGAACTATATTTTTTTTAAAAAAATTACAGTCTACATTTCTTTGTAAAATAAACTCAAAGCAGCTTTGAAGGAACAGAAAGATCAAGAAAAAAAAGATGGTTATTCAGTAATTTGCTAAATAAAGGTTTGATGGTGGAGGACATAATTTTATATAGGGACATCAAAATAATGAAGCTAAGAAATAGCATGTGGAAAATCACAATTTAAGAAAGATTTTTCAGTATCTGGATATTTTTCTGTCCTCTACAGTAAGTCTGGCAAAGAAATGTTGAGTATGCAAAACAGGGGTGGGCAAAGTGTGGACATGGAGCAGTATGTGGACCTCAAGGTTGGTTTTGTGGCTCCCAGTTCCCCCAGACCATATTTTTTTCTACCAGTAGCTAATGAGGGGATGTGTATCCCCCACCCGTATATTATAACTGCAATCCAATATTGTAAAATATTTTTAAATAACAATGTGTGGCTGTCTCATTTACCTTTAATATTCAATAAGAGTGTCAGTTTGTTAACAAGGGCAGTAGGAAGGATTGGTTGCTCTCTTGCCTCTGACCATTGCAGAGCTATCCCATGATCTTAGTGAAGCTTTTCCCACCAGTAATGAGGATTATGTGTAATAATCTCTAAAGAGGATCAAGAACAGTCATTGCATCAGTGACAAAGACCACTGCTTGCCTAGTGGGTAGAGTGTTGGATTAGGAGCACGGAGAGACACATTTAAATTCTCATTCTGTTATGAAACACACTAGGTAACACTGGGCCAGTCACACATGACATCTACTCTACCTGTCGTGATGATTAAGAGGAGGATTATGTATGTTACCCTGAATTCTTTCTGGAAGAGTTAGTATAGAAATAGAATTAGCAATTATATTTTTCATGTGGTTGTTTCAGCTATTTATTACGTTTATTGTTGATTCTCTTTCTCTTAAATGCTTTTAAATGCTCTATCATAGTTTGACTCATATCCAGTTGGTTTATTGTTTTTGACCAGCCGTTTCGTAGTCATAGCCGTGACCTATTGCAGAGTCAGGAAGCCTAGCATGGTGTTCTTTGGAACAGGTAGGGACCAGTACGTCTGTATCCCGCATGTCTTTTATAAAGCTGTACTCTACACATGCCCAAATATACATACCAGTTGGTTGTTTTGGAACTTTGTGGCCTTTGACACCATTAGCGTGTAGCACAATGGTTTCCCACAGAATTATATTATCTTTTCCCCAATATGCTGTTTAGTGGCTTCTCTGGCTTACCAGTGGCTGATATGATCTCAGAGTAGGACTTTAGTGGTGTAGTGCTAGAAATTGGGTGCAAGTTAGGACCCTTCAGGATGACGTTTAGGTGAGCTGGAAAGGCAGGCTAAGATCTCCAAGGATCTCCTCCTTGCTGATAGATGATTTGGTCTCATTTTGTAAGGAGCAGTGGAAGGATTCTGCAGGTACAGCAGTCCTGTACACTGGTGGTGACAGTGACAGTGACAGTATCAATTATCATAACCCCTGGGTTCTATAAAACTTATTTGAAAAAGCTGAGAGATGTCTGTCAAGTGGATTATTTTTTTTTCCAAGCACTTTTGCCTCATTCTTCAACAACAAAGGCTTTAAAAGATCAATAATGACAGTTCCTGTTCTCAGGCTAATTAGTTTCTTGTAAGGAATTTGGTGCAGCCAGTAATTATTACTATTCCCCTAAGACACTGAATCTGTTTTTAAAAAAACTAGTCAAAGAGGATGGAAAGGATTCAAGGCAGAAATCCATGTGTAGTAGAAGATATCTGTAGTTACTGCTCTTTAAGCATTTACAGTGATACAGATCGTGTTATAAAGGGCCATGTTTTCATCTTCGAATATAATTTGTCTTAAACTATCGCTGCTGTTTCATAGGGGGAAAAAAACAAATGCTCATTTCAGATATTATGGTCTTAAAATATATCTGCTTTGTAGGAAAATAAATAAATAAACTTTCATCCTGCTTTACCTTAATAAGTGTGACAGCTAAATGAAGATTGTTCAGAAAGCCAATAAACATCTGAAGACTAGATGCTGAGGACAAACAGCAGGCAGAGCTGTTTCCTTAATGCCCTGATTATGAATTTTCCAGAGGTCTCTGGAATAAGATGCTCAGCTAGATAGCTATCTGGCCTGATTTAGAATGGTTGCTATTATAATTTAAAATGCTATGCATTATGAAGATGAATGTTCTTTTATTGAAAAAAAAAAGCAATCAGAAAAGCTGGTCTTTACTTTGGCATTAATTACTAACCTCATTATTTCTTAAAATTTACTTTTTAATTTGGCCTTTTCACTGTATAGATAGTTTGATGAGGTAATTCTCTTTTTTTAAAAAAGAAATCAGTCTTCTCAGTGCACATTAAAAAGCATTCATTTGCACACGCACACACACTTTCAGGACTTTGCAAGCTCTTTTTTAAAAGTTTTTTTTTCCTGGCAAGTTTGCCTAGGTTTCCCTGTGCTTCTTCAGTGTGGCAAAATAGCAGATCCAGCATTCTTTCTCCTTCTAAGCAAAAGGATTAATGGGTCGGGTGGTGTAAAAGTACATTTTGAATGGAGAATTCCCACCAGAAAAATCAGGCAGCGAATCAAAGAAAATATCTTGCAGAGAAAATGGAAGAGAAAAGTCATGTCACAGAATCTGCCATTTCTTTGAGAATCATAGCTTGTAGAAGTATTTCAGCGATTTCAATATCAAGTTGTATTTCAGAGTCAAAAATCCAGTTTGGATGTCTTGATAAGTCAGGGAGAAGGGAACTGGAGATATCAGACATTGCTGCGTGAGCCCTGTCCTCACTGCAAAGTTGTTAAAGAAAACATTTATACTTATTGGTGAGCAGCCGTTATCACACATTATCTCAATCATGCTACTGCGGCTGCTTGTGCCAACTCGCTGTCTTCCTGACTATCCCTTAAGCCCATCTCCCTGCCCTGTGACCTACCCAGCATGCCTTTTGGGTTATTTTACTTTTTTTAATTTTCACTTTTTCACACAATTCCAGATCTTCTACTGTGATTTAAGGGTTTTTTTTTTGTTAAAAAAAAGAAAAGAAAAGAAATAGGAGGAAAAATAAAGGCAATCAGCTTGCTTGGAGAAAAAACAAGAGAGAAGTGTAGAAGAAGAATCATTGACATGACATGACCACCAATATTGCAGGTGCCCTGGGAATGACATTTTGCACTTGAGGACAAGCATGATTGAGAGCTCATTGGGGCTTTCTAGACTGGCAGGAAAGTGTGACATGAAGTTGCCTTTTCCTTAATGCTTAGCAGCTGCACCACAGCCTTTAGATGGAGCTGCGCTGTTCCGCAGTTTTTTAAAAAGAAGCTGGGAAAACCAGCACCTTTTTAAAGGCGCTTCTTCTCCCCTAAAACGCAAAAAAGCGTTTTCATGGCACACTTTCTCTTTTTCTCATCTAAAGACTAGAGTTTCATGCAGCCATGAACACACTTCTTTTTGCCAATCTAGAAAGCCCCATAGGTTTTCCCTGTCAATGAAAAGGGATGCCCTAACCATGCTTTAGAGAGACAGTAGCTATGGGTTAGAAGTGTCATTGTGCAATACGTATCACCAAAGTTGCTTTTTTCCAGTTCTAATCACTGTTTAAAAGCCACGTGTGATAAAGTCCACTGTTCACGAGTGGTATGCTAGCAATGGCCATAAACAGAAGTGGCTGAAGAAAACATAAATCTTCCATCCATGGGCTGTTTACTTACTACTAACTACCCCAGTTCTCAAGGCTGCACCTATTCACATACTGGACCTTGGAAATGTACACCTCTCTCACATCCCCCTAGGACCAGTGGCTTCACTAGGGAGTATGGGGTGCAGCCCGCACTGGGTGACACCCCAGAAGAGCCCCTTTGGCCACCTCTCTCCCACACCAGATGAAACCGGTACCTAGGACCCCCCTTTTTTCTGGTAATAATTTAAAAAAAACCTTTTTTCCCCTTTTGCTGTAAAAGTGCCCACATTATAACTCCATAGACACATTCAGCAGAGTTGTTTCGAATGGTCAGGGATCTGTTAGAATCTGGTCCAGAGGAGAAGGTTAACTACTCAACAGCTTGTTGTGAAAAATTCGCCCACCATTTCATGGATAAAATTGATTGGATTCACTCTGACTTAAATGCCAGAGTTGATACAGTCCCGGTGGATATAACCTTGGCTCCTGCTTGTCTAATATTGGTGGATACTTTTCAATTTGTGCAGCCTGAGGATGTGGATGGGATCCTTGGAGAGATGAGAGCCACCACATGTCTACTAGACTGTTGCCTCTCCTGGTTAAATATACAGGCCAGAGGAGGACTGGCTAAGTGAGTAAGAGAAGTGACTAATGCCATTCTTTATAAAAAAATAATGATAAAAAGTGTATGCATTTAAAAGAAGCCAAAGTACCAGTCTCATTGAACGGTGAGCTTTCCCACTCAAGGTCACTCTGAACAAAGAAAGCATTTCCTTTTTTAAAAAATTTGATGGCTGGTGGCAGATCCTCAAGTATGACATGACTGTTTACACATAATTCCCATACTTTTCTCTATATTGTATAGCTTTTCATGTACATTCTGAGTTGAAAAAGGTCATAATGAGAGGAGAGAAAATGTTCTACCTCAAGAATTTCTCATGGCAATGAGAAATCTGTCATGAAAGTACTAAGGTATAACATTTTGTTTCTTAGTTGCTGCAAAAGAATCGTGAGTGGAACTGGAAAAGCTTATGTTTAAAATTACCCTTTTTGTTACCCAAATTGATGTTCACACACACCTTACACACAGATTCCAAGCAAGAAGGGATACTTGACAAAAGATATCATTGGGGTTGTACAGACGGCTCTATGCCGCCCCTGGAAATGCTGGATTGGGGCCACAGTGGCCCCAATCTGGCGTTTTTCTTTGGCCTGGAAAAGGGGTGCCCTTGTGGCGGTATACCCCCCAACACTCATGAGGAGAAAGGGGTGGCCCCTTTCTCCTCTGGATCGTTGGCGTGGCTGTGCGGTTGCCGCGCCAATGATGTTCATGCCAAAAAGGAGCTCCAAACAATCTCCTTCCCGCAATGCTGACAAGCGCCTTGGAGTGTCGCGGTGACGTCATGCGCATGCCATGTTTGGATGCAATGTGTGTGTGACATCATTGACGTCGCTGCATCAAGATAAAGCCATCCATACGTGCTAGGGTTATGGAGCGTGAGGTTGCTGCATGCTCCGCAACCCTAGTATCAGTGGCGGCACACCACCTTGGGCCATTAAGGTTATTTTGGTTATGAGTAGTTAGAATTCAGTTCCTTATACTCAAGTGCAGACATTTTAATTCAGCACTTCAAAGAAAAAAAATGACTTATCTAATAAGAATATTGCAAAATACTAAATATTGCTCTTGGCTAACTGAGCAACTTAGTAGATACACAACACAGATGTATAACTCATTAAGAAATGTCAGACAAGAGGAAGCTATGTCTGTAGAGAGAGCTAGCCAGTCACTAAGCAACTAGGAGTGGGGAGCAGGCCTTCACCAAAACACAGCTGCAGTGAAGCAAATTGGTGTTGAGGTGAAGTGGCAAAGTCACGGAACCAGCTGTGTGTAGAGTGCAGGGGGGATTTTTAAAAGCACTAGGAAACAATGACGTTACATAGATTATCTTTTGCAAAGCCTCATACATTTCAGATAGTCTTCTCAGCAGCTCTGTTCAACATATCCAAAGTGTTATTTCCAGCCTCTTAGAATTTAACTACATGTAGTGAACCTCTGGAGGCCTCTATTCCTGAGCAAATCAAATTTGGAGGAGGGTACTTTGAAAAAGACAAGAAATATGAGAGAAAGAAGTGCTTAGCCCTGCCACTGAGAGCTTATTTCCTCTTGCCACTTCACTTTTTCAAGTCAGGTGGATCTGGATTAGTTTGGGGACATATATTTGCCTGAAAGAAGATGCATCTACATGTCTCTGTGGAGGAGGAAAGTCAGTTTTGAGGCGTCCTACACACATTGAACCTAGACAATATTGTAGTAAAAGAGTTCCCATACCTTGGATGAAATATTGATTAGAGACTGCAGCTTAGAAATGAGACGAAGACTAGGAATTGCAAGGGTAGCAATGAAAGAACTAGAAAAGATCCTAAAGAGTAAACATATTCAACTGAGCACCAAAGTTAGAATTGTTCAAACTTTTTTGTATTTCCTTTTTATCATGTATGGATGTGAGAGCTGGACAGTGAAGAAAGCAGATAGGAAGAATATCAATTCATCTGAGATATGGTGCTGGAGAAAAGTGCCAAGAATACTATGGACAGCCAAATTGACAAACAAATGGGCCCTTGAGCAAATTAAGCCTGAAATATTCCTGGAAGCCAAGATGATCAAACTGAAGCTGTCGTACTTGGGTTACATAAGGCATGATCAATTGAAATAGACACAGTGCTAGGAAAGGTAGAGGGAAGTAGAATGGAGTCCTGAACCTGCGTGGCTCCCAGCGCTGCAAGGAAAGGTACATTTTGATGGCCTCCTGGAAGGAAGACCAGTAACCCTTGCAGCTGGTGAAGGGTACTGTGATGTCAGGTGCAAGGTGGGGCCGAAGGGATTATAAAATTGGTGCACCCTTCCATGTGATCTCCTTTGGGTGTAGGGCAAAGCTCTGGAACTTCCTTGCTAGGGTCCCAAGGCCTCGGGGAAATGAAGGACTATGCCCTTGAGGTGGTCTGGGGACTTTCTCTCTCTTGTAAACTCTTGTGGCTTAAGTGGGAGCACCCATATTCGCCTTCCACAAGAAGGCCAGCTGGGGAGCAACCCAGTTAATGTATTGCATCACTAGGGTCAGGTGTCGCCCATGGGAAGGATGCAGAAGTGGTCAGTGAATGACATCTGGGCGAAGCAGAACCCACATCAGGTTGCTCCCCCCATTGCTTCTTCCAGAAATATTGCATTGTAAACAGGTCAATAAAATTGCCCTTTTTAAACTGCTACACTGTCTTCTGGTGTCGTTACTCTGGGTTGGTCATCAAAAAGAGGAAGATCACAATCTAGATGGACATAAGTAATTAGAATTCAGTACCTTGTGATCAAGTGCAGACATAGTAATTCGGTACTTCAAAGAAGAAATGACTTATTTAATAAGAATATTGCAAAGCACTGAATGTTGCTCTAGGATCACTGAGCAGTTTAATAGACTCAATTAAGGAGGTCACAAGTATGAATTTACAGGACCTAAGCAGAGCAGTGGAGGACAGGGGACTTGCAGATGCCTCATCCACAGGTTCGTCATCAGTTGGGATTGACTCAAGGTCAGTTAACAATAACAAGAAGGAGAAAGGATTAAGGACCCTGTTGTGTTTTTAAACAAAGACTATATTTGATTTCACAAATCTGGCCCAAATTCTCTGTAATACTTGAAGGATTAGGGGGAAAGTGGGATATTCCAGACTAGGGTCGCCAAATTGAAACAGGAAAGAACTCTTGTACCTTAAATTGTTGTGTAGATGTTTTGTTTATAACACAACCAGGTACCTGCTGAAATCCCATATTCTGCATAACAGTTAATGGTAGAGGAGGCCTCTCCTGTTTTCACTCTGGAAACCCTGTGATTTAGTAAGCAAGGTTCTTAAAAGCTGGTGGAGCACCGAGTACACTGATATAACAGCTAGATGTGCACTGAAATGTCCTGTTTGAAATCACTGGTCAGCATCTACAACCATTTAGAGGCTCCCACTTTCTGCCACTGACAACCCATCAGTAGCAAGCATGGTTGCTTACTTGTTCACATCCATAGCCTACATCTGAGTTCAAAGTATGATAGAATGAAAGAAACCCTTTCTATCATGAGAATCATTGCATATGAATCCTCTGAATCACTGCACCCCAACACCATATCTCTCAACAGCAGAGGTGGTGGCAGCATGCTTGCAGAAAGGGGGAAGGGATGGGGTTTTATTTATGCTTTTATTTAAAGGGATTTCCATATTTGCATCTGAGGAAGTAGGCTCAAAATAACAAAAGCTCATGCTTCCAGTTTCTTTCTTTCAGTTAGTCTCAAAGGTGCATACTGATTTTCCAGAGTAATACAGCAATTATTATTATTATTATTATTATTATTATTTGTATGTCCCACCTTTCCTTCAGATCAAGGTGGGATTACAACAAATGAAATATACACAATACATCGATAGAATAAAAATAGAAGCCTAATACTTTAACATATAAACATAAAACCATATCAATAAAATTTCATGATATAACCTATGTATGGCATCAATTTAAACTCATACAATACATACAATATCAATAAAGCAATTCACAATATAAACAATCAATTACAGTTATAATACAATTACAATAAGCATAGGTCAATCAGTTACAATCTTCAAATCCTTCGCTAAGCGGGAAAAGGTCTTCCAATGCTGGCACTGTTGGGGGGGGGAAGCCGGCAGGTGTTGCTGGCGCAGGCGGTGGCCTGGCCTCAGGACGGTCCGGCAGGTCGGCATTTCAAAGAGGGTGCCGCTCCCACCAGCGTCCCTCCTCTTAAAGTTCTCCGCGGGCGGCCCAGGTGTTGCTGGCTCTGGCGCCGGCCTCAGGAGGGTCCAGCAGGCCGGCATTGCAGAGAGGGTGCCACTCCCACCAGTGTCCCTCATTTTAAAGTCCTCCGTGGGCGGCCCAGGTGTTGCTGGCGCTGGCCTCAGGAGGGTCCAGCAGGCCGGCATTGCAGAGAGGGTGCCGCTCCCACCGGTGTCCCTCATTTTAAAATCCTCCGCGGGCGGCTAGCTGTTGCTGGTGCTGGCCTCAGGAGGGTCCAGCAGGCTGGCATTTCAAAGCTATGTCTTTGAATTATGCTTTTACGGTTTTACTACTCACTACAAGTCTCTAATAGTATACCATGGTTTCTGTAGGATTTCTTTCCCCTCTCAGGTTTGTGGTTCTGCATCTCCAACCTACCAACTGCCCCAGCTCCTATGTAATACCTTTGCTCACTTTAAAGCTTACAACTATGAACTAGGATGCTGCTCTGTAAGTGCTAACTCCATTATTTATGCTGCTACCACAGTTGCAAAGTCTCTGAAAGGCTTTTACTCACCAGCATAACCAGTCAAGAGAGGTTATGAGTGTGAAGCAGTAACTTTATTATAATAAAGATAAATGGCTTCAGATTACTTAGTGTATGAAAGCATGTGGTTTCTGTTAAGCACTTTTCTATATGTCATTGTTTCTCAAATAACTACCAGTCGATCCCACCCACTTAAGTGTATCTGATCTAAATCCACCCTTATCATTTAATCAAAACAACAAACATTGTTGATCCTACTTCCTCTAACTTCCACCTCCCACTTCCTAGTATTCAAAAGTGCTTTTTCAAACTCTCTCTCTCACACACAAAACACCTCCAATGTTGCAAACACTCTTTTTACTCCCAAAAGACTACAGTTGTCCATCCCAATTTGTGATCTTGCTGTTCACATCCCTTGGTCTTTTGCAGACAGCAAGCCAGAAGGGACACAACATGTTGCACCTAGTGTGGGAGTGTGCACCCATTGTTATCAGTGGGGCTCCAGTATTAGTGATATTCCCGATTTGGGGTGGTGGTGGTCCAGAACGGATCCCCCACGAATCGGAAGAGATGAATGTACTTATCTTAAACTGTCTAATAGACTCACATGCATATTTATGTGTACATCATGGGACATAATACAGTACCAAGAGAAACAATATTGAAAAACATTGCTGAGTAACGGGTGGGGATGGACAGATGGACAGACAAACAAAATACGGGTCTTCTCCTAAACAGGAATTTTGCCACATCCAATAATTTATTTCCTTCAGTCCCCCAATTTCTAGTATGGCAGTAACTTAAAATGCCAGTTGAAACACAGCAATAGAAGCAGTAGAAATACAGTTTAGGCATCCAAAGAAAAGGGGAAGGCAGTTACCAAGGGACTGCAAACACAGCAGATATAAGAGTTCTAGGTGTAAACAGTTTTCAGTATCTCTCCTTGGTGCTAGAAATTTCAGGACTGAAGGAAAATTTCATTTCAAGGGGACAGAACTTTTATTGGGAGATGCAATTCTCTCATTCTGTCCTCCAGTATGTATCTCCCTCTTAAATAATAATGCTTATACAGATTGCAGAATGTCATAATCAGATTTCATTGAATAAAAACTACATTAAGTTTACCAAATTGAAAACTGGAGAGGTCTTCTATATTTTCAATGAATTTGTAGAAGAAGGAATTTCAGCAGCGTTGTTTGTCATCCATCCAGGTAACCTACCGAAATTCCTTCATCTACACAACCTTGAAAAATATGGAAACCTTCTCACGTTTTCAGTTTGACAACTCTACAAGGATTATAGTTCTCACTGAGGGATTGTAGAGTTATGGGCATGGCTTTGGCACTGGAAGCTAGCCAGCACGGAATCTCTGATGTTGGAATCAAGTTTCCAAGTCCTTCTTACTTCTTCCCACAACTTCTTCCCCAAGTCTTCCCCAAGATTTTAAAGGTTCAACTTCTTTTGTATTGAAGCGCTTCGATTCCAGACCTGCAGTTCTGAACTATAGTGTGGTTGTGGAAGCCATATTTTAAAGAAGGCATTCAGAGTCTTATGAAGAGAAATCTTCATAAGGGATACTATGCCACTGTTTCTGTGTTTGCTGTTTTATTGTGTTTTTATTATTAGCATATGTATGCTGCTTTCTTTACAGTTGTGCCAAGCCAAATAATGTTATCTTCCTCTGAAATCACATGCAGTTACCATTATTTTAAAATATATGTGCCTTGGTTTCCAAACTAGTGTTATCCTTAGTCATCAGTTAGTTAGTATTGTCCTTGTCATCATATTTCCAATTTCTATGTGGTTGTGAAGCAGGACAGTGAAGAAAGCTGATAGCAAAAAAATCAACTCATTTGAAATGTGGTGTTGGAGGAGAGTTCTACAAATACCGTGCACTATTAAAAAGATAAATAAATAGAGAATAAATTGGGAGAATTATCAACTGTGTTAAGGATAATTCAATTTCAAGAGATACAAAGGGTCAAGGTCTATATCTTTGGGTGCTCAAATATTCCTGACATTGCTTATCAGTCTCGGATGTTCTTGAGAGAACACGCCACTCCTGATGGCCTGTCAAACACACTACTCGGCATTAACACAAAAATAGTTCCCACCCAAGTGAACTTGGTGTATGCTACATTACCAATAGGTTAAGCTAGACTGTTTCAAATATCCCTGCCAAATTTGGTGAACATCAGTTTACATTGATATGATGACAAATGGACAGACAGAATTTAAATTTGTTTGTATAACTAAGGCAAAACTTCAAAAATTTTAATTTTTGGTCTCCAGCCTAGCCACCCCAGGTAGGATAATCCCAAATATACCCTTGAAATATGGTGAAAATGTAGTGAAAGAAGGAATAGAAGTATCACAGAGGCCTGCCCCCCCCCCCCCGCGCAGTTAATTTTGCATGCACAGATAACATATATTTTAAATCAGACCATTTTAAACATATTCTCCAAATGTGATGAAAAATCATGTACTTGTTTTTGTCATGATGCTGTAACAAACAGATTAACAGTTCAAAACATCATTTTGTTTATATATGTAGACAAATTAATACAGGAAATTTGGACTCAAAAACACAGAGAGAAATCTGATTATTTTATGGCCAGTAATCACATAATTGGAAACGGAACCTCTAAACTATGGGGAGAAAGGAAATAAGTATAAAACTGTATGTTTATAATTGATTGCATGGTAAGATCTGGCTTTCTGGTTTTGTTTATTAATGATAAAATGAAATAAGTGAAAGTGAACAACTAGGAAGGATAATGGAAATTAAAATTGTATCTGTTCTTTGTACAGAGAAGCAGGGAGTTATATTTATTTATTTTTATATCTGTAATAAAAATAAAATAAAACAATATACAGTAGTACATAATGGGAAATGCGTATAACCCCAAGGAAGTAAGATTATGGTTTTCCCTAGAAAAATTACCTCAATAGAAGTCTAGCTGATTGTTTCACAGTACTTTGAAAGTACACTAAAATGCAAAAATGTGTACAATATGGCACATAGACCAAAACATAAAACATGTCATCCATAAGCAAAGTTACTTATGAAACAATTTGTGCCATTTGCCCTAGAAACATTACCTCGGGTGGTTATTTCACAATACCTGAAAATTGACTAGATGGAGAGGAGAACAATATATGTTGCATAGGCCAATGTGTTAAATTTTGAGCCATAGCCAAAAATTGAAAAACAAATTTGTTGTTGTTGTTTTTGCCTGATGGTTCAGTTTGTTTGGGTGTTGTTGTTGTTGTTGTTTTGCTTGCTTCATTGAATATTTAATTAATGTGAAGTTTTTCTTGTTATTTCATTAAAGTAAACAAGGTATATGTAAGTTCTGACTGAAGGTCTTAAAAGGTTGCTAAGATCTGTGTTAGGTCTGTTAGATTAAAGGCATCTTATAAAATTAGCAAAGTTTTTTACCTATAATACCTCATCCGAGGACAGTAGAGTTGTTAGCTACCAAATGGTGACAAAGAAGGGATGGCTTTGCCATATCATGAGTGAAGAATGCCTGCTTTATATGTGAGTGGGGCAAGCCAAACACATTGATACAATTAATTCAACAAACATTTGATTTAATATGTTGTGTTAAAGGATTTCGATGTTTACTCAAGCTCCAAATGTTTGGGAAAATACCTTCCATGCTCTTAACAACTACATGGTAATATGGCTATCCATGATATTCCTAGGCGGTAGTTAGTTCCAATTTTACCACTTTTGGTGCAGGATAGCAATTAGTGAGAGAGTGGCCTTTTTAAATCTAGAGGTTGTGTATTCCTTAGAATAGACCTAAGGGGGCTAAACAGACAGGCAAAAGAGGTGCTTTCAGGCTGGCTTGAAGGTGTGGCATTTAGACAACACATGCCTTGAAGCCAGCAGGAAAGTGCCCTCTAGGCGCCTTATGCCGTTTCAAAAAGAAGCAGCTTTTTTCCTCCTGAAGCCATGTCACATGGTCATGACATGAGCATTCCAGCTGCTTTGGGAGCTGGTGGTGTGGTTGGTGGGGTTTCAATGTGGCTTTAGGAAAGGCAGCTTCAAGACACTTTTTCCTGCCCATCTGTTTCGCCCCAAGGAGTCCATGCAACTGAAACTGTAATAGAAATAAAGCAGCATTAACAATAACCTTTGGGAGAGGGGATTGTTGCATATCAACCTAGTTGTAAAGCAAAGGAGATACATGTATATCAGCGATACTGCTTCCAGATACACACGGTTTCCAAGAGACATAATAGGCCCTTCACTTTATGGGGTTGTCCGCATGGGCAAAAAGGCTCATGTTTCCCCTGGCCTCACATCATCTAGTTCAAATGATGCAGGCCAAAACCAAGGGGGCAGGATCAGTCCTGATCTGTCAGACTAGCTGAGGCTCTGGTGGATCTGGCCCGATCCCAGGATAAACAGCTATCACCCTGGGGTAATTTGAACCCTGATTTGCGTACAGAGTTACCTGGAAGCTCAATGGCAAACCCTGGGCTGTATAGACAGCCCCTGTGCTTCTTACCTTGCTGCTCTGTTGCTCATGCTCAAATACCCCCCATTGCCGCATCTGATGTGCAAACATGGTGCCTGGCCACATTGGTGCACTCAGGCACCCCATTTCCACATTAGGTGTGTCAACAGAAGGCTTCTGAGTAGTAGCGATGGTGCGGCAAGGTAAGAAGCACACACCAGTAGCAGGTTCTGGGTTGGTGCAGTGTGTAAACACCTATGAGGTACAAGGCTAGAAGGCAGCAAAGACAACAGTGACACCGAGACTTAGCAGTTTTCTGGTAAAATAAATCTAGGAAGCAACACCTCTAGATATTCTGCCTACTGGCTGAAGCACAGTGTTCTTATATCAGGTGGATGTTGTTGTTATTGCTTGCCAACAAGTTAGCTTCTACTTACGCAGGGCCCCCATAAATGTTCTTAAGGTATTCAGGGCCTCAGCATTGGCAGGCAGATTATTAATTTCAACTACTTGCAGCAGGAGGGCAAATGACTTTTCCCATTCATTATCACTGAAGCTTCCTCAGATATGAATACTCTTACAAGCACAGTGTGTACTGTACTTAAGTGTGCTCTCCATATGTTCAGTCTAACTTACTGCCAAATAAGTATGCATAGGATAGAGTGCAGGCAGCTTGTTGACAATTCCAGAAAAGGCTTAACTACATTGGAGTCTTGGTGGTCCAGTTTTGTCACATCATTTCAGGGGTGCTCAGTGCCCAAACCTTTTTGTGGGGCAGCTTGATTCCCCTACCCATCACTATTCCAAGATTTCTAATGTGTGGCAACCCTACAAATGAGAGACTTCAAAGAATTCTGATCATCAGCAGTTTTGCTCAGGTCTTACAAACTCAGACTCATGGCTTCCTTGGTTTAGTCTATCCTCCCCTCATGCAATTTTCTTCTTTTCTTACCGCCTTTCACTTTACCAACCATTATTGCTTTTCCAATGAGTCGTCTTATCTCATAGCCTCTGCCTATGTACCTGACAGGCACCAGATATTATCTGATCTAAGGAGGGTCAGCCCAGGTTAGTACATGAATGGGAGACCACCAATGAACACCAGGAGCTGTAAGCAAAACACTCTGTGAGTGTTCCTTTCCTAAGATAACCCTATGAGACAGGTTGTAAGTTGCTAATTTGATTTATGACTAAATCAAGGCATAGAAAATCTTTAACTATTTTTATGCATAATAAACAGAAATAAAATCTAATAAATTAAACCTGGCCCCTGGTAAGGAACATAGAATCTATTTCGCTTTATGACATACACATTTAGAGTGTGGTAAAAGCCAAACAGCAGCACTGAGCTCAGCTGTTTCAAGAGAAAAATAAGTGAAGTGAAGGACAAGGCAACTTTCAGCCGTACTGCTGCTAAGGAGTCTTAGGTTAGGTGGGAATCAGGCCTGATATATCTGCCCAATCTATTTTGGTCATGAGTGGTAGGAATCATGTTGAAAGCCAGTGTGGTACAGTGGTTTGGGTGTTGGACTAGGGTTCAGGAGACCAACGTTCAAATCCTCACTTGACCATGGAAACTCACTGAGTGACCCTAAGCAAATCACACTCGCTCAGCCTCAGAGAAAGGTAAAGGCAAACATCAACTGAAGAAATCTTGTCAAACGCACCCATGATAGGGTCACCATAAGTTGGATACTACTTGAAGGCACGCAACAACAAAGAATCATGTTATTGGACTCAAGTCCCAGTAGCCCTAGCTTGCATAGCCAATGTTAAGGAATACTGGGAGATACAATTCAACATCTGGAGTGCCAGATTTTGTCCATTTTTGATTTAATCCATTCAAGTGTGATTGTTATCCTTTATTTTTGAGAGTTTTCTCCTACCCTAAGGGTGGGCCAGTTTCAGATTTTGCCAGATTTCACCAGCCCTGACAAAAGCCCTTCTCAGCTGTTTCCAAGGCTATATTATAAGTTTCAGATGTAACAGCTACTTCACCCTTTGATTTCTTTAGTTTAAGCTGTTGCTTGGTAACAAAGGTCTGTGCTGAACATATGCAGTGATATAGTGTGTCACCAGCTATAGGCCAAAATGGGTCCCAAATTGCATTTTAGTAAAAATTACAAACTGGTTCCACTACTATAGTGGTGAAGTAACATCTAGCCATTCTACTTTACCTAATTCAAAAAATCTTCCCTAAAAGAAGTGGTACCACTGAAAAATCAGCTGTCAAAGTCTGCCAAGTAAAGGTTATGGGGAGGATACTAACAGAAGCAACAAGGCATCTTTTATTCTTCTTATTGCAAAAGAAGCACGGTGCATCTTCAGACTCCTGCTCCTTCACCCTGAAGTTCTATATCAGTCCTTGAGAAAACAGTTAAATCCTAACAAGAGACAGAGGGAAAGCAGAACCTCTCAACACGTTCGTTGCCTGTCTTCTCCCAGAAGGAGAGCAGTGCTCTAACTGATGAAAATACAACAAATGATGCAGCAAGGGGACTGCAGCCCAGAATAGGTAAAGAAGGAATACCTAGCTGTTCTAAATGAATTCCAGTGTTCATGGCCAGATAAGTTGCCTCCAAGGGTACTAAAGGAACTTTCAGCTGTGATCTCAGAGCCTCTGTCAATCATCTTTGAGAATTCCTGCAGTACAGGAGAGGTCCTAGCAAACTGGGGGAAGGCCAATGCCATCCCTGTCCTCATAAAGGGCCAAAACAGTGATCCGAGAAACTATCAGCCAGTCAGTTTTATACTGATACCAGGAAAGGGTCTAGAAAAGACAAATAACCAGTCCATGTAGACTTTGGGGCTATGCAGACCAGCACACTCCAAGCCCTAACGGCACCATCCGGGCTCAATTTTGGTGCACACCCTTCTAGATGGCGCGCACCATGATGACACACCTCTGGTGCAGCGCCCAAATGGCACAGAGCAGAAGGGGCATCAGAAGGAGGTTGGACTGGATGGCCCTTGTGGTCTCTTCCAACTCTATGATTCTATGATCATGCCTATGACACCCCTTCCAGGACAAAGAAAGAACCTGTTTTTTTGTGGCTTCTTTTTGCTCCCTGCAGAGGTTGCTACGTACAATTGCCACGTCCCCAATCCAGGGCAAAAAGGGGCAGCATCCCACCTTCTGTGTGTACATCCCCTTAGAAAGGAATACTGTGATTACTTAGAGCCAGTCTGGATTTCTCAAAAACAAGTCAATTAATCGTAACTCCTTTTATATAGAGTTACAAACTTGGCAAACCATATGGGGGGGGGGAGGCTGTGCATGTAGTCTGTTTAATTTTAACAAAGTTAAAATTACCCATTTTATTCTTGCAGGCAAGCTGATAAACTGTGGACTAGACAGTGCTACAGATAGATGGATTTATAATTGGTTGACAGTCTGAAGCTAGAGAGTGCTCACAAATGGTTGCTCTTCATCCTGGAAAGAAGTGATTAGTGGGGTGCCTCAGGGTTCTGCCTAAGACGCGGTGTTGTTCAACCTCTTTATAAATGATTTAAATTCTAGTATAAAGAACATGCTTATCAAATTTACAGATGACACAAAATTGGGAAGGGGAGAGGATACTCTGGACGACAGGATCAGAATTCAAAATGATCTTGAGAAATTGAAGGGTCATTCACACTTACATTTTTGTACCAAAGAGATCTGGGGAGATTCGATGATGCAATACCGAATTGAAGTTCTCACTGCATTTACCACGCTCTAATCTATCTGTGGCATTTTAAGCCTATTGACATTCACATCACCATAATATCAATTTAAAATAGAGCCTCCATTTTGAACGCATTTGATTGTTCTCGTTTTTTAAAACAATGTCAAGCAATGATGTGCCTCTTCGTCATACTGCTTCCATCAGCATTTAAAGGAATTTTTATACTGGCAGAGAATGGCAGCCACACACAAGCAACGGTGTGCATAAGCTGTTAAATTTTATTTTTTTAAAAAAGTCCACTGTCATCATGTTTCCAAGAGAACCCCCTCCCCAACTTTTGTGAGTTCTTAGAATCAGCCATTGATGAAGATAAGGGGACTAATTCAATGGCAGAAGAGAAAAAAAAACCTGGATGGTACTTTAAAGCATAGGAAGTTTGAATCCACCGTATTTATGGAGCTGGTTTCTTCACCCACGCAACTAAGTGCCGAGAGGGGAAAACAGTGGCACTTTGCTGGCAGGGCAAGAACAGTGGGATATGTATGTTCTGCCCCTCAGCACATAACCCTTCCCTTCCTGAGTGCTCTGAATGAGATCAACAGCATATTTTCATTTGTGGCTCTTTAAAAAGGATTGGTTCTTTCTAAAAGCTGTGGTAAAAGCCCTGGATGCAAAAGTATTGGGTTAAGTGGGTTTTTTGCTAGGCCCCCGAAAACTGCACCGAGTGCAGTTGGTGCAAATATGAACAATGTGGAAATAACCCATTTTCCACACTGGGTTATTTCATAGTGTGAATGAGCCCTGGAGAATTGGTCTAAAGCCAATGAATGAGCCCTGGAGAATTGGTCTAAAGCCAAGAAAATGAATTTCAACAGGGACAAATGTAAGGCATTAGCACCACCATGGTGTAGTGGTTTGAGCACTGGGCAATTCACATGCTCTCAGCCTCAGGGGAAGGCAATGGCAAACCTCCTCTGACAAAATTGTGGCAGGAAATTCCCATGATCGATTCACCTTAGGGACCCCATAAGTCAAAAATGACTTGAAGGCTCACAGCATGCACACACACTATATAGAGACAAAGAGTGCAGTTCTGTGCTGCATCAGCAAGAGCATAGGGTCCAAATCAAGGGAAGTAGTAGTGCCACTCTATTCTGGCCTCACCTGGAATATTATGTCTAGTTCTGGACACCCCAGTTCAAGATGGATGTTGACAACATGGATTGTGTCCAGGGAAGGGTGATCAAGATGAACAAAGGTCTGGAAACCAAAATTTAGGAAGTTGGGTATGTTTACTTTAGGCTGCATCTACACTACAGAAATAATGCAATTTGACACAGCTTTAACTGCCATGGTTCAATGCTGTGCAATCCTAGGATTTGTAGTTTGGTGTGGCATAAGAGCTCTCTGACAGAGAAGGCCAAATACCTCACAAAACTATTAATCCCACAATTGCATATTATTGAGCCACAACAGTTAAACCAGTGTCAAATTGCATTATTTCTGCAGTGCAAACGTAGCCTTAGAGAAGAGAAGTCTGAGAGGTGGTACAATAGCCATCTTTAAATATCGGAAGGGGTGTTGTGTAGAAGATGGAGCAAGTTTATTTTCCACCAGTCCAGAGATTACAACATGAACTAGAACATGAATATGATTCAAGTTACAGGAAAAGATCTTCCATCTAAACATTAGGAAGGACTACTTTGCTATAAGAACTGTTTGACAGTGGAATAGACTGTCTTGGAGAGTGGTGGATTTTCCTTCTTTGGAGGTCTCTAAACAGAGTTTGGATAGGCTTTTTCAGGAGTGCTTTAATTGTTTATTCCTGCATGGCAGGAAGTTTGGCCTGGTAGCCTTGATGTACTCTTCCAACTCTGTGATTATCTGATTCTGTCAGCCATTTTTGGCAAATAAGCCATAGACCCTACTGCTCATCAGACCAATTTGTAATGATGACAAATAGTTATTCTGATTTACCTTTAACACAGACCACAAACATCTAGTTCTTCTTTTCCTTTCAGGACTTAGTCAGAAAACTACTTTTCTAGCTCTGTATATTTGTCACTGTTGAAATCAGATGTGGGAATCATGGAGGCCTCCAGATGCTGTTGGACTGCAACACATAAGCCCTAGCCAGCATAGCCAATGGTGAGGAAGTTGTAGTCCAATACCATCTGGTGGACCATATGATTCCCACACTTGGTTTAAATGGATCAGTTATACTTCATTGTATGTGAACAGTAACAGCAGCAGCAAGAACAACAGCAACAGTACCTCTTTTAAGGTGAACTGTTTGGCTGTTCTGGACATACCAATGACACCAGACATTCTTGTTGGCTGTGCATGTCATTACAGGATTCAAGGAGATTTGGCACAGTGGCTTGTTGTCAGTGAAGGTATCACGTGTTCCTTTTTAATGCAAGCTCCATTTCAAATCTCATGGAAATTTACCTTGATTATTTGTATTACTCCAGAAAGGAAAGGCTCCTGTTGTGAAGTGTATATGTATATACTTTGATATCGTGGTAGACTGTATCTATTTTAGAATTCCTTACCAAAGTATAACCATGAACTGCTACACAGGAAGGCAGTTTTTAAAAAACTGTTTGTTGTGTGAATATTGTATCAAGAAAATGCTAAGATATACAACTCTTCTTGGTCTCAGTTTCCAGGCTTTCCATTTTTATGTCAATAGAGGAGTGCTGTTTCGAGGACTCGGTTGGCATGGAACGATATTAAAAACATTGTGAGTTAGGACTTTGCCATTTTTTGTTTGTGCGACTGTTTATCTGCACAATAGTTTGGCAGCTATGACATCTGCCAGCTGGTGTTATAGACAAAGCAAAGAACAGGAACAAAGATGTAGTGATCTGTGTTGATATAATGAGGATCCATACATAGATCTGTCTTCCTGTCAGCTAAAGACTAAAGTTTGTGGCATTTGATAAAAATCACCAATATACCTACCTGGTGTATGGCTGGCCTAAGTATCCATATAGGCATATCTCTTCTTCTAAATTGGGACAGGGGGAAGGGAAGCAGTCCAGATGCTTTTTTCTCCTTCCTAGAATTTTTTTTTTATGGGGGGAGGGATAGAGACCCACAGGCATCTCTGGATTGCATTGATATTGTTTCTTTTATGTCAACTGTTTGAAGTTGACAGCAGTAGTAGCAAATATTTTAACAGTGGCATGCATTCCCTAATGAATACGTGTAGCCAGGCATCTGATCATTTACTTGTTAGCAGTCTGAGAAGAGAGATGGCATGAAAGGGGAGATGAACAGCTGCCGAGGCCTAATGAGAGTCGGGGAGGTGGTGCTGGTGGTGGGAGAATTGAGAGGAAGAATGCCACCCTGAGTAATGCGATGTGTCGGAGGATGGAAGCCGTTTCCATTCAATTGTGTTTTATTATTTTATGTGAACTATCTTGAGAATCCATCCGGATTGAAAAGTGAAAGCAAAGAAAATATGCAGATAATAGGTGTCTCAGGAAGCTGAAGTGTGGTGTAGTACAGTTAAAGTACCATATTAGGACTAGCAAAACCTGGCTTTAATGCTTACTTCGCTGTCAAGCTCACTAGGTGACTTTGGCTTACTGTTTCTCAGCCTATTCTACCTCTCAGGGTGATTATGAAGATAAAATTATTATTATTATTAATTTTATTTATATAGCGCTGTAAACTTACACAGTGCTGTACATAAAATCGTAAATTAGATGGATCCCTGCCCTCAGGCTTACAGTATAAAATGGGGATATGCAATAATTTGCATGGCTCTGAGCTCAGTGGAGAGTGGCCAAGATATATTTTTAAAATGTAATGGCACCTGCCTTTTCCTTGCCTATTTAATAGAAGTAAAATGTAAATTTAAATGAAAACAATACATACACATATATATATATATATGTGTGTGTGTGTGTGTGTGTGTTTCTTCAGAGTTTTCTCTTGCATATAAAAGTTATTCATCGTAGAGTTCTGTTAAAATAAAAACAAAAATAAAATCATACATCTAATAACATAGCAGTATAAAACCAACAGAATAAAAATACAGGTATAAAAGTAAAAGCTTGCATAATTAAAGTGGAAAATAGTACCATGACTATACTAGTAAATATGATTCCTTGGAGTCACAGCATAAATTTATAAAGACTTATAAGTACGAGCCAGAAAAGGAACAGTAACATTTTTAAAAATGTTCAGGCTCTGTTGGGAAAAGATTCCTCCTCCTGTCTTGCTGGCCTTTTACGTCATTTACTGCCCAATTTTTAAAGGGTGGGTTAGTTGAAAAATTGAGATTTATTACTAACTAGCAGTGATATCCCGCACTGTTTGGGAGATTCATTAACCATGTTAATGATCATTCAATTTCATGTTCTCAGGAGAATGAGTGATTACTGGTATCTCGGATGTCAATCATCTTGCTCATCAGTCTCAGTTGCCCTTGAGAGAATATGTCTCTCCTAATGACTTTCCGAACATGCAACTCCGTGTTAATGATTTTTCCCCCCCCAAATAATCCGTGCTTATTTCATAATGGCCAATAATACTTTGTTACATGTCTTCAAGCCAATTCTTGAATTATGGTTACCCTATCTAAGGTTTTCTTGACGAGAATTATTCTTGTTTTAGACTGTAAGCCTGTGGGCAGGGATCCGTCTAACTATAAGATTGTATGTACAGCACTGTGTAAACTTACAGCACTATATAAATAATAATAATAATAATTGTTTGACATTGCCTTCCCCTTAGGTGGAAGGAGCTGGACTTGCCCCCAGTCACTCAGTGATTTTTTTTAGTTGGGCAGGGAGTTGAATACTAGTTTCCCAGGCTGCAGCTGCACTGAAGAAATAATCCAGTTTCACATCATTAACTGCCATGGCTCAGTGCTGTGGAATTCTGGGAACTGGAGTTCGTTATGGCCCCAGAGCTCTCTGACGGAGAAAGCGAAATATCTCACAAAACTACAGATTCCAGAATTCCATAGCATTGAGCCATGGCAGTTACAGTGGGGTCAAACTGGATTTAACATTGGGCTATAGTTCTAGAACTCTGGAATCCATTCTAGCAAATAAGATGTACATTTATCGGTATTCATTTTTAAAAAAATAGTTTAAAAAAATTAAACATAGGTCACAACTTACACGGTAACATTCTGAGGATAATTAATTTTACTGATACTAATTTTTTTAAAGTACCTGTGTTATTGCTTAATGATCATGATTAGAGCTTTTGTAGAAGTTTTTCATTCAATAAATTGTGGAACCATTAAATCTTCAGCAGTATTTTATTAGTAGATTGGATCCAAACTTGCCTCTCCGTGAACTGGAGGACTCTCTGTTCTTAGAGGGAATTGAGATCCAATAGATGCTTAGTGCATATGATGCTTAGCGCATATGATAATTTCTGCACACAACTTGAGCAAATAGAGTGATAATATGCAGCCTTGCCTGACCACCTTACCAATTGGGAACCATTCTGTTTCTCCATATTCTGTTCTAACAGTTGATTCTTATCCTAAGTACAGATACCTCATCAGAACTATGAAATGTAGGGCACTCCCATGTCTTTAAGAACATTCCATAGTTTTTAATGAACTATTGCAGTCAAAGGTTTTGCTATAGTCTATAAAGCACATGTTGATTTTCTTTTAGAATTCCTTGATGCGCTCCATTAGCCATCATATGTTTGCTATGTGGTTCCTAGTGCCTTTGCCTTTCCTGAACCCCACTTGCACCTCTGAGATTTATCTCTCCATATGTGATTGGAGTCTGTGTTGCAGCATTGTAAGCATAATGTTGCTTGTGTGGGAAATTAATGCTATGGTCCTATAGTTGTGGCAGCCTTTTGTGCCTCCTTTTATGCAGATGGGGATGAATATTGCATGTCTCCAGTCTGTTGGCCACTGTAATGTTTTCCATATTTGCACCCTTAAGGAAAATTATTTTTGTTACTCACACCCATCTGATTGCAAAGCAATTATAAAATATTTTTTTTCATTCAGTTTATGTATTACAAAAACTTAAAGCTATTACAATTCATTGACATAATTTAAAAATCCAAGAGAATTCATCAACAAATCCCACATATTGTTTCCATTAGTTCAAATAGCTTCCCCACCATAGAAGAAACAATGTTAAACTCACTGGAAAATACTTTTTCTCTATCCCTTAGCACCCCTTTTTTCCTTACATTTTAACTACTCGTATATAATATACATCTTAAAAAACAATACTCTATTCTAATAAGATCTGCAGGTAGACAAGAAAATGAACAAAAAATATTGCCTACATTACATGAACATAATAAGACACCTATAGTGTTTGGACATAACTTTCAGAAAGTATCCATCCAAAATAATTTGTATATCTTTGGTGGCTCCCTTTCTTCTTTATGTTTGTGTTAACTTTTCCATCAATTTGAGCTCTCAGATTTTATTCCACCATTTTATTCCATATTAACATTTTACAAGTATTTTTAGTTTTTACAAATTACTGCTCTAGCTGCTTCTACAAAATTACGTTGTAGTTTTTGGTTTGCTCCAGTGGATATTGACAATGGCTGTAATTTCCCACAAAATGTTATATTTTTATTTGTAAATTTTGTCATTTTGGCTGCATCTGCACTGCAGAAACAATGCAGGCTGACACCACTTTAATTGCCATGGCTTGATGCTATGGAATTCTGGGAATTGCAGTTTTGTGAGACATCCTTCTCTCTCAGAGAGCTCTGGTGTCACAACAAATTTATTATTACCAAACTTATTATTTCCCTAGAATTTCTGAACTGCTGAGCATCCTAGCCAAAGCTGAATAAATGTCCCATTGTGTCTACATTTCCTCCAGAATCAAGAGGAAATACTACCATTTATTTTATATAATTCCACTGGGGTATAATGCCACCTATGAAGCAGTATTAGTGTACTTTTCCTTGTTGATGCTGAGATGGATTTTAGGACAAGAAATGTGAGGGCTTGTGTCTGTACCTCTTCAGTTATGGGTGATCCAGTATGAGCCTCTCATAGCAACTGAATATTGATCAGTCTCCAAATTTTTCTGTTATCTACTCTTCATATAATTTTGCTACTAAGCCCTGTGATATTTTTCCTTTCTATAACATATATATTCAAAGAATGTTGCAACCTCACATTACCTACATCTTATATGATTTCTTTACCTAAAACCAAGATTTGCTCTATCTTTAGCCAAGTGGTACTGCATTCATGTTTTGTACTTTGTCGACTCTTTGCTCCTTTACGGTTGGTTTGTTGGAAGTACTCAATGCCCACTGGAACCCATTGCTTGAAATAACTGAGGTTTTCAGAACTATTGATTGGTGGTAGTATTAGAAATGGTCTTAAAGAAATGGGAGGGGAAACTAATACTGTACCTTGGACCCTTATGCCATGTTTTCACTGATTTTCTCAAGAACCCATTATTGTGTGTATCTTTTTGAAAGGAATACTCATGACTATGGGATCCATCCATTTCAACTCCATCTCTAGCCACGTAATATTATTTTGACTTTTAATAAGCTTTGTAAATACAGCAACTTGAAAAGCATAACAATCGTAATGAATATTGCCGAACCTCCTCTTTCCATTAAGTTACATTTAGCTATTTTCAGAAATCTCAGTTTCCCCCTCTTTGTTCCAAAATTATCAATCATTTTTGACATTTACTTATTGTCTTTATACCTGAATATACTGGGATTGTTTGATGTATGGAGTAACAAACATATTTACAACTGGTATTTTACCCAACTTAAGAAGAGACTTAGGGCTGAAACATACTGGCAGTACCATTATACCAACCTTTATTAGGCATAATTCTCATATCACAGTACACGTACAATACACATAATAAAAGTCAACAAGTCAGCAAGATCGGGCTTAAAATTAGTAGAATTGAATTTAATGATGGAGGGTATCTGGGGCTTTTCCACAGGGACAACAACGATTCAAGAAAAGGGTACATACTGGCAGTAAGCAACAGCTTAGAGGCCACATAGGGGTGTAGCGTTTAGATGATGTGTGCGCCAATGCTGCTCCTATGTTGGCATCATGCCACCTGCCTGCCCAGATGGTGGGCAGCATTGTGATGCTTTGGAGGTGTGGCATTCAGATGCCGCATGCGGCTGGAGCTCAGAAGAGCTGCCGCCACAACGGAAAAGACAGCTTTTTTTTCCCATCCCCAAAAAGGAGTGTCATTTTGCTGCTTCTTTTTGGGCCGAAAAAACACTGGATTGCGGCCATGGCATGCAGTTGCCACTGCCCTTATTTGGCACTCAAAGGGGCATTGTCAAGCCGCCCTTTCCTTCATTTTAATTTTCCATTTAAGGCAGTTCATAATAGGACTGTAATTTTAATAAATAAATTGATTGTCAGACGTGGTAATTATTAGACCCAAATATTTGAAACCTGATTGACGTAGGATTGCATCCGATAGTTTTAGCCATGAAGATTGTTTTTGTGTGCTACTGTTCAGACAAACTAGCTGTGATTTTTGATAATTGATTTGTAACCTGTGCATATTCCAAAATATTTTAATAGTAATTTTAATTCAGAAATTGCTTCTTTGGCATTTTGAAAATATAAGATGCCATCATATAAATGGATTGGGGTGGTGTAAAGTTAATTCCTCTCATGTTTTGATTTGTTTAATCATGTCTGCTGAAGGCTTTACTGCTATAGCAAAGGGAAGAGCGGATGTCCTTGCCTTGTCCCCTTGTTAATGATGTTGGTTTGGTATCAATGTTGTTAACACTAATTAAGGCTGTGGTATTTTTATACAGTCTTAGTATGAATGAAATAATATTAGAGCCAAACTGCATTTTTATTGTACACTCGTCCCTCCACATTCGCTGGGGTTAGGGGCTAAAGACCCCTTGGAATGTGGAAAAACTGCCAATAACAAAAACACTATGTTTTTACCTGAGAGAACACCTCTCCAGGAATCTCTGGGTCATCCTGTGCAACTCTGTGGTCAACATCTGCCAGATATTGACCATAGAATTGCGCTGGAGGAGCTACAAATGCCTAGTGGAGTGTCCTGTCTAGGAATCTTTAGGTCCTTTAGTGTGACTTTTGGTTAAAGTTGACCATAGTATTGTGCTGGAGGACCTAGATATTCCTAGAGAGAACATATTAATAATCTTTGAATAATCAAATCCGCAAAAATCAAAGCCACAAATGTGGAGGGACCAAAAATATAAGCCCACTCCACCCAATCAAAAGCTTTTAAGGCACCTAGCAATAATAGGGACATCGATTTGTTATGTGTGTTAGTGCTGTCGTCACATTTAATGTGGTTCTTATTGGTTCTGATAAAATGCCTTTGTGGCATAAAACCAATTTGATCTTCTGAAATATAGTTTGTTATGAAAGAATGTATTCTCTTGGCCAAGACTAAGCAATCAGATGGTTTGTAATTAAACACAAACTGAAAACCAAAGCAAAACATAAATATCTTCCTAAGAACACAAACATATTGAGTTTTAATGGTATATTTCTTTTACTGTATGATGCTGTACATTATTTTGGTTGCCTGGCACATGTAGCTTAGTTCTTTTTCATTTGTTTTCTTTAGGTAATTCTGATCCTCACCAAGTACTACCACTCTGATATGGGCAAAGTATTGGAGAGTTCTTTGTGGAGGTATGTTTATTGATACATATGTCTGTACATTGTGTGAATGTGAAGTAAACTGGGACTTTTTTTTCTTTTCTGAGGCTCTGCAGTCCCAGATGACAAAGGATATTGCCAATATATGGCTGTTGGTTTTTGCAAAAGATGCTGTGAGTGCGCCCCCCCCCCCCCGCCCCCCGAACAAATAACTTTTGAGTGAAGAAAAATCTGAAAGGGGTTTTAAAGCTTCAGGGCAAAGGATGCAATTTGCCCGAGAATGTAAAAGTGCTGGAAGCTATGGGATTTTATCATGAATGTTGTACCCTCTATCTGAAATATTTTGGTTTATTGACCCATGCACTGAATCTTGATTTCAGAATATCGTTCATGTTATCCAAGGATGGTCTAAGAAATAACTGTCTGTTTTAAAGTTCTATTGAGTTTGTTGTCAAGGGAATTGATTGTTTTTCTGTTCTCACATATAATAAAAAGTAAGAAAACAGAGACTTCCTCTGTTTAGAATATCCACAGAATAATAAAGGTTGTTTTTCTGAATAAAGACAGAAAAAAGAATACTTTTCTATTGATTGTTTCACTAATTTTTATGGAAATTTTTAAATAAAATTGGTAGTGTCAACCAACTGAAGATTTCTTGATTTATATAGGTTCTTGGTCTATATCGGTTTTCAGAGGTCTCATATATAAAATTCTGTGGGGGTGAATTTTAAATTAATGGGAGAAGATATTTAGGTCTTTTCAGTATAGTAAATGCTTTACAATTTCTGTCTTATTTATTTATCACCACAATAGACAGTGACCTGTCTTGGGTTATACTCTTTTGGGAATTTAAATCAGGGGCACACAAGAAAGCAGCAACCTGTTTTCAGCATTGAAAACAAGTTGTGGAACATAGGAGGAAACAAACATATATTTCTTTTGAATACCTGCCAAATGCCTTCTGACTGAGAGAGCCAGTTCACCTGTTCAGTGACTGGAAGTCGTGATTGTGCAGTGGACTATGTTTCCAAGTTTATATGGAAAGAACTATGTGGTTTGATGCCTGTGAGACCTCTGAATACCTGAGTGTTATACTGCTGTTCTTTGTTTCTGTTATGTAGGAATTTGGTTACTTTCAGATAATGGATATTGTTTGATAATGATATAGATAGGAAGAATGAGTATTTTACAGTCAGTCCTCAGTATCTACAGATGTGCTCTCCTCGGATATGAATACCTGCAGATGGCAAGCCTGTGTTTTCCCCAATTGCAGCGTGTGCATGTGGCTCTGCCACCATTAGGGACAAAGGGACTTCACCTGACCCCATGCACACATGACTGAGAGATTCATGTGGGAAGGAGATCTCTGGTCCCCTTGTGTGAGTCCGGGGCTCTGTTGGAGGGTGCAGTTGTCATTGTGCACCTGTGCGCCTCCTGCTCCTGCCCCCCTTCGTGCATACATGTGTATCCTCCTTGCCCTGGCTCCTCTTCTGCAGCAGAGGGCGGGAGGCCGAAGAGGCACCTCTCCTCCCTCAGGATGGATAGCAGCACCTGCGCACTTGACAGACGGAGGGAGGGAAGGTGTCCCATCAGGAACTGAGATGCTTCTGGATGGGCCCTCCAAGGCAGGAGGAGCAAGCTGCACCGCGTCTCCATTGTAGCCTTGGGAGAGGGATCTGTGCCCAAGCAGGGTGGCCCCGTTCCTGGTCCCTGCCAACACTTTCCCCAAAAGAGCCAGCCTGACCCTATCATGCAGAGAAACTCCAGGGAAAGAGGAGAAGGAAGAGAGAAGAAAGAAGGAGGAGAAGGAAAAAAAGAGAGAAGAGAAAGTCAGAAGGAGAAAAGAGAAACTCTCCTTTATTTCCCTCCTTCTCCTGTGGATACCAAGGGCCAACTAGTATCTTCTCTTTTATTTTTCACCATTTTTCCTTCCACTTGCTCTTCTTTCCTTCTTATGCTCTTGAAAAATTATTCAAAGTCTGAGGAATGTGACCACTAGGGTATATTATGTTTCTCCTAATGCAGTTTATCCCTGTACTGTGCCTTCATAGAGTCCCAGCCTTTGTGCAATTCTGTCCTCCTCCAACATACGTATTCCAGGACACTATGATATAAGTAAAGATGATTTCTTATGAAATAATTTATCTTTCCAATGGAGGAGTTTGCCACACAAGGTGGCATATACCGGTAGTCCTCTGAGGGAGCACCACCTATCCCTTCCTGTTAGTTCTTCACCCTTTCTGCATTCATTTGCATCATTGAATAAAATACAAAAATCATAAGAAAAATTGTAAGATACAGCAAGGGCATGAACAGATATAATACAAAAGAAAAATCACATGCTTCAGAGCCCTGAGAAAAGAAAAGAAAGTTTTCACCTGACATGGAAAAAATGGTACACTTAGTGCTGGATGAATCATTTTAGGGAGAGAATTCCAGAGCCGTCACCACAGAGAAGGTTCTGTCTTAGTCATAATCTGCTTTGCCTCTGGTAGAGTGATCTATTGAAAATGTTTCCAAGGGATGTCAGATTCATGGGTAGGTGTGTGTGCGTGTGCATGCGTATGTGTATGTGTTGGAGGGTTCAGTTGTTGAGTTACCTGGGTCATTACCATTTAGAGTTCTAATGCCAAATGCTAGCATTTTGACTTGTGTCAAGAAACCGACCAAGAGCTAGTGCTGTTGTTTTAAAACTGTGGCCATCTCTTGCATGAACCTGGTTCCAGTTAGTACTCTTGTTTCTATAACAGTATTTCTGAAACAGTATGCACAATACAGGGATAAACTGCACTAGGAGAAATATAATATATCCTAGCGGTCACATTCCTCAGTATTACTTACAAAGCAATATAATAATTCAGATGGGATGTTTCCAGATCATGCATAACTAGGACTAGACAAGTCTATCCAGGTTGTGTGTGTGCATTTGATTTACAAGTTGTAGTAGTGAAATGATTTTTAAGTCATGGAAGCTACCTGGGGACCCAAGAGAGGAGAATGAATCTAATAACATTCCCAGACTGGGGACCCTTCACCATGTTGGTGGAAATTTATAGAAAACAGATTTCTGAAACATCTGGAGCGCTACAGATTCTCTGCCCATACTTACTGGGGGAAAAAATTATTCCTTTTAGACCATTATTTTCAAGATCAAAATTACATCCATTTTATCTGGGCAAAGCATTAGAGGTTTTATCTGGGCAAAGCATTGGAGGTTTTAGTCCATTACACATTATTGCATGTGGACAGTACATTATTAACAAGGTTTGAGCCAAATCTGAGCTCATGAATGCATAGATTTGAAGGCATTTGCACCATTCATCCTTACGCTGCATTTACATCTACATGCCAGGACATTTTAACATTCTCCTTCTGGTTGTTTTGTCATCAAAATGTTAACATTTTAAAAATCCCCAAATGGTACAGGTAATAGCAAAAGAGTCTGCTATTATGAGAATGTGGTATAGCAGTGATTCTCAAATGGTGAGGCAGGAACCCAGCGGGGTGCAAGAGTTACTCAAGCGGCCCTGATTTCTGCTCCTCTTCCTCTTCTTAAACTTTTTTATATGTTAAATTTCCACATGTGTTTAGTATTTCCCTATAAAATGTTAAGATATGAATGGGAATTGATATGCAAAAGAAAATACACACACTAAACAAAACAAAATATGTTTAATTATGTGCTGCATCATGTGGTGGGCCAGTGTCTGCATGTAGATGTAAAGGGGGTCACAAGGGTAAAATTTCAAGAACCACTGTGGTATGTAGGAAGGGTATGTATATTATGGGATCCCATGAAGGGAGTCATGGAATCTTTCTGTGTCAAATGGTGGCAGATGGCTCCCAAGTCGGTGGGGCTGTGAATCCACTCCAGGTTTTAGCTGAAACTTTAAAAGAGCTATCCAGGGTGCTAGGTACCAATGCCCAAATAGATACACTGCCTTGCTCATATGGGAGTCACTCACCACTAAGTGTCCTGTGTTGAAACATTATTATAAGATACCTAGGAGCTGCCTGCATGAGTGATAAAACACGGTTTCACCCCATCTTGAAAGTTACCTGTTTAAACAATGCACATGGCGAACACAGGAGGATTTTTGGGACAAAAACTGTGCTCAGGGGCTAAACACCAAAGGAAAATTATCCCGTTTGGTCCAGTTCAAACTGGACAGCGCAAACTATTCCACTTGTTTGTGGACTGTGCGCCAGTGCAAAGACAGGATAAGGGCCCAGCAGCATTGCTGCCTAAAATATTTGTTGGCAATTCATTAATTGACCGCACATGCACACAAGCGGTAAGCTGCACCATTGACCCCATGAAGCAAAATGACAACGAACCTGGGGTGTCACCAACAATACAATGGATTTAATCATAGCATTGACAAACTGGCCAGTCCAAAAGAGGCCATGGGGGAAGGTGGGAAAGGGGGCATGTATGGGAGGCCATTCATGATGGGGGGGGGCAACGCACCATATGCATAATTGATTGCATGGACAGTTGATTGGGTGGTCACTTGGTGGGTTGCATGGGGCATCAAATGGGCTGACAGGTGGGCAGGACAAGGGAGGCAGTTGATGGCTGCTTCTAGCATATTTATATGCACAGGTGCATGTGTTTGGGGTGGAAGAGAAAAACAATAATGGCATGGTACAGCTTGTACTGATGAATGTCCCATTTTGGTTGGTCCATCCTGGCAGAAGAAGGGGGTGGTGTAGACTGCCTGTTGTGGAAGCCAGCAGAATGGGCAGCGGGTTCTCCCTGTGAATTGGAGATAAGTCAGAGATAAATTAGCTTTTCTCCTCCATCTGCTCAGGCCCCTAGTGATCTGAAAAACTCTCTCAACCCTTAAAATAAAAGTGGAGAGGTCTAGCTTGCAGGCTGCAGATGGTTCCTGGACCCCATTTTTAAGTCTCTTCAGAACCTGGCCACTCTCTCCCAATGTGGTAACTGAAATGTTGTGATGTTACTTCTGTGATGTTACTTCCAGTCACCATATTGAGAGGTACTCTAAAGAAGAGCGGAGGTATTTTGGCACACTCAGAAAGTGTGGTTTGGGGAAAATCGGCTCCTATGGAGTTTCTTAATCTTCTTTAGAAGAGCATCCAGTTATCTCAGTGGTACTCAGACTTTTTACCCATGGCACCTTCCTTTACATCTACTTGTGGACTCCCTCTCACTCAGCATAGTATATGAATACAAACATTTTGTTTATTTAATGTGCATATTTTTGTTCATACATTCATGTGTATCCATATTTTAATATTTTATAAGGAAATAACATCATTCAAATTAGAACAGCTTTATTTAAGTAAATTCAATACACTATTTAACTCAACACATGTGTAAATTTTACACAGCAAAAAAGTTTGGAAAAAGGAAGAGGAGGAGGAATCAGGACCTCTATATTGCACTGCCCCACTATGACAAATTCTCATGTCCCTGCCCCCATGGATCCCACTCCACCATTTGAGAACCACTGAATTATCTAATTTTTAAAAGGATTTAAAATATTTTAAATTCATTATTTTTTTTCTCTGAACTTTAAAGTGCATGGATTGTACAAAGATTTTCATGGTGGCTTGGAATGTGTCAGTGTGGCTTTTTAAAATAAAGTGTTCCCAGGCTCTCAGTAGATGCCAGAAATGATGTTAGACCTATTCAAGTTGATGCCATGGTGATAAACTGGTGCTGGAAGCTGAGAGAAATGTTCTGTTAAGCTTCTGTTTATTTAGCCAACTGCAATTAAATGCTATAGCAATAAGTACATTAAGAAGGCCACAGAATAAAAATAGGCCCAAAGGCCTGGTGAAAGGTATGGCCAACACCATGCACTTCTATGTAATTGAAAATTAACGGCGGAATAAAACCAGATTTTACTGGCAAGATGCCCCCAATGTAAATATGTATTGAAATATATGGCTTTAGTGATAGGCAGTTGGTGAGATGAAACATAGGAAGCCTTACATTGATTCAAGTCATTGGCTCTTTTAGCTTAGTGTTGTTGACTCTGATTGGGAGCAGCTCTTCGGGGTTTTGGGTAGCATTTTCTTTCAGCACTACTAGAAATGCCAGGGACTGACCCTGGTACTTTCTACATGCAAAGCATACACATTCTCTCCACCCACTGAATTTGGGTGCCTGGTCAGCCTCCCTTCCCTTCCTTCAGATTTGCCATGGCCTTACTTTTTTAGGTTTTTTTGCAAATGAATTGTAAGTTTCACATCAAAGTAAAAAAAAAAATGTTTTCAAGTGTGATGTTAGTGTGTTCTATGGGAGATCTGGCTTGAAGTCCCCATGGCACCATAAAACTCCCTGGATCACTTAAATCAATTAGACTCATGTACCCAGAACTCTCTCTAGAAGCCAAGTTGACTAAATTGAGACTGTTGTACTTTGGCCACACCATGAGAAGGCAGGACTCATTAGAAAAGATGATAATGCTAGGAAAGTAAAAGGCAGTAGAAAGATAGGAAGACTACACACTAGATGGATAAATTCAATCAAGGAGGTCACGGGCCTGAACCTGCACGACCAGAACAAAGTGGTTGAGGTCAGTAGTGCTTGGAGGTGTCCACTTATGGGACAACCATGAATCAAGGTTGACTGAAAGGTAGTTGACAACAACACCTTGATGCACATCATATGGTTGTTGTAAAGATAAAGTGAAGAAGAAGGGAGCTGTGTAGAGTACTTTGAGCTCATTGGAGGGAAGGTAGGATAGTTGTTGTTGTTGTTGTTGATGTGTGTGTCTTCAAGTCGTTTCTGATTTATGGTGACCCTATCAGACTTGTTTTTGCAAGATTGGTTCAAAGGGGTTGCCTTTTCCTTCCTCTGAAGCTGAAAGAGTGTAACTTGCAGAAGGTCATCCAGTGGGTTTCCATGCCTGAGTGGGGATTCAAACCCTATTCTCCAGAGTTGTAGTCCAACACTCATACTCCTACAACATGATGGCCCTCAAAGCAGGATATAAACAAATAATTTTCAAATGACTAATCAACTGTGATTTCAGTAATTGTATAATGCTTCTAATATAGTCAGTCCACCGTGTCAGTGGGGATTTGGGTCCCCACCACCACCACCTCAGATATGAAATACCACAGGATCTCAAGTCCATATAAGTCTATGGATGGTGACGTGTGTTTTTGTCTGTGTTGGTGTAGCTGCCTGTACATATTGTCATTGACCTATATGGGGCAAGGCTAGCCATGGACCCTCAAAAACATTGATAGCTAGCCTGCCAATACAGAGGGCTGACTATTTTGACCATGTTTATCATCCTTTTTATTATGAACATACCAGCATAGCTGGAGCTGTATACTTGGATCCGTACTGGGCATATAAAGTCAGCATATTAATTAATTAACTACCTGGAGCAAAGCCAGATGCTATGCTGTATTTCATATGTGATGATATATATGCACAGATATGTAATAACTACTACAATGCGGAGAGACCATGATTGATTAGAAAACTGGACCTACACAATTCAGGGTACTCCATCCTTGGCAGAGGGTGGGATTTATTCCATAAAGAGTTATTTCCTTTGTAGGAGTCAAGTGGTTTCCAGTATATTGGGTAATTATGCCAACTTCAAGAATTCTAATTTTTGATTTTTTTTTAAAGTGATACAATTCTCTCATCTCATTGAGGTGTTTCAACTTTTTCCAAATACCTAACGGCTAATTCTAAATGCATGTGTGATTACTCTTTCTGGCATGGGTCCCACATCACATCAATAATTATTTAATTATAGGAACTCATAAATCATTGGCGCTCACATGAGAATTTCCCACCTATTCCATCCATTTCATATGCTTCTGTTAATTAAACATTATCAGTAAAGCATAGGATCTATATGTGGAGCAACTGCAACTACACCATATCTGTGTGTATGTGCCTTCAAGTTACCTGCCAGCTTATGATGACCCCATGAATTTCGTAGGGGTTTCTTAGGCAAGAAATACTGGTTTACTAGTTCCTTCCTCTGAAATATAGCCTACAACATCTGGTATTTTTGGTGGTCTCCCATCCAAATAGCAACTAGGGCTGACCCTGTTTAGCTTCTAAAATCAGACCATACCAGCAATTTATTAGGCTATATGAAGCTTGGAAGAGTTTTCTTTCTCGTATTATAAGACCCATCGTTCTCTCCTATGTTCTAAATCACAGCTAGGGGTATTGTGTGTTGTGTGTAAAGTGGAAACTGGAAAAAGTTTACTTAATTACATGATCAGTGATCATTTCCAAGATCTCAGGATCTGGGATGCTCCTGATCTGGTAACCCTAGATTAGGGCAATACATTGGACATACTTCGTAACTTCAGTGGTCCCTAGTCTGTTTTAGAGTATAGCTCTAATGTGCAGTGCTAACTTTCTGAGCTCTGCACTGACATCTAGAGAACCACTACCTCTCACATAAATGTCTGCATGCTGAGGTTGTCTTGGGAGGTCCGCTTCTAGCTGTCCATGCCTGAAGCCAAGAAGGTTGCTGCCATCGAGACAGCCTTTTCACCTGTGGTGTCTTATAATGCTCTTGTAAGAACATAATAAAGACACTGGTTGCTTCTCAACAACTAGCATCCTGCCTCTGAACTTGAACAGTCTATATAACTTATCCTCCATAAAAAAATTCAAAGTAATAAAAGGCCAGGAGCCGTCACTATATCTTGTGACAGCAAATTCCATACATTACGTGATGTGCAAAGAAGTACCCTTTTTTAAAAGTCCCGAGTCTCTTGCCCATCGGTTTAATTATATCAGCCCAAATTAATTAGTTCTTTCTGCACTTTTTCCACGTCCTACATAGTTTTCATAAATCTTTATCACGTCTCTCTCTACTTTTTTTCTGTACAAAAAGAGCCCCAATATTTTAGGCTTTCTTTTCACGGAAGATGCATTTGATCACTGACAGGTTTGGTTACACTTTTTCAGCTGAAATAGGGGACTAATTCTCATTAAAGTGTACATTTCCTATTTAGGTTTAAACTTCCAAGTATAATAATACTGTGGATCATGATTATAATGCAATTTTATAGTTAATTTTTCCTACTAATTCCTAGCATGGGATTTTCACTTTTCAGTAGTGCTGCCTAATGGGTTGACATATTTATTGATCTATTCACACAGTACCAAGATTTTGTCATGTTTTTTTTTAAATGACTGACACTTGTATACCCCTGTTCTTGTTCTTGTTGTGTGCAAGTCATTTCTAACTTATTCCAACCCTAAAGTGAACCTGCCATGGGGTCTTATTAGCAAGATATGCTCAGAAAAGGCCTAATGATAAATTCCTTCCCCTGAGGTTGAGATCATGTGACTTGCCCAAGTGGGTTCATGGCTGAGCTGGGAATCAAACCCTGGTCTCCAGAATCATAGTCTCAAACCAGTATGCCAGACTGCTGTCTATCCCTAGTTAGATTTTTCCCCACTCCATGTGGAGTATTTTCCCCACTCCACTTTGTTCCATTCCCCGGCTTTTGCGGTTTTGCTGCTTTGCCACCCAGTTTGGAGAATTCCTTTGGAGTGCTGCACAATTCACTTTGCTTTTCATGAGCCTGAAATATTTGTCATCCAGAAACGTGGATGTTACAGGCTCAGCCTGTAAGCCTCATCATTTATGAACAGACTGAAAACCAGCTGTTCCAATACAGATGCTTGATGACTCCACTCCTTAACTCCTTCCATTATGAGAACTGTCAGTTTGGTTCTAGCTTCCTATTCCTGCCCTCTTATCTTGCAAAATAAGAGGCTCTGCAGACCGCCCCTAAGAGGAGGCCTGCAGCCACCTCCAGCTGTACCAGTTCGGGACTGAGGCAACCACACATCACAGTGCTGAACTGGCCTTTCCAGGGCACAGAAAGGAGCCACAAAAAGTGGCTCCTTTTTGCGCCCTGGAATGAGTGCCATAGCCACAGCGCCACAGCTTTAAGGTGCTCCTTTTGTGCTGCATCATGTAAACACAACACCAGAGGAGAACTGGAGTGACGAGCGGTATCACGCCATCATGGGGTGGAGTGAGGGCATGTGTCGTATGGACACCATGCCCTGACTCTGCCCCCCAGGCAGGCCTTAATGGCCGGTCAACACAGCCCCTTCATTTTTGCAGAAGAAACTTGTCAAAAACCTTCTGGAAATCCAAGCATGCAGTATGCAAATGCATGCATCACGACAGACCAGGGATTTGTGGGGATCCTGGCTTGTTGAGAATGGGCTAATGTTGTGCAAGCAGTTAAACAACAGGGCCACCCTTCCTTGATTTGTTTCTCTTCCAACAAGCCAGATGTAGAATCCAGAATTTGTATAAAATCGTAATTGGGCAGCGGCGGCGGTTCCTTTTTGTGCCCTCCAAAGGGCACCATAGCTGTGCTGGCATGGCTATATGGCACTCCTTCAGCACTGCGTCATCTGGATGCAGTGTGGGAGGCAAGCTATGGTGCCCCTTGCTGTGTGGAGTGGCGGGCGGCATCAGGGCGCCCTGGGGGGGGGGAGGCTGAGTTGGGTGTGCGTCATGAGGACCCTATGCCCCGACTCTGCCCCCATACCAGCCTTTCAGGCTGTTCTGTAATGGGCCTATGTTTGCTGGATTAACAAACAGAGGGATGGAGAAAATACTGTATTTGTTGTGAAGACAATAAGATTTAAATGATAAAAGTTCTTTTACACAAACTTGATAAACGTGGGAAATCAATTTTTAATAGGTATATTTGAAAATTATGTTCCATGACTATTTTGATATTATTTAATATATTGAGTGTATTATGCATGGTTAAAAATAAAAATAAATAAAATAAACGATGAAGCAACACTCTGGTTTCTTTAGGCACTTTTCACCAGTTACAAAAATCAAGGTAACAGTCATCTAGTTTTCTGCATCCCCCTAGTTCTTTTTTCTTTTTTTGAACAATGTTATGCTGGCTGCTTTCCAAATCCCAGTACAGAGGCCAGTTTTAGGGACAAATTATATATTTTTTGTTAAAAGATCAGCAGTTTTGCAGCTCTCTCCAGAGAAGCTCACTTGGCTTCTGCTCTCATGTCATTTCCGCATCAAGCAAAGACTTGAGAACCCCCATTGAATTAGTGCTACGTATTCTACTGATACTATTTTGTGCTCTTACTATTGTGTTGCTTTTCTTGTTCATATGTGGTTTATGTTTATCCATTGCATTTGATTTGTTAGTGGTCCTGGGAGTGGTAATACTGCCGGGCAGGAAGCACTCTAAAAATAAATGGTATCAGCAGTAACCATAACATAGTCTTTGTTCTCCCACAAAGAACTGAACGGTGTATTTTGAAGGGAGTCTGTGGCCTGAGCTTTATCTTTGCATCATGCAGTGTGATTGCTGCTGTGCCCTCTCTCTTCCTTTTTCCTGAAGTTAAGGCACTCCTGGTACCTCTTCTCCTCATTTTGTCAATGATTTAGGTATGGGGAGAACTGAGTTCATAAGATCAAACTTTTCTATATTGCTTTTTTTTAAGCAGGGAGGATTCTTCCCCCACCCTCAAAACAACTGAACGATGTATTAGGTCATGGAGAAGACATATACAGATATACCTCATTTAAAGGAGATGTGTTCTTGGGCATTGCTTCTTTAGCAGAGCTGTTATTTACCTTGCCTGTTGTAAGCAGGTGCACACAACTTCAGTAGGACTCTTCCCAGGCTTAAGCTTTGTTGCAGTGGTTCTCAAACTTCTTACCCTTTTGACCCCCTTTACATCTACATTCAGATTTCATCCTCCCCCACTTGACACAGTATATAAATAAAAATGGAAGAGAAGGGGGGGAGGGATCAGGCACCCCAAGTCTTGTGCCCCCCAGAGCAATTCTCGTGCCCCCTTCAGGGGTCCCTCACCACAGTTTGAGAACCACTGCTTTATTGTATTGTTTACTGATGATATTCTGTTGCGGCGTGACACCAAAAGGCCTTTCCCATCATTTCCCGTGGTGGTGTGTGCACACTGCCATGCCGCCATTAAGTCCCCAATGGTGGCATGGCCGCATTCTTATGCCACCACAGTACAACAGGGACTGTTCCTAATGGCGTCGTGGCTCTGTGATGTGCCAACATTGGGGACAATGCGGGCTTGAGCATCTGCAAAATTTGGTATCGGCGGGGGGGGGGGGGTCCAGAATGGATCCCACATGGGCCAAATGTACAATCAGCCCTCCATTTTCATGGGGGATCCGTTCCGGACCCCCCCCCCCCGTGAAAATGGAATTTTGCACATATTCAAGCCCCATAGTCTTGAATGGGGGAGTGTGCCCATGAGTGGCTGCAGGCATGTGCCTTGGGTGTACACCCCATTTTAATGCCCTCCATTTGCTCCTCACGAGTAAGCGAGGGTCGTGGAGGTGAAGCCTGTGCAAACGGAGGGGCAATTGTAATTCTTTCCTACATCCACCATTTTTTTCCTTAGCTACCACAGTGCTTCCCAAAATGATATGCTTAGAATAATAATAATATTATAATAATAGGATATATTTATACCCCGCCCAATCACTGGGAATCCAGGCAGCTTACAATAGTGGGAATAATACAGGCAGTAAAAATAAACCTGACATAATAAGCAAATATAATATAGCAATACATAATGAAATAAAAACAATTCAGTAACAACAAAACAATACAATAACAGCAAAACACACAATACAAAATTTACATTCAATCAATAATTATTTAAAAATCCCCAATTCCAATCCCCCGTTCAAAAATTAACAAAGCAGATACCAATAGACAATGAAGTAATAAAAGAAATACAGCATAACACGTTGCAAATTACTGTTTAAAAATTACAATAAAGAGATTACATTTTAAGACCCTGAAAAAGGGGGGAGAATAAATTTAACTACAAGGTAATACTCTTAGTATCGCCCGAGGTTTATGGGCTGCCAACTATGCTGAGATGATCCGGGGCTGGAGGGGGGCCAAGGATGTTAAAGGGGCCTTCTCCCTCATTTGTCCTCCATTCTCCTCCTGGCAATCCTAGAATGTGTATGTTAGCTCTCTGTGTCTGTTTCCAGTATACTGATGATGCAGGGTATGGGCCTCAGAAGGAGGTGACACCCCAGAAGGGAGGTGGCACCCAAGAAGGGGGAGTGACACCGTGCACACTGTTTGAGCTGCGCAGAGGCTTTTCCAAGCACCCAGACCCGTGGAGGGGCTTTTCAGGCTGTCCAGGTCTTTTCTGGGCACTATGGCCCTGTAGAGGAGCTTTTCCTGGTGCCCAGGCCCTGTGGTGGGGCTTTTTTGGGCACCCTCACCCCAGAAACCCCACCAGAAGTCCGGGACCGGAAGCCCCACTTCCCGGAAGCCACCTCTCCTGCACCAGGTGTCACCCAGTGTGGGAATGCCACTGATTGTTGCCATAGAAATACCATAGATTGGAGAATAACATGGTATTGTGTGGTTTAGTATGAGTATGATGGCATTGTGTGGTTTAGTATATCTTCTATGAACATTTTAGTTTTTTGGAAATGTTGAGGGAAAGCATAATATATGTTGGCTGATTTTTGCATTCTCTTCTTAATTTCAAACTGGTGATTCGAAGCTGATTTTTACCAGTCAGTTTTGATACTCTTTGAATAAACTTCCTGGTTGGAAATGAGTTTTTCATAAAGTGAGCCGCTTGTTGAATTTTGACATCTGTGATCTGACTGTCCTGTGAACCTTGTGAGAATTCTCGTACATTTTTTTTTCTGTTTCATTCAATGTATGCAGCAGTGATCTGCCACAGTATGGTATAGAGAACACTTTGTAACTCTGTTCACACAATATTTCTTTTGGATTTTATACTCTTTTGCTGCAATTGTACAAAAATACCATAAAACAAGGACTGCGTCTGCAGTGTTATTCCAGTTTAATGTTGAGGAAATGTATGTATCTGGGGGAAAATTATGATTATTGAATGTCAAAGGGGAGGAGTTAAGAATCATTTTTAAATTAATTAATTAATTGATTAATTAATGATTATTTCTAAACTATAATGTATATACAATCCAGTTCATCCTTTAGGCACCTCAGTGTTCAGGGCATGGACAAAATTGAATTATCTCCTTTCTTGGGTCCATGAGATGGCCTCCTCTGTGGAACAGCAGAGGACAGTTCTCTCTACACTCTCTATAAATCTCATGGCTTTTCAAGTATGACAGATATACTGATGACATCTAGCTCTATCTTTCTACTCTAATACCTTTTTCTTCAAAAAAAAGTTGCATATCTCCAAATTCCTCTTCTATTTCTGCTTAATCTCTGCATACTGCTAAATAATAATAATAATAATAATAATAATAATAATAATTTATAGCCCGCCTCTTTGAACAAACAATCGGGGCGGGTTACAACAGAGTTAAAACAGTACAAAATTAAAAACAATCTCATCCCACCCCAAATTACATAGCAAATTAACAGTTACAGTAAAAAAAAAATAACAGTACAAATGTATATCAAACACAATACAAAATACATACAAATGGCATAACAAATCAAAGTACAAATTAATTCCTTCACCACCACCCCATCCTAATCCTGAAATAAAACAACAATTAAGTAATTTACAGTCTCTTCTGCTTGCAGGTTTTATGGTGGTAAGTGCTGGTCTCAGTGAAGCCAGTGAAGCTCTGAAAGCATGCATCATGTATTTTGTACATTTTGGTTGGCCCAGCAAAGCTGTCCTGTTTTGTAGATTCTGGATGTTATTGTACTTTACTGTATGGCCAACATGGCTACCTCTGGATATGTTTTCTTGGTGTAAAAGTTATCTTTACCCTCTTTTCAGTTACAGTAAATTGGTGGTTCAGTTATGCCACCAACCAATGTCTTAAGAACAACTTCATTTTTCCTTCCCGACTGATGAGCCCTAGTGCTTCATAAAATTGTTCGTTGAATTATTTCTCTGTACATAATTTTGCATTAATTATTGTTTTATTATCTAGTTTGTGCAGTGACTTGATATTTTATATAAATAATCTCTGTAGCTTAATGTCTTCTAAACGTTTTGCCAAAACCCTTCCTTTCTCTATCTTTTAATGAACTTTAATGGTTTTAATTCTATGGAGCATTTACCTGCTTTTAAAATATTTTTATGTATTTTTACATTTCTTTATGTTTCTAAACTGTTGTGGTTTTAATATTGTGTAAACAACTTTGAACCTCAATGGGGCTTTCTAGATTGGCAAAAAGAAGTGTGTTCATGGCTGCATGAAAGTCTAGCCTTTAGATGAGAAAAGGGGAAAGTGTGCCATGAAAATGCTTTTTTTTTTGCATTTTAGGGGAGAAGAAGCGCCTTTAAAAAGGTGCTGGTTTTCCCAGCTTCTTTTTTAAAAACTGCAGAACAGCGTAGCTCCATCTAAAGGCTGTGATGCAACTGCTAAGCATTAAGGAAAAGGCAACTTCATGTCACACTTTCCTGCCAATCTAGAAAGCCCCAAAATTGGGTAAATGCTGGGCTGTAAATGAATGAATGAATGATGATGATGGCCAGATTCTTATAAAAATAGCAATTAATAAAATTAATTCTGTTACTAATCTTATATTTATTTTTCTCTCCAACTGGAGTACTTGCTTACTATCATTATTTGCTCTAACTGGGATTTTTAATACATGTGCATTTTGCATTTGGTTTTCTTACAGCATCTTTTACTTAGCCAATACATTCTAAACCAGTTAGATGAATTTTACTTTATATGGAAATCCAGTTACTTTCTTTATAAAAAATCAGATAAAGTTGTTGTGTCCTAGCGTTAATAACCCCCATATTGCTTTGCATCTGTTTTGATAGCTGCACTGAGAGATTAATGAGAATCTATATTTTGCCAAGAGGAAGGAAGAAAATATTGTTGCTAGTCAACTTGCATATGTTTTATGTATGTGTAAAATGCACTATAGGATTATTAATCTGCTTTGCAGGTTCACAATGAGTTGTTTTTATTGTTATGTGCCTTCAAGTCGACTCTGGACTTTATTACACAGGCTGCTAAGATGCCACAATCATGTTAGTATAAGAAACATAAACATGCTGGTTTGGAGACAGTCATTTTCACGCAGCTCTTCAAAAGTGCCACGATGCTGCAATAGTCCCAAGTTTTTTCTTCTGCATGCTGGCCCACCCCACCTTCCTGCCCCAAGCCCTTTGCAGCTTGCCTTTTGGCCTGTATTTTTTAAACCCTTTTTATTTTCAACTGTACAATCACAGCAATTTAGTAAAAAAAGAAAAGAAAAACAGCCTGCTTGGGAGTCGTGAGGGGGGGGTAAAGAGAGGAGGGGAGGAGCAGAATTACACCCACTCAGACCACATTACTGCCGGCATGTCAGAACTGCAGCAGGAGGAACTTATCACACTTTAATCAATAGTGGAAAAACTGTACAATTGGAAGGCATTGATGGGCTTTCCCCATCATTGAAAAGGAAGACTTAAGAAATTGATGGAAGATAAAGTAGGTGCAGGACAGACACTGCTATTCTGCTGTAATTCTTCTCTGGAAACCTCATGTGATAATGTCCTTGGGTTCTCTTGGCAAGATTTATTCAGTGGAGGACACAGGCGGTTTAAAATGTTGATAACAGCCAATGGGAGTGAAGCTAGAAAAGATGGGGGCTGCTCCCAGGAGCGGGTATAAATAGAGAGATGGACCTGGGTGTTAGGGGAGAGTGTCATTGTACCTTGAGGGCTTAGCAGCTGAGGAGGCTAAGGGAGACTGCTATGAGGTGCAGTTAGATGGAGTTTAATCACCCAAGTTAGGGACTAGGGGAGTCCGGAGTTAAAGTGTATGTGTTAATATCCTGTGGGATATGATGGGAAAGCCCATCAGTGCCTCCCAGTCATACTGTTTTTCCACTATTGATTCGTGTGTGATAAGTTCCTTCTGCTGCAGTTCCGACATGCTTGCAGTAATATGGTCTGAGCAGATGCAATTCTGTTCGTCTGCTGCTCCAAGCGATAATATATACACACACACACACATAAACACACACACATACATATAGCTAGGAGGTGGTAGAGATTATTAAAGCCATCTGAAGAACAGATGAAATAAATAGTAGGAAACTGAGGGAGTTCAGTTAGAGTGCCTGCCAATGTAACAGTTAACCAGAAGGGTTAAGAGATACGGAAGCTAAACAATGGTTCTGTAAGAACTAAGACTGTAAGGGAACATTTATAAAATCAAGTGAAAGAAATTGTTAAACTTTGTAAATACTGAAGCAGTTTATACACATATCAAGGTTGAATAACATCCTACAAGAAGATACTGTATTCAGTCTTGCTTGTAAATAAAATTTGTTCCTTTGTTTCAACAAGTAGTTGCCTGAAGTGTGCTTACAGATAACATTATCCACGCTACAAACATAATGAAAATGCTACCAAAAATGTTACTCTTTAGGGCACTTCAGATAGTGGGTGTGTAGTTATCAACTGATGATTGGTATCAAGCTGTTGGGATTTTAAAACCCCAGAGTGCTGGCAGTTGAAGAGAGTTCTAGTGTGGGAGTCATTGGTGAGAGATCTGAGTTCGAGGATATCCACACAGACTTGGTGACACGCAGTATAAAGGGGTTTAAGAGATTTGGCAGTGACACATTGTCACCCTGTCACATATGTGGTGGCAGCTGGTGAGATAGTAGTAGTGATCTCTACCTAATTGGTAGCAGCTGGTGAAGTACTTGCTAAGCTGTCACACCTTTCTCTGTGGCTGAGCAGGGGTTTGAATGTGTGTCTCCCACAGTCCTAGTCCCATACAAAAAACCTACATAGTTTTGTGGGGTTTTTGGGCTATGAGGCCATATTCTAGAAGAGTGTATTCCTCTTCTAGAACATGGCCTCACAGCTTGAAAAACCCACAAAAAAGCTATGGATGCCAGCCGTGAAAGCCTTCGACTTCACATTAAAACAACTACACTATGCTGGTCAGTTACCTACAATCAAATTCAATTCTTGTCTTGCTTTTTAAAAGTAATACTACCGGAATGGCTTTGTAAAAAATAGGCTCTTGCTCCGGTAGAAATGGAGACTACACAGATTGATCACTTGTAGGGAAGTAACCCCATTCTCCGAGGAAGCATTGAGTAATTTTAGCAATTTCCCCCCCACTGTGAGAAAGTCTTCAGAAACTGACTGTGCACATTTCCAGATTTATTCTGTGAAAAAAAAGTCAGACATGGAACATGTGTTGCATAGTAAACAGCCTTGTCTGTGGAGGAAATGGCATTTTCTGTGCAGAATATATTTATTTTATATTATTGTCTTCCATGCAGAAAATATATTATTTCTTGTGCAGAAAATATAGATATTGCACAGACTTAGGAGGTTATCGCACTATACCGTTAAAGCATTGCTATTCCACTTTAACTGCTCTGACTGTCTCCTATTGCATTTTAGGATTTGTAGTATAGTGAAGCCTAAGCGCTCTCTGGTTGAATATTCTAAATATCCCTCCCTAAACTGCAAATCTCAACATGCAACAGGAGGCAGCCAGAGCAGTTAAAGTGGAATAGAAACGCTTTAAGCGTGTAGTGCGATAATCTCATTAATCCAGAACTATGAAGATTCTCATCATTCCAGGATTCTCCTCAACAGGGTTTCCCTCACTTGAGAAACATGTTTTTCAGTCTTTCCCCTGTATATTTTAAAATATTCTTTCCATTCCCAATAACTTGACACTATATAGAATACCGAGGTAGATAGATATTTTAGCAGGAGCACACTTCCAAAGGCAACAATGTTATTTCTTCTTTCATGGGAAGAGAAGGCAACCCAATTAACAACCTTGTTACGGTTGCTGTGATATTTACCATTTGATGTATGGATAGTATTTTAAAAAACACATGGTGCTCAAGTTAGTTATGTGTTTGGTTATGCCCCGAAAGGATTGCTTTGTCCTTTGTGAAGAGAGAGAACTACTGTGTTTCCCCGGAAATAAGACAGTGTCTTATATTAATTTTTGCTCCCAAAGATGCACTGGGTCTTATTTTCAGGGGATGTCTTATTTTTCCATGAAGAAGAATTCACATTTATTGTCAAACAAAAAAAAATGGGCATGCCTCCTTTTGGGGGAGGCCTTATATTTAGCAATTCAGCAAAACCTCTACTAGGTCTTATTTTCTGAGGATGTCTTATTTTAGGGGAAACAGGGTATGTACTTCACAGTCAGGTCAGCAAAATGAAAAGATGATCTCTCCTCCTCCACCCCATGATCTTTTTTGAGTGGATTCGAGACAAACTGAAGTAACTGGATTACTTCAAACAGCCTTCCGGTTGGTTTAGGAGGAAGTCAGTGACAGACCATTTTGCACTATCAACATCCCCATCTGATCATCCTGTTTACTAGCGGTGTACTACTAGCAATGTTAGTATCTCAGTGGCATTCAGTCATATATTCTTGATCTTATAGATGAATTTTGAATTGAGTACTATTCCAACTCTATGATTCTATGATTCTATGATTCTATGAGACAGAGGACCCATTCACACTACACTAAGATTATATTCCACTATAGCTACCATAGCAACATCCTATGGAATCCTGGGGCTTGTAGTTTGGCAACAGTTCTGAATGCCATTCCCTAAATTGCCAGGCTCAGGATTCTACGGGTTGTTGCCATGACAGTTAAAGTGGAATATAGTGCTATAATTGTGTAGTGTGAATGGGCTCCAGAAGTACTTACAGTCACTTGCATTATTCATTGAAGTACTTTTTCTTTTTTCAGATGGAGGAATAAGCAATGAGAGCTGCCCACTAACTTCCTGATGTAATATGAGAATCCGCCTTTAGATTGTGACTATTTCTGTTTCTATCAAAGAACTATATTGTCCCATGTGACCCCTTCCACAGCAGTGGAAAGTGGAGGGCAGCGTTCTTGTATTCATGTTTTAAAAAACTTAACAGAAGCTATAGCTCTTCAGACACAGACAGCTGTACTGTCAGGCTCATTTATCTGATAAAAAATGTACGTTGAAACACTGAGAAACTGAGGTTTAGCCACTTTTGGTTCTTCTTTTAAAAAAGAATGGTGCAGAGTGGTAAAAAAGGGTAGTATTGATTGAATGATTTAAATATTTATACACAATCCTATAACCAAAAATATTTATACACAATCCTATAACCGTGTGACAAAAGACAGGCAATAAAACACTGGACAGTTTAAAACAATTAAACCATCTTTTTTTCCCCCTTACAATGACAAAGACTTTAAAAGTCACATTTATGATTGTAACATGACGAAGAATTAACTTCACTGTAATTGGCTTCAGGGACTTCTTTGGAGGCTTTTAAACAGAAGCTGGATGACCATCTATCAGGAGTGCTTTGATTGTGTATTCCTGCATGGCAGGGGGTTGGACATGATGGCCCTAGAGGTCACTTTCATCTCTGTGATTCTATGATATTACTTTTATAGTTGCGGAGGGAATGCATGGCTTCATTACTTACGTATGTTTTGTACCGCATGCTAACAGCTTGAAGCCATACATGTCTTTTTTCAGAGCTTGGAAATAATGGTTTACAAATACTGTACAGCTGGAATGAAATTACCTCTCTTTTTTTGGTAGCAAAGGCATAATTGTTGCATTCCAAAAGTAACACAATGATTGGAAACAAATTTCTCTTACTGGTTTAAATGGTTACTCTTCTAGACATTTTTAAAAAGACAGGAATTTTATAGTTTTATGTTATTCTCTTTTCAATTCTAAGGATTTTAAAAATTTGTTCATTGATCTAGTAATGAAAATATAATTAGAAAGGCAACAGTAGCAATGAATCACTTGTTAAGAGCTACATTGTGTGGCAGGAATAAATTGCGTTCAAGACATTTATTTTCAAATTCTGATTTTTAAAAGCAAGATTTTTTTTTTTTTTGCAAAAATGGCAAATACCAAAAAATGGTAACTAAGAATTCAGTAGAATTTAACTAGTTATTTTAAAAGTAGGTTTCCAAGCCTTGGTGCATAGATCTACCACAGCCAAATGGTACAATAAGACTGGCATATACACTGGCACATTATGCTTTTGTATATATACCACGAAGTTTCCTCCATATTCATAGAAGGGGACCATGCTGGGAACCAGGAGATCCTGTTGGATTTAGATAAACAACAGAGGTTCAAGATGCACTGGGCACTATGAAAAATAGGGATTTGCCAACTATATTTGCTTCACTGTATCCTAATGTGGTAATATCTGTGGTTAATCCCACTTCTGTGAATTCTGCACTATCACAGAATCAAGCTCTGAAAGAGAACATGCGGCACAATGTGGACTGGGAGAAATCAGTTTTTTTTATAAAGGCAGGATATCAGTTATTCTTAAACAAGACAGTTTGGAGACACAAATTCTAGCAAGAAATCTCCACTGAATGCCTTTTTGCTTCAGCATAGGAAAAAGAGCACCAACATTCATATATCAGCAGGTGAGAAAAAGAGGTGGATAACAGCAACCAACTGGCAGTACAGAATTTCTTCATAGATTTCTTAATAAATAAACCACGTTGGATGAAGATAAATTGAGCAACACTATTTTTATTTTCACAGGTTTTTAAAAGATTCTGGGTGCCTAAAAACAGAACACAAGGAAAATCAGAGACTAGTACCATCACAAAATATATTCAATGTACTTTGAAATACCAATTCTGGCACATTTTTATGTTTGAAATCTGATGTTTGACTGTATTTTTGAGCCGTAATTATCAACATTCTCACCCAGAATGATAGTCCTTCGATGGGGTTGCATGGGACTTCTGGTACATAAGTGGAACCTCTTTGTGAGATCATTTCCTAGTTTTGGTGCCTTCATCTTTTAAACACACTGCCATCATTTAGAAAAAGGCGGACAACTGGAAGATGGAAACACATTCCAAAGCCAAAGAACTGGCTCAGGGTATGAATTTTACCATCTCCCCGCTCCTACACTTAGTTTGTCATACTCAAAGAAGATGCATTGTTTACCACTTTGGGTTGCTTTTATTGCAGGTGAGTAATCTGTCTGCTCAATGAACTCCTAGTGGAAGTATTCAGTAAGATTTTCTTTTGTGGAGATTCTTTAGACACATTACATTCAAAATGCAGCAAGGAAACATAACACTCGAGTGAATGCCGACTTTTCTCCATCCAGTTCAATTATTTTGGTTTGGACCTCGAATCCCTGGGTGGCTTGGAACAAGATACCATTTGGATCATCCGCTTTCATGTACTCCAGTGTACATGAAAAACTTAAGAGGAGGTCATGCTCAATAGTGCCCTTCTTACTATCTGAAACTGAAGTAGGATGGTCACGTTGATCCTAAGAGAGGCCTGCCAGGTACTCTTGAGATGTGAGCCATTTGCTATGTAAGATGCATTGCTAAAGATAGTTCTTGGTATTGGTTCTTCAGAAGATACCACTTGGTGTTGGCTCTACATATTTTAAGTTTTATCTGGCTTTGATTTCTGTTTGTTTTGGTTTTAGTGTTTTGTTTTAAAATAATGTCTCGGCTATCGTGAGTTTTTCCAGCTATGAGCTGAGATGGAAGTATCCAAGGTGATGCATCAAATATGGTCAGGAATGCTTCAGATTTTACTTTCTTATAGGCCAATGTGTCACAAAGTCGTTACAGAATTATTCAGTGACTTGTTAGTTGCAGATTCGACTCCCCTGGCAAGTTGTTTTGCGGTGTGGCTTTTAAGATGCCTTTGATGTTTTCCATATTCAAGAATAAACCACAAGGTTGCTCAACAGGAAGGGCAAAGGATGAAGATTTGATGTGATTCAAACTGTGCAGGAAGAAATTAAAGCCCAACAGCTTTGAAAGATGGATGCCTCTCAGCAGGAACTGAAAGAAGAATTACATGTAAGAACAGAAAACTGAGATAGGTTGCTAGGAAACTGATAAATGAACTGGAAGATAGGTTGAGAGGAAAAATTGAACAACAGATGGAACCTGCCTTTAGTGTCACAAAGACTGACAGTCATTCCCATGTAAAATGGGAGGGGTGTGAAATGTCACAACTAAGCAATATGGTAGTGGATTACCTCTTCCCGTGTCCTGTCTAACATTGTCTGACGATATGTTGCTGTTCTTGCCATTTATAAATGAAAAAATAAACAGAAACAGAACGAAACATGAAGATATTGTGGTGCCTACTGAAGAGGAAAGAAAAACTTATACTGTATGGCTTTACTGGATTAAAGAAAAATGTTTCCATCTCTTTAGAATTATGTCCCTTAGTTTTCAGGGACTTTCCTAAAAACAAAGGGGCTCCACAGACCGCCCCTAAAGGGTGACCTGCAGTTGCCCCTTTCAGCATCAGAAACGCATTCCACGGTGCCATTCTGGCTTTTCTGTGGCGCAAGAAGGAGTTGCAAAAAGTGGCTCCTTTCTGTGCTGTGGAAAAGGCGCTGTAGCCACTGGCACTGTGATTTTTCGGTGCTCCTTTGGCACTGCATCATCTGGACACAGCACCAGAGGAGCACTGTGATGCCGGCATGCCCGCTGCCTGATGCAGAGGGCAGCGTCATGCCAGCATGGGGGCGGAGTTGAGGCATACGTCTTGCTGACACCACGCCCCCACTCTGCCCCATGAGGGCCTACACTCAGCATATCTACTTGACAGCAAGGAATGGGGAAGAGATTGTTTATATGAAAGGAGACTATAGATGGCCAGACTCTTGGACTGAATGATAACCAAAGCTTTCACCAGAAGCATTACCTGAATTAGTGAATTAAGATGGCCAATCATTAAAAGATTTTTAATTTTTTTAAAATTAAAACATATAATAACACTACAAGCAATACAAACAATATAACAGTTTACCATATAACAAATGTCCATCCATACTTCTCATACGTAACAGTCTTCCTTACAATAACAATAACATGACTTCCTACCATCCGTCTTCCACCAATTCATTTCATATTTTCCCAATTCCCTCTGTCAATAGCTGTATCTCTATTGATTCCCATAATGTCTTTAACATTTTCTAGTAATCTTTTGGACATTATGTCTGCCTCTATCATATCTAACAATTTCACTATCCATTCTCCATTTTGTACTTCCTTCTTTATTTTCCAGTATCTACTATATATTAACCTGGCTGCTGCCATCATATAAAAGATCATGTTTTACCATGTTTCCTTTCCTCATTTTGTTCCATCATGTTCAAAAGTAAAGTTTCTGGACTAAATTTCAAATGTATACTCAATATTTCTTTTATACCACCATGAATATCATTCCAAAATTTATTCGCTGCAACACATTTCCACCATAAATGGAAAAAAAAGGTTCCTTTTTCCTTTTCACATTTCCAACACAGATTTTGTCCATTACCATATATCTTGCATATTTTATCTGGAGAAAGATGCCAATATGATTTTATAGAGACTTTCTCTTATATCTTGGCTTCGTGTATACTTTAGTCTTATTTTCCATGATTTCTCCTATTGGGCTAATTCTAATGCTTTCCCACAATCTTTTGCCCACTTAGTCATATTTTCTTTTATTATATCTTCTTCCAGAAAATATTCCAATAATTTTTATACAACCATGGAAAGAATTATTTTTGTGGCTTGAAACTGTAGGCCTGCATTCTAAACATTTTGAAACTATATAATTTGAAGCTAAAATGGTTAGTCAATAGTTATAAAAATCTAATGGATAATGTGTCTGCTCTAGTTGGGTCTAGTAGTTGATTTTAGGACACAGTCTATTTAAACAGTGAATACTAAGATATAGCTCTGTTAGTCTGTAGAATCAGTATGTAGAGAGATCTTGTAGCTCCTTTGAAACTGACTGAAATGAAGAAGTTGGTAGCATGAGCTGTAGTCTACGAAAGGTGCTACAAGATGTCTCTACGTAAACACTAGCCCCATTCAGACTAGCCCATTTGCCCTGGTTAGACCTGGATGAGATCGTGCATGGCATTACCGAATCTCTCTGGAAAGAAGTTCATACTACCTTTTGCCCCCATTGATGCTTTCCGGTGCATTTTACCCCAACAAAGTTCATACACGCAAAAGTAACGATTAAAGATGGAGCCTCTTGGTTGTCAATCAAATGATGTCATGGTGACGTCTGATGCATCCATTGGCCGCGCGAGCTGCTTGGTTTTTTTAAAAATACTTTTTAATATTTGACAGCTTATGCGCATGGAGCATAGGGCTGGGAGCGGTGTGGATTGAGGGGATCCTGTCCCCTCCTCCTCCCAGTCCTTTTTAAATTATTATTTATTATATGTTTTAATATTTTTTATTTTATTTTATTTTATTGTGTTTTATTTCATTTATTATTTTATTGTATTTTTTATTTTATTTATTTATTAAATATTTTATTATATTTTATTGTATTTTATTAATTATTTATTGTATTATTTTATTTTATAGTTATTTATTATTTATTTTATTGTATTTTATGGTATTTTATTTATTAGTAATTTTATTGTATTTTATGGTATTTTATTTTAGTATTTTTATATATATATATATATATATATATATATTTAATTATTTTTTCAGTTTGACAGTTCATTCGCATTCTAGAGGCTTTTTCCCCATCCGGTTTTATGAATGGGGAAGAGGGGAAACCCCTGTCCATATATGGATTGGGGGTTCCCTTTCAAATGTTTAAAGGGCCCCATTCATTCCCCTCCAGTTTAAAGATTCTAAAGGGATGGAAACTGAAAGATGGTCATACACTTACTTTCCCTCTGTTCTCTCCCAAAGGCAAACAGTAATGCAGTAAGGCGAGTACAGCCTAGAATAGGTAAAGAGATAGTAAAGGAATGCTAAATGCTAAATATTTCCATTCTGGAAAGTAAGTAATCATACATCCTCCAGTTTTGAAACAATGGCAGTTTGACATCAGGCTGTAATGGTCCACAGTATCAGAGACTGGAAGGCACCTCTCATCTTTACTTGGGGTCAAAGTCCAGACGGAACCACAATTGCAAATATGCCCCTATCTAGAATCTCCTTGTTGAGAATATATGCAATCTGAATTTCCTTGCTTTTAGGGATACAGTACTACAACCTTAATTCTGGCTTTAAGCTAACTTTTTTCTCTTTAAAAGAGCAAAAACTAAAGTAGACCTTTAATTTTGGGGGAGAGGATCCAATCAAAACAGATTGTAGGGCAGGACTCCTGGGGGGCATGAGAGTTGCTTAAGGAGGGGTGAGAGTTGGAGGCCCTGATGCCTCCTCCTCTTCCTCTTCCCAGACTTTTTGTGGATAAAATTTACACATGTGTTGAGTTAAATGCTGAATAAAATAATTCAAACGTTTCTCATTTGAATGATGTTAAAATATGAATATCCATGAATGTGCAGATGAAAATACACACACTAAATAAACAAAATATTTTTGTTCATATACTATGTTGAGTGGAGGTGCATGACATCCACATGTAGATGTAAATGTAAAGGGGTATTCCAGGGGTAAAAGGTTTCAGGACCAATGGATTAAAGTACAAGTACAAGAAGTAAAAAAAGGGCTTATTTTTTGAGTTAACATCGGGGTGGAGGGCTGTGATTTCAGTTTCCTTGCTTTTAGGAGTATTGCTCCAAGGATAGCTTTTGTTTTAAAAGGAAGGGCTATATTTGGGGGAAATTCTGATCTTTCTGAAATGTTAAGAAATCATAAGAGAAAAACCATAATAGTGTCTTTGGCCATAATAATAAAGCAGCCAGCTAAACTACAACATAATTTATATTTGATGTAAAAAGCAGACTTCTCCCAGCTAGAACTAGAACAACTAAGGAAATCATCCTCACTCACAAAGAAGAGGGAGCCGCTATTGGCATTTAAACCTGTCTTTTAAAAAGAGGGGTCTCCATACTACTGGGTGTTACTCATAAACAAACCTCTCACGATGGACTCATATGTTCCCCTGAGGTTTCTCCTAGAAAATACATTACAGGATCAGATTTGATGTTTTCCATCAAAAGCTAGTTCTGTCTAAGGACAGTCATACTTTTTACCCCATAATTATCACTTTAGATTCTTCGCTTGGGTAAAAAGTATGATAAGCTGCTTTTATAAGGTGGCTGGACAGAGAGATAGAACTAGGGTGCTCAGCCTGAGGAGAATGGGTCAGGGGACACAATAGGGGAAAACAGCACAGAATAAGTAAAGAGGTAATACAGGAATACCTGCTTAATCTAAATGAATTTAAGTTTTCGGGACTGGATGAACTACATCTAAAGGTATTAAAAGAACTGGCAATTGGCAATAGTTTTTGAGAATTCCTGGAGAACAAAAGAAGTCCCAGCAGACTGGAGGGCAAACATCTCCATCTTAAAAAAAAAAAAAAAGGGGGGGGGAAGGATCTCAACAATTTTCACCCAGACAGTCTGATATCAATACCAGGAAAGATTCTAGAGTAGATCATTAAACAGAGAGTCTGTGAACATTTAGAAGGGAATGGCATAATCACAAAAAGTCAAGATGGGGTTCTGAAAAACAAGTCATGCCAGACTAATCTGATCTCGCTCTCTCTCTCTTTTGATAAAATGATCAGCTTGGTACATGAAGGGAATGTTGTGGATATACCATATCTTAATTTCAGTAAGGCCTTTGACAAGGTCCCCCATGATATGCTTTCAAACAGGCTAGTAAAATGTGGGCTAGACAATGCAACTGTTAAGTGGATTTGTAACTGGTTGACTGGCCGCACCTAAAGGGTGCTCAGCAATGGCTCCTTTTCATTTTGGAGAGATGCGACCAGTGGGGTCCCACAGGGTTCTGTCCCTGGCCCAGTGCTATTCAAAATCTTTATCAATCACTTAAATGAAAGAATAGAGGGGTCTGCTTATCAAATTTGCAGATGACACCAAATTAGGAGAAGTAGCTACTACGCTAGAGGAGAAGATCAAAATTCAAAATGGCCTGAATAGATTAGAAAGCTGGGCCAAAACTAACAAAATAAATTTTAACAGGGAGAAATGTAAGGTACTGCACTTAGGCAGGAAAATGCATAGATATAGGATAGGAGACACCTGGCTTAACGACAGTACATGTGAAAGGGATCTAGGAGTCCTAGTAGACCACAGGTTTACAGTAGACAACAGTGTGATGCAGCAGCTAAAAAGGCCAATGTGATTCTAAGCTGTATCAATAGAAGTATAGTGTCTAGATCAAGGGATGTAATAGTGCTACTCTATTCTACTTCCAGGCCTCACCTGGAGTACTGTGTCCAGTTCTGGGCACCACAGTACAAAAAGGATGTGGACAAGCTGGAGTGTGTCCTGAGGAGGGCAACCAAAATGGTGAAGAGTCTAGAAACCATGCTCTATTAGAAGCAACTTAGGGAACTGGGTATGTTTAGCCTGGAGAAGAGAGGTGATATGATAGCCCTGTTTAAATATTTACCTGGAGAGGGATGTCATATTGAGGACGAAGCAAGCTTGTTTTCTGCTGCTCCAGAAAATAGGACCTGGAGCAATGGATTCAAACTACAGGAAAAGAGATTCCACCTCAATGTTAGGAAGAAGTTCCTGACAGTAAAAGCTGCTTGAAAGTGGAATACACTGCCATGGTGTGCAATAGAACCTCCTTCTTTGGAGGTTTTTAAACAGAGGGTGGATGGCCATCTATCAGGAGTGCTTTGATTGTGTTTTCCTGCATGGCACGGGTTGGATTGGATGGCTCTTGTGCTTTCTTCCAACTCTATGATTCTATAATTCTACAGCATCAGTGAACAAAAACAACATGGCTCAAATGATCAAAAATGTAATGAGGAAAACAAATAGAAGTAATAAAAGCAAATTAAACAATACACACATTTCATAAAGATTAACTCTAGATGTTATACGTCCAAATAGAGAATATAGGATTGTCTATTAAGGATGTAAATTCTTCTGCTGAAATCCATTGAGTTTAAAGATTCTGGAATAATTTGCGTACATTTTGGTTCTATATTAAATGCCATCATTGCATGATTGCATTTACTTGTTTGCTCCATCGTCTGATACCGTGATGCATGTGACTATATTTAGTACATAACTTATATGAATAATAGGATGACACACTATATCAGTGCCTGCATATTTATAGAAGTCATTGTCACCATGGCTCCAATGATGGGAGAAATGGTCACATACCTGATTGCAGGCAGTACAGTAGTAGACGTGGCAACGTCTCAGGCCTTGGTGGTACATATCTTTCCCATTCTTTCCATTCGATATGGGATCCTTGCGCTAATACATGCAGAATGACACCAGGTTCTCCACAAAAACCAGAGAAGGTCAGTCACCTTTTGCTTTGGCCTGCATTGTGTGCAGATAGGAGCAGGGTAGGTGGAAGGATGTGTGTTAACAGAGCCTCGCCACAGTCGCAAAGTATCTGTGAAGTTCTAGGCCCTCTGATATGGAGGGATCAGATGAGAAAGGCTCTGTGTAGCTATCTAGAAATACTATACATAGAACATATTTACTCCTGCTTGCACAAACCCCCACTCCTGCTCCCACAAACAAAGATGAACTGTAACAGTCATGTTGCCATTATTTAATAGACATGAATTAGTAAAAAAAAGTTGTAATTTTATTGTTGCATAGGCCATCACAATTTAGTACATAAAAATACAAGATAATTATTAAAATACAAATTAGTGTAGTTTATTTTGTCATATATAGTAATCAAACAACACTCATACAAAGGAAAACTAGATGACGCTCATAACAAATGCTCCCTTCCAATACAAAAAGCATAGTAACCCTCCTACATGTCAAAAGTACTAGAAGGTAGCAGACCATTCTTACTACCCTATTTCACAAAAATTTTCTACCAACTCAAATAAATTTTGCACCCCTGCTTAGTAATAAAAATAATGTTGCCTAGAAAATATTGCTCTCTATATAGGGATCTTTTTGACAAAGATCTGAAGATATGGGCAAGAAATTTGGGTGTGTGTGTGTGTGATTTTATAATGAGCAGCTTAACTAATAGCAATAACAAGAATAATCATTTTTATACCCACCTTTCTCCTCCAAAATGATTCTCAGGACACCTTGCAAATTAAAATAAGTACAATGCAACTGAAAACTTGCAAAGGATAACCATTAAAATAAAATTAAACAATTAACAATATTGAAATAATTTAAAACATTACTAATAAAAATGATAAAAAGCCATTTGAAATGATAGAATATGTCTTCAGTTTTACTAAATCCAGAGATACAAAATCTTTGGTGAGATGGTATATTTTTAAACCACCCATCCAAAAAAGCAATAAGTATATACCGGCTCCATAAAGTTGTAAATAGTTTTCTTAAAGGCACTATATCAAGAAAAGTACAGTATTATTCAGAGCTGTCTGTTTATATACTGGATAAAAACAGATTCTTACTGGATAAAAATAGATGTGTAAAGAAAGAGAGATGTGTAAAGGTAGATACATTTGATTCCAATATACATGTAGTTCTTACAGAATTTACACAAGAACTTTGTGTGGAGGTCACCATTTATACAAGTCAGGAACCAGTCATACAAGCCAGCTTGAGCCAAAATAAGGCAAATGCAATATGAGAACAGATTTCTATGGAAAACGATCCTGTCTTAGCCCTCAAAGAAAGATGCGAAATAGATGCTTTGAATGACGTGTGACAGAAATCTCATAAAAATACAGTTGCCTCTCTGTTTTTGGGGGGATCTGTTCCAGATCCCCCCCTGAGAAAATGAAAAGCTGCCAATCTTAAAGCCTCATGGCTTGAATGGCGGCATGAGCCTGGAGGCATCCATGTGCCCATTTTGTTCCCCTCCGTTCGCTGCAAGCAAACAGGCAAGGGACGCAGACTCCAAGTCCATCAAAACAGAGGGGCGACGGTAATTCTTCACCATGTCCTGATGTACCATCATATTTCTGTATGTCCAACGTACTTCCATCAGTTGTGGAAGTCATCTTCAAAAATATCTCAAGTGCTGCTACAGCTAGATTCTCCCTTGAAATTTAGAAAAAAATGCATCGGAGACTGTAAGGAATTGCCAGGATTTCAGCTTCCAGGTGTACCTTCTTTGACAGGTGAACAGATGATCTAAATCTCAAATATCTAAAATTATAGTTTTTTGTAGGGCTTTGGGGCTATGTGGCCATGTTCTAGAAGAGTTCCTTTCTGACGTTTCGCCAGCATCTGTGGCTGGCATCTTCAGAGAATCTAAAATTATGTTTCTCTTCAGTGGTTTTATGGCCCAGCTTCAATGAATGAATTTTCCTACTCTTTCCAAAGACCACAATTTTTTTTAGCTATTTAATAATTAATGCTCCTTTATACAGATGACACTCAGTTTAATAACTCTCATAACCCTATTAGAGTAGTAGAAAGCTATGATTGGCGCATAAAAGTATGGTAAGTTTTTATATCCAAGACTGGAACCAGAAAATAACTGAAGCTGCACAGTTCTTGTACAACGTTTTGATATAGAAGTTGAAGAGAAAGGGAGCTGCAGACATGTGTCTCATAAAATGAAAAACAACAACAATCCTCTCTTTCCAATCATTTTATGCATCACTGTACATCAATGGAACAGGCATTTGGAATAGACACACAGCAGAGCATGGCAGTGATGCAGTTCAAGAGCAACATTATAAATGTACTCTATCATGCAAAATTAGCTTATGGTTTAAGAAGAGTATGGGGATGCAATCTCTATTCCCACAGGAGATACTGTAGGAATTCAGAATAAAGTCATATTTGTATTCTTTCCTCATTTCTTCTGTATTTCATTTGTATTCTAAAGCCCTACTAATTTAGATTGGTCCCCTAAGCTAGGTTCTTCAAGACAAAAACCTAGATGCTGCTGGGAAATACTGGACAGCAGTTAAAATAGGTAATTTCTTCCACACCACCATGAGGGTATAGAATATTCATGTGATAAGTACAGATTTATTGCATTCCCAGATGTGAGCTGCTGCATGTCATTTCGTTATGTCTAGAGAATTTTGAGTTCAGACTGGGATATGCTCTTAAACAAATGCAGGTTACTGAAGCAGGATCTCAGTGATGTAACATGGTGAATTTAAGTCCTATCTCAGATTAAGATGCTCAGGAAATGTAAAATTCAGCATCATCGTGGTATGTTAGTAAACTATATTTTGCTTTGGTCAGACCACACCTGGAATATTGTGTCCACTTGTGGTCACCACTATTCAAGAAAGATGTTGACAAGCTAGAACGTGTCCAGAGAAAGGTGGCCAAAATGGTGAAATGTCTGGAAATCATGCCCTATGTGGAGCGGCTTAGGGAGCTGGGCATGTTTAGCCCAGAGAAGAGGAGGTTAAGGGGTGGCATGATATCCATGTTTAAATATTTGAAGAGATGTCGTATGGAGCAATGGAGGGAGAAAGCTTGTTTTCTGCAGCTCCAGAGACTGGGACATGGAGTAATGGATTCAAGCTACAGGAAAAGAGACGCCACCTAAACTTTAGGAAGAAATTTCTTACAGTAAGAGCTGTTTGACAATGGAACATGCTGCCTTGGAGAGTGGTGGAATCTCCTTTGAAGGTTTTTGAAACAGAGACTGGATGGCCATTCAGGAGTGCTTTGAATGTGTATTCCTGCACTGCAAGGGGTTGGATTGGGTGAACTATCTTCCAACTCAATTATTCTATCTTTTTGTTTCAACATGCCTTTGATTTTCAGTAGGTTGTGCACAGAGCTTTTTAATAGACTGTGCTGGGGTTTGATTGTTACATTTTAAACATGTTTGTAAATGATTTAAACAGTTTTTAGTTTAATTTTAGTAGTATTGTCTATATATATATATATATATATATATATATACATTTTTAAAAAAGTTTGCATTATACAGTCATTCCTCCATATTTGCGGGTTTGACATTCATGGCTTTGGTTATTCGCGGATGTAAATCTGAATCCCCTCTCACTCTGGAAAGACTTGGGAGAAGTGTCTCTGTGGCCTTTCCAGAGGAAGGGAGTGCTCCCTTCCCTTGAGTCCCTGATGTCATGCCCAGCCTGGAGGACGACTCAGAGGACTCAGAAGATGAGCCAGAGCCTCTGGGACCTGAGCCGGCCACTGGGGAGCCTGAGTCTGGTCCTAGCTCTGCTGTAGCAGAGTCTGTGGCCCCTCCAGAATTTCAGCAGCTATGTTTGCCTGAGGCTGAGGCTGTGGACATAGAGGAGGATCTACCTTTAGGGAGCATCAAGCTGAAAGAGATGCCCTTTGAAGATCATTGAGACTTTATCAAAAAAGCCTTCATAATCAGGCACACCTGAATGCCTGCTGTCTGCCTATTTAGCCAGCTAGAGCATGTGGGTCTCCTTGCCAGTGATTATCTGATCTTCCTGGAGGAAAAACTTTTAAGTTTATTGCGTTCTTGGCCCTGGAAAGTTTCGAGAACAGAACGCAAGGGGCCAGGAATGAGTGAGGGATGAGTGGGGGATGCATTTTACTGCACACACCGTCCGTCACTCAATGCTTTCCATTCCTATTCCATCCCAGATTCCATCCCAGGGAGGCGATTTTTTTGAGAACTGTTCTGAACAGTTCTCAGAAATCTCCTCCCTGGGACGAAATGGGAATGGAAAGCATCGAGTGAGGGACCAGGTGTGTGCAGTAAAATGTGTCTCCCACTCGTTCCAGCTCCATCCGTTTGTAATGCACAAGAAACGTTCCAGGGGTCTGTGCGATAAACTTATTTGTCTATTGATTGATATCCCAGAACCTTATCTGCCTTAACTTTTGTATCATCACTAGCAACAGCCTATATCTGGAGGCCAGCAGGTATCCATTCTCCATTGTATTACACTGATGAAAATAGTGTGGCTTTTTTCCCTTCCAATATTGGGCCTTGATTGCTGACACAATCGATCCAACTCCAGGGAGTCTTGGATGAAGCCGATTATCTAGACCCATTTCAAACCGGCTTCGGGACGGGCTACGGAGTTGAGACAGCCATGGTTGCCTTCGTCGATGATCTCCCTCTGGGCATCGACAGGGGAAGTGTGACCCTGCTAGTGCTCTTGGACATCTCAGCGACCTTGGATACTGTTGACCACGGTATCCTTCTGAAACGCCTGAGGGAGTTAGGCATAGGAGGCACTGCACTCCAATGGTTCTGTTCCTACCTCTCAGGTAGATTTCAGATGGTGAAGCTCGGAGACAGTTGCTCTCGTAAAAGAGAGCTGACATCTGGCATCCCCCAGGGTGCCATTCTGTCTCCCATGCTATTTAACATTTACATGAAACCACTGGGAGAGATCATCCGTAGACAAGGGGCGCGGTGTTATCAGTACGCTGATGACACCCAAATATGTCTCTGACAGAAGCTGTGACTAAGAATGGCATCTCTCCTCTGAATGCTTGCCTTGAGTTGGTAATGGGCTGGATGAGGGAAAACAAGCTCAGGGTGAATCCAGGGAAAATGGAGGTCTCGTGATAGGTACCCCAAATCCAGGGAAGGAGATTTATCAACCAGTCCTCGATGGGGTCACACTTCCCCTAAAGGACGAGATTCACATCTTGGGAGTCCTTCTGGACTCGTCTCTACAACTGACATCTAAGGTGGAGGCGATAGCCAGAAGTGCCTGGTATCAGCTTCGGTTGATACGCCAGCTGCGCCCCTACCTGGACAGAAAGGACCTTGAAGCAGTGGCACATGCACTGATAATCTCTTGTTTAAACTTCTTTAACACGCTCTACATAGGGCTACCTTTGTACCAAGCTTCAGTTGATTCAAAATGCAGCAGCCAGGTTACTTACAGGGGCATCCAGAATGGGTCACATTACCCCCATATTAAAATCATTACACTGGCTGCCGATCAGCTTCCGAGCGCAATACAAAATGTTGGTCACTACTTTTAAAGCCCTACATGGCTTGGGCCCGAGTTACTTGAGGGAACCCCTCTCCCTACACAATCCGCCCCACACTCTCAGAACATCAGGGAAAATTTTACTGAATTATAATCATACAAGATTGGTTGTGACTTCCCAGAAGGCCTTCTCAGTGGCGGCCCCGAAATTATGGAATGACTTGCTGGAAGAGATCCGTCTGATTTCCACCTTAGAGGCCTTTAAGAAGGCACTCAAGACGGATCTCTTCTGGCGAGCCTATCTGCCAGACCTTTTATGAACAATATCCAGTAATGACCGTTTTTGTGGTCTCCTCTCCGATGCTGTAGCCTCGATGCTACAATGCTGATTCCCATGGTTAGATAATATGATTGTAAGGCACACAAAATAGTAGTATAGAATAAGATATTTAAATTATTATATATTCAGGTAGAGTGTAATTTCAATATTGAGTGTATTACTGTTGTTATTGTTGACTCTGTTGGAATCCCTCCTCGATCTGCAGGGAGAGGCAGGAAATACAAATAATTTTTTATTTATTTGTATTTATTATACAATGCACTATGTCCAATATATCTCTGGTTATCAATGAATCAATTGTGACACAGATTTTAGTGTGCATGGGGGGGGGGGATAAGATGAGTTGGGGTCCTTCTAGGGGGACACAGCATGATTAGCAATGTTCATGAGACCATAATCTCTGCCATGCAAATCTAACTGCATATATACTAGAAACATGTCTGCACATGATACATTGTCAATCACTGCTTGCTTGTTAATGAGCTGCATGGCTACCCTGTTTCAGTGCTTCTTGCATAGAAAATTGCTGAGATAGATTCCTGTTAGGTCCTCCAGTTCCAGAGCCCTCAAATATAACCAGTGAAGACATAGCAGAGAGTGAGATGCATGGAAGAACCATTGATACCATATCTCAAGGCCTTCCTGCAGAAAGCTATGGCCCTACCATCGGCCTGGGTTTCAGAAGACAGCACTTCAGTCTCCCTGACCTTGCAGAAAACAACATAGACAAAACTGAGCACGGACCTCTAAAACGGAAAAGCACCTCTCTCAGGGAGGTGGGACCAATTATAGCACAGATCTTGTCAGCCTGCATTAGGATTTACTTGACTTCTTTTTTTTTTTCTGCTGAGACAACAATCCTCTATAGTTGCACTAGGAAGGAAAACCTGGACAGTCCACTGGGAGCTGTCCAATTACGTTGATGCTTAAAGCAAATTGACCTGCCTTTGCCTGGCTTTGCTTTGACTGTGACTGATGTTGCCTGACTCGGTTTTCTCTGAAGAGACTCTCCCTCAGGGCACCCGCTTTCCTTTGTGCACCTCAGAGGGCAATGAAACAGCTTCCACTTAGAAAGAGGAGGCTAAAATGGAAGAGGTGAGAATGATATAGGGAAGGTGGACTGGTTCCCAGGGTTCATTTACATTATTAACTGCTGTAGTTCGAAGTGATTAGATACTGTGTTGGTTTCAGCACAGACTTGCCTGGTTTTCCCCAATTGCATCATGGCCCAGCCAATGCAATGTGAGACCACAAACATCTCCTTTGAGTTGCTGTAAAGCTGGAAGGGGCCATGGGTGAGACTCCTTCTCAAAACTTTTCCTCTTCAGAAAGGAGAGTGGCAAGAAAATAAATGGCAAGAGAGTCACAGCCCCAAGGCCATGGTCCTTTGCATGGTCTACCATTCAAGTGGGAGATGAAGGTAGCTATGGATGGAGGGGCACACATAAAGGCCATAAATGAATCCACATCACTTGCCTTTTCCTCTCTAACTGGGGATGGCTCAAGAGGAAAGAAGATGGCACACAACTCGGCCAGCATTTGAAGGAATGTGCAACTCCTCCAAGCACCAGCGCTTGCTTGCTTGCTACTCACCAGCGCTTGCTTGCTACACACCATGTGTAATGAGTAGCAGGGTACAACTGGTGCACATTTCCACCTGTAGTTGGAGGAGTCAATCTTCCAAGATCTGCCCACATTCACAGGGTACTCTTTGGCTTTGTGAGGCCAAGAGATGGTGCAGAGCAGGTCACAGTGCTTTTGTTGGGGTACCAATTGGCATTTCTAGTCACTGATGGTGAAAAATTTCACGGTGAAACAACCTTTGTGATACAAATGACATCTTAAGCAGTTTCTGCAAAACCTGCTCATCAGACCTTCCTGTACCCACTTCTAGATTTAGGAAAATTTAGCCACTTCTAGACTTACACCGGGCACTCCTACTGCTGTTGTGTGCCTTCAGGTTATGGCTGCCCTAAGGCATACCTATAATGTGATTTTCTTGGCATGATTTGTTCAGAGGGGGGATTGCCTTTGCCTTCTTCTGAGGATAAGAGGATGTGACTTGCTCAAGGTCACCCACACAGAATACAGATATTTTCTGAGCTATCCCATTAAAATGAAATAATGATTGCTTAAGAGACTGGGAGATCACATAGAGATTAGTGGCTGCGGGAAGGATAGTTAAGACTTCTAAAAGGTCATTATGAAACAAATTTGTATCTGTATGTCAAGAAATTCAACATCCTTCTAATATAAATATTAATTTGAATATAATATAAATGTAGTTTAAATCACTGAAGACATCAAGTATAAAGAATAAAATATCTTTGCGTCCCTTAAGATTTGCCACCCTGAAGCTGATATAATGGGAGCAATGCCTTCCTCTCTCAACTTGAGGGAAGGAGCCGGTACAACTTGGGAGTCAGCAGTGGACTTCCTGCTCCGTTTCTCTTTAACACTTTTTTTTTTGTTGCCCTGCCTAGCTGCTTTCCTTCCATGTTTAACTAAGCTTACTGAATGAACTAAGATTTTGGGTGGACATATATGGGACTGCAGCATTTAACTGAATTATTATTTTAGTAAATTTGCAATATGAAATTTGCACAACTAAGGGAATGTAAATAAATACAGTTAAATTGATTTCAGCTTATCATGGTAACCACTGTCCAGAAAGCTGGACTTAAAGGCAAGATGAAGTAGATCTTAGAGTGTAGGGATCCAGTCAAGCAATACTTGCTTGATTTTAAGAAAATAGGAAGAGCAAACTTGGATAATGCATTAACAAAAATCAGAACACTTGTCCCATTGTTCTCCTCTTAGGAAGACATCAGGCCCCACAATCTTGCAGAGGTCACGTACACATGCGGGGGGGGGGGGGGGGGGGAAAGTCTTGTAAAAATTCAGATAAGTATGGCATTCAGATGAAAAACATGTGCTCAGTTTTTTATTTAGTTCCCACGAAATTGGAGTGGAGAAGGCAAAATAAACTGTTGTTCAGTATTCTCAACATCAAACAATGATCATCTCCATAGTTTACAAGCCATATGAACTGATTAAATATCCCTCATACAGCATTGTGGGAATTGTCATTCAAAACTGTGGAAATATTATTTCTGACCAGGAGTTTATGTTTGAAGAAGGCACTGGTCTTTTGGAAAGGGGATCATTTTACAGTTTCCCACCTAGGCATTCACCCCAAAAAAGAAAAGGGAAAAACTTCAAATAATGACTAAGGTCCTGTACAGACCAGCACTTTGTGCCGGCCTGGAGAAGGAGTCAGGGCGTCGGGTCCAGATGACGCATGCCCTTGAGTGTACGGTGTCATGACGCCCCTCTGGCGCTGTGTCCAGATGATGCAGCACCAAAGGGGTGCCATATAGCTATGCCGCCATGGCTATGGCACCCTTTGGAGGGCGCAAAAAGGAGCTGCCTTTTGCGGCTCCTTTTTTGCCCTCCAGAGGCTGAATCGGGACCGTGGCATGAGGTTGCTTCAACCCCGATTCAGCTGAAGAAGGGGTGGCATGTTTGTACGGCCCCTTACTCTTCAAGAGGACACTACATGTATTTTTTTTCCAGCCAAAAGAGAGGCTGCATCCATTTTAATTCTGCTTGCACAGCATTCCTACTGTGCATGCCAACCCCAATTCTATTCTTTTCCTTTTCCGCCCTAATGAGAATTATACAGAATGGGAGATCAGGGTTCCTTGTAAGCTAACCCCCCGCTTTCAGTAGTCCTCACAAGGACTGCGGATAGCTGGCTGATGTTCTGCTGCCTTCATGTGCTTCCTTCTTAAAATGGCCCTGAGGCAAACCTACCCTCAGCCACCCAGAGCAGGAGACCAGCCCTGCTTCAGTAATGCATCTAATCCAATGTGCTCTCATTCACTAGGGGATTATGAAACAATACTAATGTGTCAAAAGACTCTTGATTTTGGAGAGATAGACTAATAATGTAGATTCTGCCAACAGAAAATCTTTAAAAGGCTGTGTTGCAATTCCTGTGTGTGAATGCTTATCCTTCTCAGTTGTGTACAGCTTCTTATCAATTATGATATTTCTTCCCCTCTCTTTTTTATGACCAAGTTTCTCATTTTCAATTTGAAGTTTTCCTGCTCAGAGAGTTGCCTGAACAATTAACCTTTTCCAAATGTAATTCAATTCCATTAACCAAACCCTTTCAGTTTAAACTGCTGTGCTAACAAACCCAAGAGTCTTTTGATACATTAGCGACTGCCAGATGTATTGTGTTAAGGGTGTTCCATGTTAATACGGGAAATTGCAGCTATTAAGGGCCATGTGTTATTAAAGCAACATAGATGTGATGGTGTATTGAGTCATAGCTTCGCTATGGAACTGGGTGGCTATCAGTGGCAGAGAGGTGTCTGTAGATCATAGATATGTCTTCTGACTGCATACAATTATGCCTGCACTACTGAAACTGGCATGCAACTGACACACTCTTGTTCTGTTTATGGGGTCTCCATAGGCAGGTGACTGTCAGCTATATGAACAGAATTCTGGAGCAGATAAACCTTTGGATCAAAATCCAACATGGGTCTTCTTATAGTCTTACCATTTCATGTTACAAGAACTCAACTTACAACCAAAACCATCCATACAGAATGGTAGTTCAATGCCTGTTGGATTTCTGGAAGTTGCTCATTAGAATTTAAACTCTTCCCATATGAGCCCTCCCCCCGCCCCACATGCTCCGGTCCTCTGGGAGGAACCTGCTACAGCCTATGAAGACCAGGCTGCCGCAGACCTCCCAGAGGGCCTTCTCGGCCACCACTCCCAGGGTATGGAATGGCCTGCTAGACGAGATACGTCTTAGTATGACTCTTGTAGGCTTTAAAAAAACTAGAAAGACGTATCTCTTCCGGCAGGCCTTCCTGGATAGTAGTTAAATCTCCTCATCTCCAAAGCTACACTCACGCTGTCGCCAAAGAACGGCTGACTGGACATACTGGGTTGACTGTATTGTTTTTATCGTTGTGTATTATTACTCTGCTTTTAACATGTACTAATTTAATCCTATTTTAGGGATTGGGGTGTAAGAATTTTTTAACTGTACTTGTTTTAATTTTGCTGTACCCCACCCTGATTGCTTGCTCAGAGGGGCGGGTTATAATTATAATTATAATTATAATTATTCTCCTTTAAAGAAACTGTTCCCTGTGTCAGTATTGGCATGCACCATCCTCAGACCTACCTCTCTGTTCTCTTACTTCAGCAAGATTCTTATCAACCTGTGGAGCCATTTTCTGAATACAATCTTCCCTTTGTATCTGTCGGGGAACCATTCCGGACACACAACCCTGGCAGATAACAACAACAACAACAACAACAAAACAACACAGGACCTTAAGTCCTCTTGTTTCCTATGGCAGCATGATTTGTGCACAGCTGCTGGTGTAGTCACATACATTCATATGCATTAAAAACACCAGGGCTTGTCATCCATGGAAGCTCAAATCTGTGGATGGCAAACCCACGGATAGGAAGAGCCTACTGTACAAACCATAGGATTCCCCATATTTCAGACAATGCAGAACTTGATTTGTTTTATAATATTCCTTTGGCAGTGCCACCCCAACCATCTTGGCAGGGTGAGATAACTACATCATGCAGGTGGTTTTGTGTCCTGAAAGGGTAGCAAATTGTTAGTTACTTAACTTATGATTATTGCACTTTTGCTTCAAGAGAGAGAAGAGGCATTTGTAGGATATTCTGAATCAGTTGCTAACAGATGGTTACCAAGTTTCCTTGGCATTACCCCTTAAAGCTGGGGTGCAGGTTCTGTTCCTGTTATATCCTTTACCCTACTGACAGAAGCTGAAAATGAAAAACAAAACCCCTCAACCCTTTTGGTTCTTGGCAGCTTTGGTTTCGACAATTGAATGTGTCCAGTCCTTTCAGTGCAAGTGCTGAGCACAACAGCATCAGCTTCCAAATGGCAGACAAACAGAGGAAACTCTCATGATTTCATCTCTGTTGTCTCCTCCCTTTCAGTGAATTTGTTGTGGAGAGAGAAGAAATTCCCCCTAAACTCTGTTAACTACAACCAAAATGAAAAAGAACAGCTGGAAAAGAAGTTTCAAAAACTGATTGTTCCAGCCTCCCTTCTGTAAAAAGGGGGGCTGGAACAGTAAATGCAAGAAGTATTCTGTCTTGGCCTTGTTCCAGGAGCAGTGAACCAGGAAGGACCTGTGCCCTATTTCACAGAAATCTGTATTCAGCCTGCAGGGCCAACCAAGGGCCATTCTCTATTTTTATTTTTTATCATATATATATATATATATATATACACACACACACACACATACATACATACATACAGAGAGAGAGAGAGAGATGCTTGCTCTATCAGTAAATTCAACCAACAAGTTATCACACCACATTACATGAGAAGGTGTCCTCTATCTAAAATGCTGATGACATGTCAAAGGTCAGTTTTAAGATAAAGTTCACAGTGGAAAAGACTGTAACCAAATGGACCACGTACCTGGTCAGTTTGCTGACCAGATATTAACTCCTGATGGACAACTTTGAGGCACCTCTGCTCTCCTTTATTAAGGTTCTTAAGAAGAGCAGAGCTGACTCAAAATTGTCCATCAGGAGTTAAAAACTGGTCAATAAATGGAACATGATCCATTTGATTGCATTCTTCTCCATTGTGGTGAGATATACTGTTTGTTGTTGTGTTCCTTCAAATCGCTTTTGACTTATGGTGACCCTAAGATGAACCTATCACTGGGTTTTCTGGAGCTGAGATTGTGTAACTTGCCCATAGTCACCCAGTGAGTGCCCATGGCTGAATTGAATCCTGATCTCCAGAGTTGTAGTCCAGTGCTCAAACCACTCCACAATTCTGGATCTCAATAATTTTATTGTTAACTGCCCTTGAGTTGAACTTGACCCATGGTGACTCTGTGAATGAGACCCTGTCCTCCAATGTTTTGCTTAGTTCCTGCAAATTCATACCTGTGACCACCAGATCTAGCATGTGGCCTTCCTCTCTTTCTACTTCTTTCCACCTTTCCCAGTATTATTGTTTTTCCCCCTGAGTAAGTCGATATACTGTACTTCTATTTAAATAATAATATTATTTCTAACAGGCATTTGTAGATATACATTATATATACATATCAACATAAAAATAATATACAGATCTGTCACCCTTTCTTTTCTTTTGTAGTGTAAAAGTGGCCACCTGATATTGGACCGACTCCCACATGTATCTGCATGTGCTAAAAGAACTTTCCTCTGAGTCTTTTATACAAAAGCCTTTAATGGTCTGGTGTTTTTCCTGCTGCATGCTCCCAAAAGGCCTAAAATAAACATCAAGAAGTGCGCAGGCGGACAAGTGAATTGACTAATTATACCAATTAGAATGCCCCATAGTTTCTTTCATTTACACGTGACTAAGCAGAACAACAATCAATGTCAGTTTGAATTAGTGTTTAGGAATACATAAGAAATCTGTAGGTGTTTTGAATAGCAATTGTAATGTATGTTATGCAGACATTTCTGCCCAAATTTCCTTCAGATGTTCTAGTTTCTATGCTGATGAAAAATAGTTAGAAATTCACTATACCAAAAAAATGTCTTAATAGGAATTATGCAAACTTTATTTCTCAAACTTTCAAACATTAACATTATAAGGTGAGTCGAAATGCTCCAAAACCTGAAACTTGTTGAGATACAACACAAGTAGTGTAGTATGTACAAGGTGGAGAGGGATTCAGGCTTGGAGATATACGTGAAAATTGGTAGGAAGAGAATCAGCTAATTTGAGATGAGGTGTTGGAGGCTGATGGAGAGTTCTGCAGATACTGTGGACAGCCGAAAAGACAAATTAATGGGTCCTAGAATAAATCAAGCCTGAACTCTCTGTAGAATCCAAAATGACTAAACTGAGACTGTTGTACTTTGGACATATTGTCAGAAGGCATGACCCCTCCTGGTTGTTACAATTTTCTCTCATGGCAGCATGAGAGATGACATGTTTACCTGAAGTACATATATTATACCTAATTGAGATCAGGAGTTGCAGCATATTTCCCCCCTGCCATATGCACACATCTTTGCAGTTTAAATGACAATGGTGTCAAGTAATCTGAATGGTACTAATGTTGAACATCCTGTATTTCAGAAGGGCTATATTTTTTTTTAAAAAAAAAACATAGGGCAATATTTTTAAATAAAAAAACACATTTGGATCTTCTCTTTCCAGCCTTTCTTAAATGAAGTGTATGTGGAAAGTCTTTGGGCTTTCCCTTCAGAAACGTACTGTTCCTTACATAGTCTGTGAGGAAACTTTATTTAATTTGATGAGGTAGAATAGGGTGCTTGTGTATGTACACTGTGGTGTTTATTCATTTGTAGCACATGTAGCCATACTTCCAAGGAGCAGGTGCAGGATTATGGCTTTTTATCCTCACAACAACCCTGTGAAGTTGTCAAGAAAAGACTCACGATCGCTCCACAAGCTGCATGGCAAAATGCAGGAGGGTATAAATTCTCCCATCTCCTGCATCCTCTAGACTAGTGCTTCTCAAAGTGGTTTTTCCTAAGCTATTGGCTGCCAGTCCATAATGAGTTTCCTAGAAAGAAAAGGGGGGAAAAAACACAACAACAACGTAAGCAATGGGCATAAAATATATTGCTGATCCCTGGCACTCTGGAAAAGAATAATTGCTGGTCCACCAGATCAGACAGCATGAGAAGCACTACCCTAGACCAATGTTTCCTAAGCTGTCTGATACGAGAGGCAGCAGGGTCTCCCCCCACCCCCCCACCCCCCAGTGTGCCATTTATTGAATTTAAACTCCACTTGTCTCCCAGGATAGGAAATTCGTGGCCGTTTTGGTGCCCATTGGTTACAACTGTTTGTTGCTTTCCGTGGATGCTTTCGATGCATCAGCACTAGTCTGTGGACCAGCTCGCTGAGTAACACTATATTAGTGGCACTGGCTTTCTCCAAGCTGGCAAAAAAGCAACATAAAAATAAAATATACAGAACTTAACTTCAGGGCATCTTTCTACCTTTGGTCTGATGTCTAAAGCTCAACAAAAGCATGGTGGAAAAAGCCCATTGCCTTTAATATTTCTGATGGTCTTGAGATTTTTGCACTTTCCTGTGACAATTAAAGTGTTTGAATACCGTCTGGCCTGGGTGAACATAAGTTGAAGACCTAAGGAAATTAGATTTATTTCTTTCTTTGTTTTTTGTACTTGACCTTGCCAGTTCCTGCAGAACCCCTTGACTTAAACCTGCTTGAGGTTCTCAATGAATATGCTCCTGCTTCTTAAATTCTGTCTTTCATTTAAAATCTGTTTCTCTAAATTCCTGATCGGGTTTTTTAAAATTCTCTTCCTTCTGTCTTTCTTTGTGTTATCTTGAGAAGAATCACCAAAGAGGGCAACATGGCCATGCAGGATAAACAGTCTAATTCCTGTGTCTAAAAATATGATTCATTAATACTGTTGTACAGATATGACAGTCAAGATTCTAGTATGAGGAAACCCACTACTCTGATTTGTGTGTGTGTGTGTGTGTCGTGTATTTGTGTCCAAGGCAAATAAAAAGAAATTTCCTTGCATTTTGGGCAGATTCAAGGCATTTTATGTATAATACAAAGACTATCAGAACAGACCTGCTGTATGTTGACTTTTCATGTACAAAACAAATTGTTGTTAATGTGTAATTGTCATTGTTGCTGTGTGCCTTCATGTCGTTTCTGACTTATGGCCACCCTAAGGCAACCCTATTACTGTTTTTTTTTTTTGGCAAGATTTGTTCAGTGGAGGTTTGCCATTGCCTTCCCCTGAGACTGAAGGCGTGTGACTTGTCCAAGACCACCCAGAGGGTTTCATGAATGAGCTGGGAATCGAACCCTGATCTCCAGAGTCCTAGTCCAACACTCAAACCATTACACTATGCTGGCTCCATTAATGCGTAATTAGGACAGATAATATGTATCATAACTTTTCATTTTAGTGCTGAGAATTTCCCATCCCTCTGACTGGTGGTGTTACAACCATATCCCTCAGTGTCATATATAGAGATCAGGTGTTCTTTTGTTTTCACAGTGGATGTGTGTGAGGTACCTTGTTCCACTTTACTCCTTCTCTTATGCACACTGATGGTTAGTTCTGGAATATTCCTTAGGATTGAGAGACCTGATGTTCTACACAGGTTTCCTAGTGGAACGGCTTTCCTAGGTGTACTTGTATTTTTCCTGGGTTTGTCCTTCACTATCTAGCCAGCTGTGTGAGACAGTCAAGGCTTTTAAATCTTGCAATATTATCAATTGAAAGTGAGTTGATGAAAGGCATTGATTTTGATGAGCTGATTCACAAGTGCACAGTTTTGAAGGCCAGGAAAGAAAAATTCTGATTAAGGTTGTATCCACACTGTGGAAACAAAGCAGTTTGACACCGCTTTAAATGTCATGGCTCTATCCTATGGAACCTTGGGATTTTTATTTGATGAAGTATTCAAGCTGTCTTGTCAGAGAGCTCTAGTGCCTCACGGTCAAGTTTAATTTTTAAAATGAACATAATTTTGATGTTGTTCTTAAACGTGATTACTTTGAATTCTGTTGTTTTCTTACCAAATTTTCACTTTAACCACATGAAACTAAGCAAATGTAAATACATTTAGGCTGTAGTTAGGGTATTGTAATTTAAAGGTGTAATTTTAATTTTGATAGTTGTCTATGTCACTACTTCTGCCATTACAGTCAGTGATGTACAGGATTTATGAGTAACATTAGTACCAAAAACATTACTAAGGAGTCAGTATGATCTGGCATGGGAGGCGGACCATGGGGTGAAACTATGAGTTACTGCTTTAGGTGACGCCAAGCCTAGTAACACCACTTGCACCACCTACCGTGAGCGCTTTTTTCCTGAACCCATGAAAAAAGTGTGCAGGCTCCTGAGGACACAACATCCTGAGTAAATTGTGGTAGCTTTCTACCCTGCTGATCTATCCCGTAGTCTGGAATTGGGCTTGCAGTTTGGTCTGGGAACCCTGGCATAGCAATCCTGTTTCAGACTTCTGAGCACCTTTATAAACTGTTCTGGAGGGCTGGAAAACTCTATGGAGCAAATTTCAGAGTGATGTAGAGGTAGAGGGTGTGTGTGTGTGTGTGTCCTGTTTTGCTGAAGTGGATGTTTCCTAGTACAATGATAGATTTGAACTGATAAGTGTAGAAATGTGTCTATTAGTAAGTGCACCTGTTTTGTAAAAGAGAGGGGGGAAATATGCTTAAATGTGGTATGTTTTTTAAAATCCACATAAAGGATTGTATTGACGAACAGTCACCCCTCCAAGTCTGTGGACTTGGAAATCTGTGGACTTGGAAATCTGTAGAGATGCAACCGCCATTAACCTTAATGGGTGCATGCCCATGGTGCATGTCCCACATCCACACACCTCATTCAAGTCGATGGGGCTTGAATATGCATGAGATTTGGAACTTGTGGGTGGGTCTGGGATGGATCCCCAGTGAGTTCCAAGGGGCGACTGTATTAATCTCTAGAGGCTGTACTCATGGGCCAAAAGGTCTGTGTCCCCCTCCCCTCCCACCCTGGCATCATCTTGTATGGATGATGCGGACAATATCAGTTTGTGGTAGACTGCATAGCCTCACACCTCTTAGGTGCCATCAGCGCCGTACTTCTCTAAAGGTCTGTGACATTGGAAAGGTTGCCTGGGCACATGAGTGAAGTCAGGTGCCCTGTTTTTTCTCTTAAACATCGCAGCAGGGACCTTCACGATGGACATGGTGGGGGTTGCAGGTAAGCGATGTGTGACTGTTGTGGTTCCATGTGGCAATAGGTGGGTGTGTGAACACTCACCCATTGCCATGCCAGCCCGTGAGTGAAAATGGGCTGGAACCACAAGTGGGATACCATGGGGTTGGCACGTGGTATTCTGCCCATGCATATGGGCCATAAGTCACCTACTTCTATTGCTGGTATGTAAAATGAGCTGATACTGGTTAAATATTTGGCATTACAATTTGGTGATGTCATTTTGTTTTTGTAATTAATTTTATTGTATTAAACTGATAGCCTTTGACTCACTGAAAAAGATAGCTTGTTCAGATTAATGCTCTCAAATTAGGTGCCCCTTTTTATTTGAAAACATATTCTTTCTTTCCTTTCCCCTTTTCACTTTATACCCCGCTTTTCTCCCAGAATAGGACCTAGATGGCTTTAAAAATGTTAAGAAGAAAGTTTAGCTAAAAAAGGCATTTTACAAAGTTTAGATAGGGGCTAGTGAATGGGAGAGTGGAGCCACAGATTTGTTGCTGTTAAGAATTTTGTCCGCTTTTTCCTCTTGTGTTTCATTTTTTGTTGTATAGCTCAGCTTTTCTTCTGATGGGATTTCCCTAGAAGCTTAGATGACAATTTTCCTGTTTTGCAAATGTGAATGCAACTCTTACATTTCATTCACATGATCTGCTTGAGGAGGACCCTTAGAATTTCAAAGTTATTTTCATGTTTTATTTACATCAGTTTGAAAAATGTATACGATGTGAACTATGTAATGCCTCTGTCTTCTTGAACTAGCTAACTTAACTAAATACCCCTAAAAATCTCTTTCCCCATCTCCAGATCCTCAGATTTTGGAACACTATATACCAAGTTGAATCTACAGCCCGGGATTGCTACAGTCATTGAAAATTTCTACATCTGCCCCACTAACAAAAAAAAGGTAGGGAGTTACTTTTCTCTAAATTTTGTGTTTAGCAGAATTAATTCATACAGAAGTATGTTGTCTGTGTTTCTTTCATAAAGCAGCAACTGTTGGAAGTGTTTGGATTATACTAACTCTGCATCAACAGTGTAAAAAGGTAACATACTTTGGAGTACCAACTTTAAATAGTTGTTGTCCTAATCAAAAGAAGACACTTTACCTCACTGTCATTTATGTGTGTTGTAGACAGGGGAAAACTAAACCTCCAGGGTCACAATCCATTGTACAAAAAGTTTTTTTAAAAAATTAAAAATGGGAATACTGGAGAACAAGACTGGAAGAAAAACATCATTTATTTGGAAGCATTGTAAATGTCACTGTAGGATATCTCATCCTTGTTGTCTGAAACAACATTACATTTTGTAGATGCCTGCATGACTATCCCATTTTAGCAGCAATAGTCTGGAATCAGTGATCATGCTTATTGTTTACATTTATGTTGACCATAGTAAAATCAGTGACTTTTCTTTTTAATGATTGTGTTAGGCTGAGGCATTATCACAAGCAGAATAGCAAAACCAAGGCAGAATATTGACTTATTTCTGTAAGGCCAAATTATACTTTGTAATCAAATTTACAACTCAAATGGAAGCAATGGGCTTTTGGTAGGGAAGCATCCAATGGTTTCGCAATCTGAGCCTCAGCTGGTCTGGGACCAGGATTGAGATGGACTATTGGAGGAGATCCCACAGAAAGACTTAGAGAAAATTTAGGGGAAAGGACCATGTTTGCTGTAAATGTGTGACAAAGGGATTAATCTGAAATCACTATATCCAGTTCTAACTTTAAAGATATGTGAGTTCCACACAATTAGGCATCATTGAAAAGTGAGATTCAGTAAGCTTTCTTGGCAAGTGACAGCAAAAGCAGAAAAGGTAGAATTATCTGTTGTGCATGCTTCTTCCATTTTGGTTTCTTCACAAATAGGAGGAGGCTTGAACTTGCAGAAGTGATCAAGGTGCAATGAAAGCTGACAATGGAGGAAGCAAGGGGAGATGATTTTCACTCCTTTCCTCCTGCAGCCATGCTGTTATAAAGGCTTTCCCAGCCTTCTGGAATTGAGAATTATCACATGAGGCTATAAAAGTGGAATTAAGGAAGGATAGTAGCAACTATGGCCAAACCTTGTCAGATGATGTCGTCACTGTCTCGTAGCTGGTGTGTATTCAAACTATTACTGTTGTGCACCTTTTCATTGATGGGCAAAACCTAGCAAAACCCAATGGCCTTTCAATCTCATTGCTATTCCATGACTGCCTTGGTGCAGCAGCTCCTTTACACAACATTTCTGTCTCCCAGGCAGTTGCTACGGTGTGAGTTGTTGGGATTCTGCTACTCTCCCCACTCCTTCTTGCAGCAATAGTGGCTGCCAGTATCTTCCCGAAGCTGACTGCTTCCCAATTTCTCTTCCCTCTTCCTACTGCCCTCCCAGATTGATCTGCATGTCCTAAGTAAGGCACCAACAGGGAGGAAGCAGACATGGGGCAATCCGGATACCAGTGCACCATACACTGCAGCACTATACTGGTACTGAAGCAGAGGTGTGATAAAGATTGCCTCAATATCAGTGCTTCAAAAACATGATTGCTGCACTGTATGATAATCTCCTACGTTTCCCAGTCTTCTAGACATGGGAGCGTGTGGAGGGAAGGGAGGAGTATGGGAGAAAGGAGGATCAGTGGAAATCATCTTCCCCCATTATTCCAGTGTATATCTTTGTCTGTATTTATAGTGAGGTTGGACAAATTTCAATCCTCCAGATGTTTTTTGAACAGCAGAGCAGAAATATACGACAGAGACCGACTTTGGTTATCTCCCATAAAGTGTGTCTTGGTGTGTCACAGTATGACTGTGAATTGCTCGATTTGGTTTTACTTGATTATGATTAAGTGTAAGACATTTCCTTTTCTGATTGTAAAATGGTTCTATCAAACAATGTTATGCACATACAATGGATGTTGGGGAAAAAATTAATTTGATAACTCGTTATGCAAATATATATATAGTCTCTGAGTGGAATCTGAATGTGTCAGACTGCCAATCTAATGATACCCATCAATGGAGCAGCACAACTGTCCCACCCTCCCCAATGTATTCTGGAGGCTTGGGGGCCCTCTGGAACTGACATTTGGGGTGATGCTTTTTTGCTGCAGTGAGTAATAGGGGATGGGAATGTTCTGAGAACAGAAGTCCAGGGAACATTGTGTTGGTTGTTACATTCTGAATGTGGATACATTTGAGAAGTGATAAAACCCAACTCTACCCTCAAATAATGGGCTTATCGGGGCAAATATCAGGTGTAGTGCCCACCTTATGTATGTCCTCCAAGGGCATCCGTCTGCTTTCCCCAGTATGAGTTTTTATCATTTAAAGAAGCAAAGTCTGTTATCTTAGACAAACTATGAGGGTTAATTATTGTTTGTTTGATATGTGTGGTGAACTAACCAGCGATGCTCTAAAAAGCAATTAGCAGGATGATTTTTATTTCAGACAAATAGCATACCTAATGCATTACAATGAAAAAAAAAAAAAGAACATCCTGAACTAAATTGCAGAAAGGAAAACAGAGCCCTTAGCACAGAGTCCACATGACATCAGAGACAGAAATAATTACATTTAAAAAAAAAACTTTTCAACTGGAATTTTATTTGCATGCACCTGCAATGCTGGGGGAGCCATTTCCCTATGACACTGGGGAGTGTGTGTAAAGGAAGCAACCACATGAGTAGGCCCAATTGTGTTGGGTTTTTTCCACTTAATTATTCCTTTTAATCTCTCCCAGCCAACCAGTGTGTAATTAGACAGGAAAGGCCTGTGCCATTGGCCCCACTCACATAGTTCCTTCCTTCGCACATAACCCAGCTGTGTGGGACTGCATTATGAAGAAGCCATCCATGTGGTGTGGGCCAGAGTCTCTTGTTCAATCACTCAACCCTGGCATCCCTTAACAAGACCCTGGATTTATTCCAGCCTGTGACATTTTTGTTTTCATTCTTCTTGGTGCTAAATACTAAATAAGGCTGCCATCACCGTCACCTCCAATCTTGGTTGGTTAGAAGTCATGGGTGGTTAGCGCGGTAATGAACTGTGAAAGATGGAGTTCTGTCATCTTTGTTAGTTTTGAGACTGGTAAAACCTCTGAGATCTGTACTCCAGTTTTTTGAAAAAGACTCATTTCCACTTCCTCTTCTGAGTACACTGTTCCCTTTGTTAGCGTGGAACTGGGCATTTCTAAGATTGCAGGACTTCCTGGCTTCCTCTGTGTGTCACCCTTGTTTTAATGCCTAAGACAGACAAGAATTGAAGTCTTGTTAGGATGTGATCATCAGGCGTGCTTGAAGGAATGGGATAAATTACAGGCTGCTGTTAAACGAGGTGACCCAAGCTGGAAGCATATTGATAATGCCCTGTAATTTGGCTTATTTGTCAATCAGTTGCTTCAAATTGACATTTGAAGGCCTGCTGGAGCAAAAGATGTCTAAAGCTGGACTTTGGAATGTAGTGAATGCTGCTTAGTTTTCATGACAGATACCACTAATTATAGGTTGCCTTAGGACAAAAGAATTCGAACTGCTTTTGTTGATTACTGTTGGTGAAACGGTAAAGGAATATAGCAAAATAAGCTTATCACAACATTGAAGACATGAAATTATAAGTAATTTATTTCACGACTTGGTCGTGTTAATAGTTATAGGTTGGCAAATTTGGGAAACAGCTGCACGTCTAATGAGAGATGCTGAGGTTACATTGGTGTTTTGTGCATCAAGTGTGAAAGTAAAATACTATATGTGCACAATTGCATCCTTAAACATCTGTGTCTGGGAAATCTGTGCCTTTTATTTTTCTCAGATGCATATATGCATTCGAAAGCATGTTCTCAGAGGTTTTGTGCATGGGGTAGCACTGATCAACCCACAGCTCACAGAAATTTTGAAGACACAGGATGTATTGACTAAAACTAGTTTGAAGAGAGAAGAAAAGGCAGAAACATGACACTGGCAGTGGCAGAAGGATGACTCACAAATCCATTGATAGTAGAGAGAGTGAGGATGAAAGAGAATCTGGGAGAAAACTCAGAGCTCTTTTATTACCTGTGTTGATTTTGAGGTCACCCTGGAATGTCATGAGAGAAAGTCTGTCAGAGACACAAGAAAAAGAGATCAGCCTGATGATCAAATGTAAGAATAAAATCAGATGAAGAAAAAGTGTAAATAGAGGTTGCTGGCAGAAAGTGGGATAGAATCCTATAGGGACTTTGAGCTTACAAACAACAGGAATGGTCAGGACAAGAGAAACACAAACCCAGCACCAAATTACAGATGAAGTGGGGATACCTGTTACTGTTATTGAGCCTGCATTACTGTGCACACTTCGTTGGTAGGAAGGCTTTTTGGATTCGAAGGGGTTTGCTCTGTGCATCTCCCAGTATCCTTTGTAACGGTCACAGTATTAGGGAGAAGGGGTGCATAACTCCTTTTTCTCAAGTCAGTTTCTTGATAAGAATCTTCTCTATCCTCCCCAGCTGCTGCGCATCTTGGCTAGTGTGGAAATGTCAGGCGCAATACACATCTGCCCCCTCCCCAGCTGGACTAATAGCCACTCGGGGAGTAACATCAAAGGGAAAAATCATTTATGGGCAAAATTCTGAACCTTCCCCCTTGCTGTCCTGGCCCGTTGGTTCCCTGCAATCTCTATGGCTGCTTTTGAGCTTTAAATATAAAGGCACTGGGTAATCTGCATGTAGATGCATCACACCATTTCGAGTTTGGTCACAATGTGGAACAGTAAGAGAAGAACTAAGGTTAGGCAGGTTCCAACAGCAGAATGAGCAAGAGTGACTTCAAGCAAAGGAGAGAACAACAAATGTGAGGATGGAGAAAACAACCTTGACATTTAATGACGAAAAGTTAATTCAAAATGTTTTGTAAATAAAGACTTAGTGGACTAGATAGAAAACTGAGGGCATGATTCAAGGAGAGAAACAGCGTTGAGTGCAGGGTCAAGAACACAGGAACAGGATATAAGTAATGTAAATTTAAGTAATACACATTTGGGAAGGACCATAAAAGGACCAGGATGGAAACTATATGATTTTCTTTTCTTTTCTTTTTTGATGGGAGTTATTTTGGCTTTTTGCAAAAAGGAAAGTTTAGTCAACTTGGAAGATACTTATTATGATTATCATGGAGAGGAGCGTGGGAAAATGACAGAGAGCCAGAGTTGTCGGGCAACAGAAGTAACAGAGTTGTGTCAGGAGAGCCAAGTCTAAGAGCCAACATGTGGAGATGTTCCAGCAAAAACAGTGGCAGACAATTACAAATTTGCTAAACACTGAACAGTAATTAAGAAGGCAACAGAAAAAGAGGAGAGAAGAAATGGGAAGTTGTCAGATTAAGATCAATCAGGCAGGAAGAAAGAAAGTACAGGATAAAGAAGGGTAGGAGAAAAAGCAAGACAGTAAACATAGCAAGGTAGCCAGGTAGAAACATAGAGGCATAGAAAGCAAATCTTGTTCAAAGATCAATATTGAACCAGTTCACATGTTACACTCGCATTGTAGGAGCTGCTTTTGAATGTTCTAGCAGTATGTATAAAGAACCAGGGGCAGGCAGGTGGATGACAAGGCAATTTTCCATACCATGGTTGCTCAGTGGGCCTGAAGGAGTGGTACACACAATGGAGCAACATGGGACTAGAACACCAGGCAAAGACACCCACACAGCAAGGTTGGCTTATATTCCTTTGTAGGAACAGCAGTGAGCTCAACATATAGATTACATAAACAAAATAGAAGATATGTGGAGTCGAAGGCTTTCATGGCCGGCATCCATAGTTTTTTTGTGGAGCTTTCGGGCTATGTGGACATGTTCTAGAAGAGTTCCTTTCTGACGTTTCGCCAGCATCTGTGGCTGGCATCTTCAGAAAATGTTCTCACAGATGCTGGTGAAACGTCAGAAAGGAATTCTTCTAGAACATGGCCACATAGCCTGAAAGCTCCACAAAAAACTATAAAAATAGAAGATACTTTTAATGAGTTGCAGAGAATTGGAGCACCCTGCCCTTAATATTTTAGATATGTATTTAGTATCCTGACTCTACCCTGAAGAGTCAATGCCATTAGGAAATGTGTCATTATGCACATTTCTGCCTAAATTGTTTAAAACTTTTTTTTAAAAAATGGTTTTTTAACTTTTGGTGAGGATAGTTGGGTTGTAATTCAATCCCCCATACAGTACTTCTATACAGTGTTTCTGCTGTGTTGTCTGCTTCAAGTAGTTACTGACTTATGGTGACCCTAAAGCGAATCTTTTATAGAGGTTTCTTGGCAAGATGTTTTCCATTGCCTTCCCTTGAGGCTGAGAGCATGTGACTTGCCAAGTGAGGGAATCAAACCCTGGTCCCCAGAGTTGTAGTCCAACACTAAAACCACTGTAGAAGTGCCAACTGTTCTCTATAGATGTTGAGTTTCAGTTGTCTGAAATGCTTGGGACCAGAAGACTTTGGATTTTGGAATGCCTGCATTTGTATAGAGATACATAATGAGATATCTTGGAGATGGGACCAGTCTAAACACAAAATTTATTATGTGACATATACACCTCATACACATATTCTGAAGGTAATTTTATACACTATTTTAAAAGAACTTTGTGCATGATAAAATATGTACATTGAACCATCAGAAAGCAAAGGTGCCTCTATCTCAGCCACCTACAGAAAAGGTTTTGGGGTTTGAAGTATTTTGGATTTCAGAATTCCAGATAAGGGATACTCAGCCTGTGTAATCATGGATGCTAAAATATTCAATTGGTTGAGCATGAGCATGACCAACAGGAGAAGCTGAATTCCCACGTTTCTTACATAGAAGCTTTTGAAGTAATTCATTTTATACAGGAATACATAGGCATCTCTTGCCAAAAACCCAAACCAACAAATACATCAAAGTTTTTAATATGCTAGTGAACATTTTTTGTTGATTGTGTACATTCCCTCCATCAAGTTAATCATGTTCTCATAAATCAATCCACTTCTTTTGCTAAAACTGAAAAAACTATTTCAGCCAAATTGACAAAGGTAAATTATTAACATGTGACAGCACATGTTTATTACTGAATAAACACAACATGCCTCCATATTTTTCTGGGATGAGGCAGCACATCTATCATGGTAGAGAGTGAGGAGACAGAGTGTCATTCAGACATCAAAAGAGTCATGAGACCCCACATCTTACATTTTTAGGAAATGGCTGACATACTGTTTCTCAGTTTGAACCCACTAGAAAAGGATATAAAAAGAGACAATGCTGCTTTTCACTCATTAAAATAAGTATGAATTGGAGCACTCCAACTTTGGGATCATTCACATAAATCCTAGATTCTAGAAGAAGAATTTACATTCACTGGCTTTTAATTGAAAGATGAGTTTCGTATGTGTGTATGTGTCCGTCTCTGTGTACATTTGCACTGGTTTTGTTATTAGTTCATTTTAAAATTGGTTTTAAATTTAATTTATGGTTTTATTACACTTTTACACTGAAATAGAATTGTTTGTCCTATGTTGCCTTGAGAAGACTAGAGGCCTGAGTGAAAGGTGGTTACGAAAGATATAAAATTAGTTATGTAGTGGGCTGACTGTTCTGGCATACAACACAGGGGAGTGAAGTGGGATCTAAAAACTTGGCTGAGATTGCCATCACCTGTAGTCCAAACGCAGCTAGAGGAAGGGAGTGCAAATGGGCCGTGTGACAACTCCAGCAGCCTTGTCTCAATTGGGCTGTAGTCAGGAACCAAGTCCATCCATCTATCTGAAATGTTTGGCTCTCAGTGGATCTAGGTTTTCGTTCAGTCCCAAGAGACAACTACTGAGCTGGCCATTAGAGGAGAGGAGGAGGAAGAAGAACAATAGGAAACTTAGAGGCAGCCATGAATGAAGCTTCAAAACTTGTGCTGGAAGAAAATCAGATCCCAGATGGGAAAGAGTTTTGTCTAGTGTTACTTAAATTACAAGGGGTTCCAAGAGAGTACCCACAAATGGTCTTCAGGGGGTAAATTGATTTAACTCAATTGTAAGCAGCGAGAGGGCCAGAGTAACACTGGCTGAGACACAAGCCTTTGTATACCGATTCCAAAACCAATGAACTCCAGAAGCACGTTCCAAATTAGTTTAGTTTATCTACAACAGGGGAACCAGCACACACACAAAACACTCTCTCCCACTCACACAAGAACTAATGATGCAAAGGCAGTAGAAGATAGTGGGTTGCAGGATTGTAAAGAGGTAATCCTGTACTGCTCCTGAAGTGTAGCTCTAAATGTGGGGTCACTGAAATGAGGATGGCTTAGTAGCCACCTGCAGTTCATGGCGCACTTACTAAGGTGTTGAAATTGAACAGAGGTTCTGTCCAGTTTCAAGCTAGACTGAATTGCTATTGTCCAGGCACATATATTTATAGCAAGAAATAGGTCCTGTGGCAGTGTTTCATGCGTTAAATGGCTTTCCCAGGAGGGAAGAATGGGACAAGATATGCAAGAATGACTGGACAATTGGAGTGAATGTCCTCAAACAAAAAGAGTTTCATTCCCAGAAGGAAACTCTTTTTGTCTATTGTATGCAAACAGTCACCAAATCCAGCACACACCATTATGATCCATGGTGAAGGGATTATGAGGATTCTGGTCTTGAGTGATCTATCTCAGCTAAGTACCTTGATCTCCTAATATGGCATGGCTGGTTTTCTGTACTGGGGTGCTTTTTTTGGCTACCTGCCTACAAAATCCCATTTGATATTAGTTTGATTTTAAAGGTTGAAGAAGGATGACTGAGGAGCTAGATTCTGGGGTAACACTGGTACATTCCAAAGTATGATAAAACAGCCAGAGTCATCACTTGACTTACTCTGGTGGTTCCTCTGCTATTTCCCTTGACCTGGATGCCATTTTAAGGATGAATTGAAAATTAGTATGGAAAACCAAAACTACTAAGATTATGCATTTGCCTTTAATTTCACACACACACACACACACACAGGTTGAATGCAAGCAATTGCCATCTGTTGCAACTGGCTCTATTTTTTAATGGTAATGAAAATATCCATCCTATTCAAATAATGTCCCTTTCATTGCCTCACAAATCCCAGAGGATAGTTCTGAAGCTGACTAAAGATATGAAGTTAATTTTGGATGAGCATTTGCTACAAGACAGAATCATCTAGCATCTCAAAGGTGAATGGTGCTTATTATATTTAACAGAGGCAGAGGACAGGTGCAGAAGTCATCCATCTATCCATCCATCCATCTATTCACAACCATAGACCACATATAAAAATAAAATGCATAAAATATGCACAAAAGCAGCTAAAATTAATAAACATTAATACAAATATCTGTCTAATTATAAGATTGTATTTACAGCACTGTGTAAATTAACAGCACAATATAAATACTAATACTAATACTATAATAATAAATACTAAATACAGGTGCAGAAGTGTTTGCAGAACGAACAGTTTCAAAAGACAAAACCAATAGGCCACATCCTATATGGAAAGTAAAAAGAATAATATTGACAATCATAATGGTAACTCACACCAGGATTTCTTAGTGCAATTATAGTAGATTTTTAAAATTACCATTGATTCGTTTCAGCTGCACATGAAGGATACCAGTTGTTCCAGAGATGACATATGCTTGCAGAAAATAATGTGTCAAGTGGCTTAGCCATGGGTACAGTTGCAGCCATCTGGTAGTGATAGCCATAATCTTGGCAGCTTAAAAGTAGTGGGTGGAGGCATCCATACACAACAGTACAATAGTTCTAGAAATCACAGCTGGGTAGCTGTTAATTTTTTTATTTGTGGAACGGCTGGATCATTGACTTGTATAGCTCAGTTAACAAAATAAATGTATTCTTGGACATGACCTCTTTAACAGAACCTTTGGTAGGAGATGCTGAAATTACATGGAAAGAATAGAGATGGAAGAGCAGTTCAACAGGTTTCAGCAAACTGGCAATATGCATAGGTGAAATGAAACAATCAGGTCAGGTAAGTCTTGCAGAAGTAAAGCAAAACATTTTGAATCCTCGGGAGACCACTTGAAAGCTTCTTTCAGAATGCATCCAGCTGTGATTTCCTTCCCTTTCATTAGCCTCTGCTTCTTATGATTTCCACTGAGGTGGTCAGATTTATAGATCTGTGCTTCTGGGTAGCTGGTGAAGGAGGCTTATCTGCTTTCGCCTTTTCTTTCTGTTCTGGTGTTCAGTAGGCCCTGGCCGTAAGGGATTCTGGAGCCAACTGCTGTTGCCTGTTGTAGGAGGCACACACACCTTCAGTAGGATCAGCTAGAGCAGAATCCATTTAACACTCAGCTCTAGCTTTTATTTCATTGTTTACTGCAGAAACACTGCTGCAACCTGACACTAAAGGTCTTTGTTTCTCCAGCCCTCCTTCACCATCCTCCCAGTGCTAATCCTACTGAACACTTCCAGCTATATAGAGGACAAGGAAGAAAAAGGGGGCTAAAGGCACATAGGGAGTTTGTAAAAAGGAGCTTCTTTATCAGAGGCTTTGTTAGCTGACGTATGCCTGTATTATATCCTCTATGTAACTACAAGTACATGTGATCATAGATATTTGCATGGAGCCCATTTTGATTGTGAAAACATGTCCTAAGATAGAAAATCATGTTGAGACATCTGGGCAAAGGTTAGCCCTCTAGATCTGAGAAGCTAGTTTTCAAGAACAGTTGCTGTTATCTTCATATATAGCTGCTAGTACACCTGAAGACTTCCTCCAAGGCTTTCCCTCAACACAGAATTCCATGAGCAGAGCTTCTTCCCCTTATGTATTCCCAAATATCTAGATCTTTCTTTCTTTCTTTCTTTTTTTTTACAGTGGGGTTACCCTGTGTTGAGAGTTTATGTTTTGGCAATGCTGTTTAAGAAATTTCAGACGGCTATAAATTCTGCACTACTTTGGAAATACTGTTCAATAGGATCTCATTTCCTCAAAACAGTTCCTGTCAGGTGGGGTCTCCTGACAGACAGAGGCATCCCATGGCCACAGAGGAAAAACTGAAATGACTGCCCCAATTTATTGCTAGATCAGCACATGGCCAGGGCAATAGGTATTGATGCTAGAGGCTCATAGCTGTGTGCTGGGGCCCTGGCAGCCACCCACATCTCAGGGCCCTGGCTGAAGTCTCTAGGAACTGCTTTGCTTCTCTAGGTCTCCAGCCAGGGACACAAATCTCAGCACATGTAGTGCTAAAGAAGGAAGAAATTCAGTTTTTTAAAAAATATAGGAAGTGGCTTTAGAGCCTGGATACCCATCTCTACCTATCCCTAGCTGGTGCCAGAGCTCTCCAGCTAAGCATAAAAATATTTGTTGTGCTGCGTACCTGCAGAGACTTGTGGTGAACTGGCATATAAATGTTGAGCTTTTTATGGGGTTGCCCTATTTCACCCTCACAAATCTGGCTTTATAATTTGCATATTATTATAATTATGCCAGCTATTAATTTATAGTCTAACTATGCATATTCATCCCCTTAATAGCTGCACTTCTTTCTATCATTACGTTTCAGCCTTCAACGTAAAAATGAAATAGTTCTGAGGAAATCAGTATAGATCAGTGTTTAAATGCTTAAATTCCAGGTGATCTTGGGCCATGATTGTCTCTTAGCAAATCTACCTTGTGAGATTGTTGCGGGAATTAACAGCAAGACAAGAACCATGAAAAGTGGCTATATAAAGACCTGGTGCTATTCTCCTGTTGCTGCTACTACTACTGACTTCTAAAGCTATTCTCATGAGATCACTATAATTTTTTTCCTGGTAGGAAAAAGCTACAAATCCATGAAAAATGTTATTATACCTGTAATTAGAAAAAGAGACTATTTTTGCCCTATTTGACCTTTTATCAGAGTACACATCCTACTCTTATCTAACCTAAGAGGTTTGCGCAGACACTCAGCTGTTCTTTGTTATAGAGTTGAGGCAACGATAAATCCTTGTACTTTTTACATGTCCAGATTCTCCCATCTCACTAATTACATCTTCCCACCCAACCCCTGAGACAACACTTATGCATCTTATGAAGTGGCCTACAGTCCACAAAGCTTTATACCAAACAATATTTTTCAGTAATTAAGGAGCCACTAGACATTAGTTTGCTGCATCCAACTAACAGTTACATCCTGCTTCAAAACTTTAAAGGTGTTCATTTGTGTAAGAAAATAATTCAAAGCAAGCCCTAATCCAATGTTTTCCTTCTTATCACTACTCTCCCAAATGTAACTTCCACTTCTGTTTGTTATAGAAATCCTTTCCAAATCCGCCTCCTCAAAGCTGTTTTTGATGCTTCCCTGTTATAATTAAAATTGCAGAAGAGAGTGATATTTTCAATAAACAGAAACATATGAACTTTCAGTGCCCATTTATGTACAGTATATATTCGACTATAAGTCAACCTCATGCATAAATCGAGGGCACGTTTTCGGACCAAAATTATGGATTTTGACATGACCCATGGATAGGTCTAGTGTAAAACTTGGAGGCTCCTTCAGTGTGTGTATGTGAGTGGCAAAAGAGAAGCAGCAATCAATATGAGGCTTATGTGTTTCAGCCTTCAGTCCTGAAACAGCATAGTGCACAAGTGGGAGAAAGACTGTTAAACAAACATCAATCAATCAATCAGTCAGTCACCAAGGACTCTGTCTGCTTGGCTCAGGACAGAAAGAAACTGCATGGGGAAATCTGAAAGAGCTGCTATCATATCACCATACTGACCTGTAAATAAGTCAACCCAGGATTTTGGGGTCAATTTTTGGACATACATTTTTAGACTTATAGATGAATACAGTGGGCCCTTGTTATCCATTGTGGGTTGGTTTCAGGACCCCTTATGGATAACAAAATATGTGGATGCTCAAGTCCCATTAAATATAAATATAATATAAGTGTCCCTTATATAAAATGGAAAATCAAAGTTTCCTATTTGGAATTTATACTTTTTTGGAATATTTTCAGGCAGTGGATGCTTGAATCCATGGATAAATAATCTGTGGATAAAGAGGGCCAACTGTATATATGGTAAGTAGAAAACCTGTTTAACTAAATAGGACATTATGGCCTAGATCCTATTTTTAGTCCCAAGAAGAGAGCCATTGAGTCAACTGGTTCTTCTTAGTAGTCTCTGTGCTTCATACATATGAGTTTTGCACCTGCACAGAGACCGCAACAGCTTCTTTCAAAGCTGAGTAGCTTGACAGAAAATACCTGCCTCCAACACATATGCTCAAGCCCGCCAAGGTACCTGCTCCTCAGTTTCTTTTCGTCCACTGAAAGAATCAATCTCTCTCTCATCTGAGTAGCATTTTCTCTTGTTTATTGCTGTTATAAACGTTATTACTATCTATTTTATTTTCTTTATTGTTCCCACCATCTATTTTTTTTTAAAAAAATGTCCCCCCACTTTTCTTACCGCTGAGCCCACCCCCCCTTCACCCTTCGGATAACTTAATTTTTTTCTTATGGCTTCCACTTCTCTTTTTAAACAGTGTGCTTCATGCGATCAGAAAGTTCTCTTCCCACTGCACATGCTGAATGCCTCTTTTCTCTGGGTGAAAGGCATATTGTCAAACGTTGTTTCATTTGCAAGGGCTTCACAGCTCAGGCCCTCTGGAATTGGGTAAAACGCTTTAAAGTTTTTTTGTTGGGAGCAATCACTTCAAGTTTCCACTGAGGTTTCTGCCAAATCCACTTTGTCCACCATTCCACTCTCCAAACCTAGGAAAGTAGCCACAATGGATGCCCCTCAACCAACATTTCTTGTGCCTTCTACAATATCAATGGTTTTTTTTGATACCTTTGGTACCTGCCGGACAAGGACAAAAAGAAGAAAAAGAAACCACTATGGATTTTACCCCTTTGCTTGACTGGGGTTGATGTGGTGCCATTACCTAGTACTTCTAAGGATGTTATGTTGTCCCTGTAGCAGCCCTGGTGGCGCAGTGGTTCAATTCCTGTACTGCAGCCACTCACTCAAAACCATAAGGTGGCGAGTTCAAGACCAGCAAAGGGCTGACGCTCGACTCAGGCTTGCATCCTTCCGAGGTCGCTAAAATGAGTACCCAGATTGTTGGGGGGCAAATAGCTTACAATTGTAAACCGCTTAGACACTCCTTAAGGGTATGAAGCGGTATATAAATGAAGCTGTTTTGTTTTGTTTTGTTTCCCCTTCTCTGTTGCCTCCAGGGCTTCTGGTGGTCACTCCTCCAACCTCCCCATTGGTTGTTTGACACCGCCATACTTCCAGGATCGGCTCCCAGTCCATCACACTGAGACTGAGGCCGTGATGTGATCACTCCCCACCTCTGAGGGAGCCAATGTCTTCATGTCTTCAGGATCACTCATACTGAGAGGACTCACCATACACGTCTCTTTCCTGCCTGGCTTGATACCGACATGAAGATTTATGGAAAGAGCATCCCGCTTCATACCATTCTTACTCCCCTTTGCATTGGGACCAATATCACTGATGGGACATTCGATCTCCACATTGGTACTGAAGTTATTCTTGGTCTCCACATCAATACCGAAATCCTTCTTGGTGGCGTTCTCCATCACCCTATCATAGTTGACATTCTCCACCTTCTCAATTTCTGAGGCTGCCAGTCCCTTCAAGGGCCTCACCATCTCCCCCACCTTGTACAACAGTGACCATTTCTTGTCTGCTTCCTTTCCCTCTGGTGCCCTTGCCTTTGTTACCAGTTCCTTCATCTCTGCAGCCCATCTCATTGACTTCTTTAATTCCATTAGTCCCAATTGTAGTTACACCAGCAGTCTCAGTTCTGATACCAAGCATTCTTTTGGTCCAAGTACAGGGCCTTTCCACTCTGAGACAACCTGTGGTTTTAGCCCCCACAATTCCATCTCAGCCGACCGATGCCAGCTCCAATGGCTGTGATTCAGACTCCTCTTCTTCAGCTTCACTGACTCCGCTCATGATTTTTCCTCAGTGGCTGTTGAAGATGCTGCACCCTTCTCTCCATCTGAGGACATGAAGCTTTTATATGGTGTAGTGCTCAGGATTTCTATGGCCATCGGTTTTGAGGTTAAGTCACCCCTGTCTCCCATGACCAACCTTGTGTTCGAGATGGTAGATTCTCCAGCTGCTACTCCTGTCTTGGTACCTCTACTACCATCACTGCATGAGGTCATAAAGCATTCAAGGCCAAAACCTTTTTCTTTTCCTCCAGCATACAGGAAGTTAGAGAACCTCTACAAGATACAACCTGAGAGTGCACCCTTTTTGTTCACCCGTCCACCAACTAAATCCATCGTGGTGGAGGAATCCCAATCAGAATCTTCGGGGAAGTCCCACTCTACACCAGTGGACAAAGAGGGCAAATGTCTGGATGATTTTGGGCACAGGTTTTACTCTTCTGCTTCCCTCTCCATGAAGGTCACCAACCTGCAGGCCTGCATGGCAGCATATCAAAAAAATTTGTTGGGCAGGATGGTTGTCTTTGTCCCCAACCTTCCAGATGAAAATGTAATGCTGCCATGGCATTCTATCAGGAGGCTTGAGCATTGTTGGCCCAGCAAATCCACTCTGCTAGGCATGTGATAGATTGTGCCTCTAAGCTCCTGTCTGAAGCTGTTGCCCTCAGATGCCATGCCTGGCTTCGCTCCACAGATCTTCCTGATGAGACTAGACGTCAGGTCGAGGACCTTCCCTTTGACAAGCGGGAACCTTTGACTTATTTCACTCCTCTACCAATGACTCCCTAGACCACCTCTCCAAAGCTTGCATCAGAGCCAAGAGGGTTGGGATATCAAGTCAGAAGCAGCAGCAACATCTCATCTACAAACCAAACTGGAAGCATCAACCACCTCTTCAGCCGTTCTCCTTTCAGAGCCCCCACTTCTCATTTGAGCTCCCAGACTTCTTTTTGAAGAAGGTTCTTCAAAGTTCCAATTAATGCCATCAAAGAAATCTTCCTCCTCCTCCAAGTCACGCATTTGACTTCTCCCTGAGGACACAAGCTCACCCCACCCAGGACCTTCCATGCTTAGACCCACTACCATCTCGGGCCCCTATGCTGTACTGCCATTACTCCATCTAGCAAGACATCACCATGGACTCTTGGATCCTTACTATCATACACATGAGTTACACCATAGAATTCTTAAAAATATTCCTTCTATTGGCATTTTTCATTCCATAGATCCTTCCCCACCTCTCGTGGAAGAGATCTCCACCCTTCTTCAAAAAGGAGCCATAAAACATGTGCCCCCTTAGAGGTAAGCACCAGATTTTTTTTCCTGTTACTTTATGGTTCCCAAGAGGGATGGTGGTCTACAGCCCATTTTGGACCTTTGACAGGTAAGCAGCTACATCAAGCTGAAGAGGTTCAAAATGGTCACCCTTCTTCCCTTTCTGAGAGTCAACAACCCTCCTCTTATGGGTAAGCTTTTCATTCACCCATATGTGTGAGGCACAGAGACCATGAAGAAGAACAGGTTGTTTACTTGTAACTGTGGTTCTTCAAGTGGTCATCTGTGCCCTCACACAACTCTCCCTTCCCACCCTTTTTCCCCCCAGGTTCCTCTCTTTTCTGCAGATTCAAAACTGAGGAGGAGGTTGCTTGGCTGGCTTGATCATGTGCAGTAGGTGGAGGGGGGGGGCAGGATATTTCCCACCAAGCTACTCAGCTTTGAAAGAATCCATTGGTGGTCTCTGCGCAGGCACAAAACCCATATGTGTAAGGGCGCAGATGACCCACAGTTACAGGTAAGCAACCTGTTCATTTATCTGCATGTTGGCTCACCATTCAACTGTTGGTTCAATGGTTCTAGTTGAGGCTAACTAACAGGATCCCAGCCTATGTAAATAAACAGGTCAGATGCCCATATCATTCATCTGGGACATATAAGTGTGGTATTAATTCTTCCCAAAAGAGTGGGAGGCAATGTGTGGAGGAAAGAAGGCGGGAATAATGGGGGTGGTTATTTTTCATATACATATGGCAATGCGGGAATCTTAGGTGCCCCTTATAATATAAAAGTTGCCCCCCCCCCAACATCCAGCAAAAATGAATAATATTCCTGTATCAGAATCCACAGAACCTGAATACTAATCATTGTACAGGGTTGCAGCTTTTACCCAGTTTTTTTTTGCAGCCTTCATACTTTGTTCCAGTGGCTCCATTGCTTTCTGTGTGCTCTTTACAAGGAGCTCTGCAAAACAGCCACAATTTCTTCTAGAGTTATAACACTGACCCAAGGAGCTTAAAATTGAAACTGATTCTGATTTTGCCTAACAGTGAGCTAAATTCTGGCTGATACCACAGATATATTTGTCATGGAGGTCAACGACAGTGTTAATTTCTGTCATGTTTTTAGATCTATCAAGGCTTGGAACTGTGCTTTTTTCAGCTAAAAATGTTGAACTAGCCTGATTGAAAAGTTACTGAACAGCTATAAAAGCAGTAGTAGGATAACCTACCCTGGGTCACAGAGTATATATACCCAACTCTCTTCCAGGTCAGCATTCTCTGGAGATTCCAGCCACAGCTGCTGGTGAAACATCAGGAATAAACTCTTTTAAAACATGGCCACATAGCCCGAAAAACCCACAAAAAATGCCAGCCATGAAAGCCTTCGGCTTCACAAACTGTTTTTTTCTTTTCAAGGGTTTATGCATCCATCTTCTGTTCATAAAAGCAAGATATAGATTCCCCCACAAGGGGTCTACAACAAAAGTGCTATTGTTATGGGTCAGACTGTCAGTTGTGGTCATTCTCCACCAAACATATCATTAAAAATGAATGAAATGTTAAGGCCTACGTTTCTTTCTTTTTTTAAAAAACCCAAAAAGAGCTGCTTCCCCAAAGTACTGAAAAATTTAACACACATTACTGACAGGATGTGTTAAGAGGAGATCAGTTTTCATGGCAGAGATCACTTGGTGAGTACATATTCATTTGCTGCTAGCACTTTTAGTTATGTTGTGCACTATGAATATACAGAGTGCCAAGTCTTGGGGAGGAAGTCACTGACTGGAATGCTTATTATACCTGACCTTTCTCAAGGCTGCAAAACTGTAATGCTGTGCTTAGCAGGCTGCAAGGAACTGTTCAAACATGCTATTTCATGCTGAGAAGGGAAATAAACTCTGAAATATGTCTTGTACTCTTTCATCTTGACTGCGCTGTCCCCTTCTCTGATCATGTTCTCTCTGACTGTCCTACATTTCCTTCCTTACCAAACCCACAGTGTACATTTTCTTTTCTCATTTTATGAGTGAGAAAAGATGGTTTCTTTGAAGGCAATCACAGTAAATTGAGTTCTGCTGTCTGTCAATAACTGATCAATAGCTGACAGAGAACAAGAGAGAGAGAGAAGAATTTGCCAGATTGCAGTCAGAAGAAGTTTAAATCCCCAAATTAATTTAAGATCAATTCAGAAAGACAATTTTGCCTTACGTAAGATTTGTTCTCCCATTTTAAAAGGAATATGCAAGTCAAAGAGCATTGACAGCTATTATATATCAGTTAGGCTTGCAAAATGATTAATCCAGAAGGATATAGACGTAAACAAATGCCAGATAACCACAGAAAGTAGCTAGCTGATTCAGTACAGCACTAGATACAGTATAAGTAAAATATACTAGCAGTATAATATTAATATAGGGCTTCTCTAGATGGGGTAAGTATGTTAGGAGGATGTGGTAGTTCTTGGGACTTTAAAAAATATCCAAACAACATTTCTGTTATCCCAGAATATTTTCTGACAGTCGCTGGCACCAGCTGCAACTTTTTATTCCCACCCTCAAGTGGTATTCTTTTTGTCCTGAGACATATTAGAAGAAAAAAGTATCCTTCTCTTGTCCCCATTTATTGTTTAAAATTTCTTCTTAGAGTTATATTGTTAAAGTGCATTGATGCTTCAGTGAAATAACACTTTTACACTATAACACTTAAGGGTTTTTTTAAAGAATAAATTTCACCCTGCAAACCCCAGGTTCTCCTCAGCAAACTGTGCCCCACTTTTTAAAGAGACCTTTGGTATAGCTCTAATCCAGATCCAATAAATCACTACAAAGAGCTTCCAAAAAGAAACAAATGGGTGATGCAGAGGCAACAACCAGCAAAACATGCAAGAGCCAAAGAGTTATATTGTGAGTTATATCATGCTTCTTCAGACCAATGCGGAAGAGCTCATATTGTAGTACTCTAGGAAACAAGTGTTAAGAGTAAAATGTAACTTATCATTATAGGCACATAACTGTTTAAATCCTTAGTTCTGATTTCAAAGAAGAACTTGATATGAACATAACACACTCCTTCCAGATCCCAAGTTTGTCACCATAGACTCATAAAAATTGCATAAATGACCACGGGGTATTTTGTGTGGACTCTAAGAGATCTCTTTCTGTGCATTCTCAATGTGTTCATCAACCCAAGATCTCATTGTTGAAAGCAAGAGCTGTATGCTTTAAGTTGCTAGGGAACTATTTGCCCGGCAGATGTTGTCTCCATTGAAGAAAGTTTATTTTAAAATATTGTAAAACCACCAGGTACAAAAATATATACAAAACATAGAGGAAATAAATGTAGGGAAATCTAAATCTAATGTTTGTTCTACCAACTTAATTTGCATCTAAATACAGGCACCCTATTGCATGGGGTAAAAACCCAGTTTACCTTTCCATAACTGAATCCTAATTTGGGAGGCAGCCGTGTCTTATCATAAGTAAATCACCATCAAAATCATCATCCAGATACAGCTTGGGTCCCCGGAGACACTTTGGCAGCCATTTTGTAAAGTTGGAAGCTTCCATTTTCGAAAAGGGGCCAGCTGGGTACAGCTTCAACCTGGGCCTCAGCTGGGCTGGATTTGGGCAGCGATTTGGGCAGCAATTTACATATGATAGGACCTGTCTGCCTCCTGAATTAGAATTCAAATCAGGAAAGGTAAGTTGGGTTTTTTACCCCATGCGATAGGGTCCATGGTCAACCCTATCCTCATGAGTGTTGAGAAATCATGCTGCATAAATTCACACTATCTTGTTCCACTGGTATCACCCATGAAACCATAGTGATGGGAAATAATGAAAATCAATTAAATTATCGATTGAATTATACATTTCCTAGAGTGAAGGGGCAATTTAATTACAATTTAACTAAAATTATTTTACCTTGATTAACTTAAGTTATAATTTCAGCATTACTTTGAATTCAAAATTAAGTTGTCAGTTAAGTCATTAATTAGTTGAATAACAAAACATGCTAAAGAACCAGCAAATATCACATTACCCAGCTAGTTGTACACCCAAAGCATAGTTATAGTGGGCCATCTACATTCACTGGATTGAGGGACGCAGGACCCCCATGAAAGTGGAAAAATCGCAAATAAATACTGCATGAACACCTCTCTAGGAATCCACCTGCGGTTGACCATAGAATTGTTCTGGAGGACCTACAGATGCCTAGAGAATGTTCTCTCTAGGAATCTGTAAGTCCTCTGGTGCAATGTCTGAAAAAGTTGGCCTCAGACTCATGCTGGAGGACCTACAGATTCCTAGAGAGCACATATTAATCAAATCTATAAATAATCAGATCCACAAAAGTCAAATCCACAAATATGGAGGGCTGATTGTATTTTGGATTTCTTTTTAAAACAGCTTCTTGCTTTTTTGTTAGTCCATCGGGTTTGGGAATTTCAGTCTTTGCTCCAAATCACTGCAAATGCAAATTGGCTTTTCAGGAATTAACAGGGCTGTTTCCTTCTCTGCTAAGCTCAAAACAGGGACAAGGGAAGGGGAATAGTTATGGAAGGCATTTTTCAATTTCATTCTCTAATAATGTTAGTGCAGACTTTGAACTTCAATTTAAACGACAGTTTAACATAATAAGTAATTATTTTATCTCCCTTGCAAGATAATGTGATTGAATTAGGTTTTTCAGTTTATTGACCCATTTCTACTAACTTTTTATCTCTATGAAATTAGGGGAGGAGAGTCCCCAAATTGGAGCATGCATGGATGATCTGTGCTTTCTCCTGTAGTTGGAAAGGGCCCAGTGAATATAATGGTTATTAACTAGTACAGGCGTAGTGAGATATGATCAAATAACAAGCAAATGCATGAGAAAGCAGTTTTTGTTATAAATTCAAATGCTTGTATAAACATATCAAAGAGAACAGAATTGTGGCTGCATGTATGACTGCATGGAAACACACACAGAGTATATACTTTTGTATAAAACACAATGCACCCAGTATACTCTTGATCTTAATTCAAGATAAAGACATTCCTCATTTGACTAGATTATCACAGCAAGACAGAAATACCGAATTAGTATACACCATGAGTAGTGGTGGTTCAGTTAGTCTTACCACTTGCAGCTAGAAAATAAATGGTCTTTGGGACAGAGGTTAGACAGAAGAACAGAAAGAACAACTGTCTTAAGGTAGTTTGGACACAGATTGCTTGGTTTGACTATTTGCTTGCTTTCCATGCTTTATCCTTTTGAAATGGGTCGCCACAGCAAAACTGTAATTCCATACATACCTAATTTGGGAACGAGTAAATGGTATTTTCTAGCAATTCCCAGCAACAGCTGAAAAATGTTATTCCAGCCCTCAAGTGGGTTTCTTTTCAATCCTGAGACAAATCAGAACTTTTGAAAAAGGATCTTTCTCTTTTCTCTCTTTTTAATTTTTTGTTAGGGTTACACACTATAGTGCGTCGGTATGGGAGGGGAACAGGGCTTTTACACTATAAGACTATGTAAATTTTAAATAATTTAAAACTATATATATAATGAAGAGAAAAACTGACTTTCAAACCATAAGCTCACTTGGCAAAAAAACAAAAACAAAACCTTTGGGACAGTCTTAGCATACATCCAATAAATTATTCCACACAGGTCCCCCACAGAATAGAACAAGTGGATGCACAGGTGATAACAACTGGCAAAACCAAAGAGGCTATATTGCAAGAACGTATGTTTCTCTAGACCAGACTGGAAAAGTGCATAAACTTCAGATTTCCCTTCTTCATTAACATATTTTACTTAGAATAGGCTCTTGCCTTTTTGCTTTATACCACTAACTTAAAGATGCAGTTCTCACCTCATTAACGGCTACTGCTATCATCCTCAGGGCTCATTTTTAATATTGTACTGTATGAATATTCAAGCAGACTTGAAAAACATAGATTTTTCCCTTCCAGTATTGATAGCCTTTGAAGATACACTGCAAACTTTGTTCAGGGGGATTCCCTTCTTATTTTGTATGGTGGACAATCATTTTTGCTTTGTAAAACTAAAAAAAGCAAAGCAGCTGAACTGGAATAGAGTCAAATCTTTTGGGAAACACCCAAAGGACTCTTAATGAGTGGCCTAGGGCAACAGCTTCAGCTGATGTGCGCACCACTCTTTAGACACCCTAAGGAGTGTAATTCAGCATCCTTCTTATTCCCTGTTCTTGCGTGCGCTTTAAATCGCTAGAGAACCCAGTGAATTTAGAAGACAACTTTTCCAATTATATATACCCTAAAGGCACCAGATCCCATCTGATTTTGGAAGCTTAGCAGGGTCAGCCCTAGTTAGTAGTTGGATAGGAGACCAGAGGAAGGAACGGGAAAAACTACTTCTGAGTATTCCTTGCTGAAAGGCTTTATCACCTCATTCATAAAGTGTCACAATCCCATTATTCTAGCAATTATTCCAGGTTGGGGACAAGCATTATCACACAGCCCTTCAAAAGTGTGATAGTGCTACTTCTGTGCCAGCATCTGTCTCTTGCATGCCAGTCTCCACAGCCCACCTCCCTGTCCTAAATCTTTCCCAGTCTGTATTTGTTTATTTATTTTAGCACAATTGCATAATCATGGCAATCCAATGGGTAAAAATAAAATAAAATAAAGAAAATGAAAGAATTAGAATAAGAAAAGAAAAACAGCCTGCTTGGGAAGGGAAAGGAGCATAATCTCACCCATTTGGACCACGTAACTGCCTGCATATTGGAACTTATCACACTCTCTGAATAGCAAAAAAGCAGTTTGATGGGGGTTATTGATGGGTTTTACCTATCAATGGAAAGGACCACTCCAGCGGTGAATGTACTACAGACCAGCTATTAAATAGACACAATGGCATGTGATAAGATATGGATACAAATGCTGCTAGCCTGCTTTAATTTCTCTTTTCAATCCTGGTGTGAAAAAGTCCTAAGAAAACCTGGAATTTATGGGGTCACCATAAGTCAACGGGCAACTTAATAATAGTAATATTTATGTCTTATCCACCTCTCCACATGGATCGACGTGGGAAACAATAACATTTAACTACATCAGTTAAAACACATCAGTTAAAGTACACATCAGTTTAAAAGGACAAATAAAATATGCACATATTAAAACAATCCACATTTAAAATTCATCATTTAAAATTCACAATTTAAAAATCACCTGAATCAGCCTGCCAGAAGAGACTTTAATGCTCTTTTAAAGTCAGACATGTGTTCAGCTGTTGAATCGCCTCGGGCAGCTCATTCCATAGTCTTGGGGCAGCTGAAGAAAAAGTCCTCTGGCTTACAGTTGACTGAAGTAAATGTCCGCCAGAGGACCTGAGTGTATGATGTAGATTATATATGGGAGGAAGTGATCTTGTAGGTAACTGGACCAAAACCATGTAGGGCTTTAAAAATAATAATCAAAACTTTGTACCTTGTCCAAAAACAAATTGGCACATACACAAAGACTCAAACATTTGTTAAAATTTCAAAGATTTTGCACTCTTGATACATTAGTGCTGCCCAAGTTTTTATGGGTTAGCCTTGTGGAAAGGTCTTTTAGAGAGATCCCCAAGGGTGTGGTGATCCTTTCATACTCCATTTAGGGTAAAACAAATTAAAACAGCTGGCAGTGGTTGATGGACTTAGGTATCTAGATCCCTTTTTAAAAATATAAAACATTAATGGAATGCCAAAATACTTTGGGGCATTTCCAGACATGTAGAAAAGAATCCTCTGTGGTATGAAAGATTCAAAAGCTTTGGGCAGGATTGGCCCAGCAGGGAGTTGGCGATGCAGAGAGTGAATTAAATTCTGAAACATAGTCTATAAAAAGGACAAATTACTTTTAATAAGGAATCAGTTAATAGTACAGGCTGGGAAAATGAAAATGAAAAAAGAAAATGAAAATAATCTTGAAAGATAAATAGTAAGCATCATACATGTAGCTGAATGCTGTAACTAGAGAGTACAAAGTTTCAGATTGTAGAGAAAGTATTTTACAGATGCCTAAGCCATCTTTTTAGTCAAGACGGATCGTGATACACATTGCTCTTTAGTAAACAAAGGTTTCTTTCTTCTTCCCGCAGTTCTCTGAGATTTGTTTTTCCAGAAGAACAAAGAGAGTGACATGGTGAGATTCCTTGTCCAGAGGGAACTCTGAGCAGCTGAGCCCCTGCTCTTTAGATATAGTGGAATCAAAAGGGGACAGGGAATGGGGTCAGAGTTAGTGTGAATCATTTGAGCCATCAAATTCCCAATTAGAGGATGTTTCCAACCTTGACAGCTGAGCCATCAGGAGTAGGCGACTGTTCCTGAGCCATTAGGGAATATATTTACTCAGATAAGAACAAAGGGTTTTGCAAGGTGTCAAACTATGTGTCACGTAGGGGAGGATAGACTGTTGTGGCTCACACATGGCTGAGCCCAGGGCAGCTAGGAAGGTTAGAAAGTTTATGTTTTAGTAAGATTATTTTAAAAACAAAACTAGACTTCTTCATAAGATCCCCTGCAGGTCAAGGGCCTCAGGACCAAACTAGACAAGGTGTGCAAGAACTATGATTAGATCTCTTGGTATTTGTGTTCCTTAAAGGAGACGGAAACGAGTCACAGGTTTGTTCAAAATGTTGGAGGAGGTGAGTTTTTCCCAGGTATTTCTTCCGCTAGGGAAAATTTCTCAGAACATGTCTGTTTCCCCCTTTTGAACCACAATTTGAAATTACATGTTTGAAAATTAGTTCAGTAAGGTTAAATGTTAGAAATTAGAAGTTTAATTCACTAGCATAAACACTAACAGTTGAAATTCTTATAATTTGTTAAGCTATTATTGATTAACTGATTGGTTAAAATGGTAGTATTGGGCCAGGCCATGGGATTTACAGAGAATGACACGAAGGCTGTCATGTCATTTAGGGGAGTTCATTTCGAAAACTCTTTTTTTCCTCTTTTAAAGTTACCCTACTCAAACCTGGGTTTACCCACATGTGGGCTAAAAACCCCAGAATATGATTATTGCATGGGCATGGTGGGAACCCAGCATATCTAGGAACTTTCAGGATGAGAATGCTGTCCCAAAACATGAGATCCCATCTTATAATCACTTCAGTTACATTTGTGATCTGCATCTCTCTTTTTTACCCAATGCCATGAACATATGCATTGTACTTACCCTCCAAATGCCTTGTTTGCTATAGTTTATTTCAGCTAGAGGGCACAGACCCACCATCCAGGCAGCAATAAATGGATAACTATAAAGATTGGTTAGCCTATCAAGAATGAAAAATTCTTGATCTGAAACTTATGAACGTCTCTGAGAAGAACAGTATCGTGACTTCCTTCTTTTCCCCCTCCTTGCAGAACTTTTGAATGTCAGAAACCTAATCCAGAGGAACTTCTGGTTCTGCAGATCAGGGTCCTCTGGGAGGAGATAAAGGACTCCTTGAACTAAGTTCACAGTGTATCTTGAAAGGCTGGTAGAAACCATTTGTTGTTCTTACGTCCTGTCAGGTCGACTGATTTATGACAATGGTATCATAGGGTTTTCTTGGCAGACCAGGTTTATCACTGGTTTCCTCATAGGCTGAGAGAGAGAGTGATTCACCCAAGGTCTTCCAATGATTCTCATGTCTGTACAGGAATTTGAACCCTGGTCTCACGGGTTTTAGTTTAACACATCTTCATGGGTTCATGGCCTCATGGATTATAGTTCAACACAGTTTAATACAACGCTGGCAGGAAGCAGTTTCCATCTGTGGAAATGGTCCTTGGAAACTCTCAAATGCAGATCCAGCATACAGTTTTTTGTTAGATAAAGAAGCATGAAGGGTGAGTGTCTGACTAGGGAGACAGCAGGCGAGGAGGAATGCTTAACATATTGGCTGCCTGGACTATTTCCTGTTCAAAATCACCCTCCAGCTGCCTTTCTCCCTGGACTGTTCCAGATGCATAGGTCATCTGGTACAAGAGTTGAAATGGAGAAATGGTGGGCGAGGAACGGTTTAAGCATCCACTTCCTCACCCCTTCTCTGCTCTACTGTAGATTTCCATAAATGTTTTTCTTAACAATAGAAAAATCAGAAACCCGCAGAAGCATAATTGCACACACTTGCATGTCGTGGAACTTATTTCTACTGTTGCCCGCAGAATGCCAGTCCCTCCCTTCGCTCAGTAATTGATGGCCAAGTGGTGCAGTTCACAGTTTGTCTCTCAGGTACCACCACAGTTTAACTATATGAAGGATCTTGTGTGTGGAACATCCCTTGCCAAGGGAAGCCTAGTGATTCTCTGTGTCCATTTGGATTGGGTAAGAGCTTAAAGTGGCTACAGTCTGCCCTAATATGCAACACTTCATTTACCCCCAGTGGAAGCCCCTCATTCAGTGTTCAGCCTGGCAACCTTTCAGGTGGAAAATTGATTTCTTTTGTCTTGTCGTTTTAAGTAGCAAAAGGCTGCCTCTCACTGTGGACTATTTCTCTGAAGAGAGAAAAACAAGTATGTCACATTTATCTCACATTTACAGCAACACTCAATTATTGCTGCAGTCAGTTCCCTTGGCTCATATGTCTGGGAGTTTAAAAAAAAAACACCACTAAAGAGAAAGGGATAAAGCACACTTTGCCTTTGACATACTTTTTGAAGGGAATTGGCATAAAGTGTAATACCCAATTTCCCTTTCTGTGCCTAAAATCAAAACATTATTTTTTCCTCGTAGAGTTCAGTGAGTTGAAATCACCCGTGGGCACTTAACATAGATTAGCACACTTATCCTTGCCCTCCTAACAAATGACAGCAGACAGAGCCAGATCAAGACATGCTCAAGTCCTAACTATCTCCAATTTAAGAGGCCCCACAATATTAATCCCCCCTCCCAATTCCCCCCATGCATCTTCCCATCCAGAGTCCTAAACTGCAATTTCCTTGGTTTGTTCATGAATCCAGCATGGCCACAGAGAACCGCTTACCTCATTATTTTGCAGCTTCAAGATTATTATACAATTATTATACATATTATTTGGACCTATTATAACATAGTGGTTTGGCCCAGATCTTGGAAAGTTACGGATAGTTACAGTTATATTATCAAGTCGCCCCCTAAATTTCTCTTACACTTACAATTTTTGAAGTCAATTATTAACTCTTCTGGTATTTTATAACTAATTAAAATTACTTATTTTAGTTGTTTTTCTTTTAAAAGCCATCTTACAAATTGCTGCCTTGAGATATAAAATACAGTCTCTTTCAGTTCCTGTTAATATCCACAAGAAACACTGACTATGCTGGCTCGAGATGTCTGGGAGGTGTCGTCCAAAAATGTGATTTTCTTTATCTCTGCTTTGGACATGCTGCGTCCAGATTTTTCAAACCATTAAAGACCCAGAGCCATTTTTTGAGTTGGTTAAGTGTTCCTACCTGCCTTCTAACAGATCTGCATTGCATGCAACTGAGCCTTTCTGATTTTTTTTTTACCCTGAAGGCAAGACTCTGCTGCTGTGGGTTATAATACAGACAGGTAGAGTGATATCTTTTTAGGATGCTAATGGAGAATATAGTATTCTAGAAATCAGCCTGTTAGTTATAAATACTTTGGTTTACAGGGTGGGGGTGGGGGAGAAAACTTATATTTGTATATACATTTTGAGATGTAAAAATGAAATATAATACTTTTCAGGGAGTTCTTTTATTATGGCTAAGTTATTTCCTATGGTTTTCTCCTAATTGTTGTTGGGTGCTTTCAAGTCCTTTCTGACTTACAGTGACATAAGGTGTTTTCTTGGCAAGGTTTGTTCAGAGGAAGTCTGTCATTGCCATCCCCTGAGGCTGAGAGCATGCGACTTGCCCAAGGTCACCCAGTGGGTTTCATGTCAGAGCAAGGAATCGAATCCTTGTTTCCAAAGTTGGAATCCAATACTTGAACCACTGTGCCACACCTGACTCTCAAAATCATGAGAACCAGACTCTTAACTGCTACAACATTGCTGCTTGCACTTTGTTTTTTTAAAAATATGAAACTCCCGCCAGCATCCTTCTCAGTGTGTGTGCGTGCTGTACACCGAGGAAGCTGCTAAATTTGACAATGTAACCTACGGTACGTTCTCTCCCTTACCTTCTGAAATTTTTAAGTTCTTATTTTCAGTGACTGCTTGTTCCTGTGAACAATCGAAAGAACAATTGATGTGAGTCATCATGACAAGAAGTGGCTCCCTGGGGCCTTGGGTACTTTCATTGGTCGTAGTTTGTAGACCAGCCATGACCTTCCCATCCAGTTGTCATCTTATTCTCTTTACAGAAATGATGCTGGATGCCTTCCTGACACATGCACCCAGGGCTATTATTATAAGGCTGGCAGAAGCATGGTCAATTACAGTCGTGACTTTGGACACGATCCCGTCAAAGCAAAGCGCTTTTGAGTGTCGTCTATTTCAGTTATAAGGACAAGCACAAGTATTACTCACTATCATTTAAATCCATGAGTTTGACAGTGGTGTTTTCCCACAAAAATAAAACTACAAAGCAGCTGACAAAATCTGTCTTAACTTTAGGGAGGAAAGGTAGATTTTATAAACGTTCGAATTACCAATCATGGGGAAAGGTCAAGCAAAAAGCTGCAGGTTTAAAGTCTGCAACCATTGCTATCAATGTGTGTTACATTCAACATTTACACTTTTAAGTTGTTGAAAGTTAGATTAAAAGAGTAGTAACTAGTTAAAAATTAAGTTCATTTATGAGAAACATGTGAAACAAGGTGAGCTGCTTAGTAATACTAGTTTTTCTTTCTGTTCTGAAATGCAACAACTTGGTATATTTTCATACATTCACAGCAGCATGTTAATTTATTTGGGCCTGTCCTAGTTTATCTGAAAACAATATTACACTTTCCATACAGTTTTCAGAACAAGCATGTATGGAAACCAGCATGCGCTCCAAGTGATGTACGTTATAAAATCCAAAACATCATAAAGATAACAAAATAACTGCCTTGAATCCCATTTTGGTATATAAATCCAATAAATATTCTCTGAAGATGCCAGCCACAGATGCTGGCGAAACGTCAGAAAGGAACTCTTCCAGAACATGGCCACATAGCCCGAAAGCTCCGCAAAAAACTATGGATGCCGGCCATGAAAGCCTTCGACTCCACAAACCAATAAATAAATAAATAAATACCAGAAAGGAAATACTCCTATGAATAAATGTGACCAAAAGCTGAGTGCCTCATAAGAAGAGGGGTCATAGGCAAATATTCTTCTATTAAGTGTATTTATGAGTAATAGAAAAACTGTTTTGCAGCGCTGGGAGTTGCAGTTCAACAACTTCTGGAGGGCTACATGATTTGTACTTCAAGTCATTAGCTTTAAGCACAGTCTTCCGAGGAAGATTCAAGCTTTCTTCTTGTCTGAGCAGACTAAATGAATATCTTGCTCTTGTTGCAGCTGAAGCTTAAAGAAGGTTTTTGTGAGGGAACAAACTCCATTAAGGAGGAATTCTTGGTCTCTAGTATCCTATCACTGCTCCTTCAGCCCAGTAGTGTTCGCTGCTTTCCTGGGTATTTTCTTCTTGTTGCCAATGCATCTCTTCGGATGCATCCACACTACAGAAATAATCCAGGTTGGTAACATTTTAATTGCCAGGACCCAGTGCTATGGAATTCTGGGAGTGGTAGTTTGTTGTGGCACCAGAGCTCTCTGACGGAGAGGGCTAAATGTCTCACAAAGCTACAGTTTCCAGAATCCCCAAAAGCCCACTAAAGGCTTACCTACTGATGACTGCTAAATTCACTGCTGATATATTTATTCATTCATTCATTCATTCATTCATTCCATTGATTTATGTCTTTCTTCCACAGTGGGATTCCTTTGGAGGTTTAACAGTAGCAGGGGAAGGGGGGAAACCAGAATTTAACTTTAAAGCTGGGAAGGTTCTTCAAATCATAAACAAGTTGATTGCTCCTCACACTCTTCGGAGATGATCAAATGGAAAAGAAGGACAGGAAAGAAATGGGATGTTCCTGTCCTTATTGCATGATCGCGTGAAGATTATATATACAACGTCCCACAAAGTTGCACTCCTCCCTTCCTTCTCCTGTCAAGAAAGTGGAATGGTCCCATAACTTTATTCACAGGAAACTGCTGTGAATAAAAAGTTACGGGACCATACGGGATGAGAGTGACATCACAGGACGTCATATGACAATCTTTGCACAATCACAAGATAAGGACAGGTGCATCCTGTCTGTACACCACCCTAGTTACAGCTAGCCACAAGCCCTATAGGTAAGGAACTACAAATGGCAACAACTAAGAGAAAGTCCCGTGTTTTCCACCCATAAGAGGTGGCAAATCAAAACTGTTTCCACAGAAAATCTCTCTTATTACCATTGTTTGCTCAAAAGATAACCAGAGGATATGAAAGGCCTCTGAAGCAGAAATAATAAAAATGTCCAAAAATTAGATTGAAGTGATGGAATCAGTTCAAGAAAGAGAAAAAAATACTCACTTGTAAAGCAGAAACTGTTTCACCATGTTTGTACTTGGCAGTTTCCCTCTTCTGTCTTGGAAAGGCAAAGCCCCAGCAACTGAGCAATTGCTGTACGTGGGGAGATGTGAGAATGCTTCCATTATAAATTAGGGATACAGTTGGTATCCACTGAGGTTTGGTTCCAGGACCCTGTACGGATACCAAAATCTGTGGATGCTCCAGTGCCATTACAGTTGGCCTTCTTGAAATTCGTCTAGCCAAGTCCCTTCTAGAGAATGGCTGTGTTGTAGAAAACTCTGAGAAACTTGGATTAATTTTTTAAAATTTAAATTATATTTGTAAAAAGTTAATATTTCTTTTCTTTTAAAAAGTCATTAAGCTTATATGTTGCCAGTTGAAAAACTTAAAGCTCAACCATTTCTTTAACTGTTTAATTTGCTTTTTTAAAATGTTAACTAAATAGTTCATTCCTGTGCATGGGAATTACCCAGTGTGGAAATCACTTTTGTAAGATCAGGACAAGGTAACAGATGTGAGTTCTCCCTTAGCCAACCATCCAGCTATTCAGGCAAGGGACCAAATATTTAGTTTCAACTAGACTGTTTGCTGAGATTTATCTGCGTTGCTTTGTTCTGTGCAACAATATGCTGCTACATGGAAAGGCTGGATTCTTTTGCTGTGTTGCAAGAGGCATTTATAATTTAATAATCAGCAAGGGACCTATACATTGCATTCATTGTGTTGCTTCCAGATGACAGCCCCATCTGTGATGGTGGGGTTTGTGTCTCAACAGTCAGTGCTAGAGAATGTGCAATTTTTATAGAATGTAACCAAGGTTAATATAGTGTTAGCAAAATTAATCCTTTTTAAATAACGTTTTGGGCAGTCCTTGGGAAGCATCCATTGGTCACGTAATTTCTAACATCTTGAAATTTGCTGTACAAAAGGAGCAATTAGTGCTAAATATCATCCTAGAATAAACCCAATTTGTGCTGAGTTCTTTGTCTGCTGGTTATGTACACATGGCCTGCTGAGTCTGTGACATGGAAGAAAAAGCCAGTATAAACTGACTGAAAATCATGGATGCCACGGACTCAAGCTGCCATGAGAGATGGCCCTTTGATTCAAGCTGCTCTGTAGCTGCAACAGAAAGGAAAATATATGGAACTATCAGGATTAATTTATATGTTTGGCATGATGTGTTGCTTATCGTTAAGATGCCTGAACTGTTTTTATATGTACATTTTATGGGGGAAGGGGGTTGTTATTGCCATGTGATGGAAGGATAAATTATTGAATACCTTCAAAGCAGTGACTCCAGCTGTCTTGAGAAAGAGGGAGCGTCTTTGCCTTTTAGAATATAATTAGTTGTTATGCAGTGGAATGGAAACTGTTGGAATACTTTGGAGTCTCATAACTGGAATTTTGTAGTGTTTCATTCTTGGCAGAAAAGAATAGTCTGAATCTAATTAGGATTGCATCCACTGAATCAATGGGATTTACATGAATGTTGACTCACTATTCACTCGTTGTTTCAGTAGGTCTACTCCGGCTGGGATTACTAATAAGATTCAGGGCAATGATAGTTTATCTGGCTTGATGCCAGACATTATCTGAATAAGTTACGTTCCCACAATCATGATCCTGCTAGTTCTTTCCTAGTGAAATCATTCCTAGTGTGCAAAAGTGGCTAGGGCACAATGCAGCCAATGGTGTAGCCACACTGCAGAATTAAAACAGTTTGACACCATTTTAACTAACTACCATAATTTTATTCGGTATAATCTTGGGATTTGTAGTTTGGTGAGGTATTCAGCCTGGTCTATCAAACAGCTCTGGTGCCCCACCAAACTACAAATCCCAAGATTCTGTAGGGTAGAATCATGATAGTTAAAGTCGTATCAACCTGCTTTAATTCCGCAGCGTGGGTACACCCCAAAGCTAAACACTTAAATCCACGGATTTCAATAAGAAATTTGTGACTGCTTGGGCAGAGGTTTAATGTGGACATATTTATGCCCTCCCTACATTGATGAGTGAGAGTACTGCATGATGTACTGTCTATGTTTGTATTGGAACTTCTCTGTCAAGTATAAGGAATTGTTAAAAAGTCTTAATTGTTTTATTTATTTATTCATATCCATCCACGATGGTTTCCAGTGATTTCATGAATATCTTTCCACATCACCAAAGGACTTCAACAAAGAAATGAGGAGGGGGCCTCAAAATAATAACTTTTCCCCACTCTTAACATTTTCTTGTCCATATTCTTCCCACTCTCTCTCTCTCTTTTTTTTTTTTAAAAAAAACTTTCTCAGAGTGGATTCATTTTAATTCCATTCATTCTCACACTGCAGAAAAAAGACACCACTGAATGGGAAACAAATGTTTCCTCCTCCCAAGTGCCTTTCCTGCCCACCGGTTTGTTGCTTTTGTGTGCCTTAAGTTGTTTCTGTCTTATGGCAACTCTAAGGTTAACCTATCATGGGGTTTTCTTGGCAAGGTTTTTTTCAGAGTGGGTTTGCTGAGAAGATGTGACTTGCCCAAGATCACCCAGTTGGTGTCTATGCCTGAGATTCAAATCGTGGTCTCCAGAGTCATATCCAATGCCCATGCCACTGCACCATGCTGACTCTCTGCCAACAGGTTTGGGAAAACATAAAATTGTGTGGGGTGCAAGGTGGGGTCCATCTCATGGTGGAGATGGCAACAGCTGGTAGGTTGCCATGCTTGCTTCTTGTTCATGTGACCATAGACTTGAGATGCCCATTGGGGGAGAACAAGAGATCCAATCCCAGCTTGTGAAGGTGAACATGGTGGCAGACAGGTTCCCTCAATTAGTTCTGTCCTTCTCCTGCACATAGGAAATTGGGCTTTTGTACTCTTGCTACATCTCACTTATGATGTGGAAACAGACAAAATGCTCAGTTTGATTGATATACAGAAATATAGTTTACATGGGCAGGATCCAATGGAGTTGTTCTGTTGACAGGACTCCCTTCCATCAGTAGAACTGGAAAGGAAACAATAGCGTCTTCCACCATCCACACACACATCCACCACCAACACTGTTTTGGAGGGCTGGGAAATCTTCTGGAGTTGGTTTTTGGGAGTCACAGTGAGTTACAGTTGGGAGGAGAAAGGAGTGGAAAGGGGACATTTCCTGGCACAGTGTTGGATTCAGGGCCATATCTACCGACAATACCAAACGGGTGTGTAGTTGTGATGAGGGCAAAGTGAAGATATTGCCATCCAAATAAGAACTTTGCTGCCTAAATAGTTTTCTTTCATTCCCCCAATTTCTAAGCTGAAACTTCAGCGGAGCTTTTAGAAATCCAGTTCAGGCATACAACCTCCCCCCAATTTTTTTTTTTTTAATGGGCATGCAAAGTTAGCAAAGTGAATTTAACCGCACACAAAATAAGTTTTAGGTGTGAATAATTTACAATATCTCATTGTCTGCAATACAAGAAATTTGAGGATGGAAGTAAAATATCATTTAGGGAGCAAAATTGTAATTGGGGGATGCAATGCCCTCATTTTGCCCTCCTCCCCCGTAGTTACACATCTAAGAATATTCACACCACTAGAAGTTTCTCTATCACCCAAATTCAGTTACATCATATTTTGCATATTATTCCGCACTTTCATGCTAGGAACATTCAGAAATGCCTTAAAATAGCTGCAGTTGCAAAATATTTCTGTCATGTAGTAATTGAAAATTACACCAAAGCACATTAGGAATGTCATATTAACATAAAAATAGCACAGGATAAAGGCTGAAAATATACAAAGGCAAATTTAATGCTGCCATCTTTAGGCAAACCCTAGAACAGCATATTTTAACACAAAGTACATTTGCCCAAGTTGACATTTTAAAATAAATTATAGAATTATCCCATGTGAACACTTTTAAGGACCAGAGCGGGGTATAAATAAATAATTATTGTTATTGTTATTGTTATTAAACAATTGTGTGCACACAAAGTAAACCTAACATAACCTGGCTATATGACTTTAACAAGCCCACTTATGATCACAAATGGTAGGAAGAGCAAAGCAGGGTTGCATTCATTTGTTCATTCATTCATCATTCATCAATTCCTTTAATTTATATTCTGCCTCTGTCCTGACATAGAGCCCAAGGTGGCTAACAATAAATTTAAACAAAGTTCCACTAAAAACTTACTTTTAAAAAATAATTAAACAATTCTATTATGAGCACAGAGTTAAAATAGTTTAAAGCACATGTGAAACATATAAAAACACAAAACAGCACATTAAAAGACACCTCTGCCACACAAGAGCCAAAGACATACCTAAATAGAAAGGCCTTTGCCTGTCAGCAGAAAGAGAGCAGAGAGGGGACCGGCCAGACTTCTTGTGGAAAGAGAGTTCCAGGAGCAGCCACCAAAAAGTCTCTCTCCTGTGTCCTCATGAATTGGGCCTCTGATGGTGGCTGGACCAAGAAAAAAAGCCCTTTCCTGAGGACCTTAAAATTTGGGTAGGCTCATACAGGGAGGTAGGCTCTTCTAGATAGTCTGGAACCAAGCTGTGGGTTTTAAAAGTCATAACCCACACTTTGAAATTTGCCCAGAAAAGAATTGGTAGCCAGCAAAACTGTTTCAACAGGTGGGTTATTGTTCCATGTAACCCAGTTTGGTGAGCAGCCTAACCACAGCTTTTTTGACCCATTGAAGTATGCGAATAGTTTCTAAGGGCAACTCTATGTAGAGTGTGTTACTGTAATCCAAAGGAGATGTAATCAAAGAGTGTGTCATTGCAGGCACATTTGACATCTCCAGGAGTGGACATAGCTGGTACACTGGTACAGCTGTGCAAATACACTACTCCTGACCACTGCTGAGACCTGGATCTCCAGACTTAGCTCTGAGTCCAGGAGTAACACCCAACCCGCAAACCTGAGAATTCCCTGATCTACCTTTCATCTGACTAGGAGCACCCTGTCTTATCTGGATTTGTTTACCTTCATCCAATCCATTACTAATAGCAACCTCCTTGCATGATGAGTAGATGGATATGCTGCAGGCTCCCTGTGTGATATGCCAAGGAGGACGTTATCAGATGACGGAAATTGGAAGTATAATCTAATGGCAATCCAAATGCAATCATGGGGTTTCACGTTATTGTGTATGAGTGTATCTCACGCAATTTTGGACAACAGGAAGTCATTCTGAACACAATCATGGGTTTTACGTTATTGCGTATTAGAGTATCTCATGCAATTTTGGGCAATGGGAAGTCATTCTCGGGCAATGGGAAGTCATTCTGAACACATTCCAAACGCAATTAGAATTCACGTAAATTCGCTAAACTAGCGAATTCTTGTAATTGTGAACTGGCTTCATTCGAAATTGAGAGAAATTCCTCCCGTCTGATAATGTCTGGAGTTTCCTACTAACCATTTTCTGTGCAGTTTTTACCTATCTACTCTGTGTGGAGAAGTATGAAAACCTAAATGTCTGGCTCTTAATGTCTGATGAGTGGGACATAAATTTAACCAATTACAGCATTCTTTCTGTGTTTAGAACAGAAGTGAGGAACAAATGACTCACCAAATATTACTGGACTGTAATTCTGTCACCCCTCTCCATTGGCTCTGCCAGCTATGACTGACTGGAGCTACAATCCAAAAACATCAGGTGTGAACACAAGGCCATCCTGTGCTCTGGTACTTTCACTGTGCCCAGGTGAAGACTCTGGAAGGATAGTGCTGCCCTTGTCACAGTTCAGTAATCTTGGATGATTGAATTAATAATAGTATTCCATAAAGAAGCATGAAGCTTGCCATTTTTCATTTCTTATCCAGAAGCTGATGAGCCAGGCCATTTCTTTTGTGCCTGTTAGCTTGCTGTGTGTGTTGGATTATGGTGTACTGAAAAGATGTGGAGTGGTAGAATCGCTGAACTATGCACTTCTGAGTGTATGTGTATAATACATACTCACTTCTTTTGGCTTTACATTGTCGTTTCACTAGAAAGAGATACAAAACATAAAAAGACTCCTTCTCTGGTTTTGCAGATGGTAGACTGAAAGTAGATTTTCTTTTCCTTTAAAAATGTAACTGCAGTGATTACTTCTGGAAGCACTGTATACCTGTACTGTTAGATCAGAATAGTTAAGAACTGCTTGCAAGCCAGTTCCCCTTTGGTAGGATTTGAAGACTGCAACATGGAGCTTTCTCCAACCATTTACAGCAGAGCACTCGAACACCTGGAATTTGAATATCTCCAGGGAGCACTGGGATATTTCCTATTGGAATTCATATTCAGGAAAGAGTGCTTAAGTAAACATGTATCTAATTTAATCTCTATATGATTTACATTTTAATTTTGATTAAGGCTGCATTTTAATTAGGTGTTCTGCTTTGACTATACTTTCTCTATAAACTGTCGTTACTAGGCTGCAACTCTTGGGAAACGGGTGGGATAGAAAATGATCTTGATGAATAAACAAACACCTTCTAGAATGAACCCTATTTACTCCATTCTCTGTTGCTAATAGGGAATTGCCCTACCTCAATGCAATTTGGGACCGACTGAAATTTTCAAAGTAAAGAATTCAACGGTGCTACAGGGGATGAAGTTGCTCAAAACACCACGGTTGTGCTATTAAGTATCACATTAGATCATGATTAATGTGCATGCTGATTTGCAAATGTTAACTTACCAATCCTTGCAGCATTAATTTGAGGGAGCAGCCATCCTTTAATTTTACAGGTATGGGACAGAGGCTGAGAAGTGGCGACCCACTTAATTCATTTCTCATTTAAGATTTCTTCTCCCAAGTGGCTGTGTTAATCTCCTTCTGGAGAACCAGTTCAATGTCCTTCTTAAAGCAACTGTCAACATTGGTTAATATTGTAGCATAGATTCAACATAAACACTGAAAATGAGCACTAGGCATTTTAGGATGCCTCCATCATAGGTATCGAGCAGAATTGGGAATAGTGTATCACAGTAGCTCATCATAGGGTCCTATACTGTAGTGCTTCATTTTCATAACATCAGGTCTAAACAGGCATAGACGTGGGTGGGTGAATATCTATGTCTGGTTCTTTTCCTTTAACAATATCAGTTGCTGTGGAGTCCAAGGAGGATTGAAACCAGGGAGCGGATTAACCCTTTTCCACAGGTGCAGAATATCCACCTTTCTTCTCACCCCCAGCACTCCAGTCTGAGCATGGGCAACAAAGCAAACACTCTAGAACATTGTATTATATAGATATGAGTGCAAGCTTCCGCACAACGTTCAAAGGCATTCCAACATTTTCTATAATTGTTACCTGGTTTGGTTTTCATTTGCAGGGAATCTTTAGCACTCCAAAAGCGTATGAAGTGTCCTGGGGGACAAGATTGCTTCCAAGACTGCATCAGCACTGCAGAATGAATGTACCAGTAGTTTGACATCACTTTACTGCCATTTCCCAATGCTATGGAATTCTGGGATATGTAGTTTTGTGAGATATTTATCTTTCTCAGAGAGCTTTGGTGCCACAACAAACTACAAATCCAAGGATTCCATAGGGTAGAGCCATGACAATTAAAGTCGTATCAGATTGCAGTGTGGTAGCAGCCCAAATCTGCAAAAATTGCCTACCCTTTAAATAATTGGATTATCACAGCGGTTGTCTCAAAACCTCTTTTGCCCTGTTATGAAAAGTGTCGTCTGTGATACGCTGATCTCATGTATTATTTGGTACAACCAGACAATGTGTGTTTTTCATCTCCTGCATTTCTTTGTTGTTGTTTTTTTTAAAACAAGAAAGTATCTCTAAACATACTACAGCTTTCTTGTTCTTCTCTTTTACAGATAATTCTTGTAAGTTCTTCCCATAATGATCTGGACCAGAGTCTTTTCATTAGCACAGATGAAGGAGCTACTTTTCAAAAGCACCCCATTAGCTTCTTTGTGGAAACACTGATTTTTCACCCGAAGCAGGAGGACAAGGTGCTTGCCTACACAAAGGAGGGCCAGGTAAAAAACTAAAAGGGGTCATGTGGCTTTGCTTTTGGTATTTCTAAACAGTCACATTGAAATGTGTTATCGCCCATTTGAAGGAATGATGTTGAGCGTCAGGGGTGTTATTTAGCAATGAAAAATACCATCTTTTCCTTGAATTCATCTGGTATACCTTGTGTTACACATGCTTGCATGACATGATGTTCCCTTACATTTGATTCCTCAGACCCTAGTGTGTAAAGAGATTTGTAATGTGATGTTAAGCTGACATGAAAGTGGTGGTGGTTCACTCATATATACAAGTCATCAGTGATAGTGCATTCAGCAAATGGTGAATGTCCATGTGGAAATCAGCGATTATAATATAATTATTTAGAATTAGATCATGTGTGGGTAAAGTTTGTTCATCACATCTTTTTGGATCTCATCATCACAGCCAACAGTGAAGAGTGCTGACAGCTGAATTCCAACAAATAGCTGGAGGGATGCACTTCGTCTGTGTCCTGTTTAGATGTACCTGGTTTCTCTTTTCTTCTTAGTTGTATTTTGCTGATACTGCAAAAAAAAAAAAAAAAAAAAATCAGTCTGTTGATCCTGTTGGCTTTCTATCCTGTTATTCCTAGCATCACATACTACTTTCTCTGTACTTGACGTACTTTGGAAAAAGAATCAAATAAGAGATGTACTAATTCTGGTTTCTTTTCCTTTTATTTTTAGCTTTATGCATCTCTTGACTTGGGAATACAATGGACTCTCATGCAAGATCATGTATCAAAAGACCATATCTTTTGGTAAGAGGCATACTGTTCCTCTCCTGAAATAAATGAGAGACAGGATTGGTAGAGAAAAATGATACTGATCAATTTTTGAAAATTTCTGACACAGTTGACAAATGCAGTTATAAAGCCAGCACGGTGTAGTGGTTTGAGCATTGGACTGTGACTCTAGAGACCATGGTTTTAATCTCTGCTTAGCTATGGAAACCCACTGAGTGACCTTACACAAGTTACATTATCTCAGCATCAGAGGAACGAAAAAGCAGACACTCCTCTGACCAAATCTTGCAAAGAAAACTTTATGATAGAGTTGTCATAAATCAGAAACAACTTGAAGGCACACGACAACAAACAACAAATATATCTAGCATCTTTATATCCTCCTTAAATATTCTTAACAGATGAAAAATTTTAAAAGACAGACTTTCCTTGATTGAGATGTGTGTAGTGTAATGCCAAGCCTGCTTGTTTCTTTTGATTTGATGTAGTCTAATTGACAGATTGACTCTCATACTGTCTTCTCCTGTTCGGTAATTATACTAGGTCATGAGTTCAGTTTGTTTTCCTGAAGGGTTTTCTAATATGAATTCTACTGTGGCTGTCAGTAGAACATATTCTCTCTGGCTCACTGTTTCTTAGCTAACAAGCACAACTTTCAAGGGGACATTGCTTTGCTATTTCAACATTCCCTGCCAACAAATAAGCCCTAACTTTTGAGCCTCAGTGTTCTGCTTCTGTAAAAGGATACAGTTTTCTTGTGACTTCTAAAAGATAATTTTTACTTGCCCATTTTTTTACAAGGTTGCTAGACTGAAAACTAGAGAGGACTCCTTTACCTTTAATAGTTGCTTGTCATGCGCCCAGGTATCAAGCAACTCCTGTTGAAATTCCCCTTTTCACACGACCATTAAAGTTATAGGAGCGCTGTCAAGTTATCACTCTGGTAACCCTAGGTACTATTGCAGCCCACCCCCCTGACACGGGTCCATAATGGAAACCCAAATTTGTACAGGTGCTTTTTTAAGGGGGGATTTTTTCTAAGTTGCTGTGTTGGATGCTTTAATTATGAATGTTGTTTAAAAGTTTAATAAAGTCTGGCTTGTGACTAGGGTTGCCAGACTGAAAAGGGGAGAGGACTCTTGTAACTTTAAAAGTTGTATAGAAGAGGGCATTCCAGCAGCTGTTGCTTGCTACCTGGTTGTATGATAAGCAGCACCTGCTGAAATGCTCCCTTCTACACAACGGTTAAGGAACAGAAAGCCTCTCTGCTTTTCAATCTGGAAGTCCTATTTGTGATTGGGTCCAAGAGATTGTCAGGAATTTGCTCACTGCCAAGATCAGGGCCTTGAACATCATCTTTCTGTTGCCTTGGTGAGCTTGCGGGAGGCCTTTTGCTGCCTCACACATTTTCACCGGAGTCCACATTCAATCATGGAAAGCTTTTATAAGAGGAATATGCAACCAGGTGGTGAGACAAATAATGCATATATTGGGTATACACTGAGTGTTTAGCTGTTTAGTGTTGCGTAGCACATGTGCTCAGATGTAGATGAAGAATTCACCCAAATTTGTAAGAGCTGTCTTGTTTACTATAACAAAAGGAAAAAACTTTGCACCAATAGATCCAAACCCTCTACTGACTGAATGGAGAAATTCACTCAATGAATACAAAGCAGGGTCGAACACTCTTTAGTTTGTTTCCATATAATTTCATGGTTCCAGAATCTGTTAAGATAGATGCTTGATTTTCACTCAGTTATTTAATTTTTAAACGTTTGTTACTGAAGCAACAATAAACATTACTATTCATATAAGAAAGGATAAAACAGAGGAGGGAAAGTAGATAATGGAAGGAGAAGAGGACAGTGATAAGATAAGCCACGAAACAGTGGACAGAAATATCATAAGCAAGTCTGTTTGGGTAAAAAAAAAATCATAAATAAAACATACTCTGCTATGAAGATCAAGATATTTCCTGTCTTTCCAAGTAACTGAAAGTGCCAGAATACATTAGCCTTTCATGCTAATTAGAGCAGAGTGTTTATTCAGTACACTTTTAAAAAAAAATCCCCAAAAGAAACAGCATGTAGCAACAACATTTTGAGCTTGTTGTTTCATTGTAGTTATGAATAATGCTGTTTTGACTGGATGATTAAACAGTTCCTCTCTCATAAACCAACACTGTGAATTGCAGAGCTTGACTCTATTAAAGTGTTTGGGTAAGCTTAACATTAGCAGAGATGTGGTGCAGGAAGACAAATGGGAGAAAAATCTCTAGAGTGTTCTGTGATGTTGGCGAGTGTTTTGCGTTGGTGTCTTGAGGATGCCGTTTCTGAAATCTCTCTTGATCAGAGACATAAAAGTGAATGTCTTGGGGGGCCCAATTAGAAAGGATTAGTGACAGCAACAACAGATTTAATTTGGCCAATAACTTGAGTGCTGTTGCACTTGTATAAAATGAATATATAAGGGCTGAATTTGTACAGTGCTAGAAATCAGATATTGTCTGGAGGAAACATAAATGCTCGAGATCAATTTTGGAGGTATTCAGTTTACTTGTAAATCCTGCCATGTGCAGTGGGAGAAAGAGATGCCATGAAAGATGATATTGTAAAATTTACTTTAATAGGCATGTATGTGTCCTGCATGTTAGGAAATGATACTACATATTAGAGTTGCAAATTTAATACCTCAGATTTGTGTGGTTTTTTGGGCTATGAGGCCAAGTTCTAGAAGAGTTTATTCCTTTTGTTTCACCAGCAGCTGGGGCTGTCATCTAGCCAGCCCCAGCTGCTGGTGAAACATCAGGAATAAACTCTTCTTGAACATGGCCTCATAGCCCGAAAAAAACACAAAAAACTATGGGTGCCAGCCATGAAATCCTTTGACTTCACATTAATACTTTCCCAAGACAGCAGGTTTTCCATGGAAGAGCTGTAAAATAAATTTATTACTCCGAAATGACATTAATTTTCTTCATTTATAAATGTAATTAATTGCCTTTCAATTAAAAATGCCCAAAGTGGGGCACAAAAGTAAAAATCTTAATCATTGTCATTATAATATAAAGACATCTAGACAAACAACACAGAAACATCCACATACAAATAAATAATTCAAATTACAATTTTAAATTAATTTGGGAAGTAGACATACTTCACCAAGAATTCAGCAGAGTAATAATGTTGTTTGGCAGATGTTGTTTGCCACATTGCACCCTCAAATCATGCTGGAGAAATAGCCCAGAGGTTATGGATGTGGGTGCTCCTTAAGATATGCCAAATGTCAGGGATATTTAGAACTTTGGAGCACCTTGGGCTGAACTCAATATTCCTTATCCTTAGTTTATATTATAAATAATTCTGTCTTGCATCCACATAATTCCTAGGCCCAAAATAACAGTGTTGTATATCAATTAGAATGCTATACTATGGACTTCACAAACCTGTGGTTAAAAACCAAAGCTAGCTAAGTAAATTTAACCCAGTCAGCATCTTTAGTATGTAACTTAATTCACAGGATTGTTGTCAGATTAATGGAGAACAACCTTATGTGCAGTGCCAAAAGCTCTCTAGGAAAAGATACAATACAAGTATGATAATCAATGATTAATAACCTTTTATGGCCAAGAAGTATAATGCTGGAAAGTGGATCATAAAGCATGCCGTCATTTCATCTCCCATCTTTTTTTGGTCCTTTTCTCTCTCTCTCTCTCTCGGTATAATTGTTGTTGATACTGTAGTTAAAAATAATGTTGCAAGGAAAATAATGTCTGGCTTCTGGAAGGAATGGTGAGGGAGATATATATGTAACTCCTTCTGTGTACCTACTCAGTGATTACGGCTGTTCTGTGATAACTTTTGGTTTTATTATACTCCCAGGGCTGTTGATGGAGTTGATGGAGACCCTAATGTGGTTCACATGGAAATCCAAGATCCCACTGGAGGTATGGTTTGGGATATGACAGCCATTTCTTGTATTTAAAAAAATACCTTTAGCTAGATATATACCAAATTAGGAAGCTGAAGATGTTATAAAATTGTTTCAACCAGCTATCTCACCTCTGTCCAGCAGTTTGTACAGGAGTTGAATGTACTTACCATTGATGGCTTCATCCCTCTTTGGGCATTATGAGATAAGTTAAATCCTGGTCTGGCAGGTATAATAAATGCATGTGTTAGTGTTAGTTTGAAGGACAGCGTTCTCAGTATAGAGTTTCCTTGGTCTTGAGATTGCCTTTGTACTGTAATACAGTTTCAACTACAAATGAAGAGAGAGCAGGCTAGTATTCATTCTTTAGGCTGATAAAATATATCAGAATATATTTATAATTGTAACAGTATTTATAATATAGATCAAAGGAATTTAGAAATCTAAGGTGTGCAAGAGAGGAGAAGCTAAGAAGATAAGGGTGTTACATCTAACATGTATGCTGTCTGCAGAATATCTATTGAACCATTTGCCTATTTGTGTGTAGGGCTAAACTAGGGCAAGGATGTGGGTGGACATGTAAGCCCTGCCACAGATATTACAGTGCACCCAGCAGCTTCCAAGATTTTGGTGCACTGAGTACAAATGTCTCTCTAGGAATCTGTATTCACTTTTGGCAGAAGATGGTTATAGAGTTGCTAAGAACAGGAACCAAGCATTATCAATGCTCACAATCATGCGATATGTAGCTGCACGCAAACACTTAACCCTGTACCAATCTTCATGCCCAATGTGTTACAGTGTAATAGGAATGATTGGAGTCCAACAAATTAATTATCCAATACTGAACAGTAATTTGAGCTTCTTTTCTCTGGTCTCACCTGATAAACAGTTATGGGCTAGAATGAAGTTGTTGGTCTTTGCTGGTTACTCTCTGGCTCCAAAGCCAGGGTTAATGCTATAGGGTATAGTACTCTCCTCTGCTGAATACTCTAGTCATCTCTTCTTATTCACTCACTCTCCCTGTAGTTTAATTTCTTTCTATCTTTTACTCTCCTTCAGAAGTTGCTATAATATGCTTCCTCAAAATCTGATTTGGTAGTCCTCAGGACTAGAAGTTGTGTTCTGGACATTATAGAGGACTCCATGCCAGGATTCTGAACTGCTAGGATACTATTAACATGGTGTTTGACAGTGTGAGATCCCATTCCATAATTAAAGAAATACTGTATAAGTCTAGAAATTTTAGTAAAAAAATTGACCCCAAAAACCTAGGTCAACTTATCCATGGGTCAATGTAAGTACTGTACTTTAATTCATACATATATATAAGGTGAGAGCTTTGTCCATCCTGTGAGCACGAAAAAGAAGCATAGATCCATCCCCTCTATTCTCTCATCCATCTTTACACCTTGGCTTAGTACCAGAGAAGGATGGTTGTATCATTAGATGGCTTGTCAGGATGAACACAAACAGTTATGTCTACCTGAATTTTCTAAGTCCGTTGACATCATATTCCTTTGCATTATCTTTTACATCCTTTGTTACATGCCCCTAGGTTTTACCCTCGACTTATCCACGGGTCATATCAAAATCCATATTTCTGGCCCCAAAACCTGCTCTTGATTTATACATGAGATCGACTTATAGTCGAGTATATACAGTATGCTATGCAAACTAATAGATTCCTTCTGCAGTGTAGAGAATGTCTATACAAGCCAAGTAAACAAGTCCCCCCCTCCTCATCATGACCTATCTAGATAATGCAGGGCCAAATCCCTCATTTGAGTGCCGACTGTCTTGAAGATGTGAAGCCAGTTCCACAATCCTCCCTTTCCTTCTCGTAAATCGGCTTTTAAAAAATCACCTTGTGCTCCAGATTTTTCAGAAAAATCCAGAGTGCTCCTCAGCAACACTGTCTAGCTGTCTATACATGTCTTGCTGTGCCACCTGGGACTACCAATGCTGGCAGGCGTCACTCCCTCTCAGGTCACAGGTGTCCAGCCATGCTTGGGCACCTTGTTTCTCAACTCAGAGGGAGCAATTCACGTTGCCAGCTGTGTTGGGCACCACAATGGGACACAATTGTAGACAGCCACCTGTCATTGCTTCAGTATGTGGGGGTGATAGGCAAAATCAGGGAAGCATCAAGGCCAGAATACTCCTGTAGGCGCCCAGAGTATTCTGGCTGGTGTAAATGATACCGTAGTTTCTTTCTGCTGTTTTTTGCCCTCACAATGAAACAACTGAGCATAGAGGAGATAACTTAATATCAATTGCTACCATATGCATAAGGGGACAGAAAAATGTTAGTAAGTAAGTTTTTAAAGGTTTTTGTTTTTGTTTTAGTAAGGAGAAATGAAGAGAGTGTACTAGCATTCTAAATGCTCATGGTAAGAACCTCCATCCTTTCCTCAGAAACCTATATTTGCAAAGAGGTGCTCCTGAATACATGTTTTGGTGTGCATGAAGTCAACATTCACATTTCATCAGTCACTGAATGATAAGATTTGGTGGGCAAGCCTTTTGTGACATGTTCATTTTCAGAACAGGTCAGTTAACAGAGGAGGTTCCACTTATGGAACCCTTGATGTGTGTGCCTGTATGGCAACCACAAGTTGCAGGATTTTCTTGGCAAGGCAGTCTGGCTTCAGAACTTTCTCAAAGAGGAAATCTCACTGTCCCTTTTGCTGGTGAAATTTAGGTAGCAGTTAAAAACACATTTATCTTTGCAAGGCGTGATATATTTATTTTGCTGCTAGGGTTTTTACTTTGTTTATTATTACCTGTAATGTGTGAATAATGATTTTAATGGTGCTAAATGGCGTTTTACATAAGTTGTTAGATGATCTGTGCTCTTTGTGAAGTAGAGGGTGATGTAAACATTCTAATTAGTTAACTAACTAACTGTTGGAAAATAAAGTTGTCATGTTTAAACACTGTGTCTTATTTTCATAATGTGTTGATTTTTTCCCTGCCCATTTTAGCTTTTCACTACATGGCCTGTCAGCTTCAGAACTGTTCTGATAAAACATTAAGATCGCCCTTCCCTGGTAGCATTGACAAGAACTCTTTGACAGTGCAGGATAACTACATATTCCTCCAGGTAATGCCACCAGTCACACGTTTATTGAGAGCAAATGCTGCCATGTTCAGTGCAGCTTAGTGGGGAAGAAGCACGCAGGATTGCTGCCGATGTAACATGGAGAATGGGAAAGCAAGGTAAGATGTAAGGAGGAATTTAAATTAAGCCAAGGTCGAAGCAGGTGCTTGACCAGCTCAACCGGGGACCTCCCTATTCAAACAGAGGAAGTTTGCACGTCAACTTTCTACCTTGGATATTTTGCCCCATCCCTTTTCTTTTCTCCCTCCCCAAACTGGAAAACAAACTGTTGAAAAATATTTAGCTTCTATATTGCTTTGGATTTTAGATCATTCATAGAATCTTTCTTGTATTGCCTTATATTTGTCACAGCAGTCTTTTTGGCTTGGTCAGGATTATTGCTCCCATACTGAAGGATTACAGCGGGGAGAATGGGGCTGTTCTGAGCTCACTATGGGCTCTTTGGCACAATCCCCATTCTCACAGTGGTCATGTTTAGTAAAAATAAAATGGAAACATACCATTTACCACTTTCAAGGTGGCCATCATTGCACCTCTCTCAATCATGCTGACCCCATTGCGCTCTCTTCCTGACCTTGCCTTTACCCCACCTCCCTGCCTTATGCCCCACCAAGCATGCCTTTAGGGATTTTTGTTTGTTTCTTTGTTTGTTTCACTTTTCCCATGCAATTCCAGAGCTCTGCTGTCAAGATTGCAGAGTTAAAAAGTAGAAAAAAGAAAAAGAAAAGAAAAGAAAGGAGATAGAAAAAAATAAATAAAGGTAATCAGGGTGCTTTGGAATAATGAGGGGGATAGGGAGAAGAAGGAGACACTGACATCGCGTGATTGCCAGTCGCACAACTGCCCCAGAAGCGACATTTCACACCTGGGGACTTGTGCGATTGCCAGCTCATCCATGAGCTTCCTCTACCAATGAAAAGAGATGGGTTGGGGATAGGATGACTATTGCCAAAGCTGCTTCTTTCTCGGTGTAATTCCTGTTTAAAAGTCATGCGTAGTAATGTCCTTGGTGAATTTGTGGAAGAGGTGGTTTACAGCACCAAGACCTTCCTGATGTGTAACTTGGACTCTGTGTCACTGTACTATAGTTACATTCTGGGGAGAACTGAGGAGTGGGAATTATATATAGAATTCTTATTAGCAGCCCAAACCATGCATTCCTTGGTTCACTTCATTCAGTCTCAGCACCTAACATTCACAATGGCTTTTTCATGCAATGATAAAACAAACAATTTAACATAGAATGCAGGGATGCAGTGCTATTTCTCTATGTGTTTTCCTCCAGTTGCAAATATTGCTGCGGTGAAGGAAATGTGTCTTGGTATCATTTTTGAAGATGAAGCAACTGTGGATGTCTCCCTCCTTTGCCAGCTTCTTCCCCTCCTTCCTCCCTCTCTCCTTCTTTCAGCATAATGATTTCTGGTGGTCCAACTGGAATGAATGGGATCTATAGAACAATGGCTTCGGTCTCCTACCCATGATTTGTGTAATCTCAACAGTTTAGGTCTTTCATGCAAATAGATTAATTTGGGCTTATCTATGGGCTAGGATGGGGCAGGAGGGTGGCACAGAGTTGTCTTCTGCCACCTGGTCATGGTGGCATGGCATTTCTAAGGCTTTCTGTTCCTGCCATTTTTCAAAGCTTTTCCAGAGAACACAAAGTAAAAACCAGCAGATACAATAGTGATTAATTGTGAAGTGTCTGTGTGTATCTGCATATTTATTATATTCAAGTCATAGAGTGAAGATGATTAATATGAGCTATTTACAGAATGCAATGTGAGCAAAAGTAAAAAGCGGGGCAGAAATTGAAAGCATTTGTGGGTTTAGTCAGTAGGGTAATAACTTGCATCTCTGAACATACCATTGATAATTAAAAATCAAATCTTATGGGCAACTGACAAACTTTTCTCCAGTGCATCAGACCATTTTGAAATCCTGTAAAAACAAAACAAAACAATGCTGCATCTTCTGTATTTATTTACATATTTGAAACAAAAGAAACATTCAGTTAGATGTGCAGTTTTGCCATTAATAAATTCATGTTCATGATCTCTATACTTGAAAGTCTTCCAAATTCGCTGTTGCTTGTTGTGTGCTGAACAGGAGGGAAATGTCAATGGAAAGTAAAAGATTACAGGAATCATGTTATGCTGCCTTACTGCCACAGTGACATATCAGTCTTCCTGACTTCATCTCCTTAGTTTTAAAAATCCTGCCAGGAAGTCTTTGGTAATGTTCCATTGACCTATTTTTTGTCAACTATTTTCTATTCTGTTTGTATTTCTTTTGATTTTACTTTGAAACCCATGAGAATGCTATAGAAAGCACACCAAGTAGAGTGTGAGTTATTCTGCTTTGTGGTGGCTCCAATCTCATTTTGTAGAATAGAGCAATTTAAGATGATGAAATTCACCCACGTCCCCCACGCTTGCCTTTACGACTGCTATACCGGTGTGGTACTCTTTTTAATCAAGGAATGAAGGTGTGTGTGAAAGTTTTTAAAACGGTGAATGGTGTGTGGTTCACAGAGACTGGGCCACCCAAAAAATAAAAAAATAAAAAGGTGGGAGCAACAGCCCCAAAATAGCAAATAGGTGGAATGATACAGCAATTGTCTTGCCAAAACAATTCAGATAATACTATCAAAAAACTTGCCTCTTTCATTTCTCCGTCTGTTATAGTAGTTGCCATTTCAGAGTCTACAGTAGTATGCTTTCCTATCTGCTGATGCTGGTCTGAGTTTTTTAACTGCCAGTAATAGATTATCACACCGTCAAAAAAGATGTTAGCATAACAGTATGTTCCTATCAATATTGCGCAATAACACACAGATTATCACACAATGTCACGATTATCCAGTGATTATCCCATGAATAAAGAGCAATTCTAGCACCTCTTTTTATTCACGGATTTTCTGTGAATAAAAAGCATCACTAGAATTCCTCTTTATTCATGGGATAATTGTGGGATAATCATGACGTCGTACAACATCGTGTGATAATCTTCATGTTATCGTGTGATATTGATTGGAGCATACCATTATGCTCCCGTCTTTTTTGCTGGTGTGGTGATCTCGATAGTCTTGTGTCCTTATTTCTGATGAAAAACAGCTGTCTAACTTTGTACCCTCTCCCTACTTTTTCTTTCACAGACATCATCAGCCAACCAAACAAAATATTATGTGTCTTACCTTCGGAATAAATTCATACAGATGAAACTGCCAAAATATGCTTTGCCCAAGGTAATCCTTTTCCAAAATGTATTTTTTCCATCTTTCCTAGGCCAGAACCAACTTGATCAGAGTTGTGTCCACCTTCTTTTAAATATTTGCAAGAGTCATCCATTCTTTAAAATTTCTGTAACAACATGTTGAAAAGATACAGTCTCAGGTTCTTGAAAAAAAGATGAATTTATTATTGAAAATACCGAATCCATTTTGGCCTGGAAATATTATTATGGTCTTTGTTTTATCATGTTAAAGAAATAGGACAATTTGTGGATAAAAGTAATTGAGACAAAAACAAGTTACAATTTGCATATATGTACATTTAACTTAACATCAAATTACACATAAATTGTCTCTATTTAAAAATGCATGTCAAACTTAATAAGCAGGTACAGATATAAAATAATACTTACAACTTTAAAATTGACCTGCAAGGATTCTACAGATAGTGCCTTAAAAGCTAATGTCTGGCAAGTGATAATTTGTAAAGTAGGAGGAAGAGTATTATGCTGTTCCAATTATTTCAATGTGCATCATGGACATAAGGCCAAACAGGACTGTTTTCAATATTAAAATCATCTCCACCCCCACCCCAATGTCCTGATACTTTCTCTCTTTTTACAACACATCTATAGGGGGTTTCCAGTCCTTTTTGCTTCTATAACATCTCTGAAAGAGTTTTTCTTATCCCAAAGTCAACCAATTCTTATCCTCAACCTGCAACTTAAAATTGAAATACCCTTACTTTCAGTCCCCTACACCAAGCGAACAGAGAAGGTAGAGGCTTGCAAGAGCTGTCCAGAGAATAGACTTGTACTGTTACTGTTTTCAAAAAGGTACAGATTCCTACATCCTAAAGGGACATAGGGATTTAACCTCTCATTGAAGGTAACGTCAGCTAGAAAGGGTCCCTACTTCACTTCTGTCCCCTGGCTTACACTGCCAAGGGTTCAAAGCTGCTATTGATTCCATGCACATCCATATTATTGAATGATACTATCTAGGAATGAGCCATGAAAATCATAACTGTCCCATTCCACATCCTGTAAGTATCTTGCTGGTAATTACACAAGCAGACTCAATCACCCTTTGCAAAAACTGTTATTTCTGTCCTCCCCTAACCCATTTACATTTCACAGACTTAGCTCCTCCATTTTAATCATATGGAACCCATAGGCTCTTATCCACCTTGTATAAGCAGGTAGTGCAATGTGACCTTTGATCGTCAGCCTTTCTGCTCCAGATAATGCCAGCCAGATTGGTTTGTGGGTGGAAATGATAATATGTTTTCTTAGACCTTTTGCAAGCATGAGTAGGTTATAAATTTTGTGCTGTCTGGTACACGTTGTATTTTGTATTGATCTTTTTCACTTCAGGATTTACAGATTATCAGCACTGATGAGAGCCAAGTGTTTGTTGCTATCCAGGAGTGGTATCAGACTGACACGTACAACCTCTACCAGTCTGACCCAGAGGGTATCTCCTATTCCATCGTGTTAGAGAATGTCAGGAGCACAAAACAACCTGAGGAAAATGTGCTAATAGATATTCTGGAGGTAAAATGCCTGTTGTTTATTGGATACTAGTTTTGTTGATTCCTGTTTTTTGCTGACTCTTACGATCATTTTTAGCTGCTTTTCCTATTGTTATGTATGTTTTGAATTGGAAGCATTTCTCTTTTGCTGTAGTGGAATATTTATGACATGATAACATATTGTATTTGTCCCTGCCACTTTGACTAGGTTCATTTGGTTTCACGTCTGTGTGTCGGTGTGAAACATCTTGGGGTACTTCCACATGATCTAGATTTCTGAAATACCTATTGCTGCAAATGTTCTCGTTACTGCAAAAAATTTCAAGCAAGTCATTTGTACATGTTAATAGGGGGAGTGGTTTAAAAATACCACCAAATAGCTCCAAATACCCAGGAGACAATAATTTTGTCTACTGCTATCAATCAAAGAAGTGCTGATTACTGTAAAAATCTCAAAAGAGCATCTGATTGTTTTATACCCAAAACAAGGAGTACAAGTGTACCCGAAAGGGTTAAAGTATTTGCTGGTCACTTAAATATCTGACATTGGGTACACACAGCCCAAGATAATTGTAAGATTGGCTTAATCATATAAAGCAAACACCACTGTAGACCTATCTCTCCCTCCCACTCCAGTTTACATATAGGCATTATTTATTCTCTGTGTGCTTGCTTGTTTACGCACGTCCAGAGGAATCGCTTGAATGGAACACACTATTATGAATTCTAGTTGGTTTCATCTAGCTGATTTTCAGTAACAGAAAAATCTGCAGCTGGTGACCATATGGCACACTTTCCCTTCCTACCTTTTTTCCAGTTCAAAGGAGACATTTAATTGTATATTGGATAGATGTAATGGACATTGCTTATTAACCTTCTTGCATTTTATATTTAACATGTAGGTGAGAGGTGTCAAAGGAGTGTTTCTGGCCAATCAAAAAATAGATGGAAAAGTTACCACTCTGATAACTTTCAATAAAGGCCGCAATTGGGACTATCTTACACCTCCAGCTGTTGATATGAATGGTAAACCAACTGCCTGCAAACCGGTAAGGTTCCTTCTACCTACTTTAAACAGCAACAAACAAAACTTGAAGATTCCTTTTGGGTGTGGTATAGTGTTACATTTGCTTGGATTTTTCCCCACCCCAAAAACATTTATTCAAGAATTTGGTAAAATATAAGCATGCACCACCATTATGTAGTTCAGTTTTCTCAGTATCATTTCAGGCCCCAGGTAAAGGTTCTTGTGCTTTAAGGTTTCTCTCTGAAAGAAGTCCCTGCATGTATAAATTCAGTAATCAGTCAAAAAGGTACCCATGTATACTCTGGACATGATTGTTTCCTAACCAAACATGTTTTTCTGGGAGACCTTTCAACCCTGAAACCTGGAAAAAGTCCAGGCAGAGCTGTATCTGCGATTCTTCTGTACATTCATGCTCTGGAATGTATGATTGTTTGGTTCCTAACCTATATTGAATGGCAAACATTGGTCTGTGGAGAGCCTGGATTGTATTTACTCTAGAATCAAGATCCCTTTATGATCCACAGTTTTAAAAGATAGTAGTAAGGTCTTCTAGGACCTCCCCTAGATGATATAATCCTTGTGCAGTACCATATAATTGTTTTTAGGGTGCCTCTGCAGAAATAAGGCAGTTTGACAACATTTTAACTGGAGTTTAAGTACCCTAACTATATTCTGGACTACAATTTAAGACAAGGAGGATATTATTAACTTTATAATCCTTACTGTGGGAAAGAAAACGAAGGGAAAGAAAACGAAGTTTCATGAAAAAAGAGGAGGAGAGGGAATCTCAACAGGTACTATATTAAGAAATAGCTTTGAGAGAAAAATAATAATAATGGTGGTTTGTGCCATGAAGCTGGCTTTGATTTACAGCAACTTTACAGGCAAGAGAACTCCAGGAACCTTGGTCATTAAAAAGCCTGCTAAAATCTTGCAAGTTCAGGGCTGCGTTTTTTTTAATTGAGTTTATCCACCTGTAATGTGGCCTTCCTCTTTACCTACTGCTTTCAGCTTTACCAAGGATTATTCTCTCTTCCAGCTACAGCTGGAAAAAATCCTTCTACCAAAACTATCTATTTATCTCTCTGTCTCTCTTCTGGCTTTTTCCCTGTCTGGGACTCAAAGCACCTTACAAGAGTTAAAACAGATACACCAGAAAAATTGTACAAAAGTTAAAAATATAGGCCCGTTTTAGACAGGCAAAAAAAGGCGCTTGTAGGGCTAAAAAGCCCACTTTTAGGGTTAGGGAGGGCGTAGCCTTTACACCCTCCTTAAGCCTAAACCGCATGGAAGCCGCCATTTAAAGATGGCGGCTTCTACACGGAGGCGCCGTACAAGCGTCATCACGTGCGCAGCGTTTTGACGCTTTTGCGGCACGGGAGGGCGCCAATCGCGCCCTTCCGCGCCGCAAAAAAAGAGCTCGATCGCAGAGCTCTTTTTTTGCGGCGGGTCTTTGCCGTGGCCTTTAAATGGCCGCGGCAAAGACCCAGGGAGAAAGGGGCCGCGGCGGCGGCCCCTTTCCCCCTTCAGCCCCGCCGAGGGAAGCAGGGTGCAGCGGGTGCCCAGAGCGCCTGCTGCACCCCGCTTGGAGGCCGCGGGGAACTGGCAGTTTGCCGGTTCCCCGCGGCCTCCAAAAGCGGCGAGATGAGGCCTAGAGGCTGCCCGTGCGGCAGCCTAGGCCTCATCTCGCCGTTAGAAGGGGCGAGTTTGGACCGCCCCTTTCGACCAATCTAAAAAGCCCCATAATTTAACTATCAATAAAATGTCAAGAAGTAAAAACAAACTGTTGAAAAAAAAACACAATATATATAAATAACATAGCACTTGGAAAGCCCATTCCTCCTGAGCAGTCAGCACTCAGAGGCCTGCAGAAACAACAAGATCTGCACTTGCCTACAAAAAGATAGCAAGGAGGACATCAATCTAACTTCTCTAATACTGTGGTACAATTCAAAGACATAGATGCATTTATCTGGATCAGTATGCAAAGAGATCTTGTAGCACTGTTGAGACTAACTAGGGGTTTGTCTGCACAGGCCATTTAAACTGGCTTCCCCTGCCTGCAGGTCACACACTCAACCTCTAAGTTGAGACTGGACTGTTTTCATAATGTGAGGTTAGTTCCACAGTGAATCTGGGTTGCCCCTCTTTTGGACAGTTTAAACTAACTTAGCTTTTGCTTTGGATTTTCCATATTTTTTACCTCCATACTTGGAGTAACGCTGGGCAGCTGTTTACACACACACCTCTATTGCTCAATTGGTGCAGGTCACTCCCTCTGAAGTCACAATGAGGTGGCTAGCCATGTGATCCATACTGGGTGTCTTGTTTCTGACATCGGGGGAATGATTCACACCACTGGTAGTGCTGGGTGGCGCAGTGGGATACTTGTGTAGGAAGCCACTTGGCATTGCTCCAGAGTGCAGAAGTAATGGGAAATTCAGGACAGCTTTGGGGCCAGAATATTCCAGGAGCAGCCTCAACAAATTACAAAACCCAGGATTATATAGGATGGAGTCGTGACAGTTAAAGTGATGTCAAACTGCTTTATTTCTGCAGTGGAAGAGTTGAGAGTCTCCAGGTTTATGAACCAAGCATCTCAGGAGCAACCTGGTCAGAATAGACCAACCCTGAGAGAAAGAAGATGGTGTTATAAGCTTTCGTAGACCAAGTCAGATGAAGTAGATGTAGTCTATGAAACGTTATGCAACCAACATGTTTTTTCTCAGTTAGGGGGGATAGAGATGGACAGAAAAGGGCAGTGAGACACTGCCCCTTTCTCCTGTGAGTTGTTGCTGTGGCGCCAAACGTTGCGGCACCAATGCACCATGAAAAAGGAGCCTTTGTGCGCTACTACAGAGGTGTCATTAGCACGCTGGAGCATCGTGGTGACGTCCCTTGTGTGCCATGCTGTTCGGATGCAACGCACGAGGCACATCATTGGCATGCATGCTGTGTGAACTTGCATGCACCAAAATGGCACCCAGACAGTGCGGTAGGGCTTGGGAGCGTGCAGATACTCCACTCTCCTGAGCCCTTAAATTGGTCCCAGGCTGGCGCTTTGCGCCATTCTGTACCAGGCCTTAGTCTCAAAGGTGCTACAAGATCCCTTTGTATACTGCTCTTTAAAGCTGTAGAGATTTCTGCGTGAATGTTTAATGAGACAAGGCCTTCACAGTGACTGTCTCTATGCAGTAAGATTATGGCTTAAATTCAGTTGTTACTCCCAACTGGAGTAGACCAGTCAAGATTTGTATTTTCAGTTTCAGGGGATGGCAATGGCAAACCTCCTCTGAACAAATTTCTTCAACACCATGATAGCTTCACCTTAGGGTCACCATAAGAAACAACTTGAACACACTCAAAAGAAACAACAACAAAAGTGTACTCTATTTGGAATTTACAATTGAATTTAGCTCTGTGTCCCATGATAGTACGTTATAGTTACAGGGATTATGCCACTGCTCCATCAGTTCTTCTGGCTGCCAGTCTGTTTCTGCGCACAATTTAACGTGCAGTTATGACATATGCTGCTTAGATCCTGGCTATCTGACTGGCCATGTCTCCTAATATGAGGTTGCCCGGACCCTGCGATCCACAGGAGAGGCCCTTCTCTCTGTCCTAGCACTTTCATAGATATACGAAAGGTGGGGACATGAAAGAAGATCTTTCTCAGTGGCTGTCGTTACGCTTTGGAAATCCCTCCGGGGGGGGGGGGAGCTAGAATCGTCCCTCCATGCTGTCCTTCTGTTGGTAGGCAAATAATTTTTTTATTCAAAAAGGCTTTTAGAATTGAAGACTTTCATTCCACTTCAATTTTAGAACTAAAGGCAAAACGCTGTGATTGTTTTAAATCACATTGTTTAACTGTAAACACCCTTTTAGAACATATAGTTTTAATATGATTAATAGTTTAAATTTGTTTTAATGTTGACTTTTTGTATGTTTTTAATGTGTAATGTGCCTTGAGTCCCAAACTTGGGGAAAAGATGGAAAATGAATATATTGTGGTGGTGGTGGTGTTGTTTGGAAACTTATTGGACTACAAATTCCATCAAATAATAGCTAAGATTTATGGGAATTATAATCCATCATATGTAGGGATAGATTGGGAAATGTTGCATATTGGTTCTGCCCCTGTTTTAAAATCAGGTATAACTAGAATTCTGAATACTCGCTCTTAGTATAACTAGGGGCCCATTCCCACTTACTGGAAAATCCGTTGCCTGAACTGATTCCTGAAACTGGTTCTAAAAAAACATGGTTCGCACTAGGTTTGTGCCAGTTTCAGGAATCAGTTCAGTGGCGGGGGGGGGGGAGCAGCTTGATGGCCCATCCCGTCTCTGGCCTCTCCTGGCCCCCAAAATCCTTGGCCCAGCTTCCTTACTGGCTTCTTTGACTGCTGACCAGCTTCCTTGTGGGTTTTTAAAAAATTTACCGTGTCTGGGGAGGCTGGAAGGAGGTCGCAGAGAAGCTGGGGGAAAGCCGGGAAGGAGGTCACAAGGCTTCTGGATTCTCTGTAACCTCCTCCTGGCATCCCTGGCCATGGGAATTTTTTAAAAAGCCCAGTGGACAAAGAAACCGGTAAGGAGTCTGACCTGGGGATTTTGGGGCCAGGAGAGGCCAGGTAATGCCAGCTGCCCCCTGGGCCAGGCTGCCAGTGGGAACAGGGCAGATTCGATTCTGATTTGAATCCGCCTGGTTCCCACTTGGACTGAATCAATCTATTTCTAAATAAATTGATTCAGCCCCAAAACCACCCCATTTCACCAGTGTCTTTTTGACATGGGCAAAAAGCTTGCCCCCCTTTCTGAATCAATTTCTAAAATCGGATTCAGTGGGAACCATGCCCATTTAACCCAGATCACGATCCGGATTTAAATATAGTGGAAACACAGCCTAGGAAGCTAAACATGGAATGAGTTTTTAATGAACAAATGTTTATAATGTAGGCCAAGCAATTTTTATGGCACTATTTGTATAAACAAGTAATTGGGATATGAAATTAGTTATCATTTTTTTCTACATCCTTTTGCTCCTCCCATTTCCATGTTTTGTAAAATTATAAATGGCATAAAACAAGGTCCATAACAGAGGAAGATTCAACACAAATACATGTTATGTTGGACAAAAAGCAGTAAAAAATACTCTACAACCAGATATAGTTACAGGTTCTGAGAGGCACATGCATTTTCATCTGATGGAGTTAGGTAAAAAGGTTACATCAACCAATATTTCTGGAAAAGAGTTTTAAATAAATATAATTTAGATATGTAACAGAAATTCTTCTATGTCAATATTTGCTGCTGAACCAAATTAATTGCTGTTGTTGGCTAGTATAGCCATTATGGAAAGCTGTATGTGCTTTCATTTGGTTCATATGGGATTGCATTGGTTTTATCTCCGGTGATTTTTTGCAACAGCAATCATTATGAGTCTATCTCCTTGCCTTGCCTTCTTTATCTTTAAAATGTTCCAAGCAGCATGACTTGGTATCTGAGGGGACAAAGCAGACCTTGAACAATAACAGGAATTGGGGGAGGGAATATTATAATGAACTGAATGTCAACCGCAGCATCTCTCATTTGAGAAATGCTGCTGGCATATCTGTTGCGGGGGGGAAAAACGGATTCATTAGAAAAAGTTGCTTTATTCTTCATTATAATACTGACTTGGTCATGTGTTCTTATAATGCTTTCCTATGAAACGTTTTCCCTTTAAACAAAGCATGTAAATCCCACTAATGCCTCAGTCATAAGGTAATTATCTTTTGGCCTCTCCTCGCACTCCCTGCAATGTGGAAGGGGAGATCAAAAGATAATACTTATAATACTGACCTACCTTGAAGGTTTTTACTGGAGGGCCAGCAAGAAAATGTATGAGAAGTGCTATTCAAATTATTAAGAATCCTTCTTTCCCCCCCTCCTTATTTTCTGATTTATCTTTTGTATCATCTTTTTGTACCATGTGTCATATTTTCATGTATCTTTATCTTCCTAATTGCGTCTTTAATTATCCTACCATTTGCTTTGTTCTCATTCATTATTCTGTGGCACATAATGACATTTCTCTGTGGTTTTGCAGTTGCTTTCTGTCATTTTGTATCCATGTTTTTCCAGCAATTCTTTTTTTCCCCTCCCTAGATAAGGATTTCTTTGTTCATCTGTTGTAATTAATTACAGAATTTGTGTCTGGTGATGATAATAGTGAAGCTGTGGACACCATTGATTCAGGCCATGAGATGCCATAAAACACGTTAATATTGTATAGATTTAGTCTCCCTTATCTGAAATGCTTTGGACCAGAAGTGTTTTGGATTTCAATAGATTTGATTTTTATTTTTATTTTTATTTTTTTGAAATAACTGTACCTACGTACAAATGAAATATTTTGGAGATAGGACGCATAATTTGAAGGTACTTTTATACAATAGTTGTAATAATTTTGTGCATGAAGCACAGTTTGAGTTCATTGAACCAGCAAAGATGTCACTACCTTAGCCACCCATGAAAATGGTTTTGGTTTTTGGACTATTTCGGATTTCAGAATTCCGGATAAGGGAGACTCAACCTGTATTTGTTGAATACAATCATCAGCCTAGCTTTATGAATTGGTCTGAAGGCTAGTTTGGTTGAGAAATAGGCTCATTCAAATGTCAGGGACAGGAGGAACTCAGAAGAAGCTAATGTGATAGTATTCAAGGACGAAAGCAAACTTTAGGCAGGAAAAGAATGGAAAACTGACAGTGAAGTAAAATGAAGAACCTGAAGGAAGGATGGGAGAGAGAATCATGGGGAAAATGAAGGAAGTAAGAGAAAAGAACTATGTATACCACTAACTCTCAAGACAAGAGAGGCAAAATACCAGTGTTCCTTAACCTGCTGCCTTCCAAATGTGTTGGCTTAAGACTCCCATCATCTCCAGACAACATGGAAAATTGTATAAAATGTTGTGCATTATAGTTCAGCACATCTGGAGGTACCAAATTGGGCATTTATAAGCCACTTTGAATCCTGGTTTTGGAGAAAAGTCAGAGAGTAAGTAAGAGTGATGGCAGTGGGGTGGTGGTAAGAATAACAACAAGCCGTTGGCTGTCAAACATCTTAAAGAATTGGCCTGAGAATACTGAAATGAGGGGAACGGGCTCAGAGTCATGCTAAAATGCTTTAGCAAACTTCAAAGAAAGGGAGACAGGAGATCCAGCTTATATAGAAAAATAGGCACTAGAAGAAAGAGGGATGGTAATGGCCTGGACCTGAAGAAGGGAATGGCAAAGGACTAAGTGGTCTGAGGCACATCTGCACAAGGTTTAGGAAGAGCTTATGAAAGGGGGAGAGGAAGGAAGTACACAGGACTTTATCACACAAGCCTCAGTCTCGCTACAATTGTGTAACTGGAAAGAGAACAAAAACATACCAGTTTGGGAGCTTTTATTACTACACCTTTCTTCAATAGTGTGACAAGGGCTTTTTGTGCCATCACCGGTCCTCTTGCACTCCATTCCTTATTCCCTCTTAACCCCGCTTCTCTGTTGTGATCTCTCCTCTGTCCAACCTGTCAAAATAGAAATGAGACTATGTCCTTGTGAAGAAAAAGTCATTCCCTCTTTAGCAGGCTGGGAGGATGCAGGGGGAGAAACCATTTCTCCATACTCCTCCCTACCAAAATAGAAATAAGAGTGTTTTTTTGGAGGAGACAGCCATTCCTTCTTTGACAGGGTAGGAGGCGCATGAGAAGCTGGCGCTGGAATAAGGAGGAGAAAGAGGATCAGACACCAGCACCACTTGACTGGCTAATAACAGAACTGCCACGCAAGGAAGTTATCACACTTGAGGACAAATGCTACAGCAGCATGTTTGGAGCTTATAGATGGGTATTCTCCATCAATTAAAAGGGACGCTCTAGCTGCAAAGCAGCAACAAAATGGCGATGGTGTTGTGCAATAAGTATTACCAAAGGTGCTGATCTCTAGCTTTAAATTGCAGATTTAAAGGCTTGTGTGATAAATTCCTTAGACAGAGAGCCAAAGGGAAATGGGTTCACTACACCAGTACTTTAAGAAATTATTTTAAGTTAAATAACTTAACCCCTGGGCCTAGTACAGCCTGTAGGGATTTCTCACCCAGTCTGCCAAACATTCTGGGAAAATCCCACCCCAAAAGTCTGAAAAAGGAAGTTAAATATATTTGAAAATTCTCCATGTCTCTGTATAGAAGATATATGTGCAATTTAGGTGCAGAACAAATAGAAATACGAATGAAATTGCTCTTAGGTATCAGGAGCTCTTTAATATGGCTCACAATATTTTCTCCATAGCAGACAGAACTGAGTATGGAAAGCATCCCTGTGAAAACATGTTTTCCTCTTCTTAGGTTGTGGTGGTTGATTTTGCCATTTTGAGGTGTCTACTCAGTCACTGTGTGGCTCTGTGACACAGTCACTTTTTTATTCCTGGTAATATTTCACAGTGACAAAGTAAAGGATGTGTGACTTCTCAGTATACTACCCAAATGCAATGGCATTAGTAATGAAACGTTGCAGTGCAATGTCTGCTACAAAGTGTTGCTGCTGTCGTAAGTACACATTGCATTATCACAGCAGTAGCTGCCAAAGTAACACAGCAGCAACAGCAGTATCTTTTCATGGGGTAGTTACCTTTGTCTCTCCCCAGAGTTCAGTCATTACATACCATTTACCCCATAGTGTGGCTGTTTCAAAAATTAGAGGCATTCCTGCCATTCTGCTAAAAACAAAGATTTTCTTTGTTATCTTTATAGCCCGATTGCCACCTTCACCTTCATCTCCGCTGGCCAGACAATCCATATGTGTCAGGAATGGTTCATACCAAGGATACAGCACCAGGACTCATAATGGGGGCAGGTAAAAAAAATAGAGAGTGAACTTTTGTTTTTGGTGTTCATTGATTTAAAAAGTGACATTATACTACTATATTAATTTAATATATTTTCCATTGCATCATATGTGTCTATATTAACTAGTTGACTCACTCCCATCATGTCTGGTTATTTCCATTGTGCTTGAAGGACTAGCTATCACAGAAAGGAGACCAAAGGGTGGAGATAAATCGGCCCAAACTTAAAAGGAACAGGGTTCTTCCCTTTTTCCTTCCAACTCCACATTGTATTTTGCCAGTGCTTCTGAATGCTGCCATAGCCACACCAGTTGTCATCTCCTATCTATGGGGAAAGCACTGTCTCTATTTTTTCTTCTTCTCAAGAAAGGAGAGAAGGATCTGGTGGGAAGAAAGTGACCACCACTGTTGAACTGAATGGGATATTATGTTCCTCCCTTCCCCAGACACATTGATCTGGAAAGATCCAAGCCCAGGAGAAAAGTCCTGTGGCTTTGTGCAGCTCACAGAGCCACCAGGTTCCCCCTCAGATTCACTGTTCTTTTTCCTTTCCTTCCTCAGAGTGGTACACTAATGCAGACACCAGGTACCGAATTCAGCCCTTCTGATCCCCCAGTGTAGCTCTTTCTGTTTCTCCCAATAACTATGTCCCCTTCCATAAGTCATTTGAAGCAGCTGGATTAGTTCCACGGCTCCCCAAGAATCTAAACCTTGCTACTTCATCTCAGAAATAATTGATTTTAGGAATAAAGACTGGGAAATTATTCAGGAGTGAAAGGAGCTCATGAACCAGAAGGCTGAAAACTGCAGATATGCTAATTGTAGAGATGCTAAATTGTTGCTCTTCCAGACATGGAAAATATATCGGGAAGTGGTGCAATTTGCTGCAATACTTCTCAATTAACAATTTCAAAAATATTGACAGCATTTTGTCAGTCATGCAGTGTTTTAAGCTATTTCTTCCCTCTCTCTGGCAATATTCTGAAGTACTTTGTAATTATCTGAAAGGCAAGGGTTTTTTTTAATTGATACAGTTGCTTGTCACATGGGTGTGATGATCAGTATGGGTGTTCCAAGCCATTATCCCATCCCAGTTTTTAGGATATGCCTGCCTTATTTCCCTTTCCCGACCCAAATGCCTTTTTTCTAATGTCATTTTCTCCTCTAAAGCATCAGTACTAAAATGGTATGCTGCAATAATGTATTGTTTTGGGAAAGTGTAGCCTCCCCCTGCCAATATATACATGATTCAATTTCAACTGGGGTGCATTGTGCCCCTGGAAAACAGAAAAATGCAATATTGTCTGTGTCTGTGCATGTCTGTATGTGTGTGTGTGTGTGTGAGAGAGAGAATGAGAATGAGAAAGAGAGAATGAGAGAGAAACAGAGACAGATCTTTCCAAACACATCAGTAGTGTTTTTAGAACTTACCACTTTGTCACTAAGGCACGAAAGAGATTTTTCGTTTTTTAAAAATAAAAATTTGCATGACAGGAAGTGGTGTAATGAGATGATAAAAGGAGGCATCTGTTTGATGCAAACAAAGGTGTATTTCAAGAACATGACAAGAAATGTTTTCCTTTTTCGATGTTTGAAAGCAGTGCCTAAAAATATTCACCTATTCATTTATGTTGCTCCATCATAACTTACCTCCCAAGGGAATCCTTCCTGACTGGTCATTCATGAGAAACAAGCTTAGAACAAAACAAACTATGGGGCTTTCTAGATTGGCAAAAAGAAGTGTGTTCATGGCTGCATGAAACTCTAGCCTTTAGATGAGAAAAAGGGAAAGTATGCCATGAAAACACTTTTTTTGTGTTTTAGGGGAGAAGAAGCGCCTTTAAAAAGGTGCTGGTTTTCCCAGCTTCTTTTTAAAAAACTGCAGAACAGCGCAGCTCCATCTAAAGGCTGCGGTGCAGCTGCTAAGCATTAAGGAAAAGGCAACTTCATGAAACACTTTCCTGCCAATCTAGAAAGCCCCATTAGATTCTTTCTCTGGCTTGTTGGGAGAAACAGCACAATTCCTGTTGCTATGGACATCAAAATGAACAAACCACCAATGAAAGGTCCATGGTTGGTTTGGCTCCTCTTGCTGCACACAGAAAGAATCAGCAGTGAGAACTGGCATGTCCATTCCCATGGAACCTTCTCCAAACACCCCTTTTGTCTGAACATACCTGTTCTAGTTTTTTGGCTCTTTTCTTCAGTTGACTCTACTTGCTTTAAGGCATATCATTATAACTCAGGATGATTGGCTATGGAGTGAAGTGTCCTGTTTACTGCATATTCCTTGATAAGCATGGATCACTACTTCAGAAGTTTAAAGTGAAGGAAGGCTGCAAACTTAGGGAAAGCATCAAGGCAGACCAGTCTTGCCAGCATGATTTCTTCACCATGTTTTAAACGTGTGAAGAAAAAGAACTCCTGAAAAGATCTACATTAGCATTATGGGCTACACCACTTCAAAGGTGGGAAGAACCATATTTTTGAACACAACGGAATGTGGGGGGGGGGGAATCACCCAAATTTAAACATAAAAAATTGACATACTAGTGGAGACCTGATGTGCTAGTTTATTGGCATGCTGATAATGTATGGTTTGTGGTTAGGCCTTTAAAAATGATGCCGCCACACCAATCTCACCTTGTATAGTCAAAAATGCAGCAGTTCAGTCTACCATGAAATGATACGCAAAATGAAGAATGATTCTTCAAACATTACTCCCATCCTTACTTCTAAGCCCAGGAGTAGGCTAGTTCATGCACTTCATACTTTTCCCTTGTCTTTTGTGTCTGCTCTCCCCATGTGCTTCATGTCAGATATAATTTAACACCTGATTTGAGAGACCTTGCATGTATTGTTACAATCTATATACTGAACTTGCTTTCAGTGACCTTGTTTTGCTCCCAGTCTTAGGAAATACAGAAGTGTGTGCAAGTATGAGCATTGATTGAGTTCAACAGTTAGTATAGGATAACTGGGAAGTACACAATGAAGCTTTAAGGCTAGAGGCAGGCACTAAGAGAAGCAACATTTGTTTTGAAGTTCACAGTAAAGTGTACAGTCCTCCATAAGAGGAGCTCATTATTTTCCTCTGTGCAGTGAATTTTTATATCTGTAGAAGTTGTTTGGGCAACAAATAGGACAACTTGCATCTTAAAATCTAATTTGTATTACAGAAGTGACACAGGATATCTCTCATGACTGGAAGGCACATTTTGTGAGCCACGCTAGCTCCTCTAGAGATGAACAAAGAAAGAAGGAAGGTGTCTAAGATGAATTGAATTACAATTTCTGTAATTCTATCTGGGTGCAGATAGGAGGGGAGGATAATAAATTTTCTGGAAGCTCTTGACATACACTGTTGAAAACCAATTTAAGATCTGGCTTTGACTAATAAATTAGTTTGGGAGATGTGTCATAACCTTGGCTCTGAGACAGAAAGCAGAACAGCAGAAAAAAGTTTTTTTAGTTAATTATATTTCAGAAAAGTGTATTTTGACAAATGCAGAAGAAAGTCAGAAGGTAAAGTCTTGAGGAAGGAAGAGCTAGGAGATTTTTTTAAAAAAAGACATTAAAGCCACAGTTGTTAACCATTGTAATAATAATACAGCCCACCTGCCTCAACTGCAGGCTTGCCATCTGTGGATTTGAGCATCAGTAGGTGGCAAAACCCATTGGAGGCCTGTGTTCACCACCATTAAGAACCACAAGACTTGAAGTCCCACAGTTTTTGGCATCCGCAAGGGGGTCCAGAAAAGAACCCCTGTGGATACTAAGTGCCGAGTGTAATAAGAAAGAATGTCAGAAGGCCAAACTGGTTGTACAGGGATGTTTGTTTATTATATGACAAGAATGAAGTTACATTATTAGCAGAGATTACCAAGGACAAAAATGTTGATATAGTAAATGTAAGATGAAATCCGAAGCAAAGGCAGGAAATGGGCTGCAGCTAATACAAGCTCCTAGAAACAAGAAGGGATGTTAGAAACAGAAGGAAACCAAGAGATACAGGAGGGCCACTGTTTATTTTAGAAGAAAAGATACAGAGAAGTAATACACTCAAGAATTTTTTTTTCAGTAACCTGAGTTCAAGTTTCACGAAGAAGTTTAGTTTTGGTGAGGTACGCATCCCTCTTGATCCAGACATGAATGAGGATAACTAAAGAGTGTCTCTAAGAATACTGGGTTAATAATTAATTCAGATAAACATGACTCCCTAGAACTGGGCCTGAAAGGAAGATTGAGTTGCCCCAACTTCTTCGCTATGCCTGTTCATCATCTATACCATTCAGATCTGGGGTCTCAACTTTCTCTAATAGTGATGATGGAAACCAAATCCATTTTGGTGGTCCATCACAGTGGCTACCACTTCCACACTGGAATTCTTGTGGTTGGTGCAAATTTAGGATGAATGTACATGTCCCATTCCTAGAGAACCTAAGCAGGGTGCTTGGAGGGCTTGTCAGATTCCATTACTGATTCAGATATATCTCTCCCTTGCATACTTAGCTGTAGGGCTGTGTCTGTAGTGCCACTGATGAGTAGAGTATATTTGGAAGTTGCAAGTTTGGTCCTTGGCATCCCTAGTTTAAAAGGAGCAGGCAAGGGACTGTAAATCAATCAAAAATACAGATTAGAATATTTATTGGACCTGATACAGACAGTCCTGATTTTATGCACAAGTTAGCAATGACAGTTTGGGGTCTCAGATCATGAGGTGCTTCTGCATTAGAGAAGTCAATCCTCTACTATTTCATCCTGGATGTAAGGATGAATAATGACAATAGTTTTCTCCCCACTGTGGAAGAAAATGAATATTTTTCCACAAAGTTTTTTTCTGTATACAAATGTCCCAAAGTGCAGCAGAAATGTTTTGTGTCAAAAACCATATTTTTTTGTGCAGAGAATATTGTTTTCTGTGTAGAAAACTGTTTTTGTGCAGGAAACTTGTTTTCTATGCAGAAAACAGGACACCCCCCCCCCCAATGTTTTTCTAAGAATAATTTATCTGCAGCACTTTGGGAGATTTGAATAGTGGGAGGAAATTGTGCAAGATTCATGTTAGTCTATTAATCTTCCTGTTAGGGTTTCCTAATGGTCAGGAAGCATGTTTTTCAACCTGGGAACAAATAAGAATGAAAATTCTTTCTATCCATACTCTATATAAAAAACCAAAGTACAAAAATTCTGCTCCTGTTTCAAATGACATGGGGCCTCTTAAAACAATTTAACACACCCTAGGATTTAAACAGGTCTTAATCTGATTTTGAGTGTGAGATAGCTTCTTTGTTCTTACCATTAATCTATTGTATCAGTAATGTGTAGGGGAGAAACTGCTAACTTGACTGGAGTGGTGTGGGAAATTAAAAGGACAATTTTTTAAAGAAACATTCATATTTTTAAGAAACATTCATATCGAGAAGGAGAGATAGTTGATTTGGCTACATTTAAGTTCCGGCATGTGATGCTTTGGGATTGTTTGACCTGTTATTGTTGTTGTTGCTGTTATTGCTGTTAGAAACCTTGACCAAGTGGACAACATGGTAAACAGTTTCTGTGTAGCACTGAAACTATTGCTTACCCATTAAAGGGGGGGCATTACAGAACTGATTGCAAATAACACATATGTAGGCCTAGTAACCCCCACTTATTTTATCTATGTTCTCAGGAAATCTGGGTGCCCAGCTTGTTGAATATAAAGAAGAAATGTATATAACCTCTGACTGTGGAAAAACTTGGAGGCAGGTAAAGAAATTAAGATGCTAGTTCATGTTAGTATATGAATTTACAGATATTACTTTAATTAACAGTGAACTCTTACAGTCCCATAAGCAATAACCTTGATCCAGCTAAGGGAGTATATGTGGAGAAGTGCTATGTGCATGTACTACAAACTGGAATAGGTGGTGCACATATAAACAGGTGCTACACATGTGGGTCTTCCTAACCCTGCCCAACATCATGCTGATGTATATTTATAGTCCTGATTGAATCATTGATGTCAGGCTCAGTCATTCCTTCTGTCAGAAATTAGAATTATTGAATATTGACAATGCTTTAACATCTGCAGTGTGCAGAAAACATTCTGCTTTTGCACACATGTACAATTGGATTCAGGCCAGAGCGTTTATCATCATTTATTTTACAGCCACTGATAATGAGACACTTATCTGGAACCTGAACAGCTATATGTTTTTTAAAAAGTTTGTACATGTGACATCGAAAGCATCCATAGTTTTTTGTGGGTTTTTCGGGTTATGTGGCCATGTTCTAGAAGAGCTAGTTTCTGATATTTCGCCAACATCTGTGGTTGGCATCTTCAGAGAATGCTGGCGTAGAAGTGAGTGGGATATATATATGTGACCCTAGGTTGGGAGGAGTGATTTCCATATCAATCTGTGTATTGTTCTGTTGCTGAATGGCAAGGCCTCAGGGTGGGAGGATATACAAAGAAGATTTGTGTCTGTTTAATTAGAGATCCATTGTCTGCTGGGAAAAGCCCTGACCATGGGTGATTTTCATTTGCTTTTGCTGGGTCTTGATTTTAGTGTTTTTCAGGACTGGTAGCCATTCAACAACATTCAACAACAGAACAATACACAGATTAACATGGAAATCACTCCTCCCATCTCCTCTGGTTACTGCAGTGTTCTCTTCACTGGCGTACCTTTTTCACATATCAGTGACCTCTCCTCTATCAAAAACAGCTCTGCCAAAATCAACAATTCTCTTGTTGTTCAGACCACATATTCATCTTGAGTGACTTTCTGTTCTGTTTTGTATGCCGCACAAACTCCTGGTCCTTGCCTTGAAAGTTCCTCACATCCTATCGCATTTATCTTCTTTTGTTTTTAAAGATGTCCCTGTTTGTGACCTTCATTGTTCTAACTCATTGGTAATTGCTGTTTTAACACAAGTCTTCCAGTTCAGTATTACTGTACCATAACAAGGAGTAAAGGAATCGAGTAGTATCTTTGAGACTATCAGGTTTATTCTAGCATAAGTGTTTATTGATACCAGTTCACTTCTTAGGATGCATAGTCCACCTTTTCTTTTTATCTGAAGTAGTGGATAGATATCCACCAAAGTGCTTATGAGAACCATTTGGTCTTAAAGGTGCTACTGAATTTCTTTATTCTTTTTATGCTGAAAAAGACTAATTCCAGTGTTCGAGGAGAGTTTAAATATTTAAATATGAGGAGATATTTAAATATTAAATAATTGGGGAAACCATTGACTATGGAATTGTTACGATCCTCCTAAATCAGTCCACCTGTTTAATTTCAAATCAAATCAAATCACATTTCAATGTATAATGAGCATTTAAGTTAAATGTATCACATGCAATACAATCAAGCTAACATATTTGTTAATACATTGTTCCTAAATGTATTGTTATTTTATTGGGATTTCCCTTGGCTTCTAGGTTTTTGAAGAGGAACATCACATCTTGTATCTGGATCATGGTGGAGTGATTGTAGCTATCAAAGATACCTCTATTCCACTGAAAATACTCAAGTAATTTTACAAAAAAATATTTTATACACTTACCACATTTTCAGGCGTAAGAATGATCTGTTGATTTAAATGAGCTTTTCTCTCTAAGGAGCTGAGCAGATACACCTGGATAGCACAGGATGAGACCCTGCTATTCTAGGGTTAGTCCCCCTGGGTTGGAGCGGGGACAAGCAAGTGCTGTTCTGGGCCCACTACCAGCACACATACCATACCTTGCCATAACATCACTACTGTGAAGCCCTCTTCACTGCACCTGATGTGGAAACAGGGCACCTGTCTGCACCCATATGGCCAGACGTCCCATTTCCACATCAGACATGGTGACATGGGAGGTTCACAGTAGAAGTGACAGTGTGGCAAAGTAAGGAGCAGTGTGTGTGTGTTTAAACAGCCAGAGTTTATTGCAGAGTTTTCAGCAAACTGCATCACACCAGGGGTCAAATTGACCAGGGGTAAAGTATGTTTACCCCAGGATCAGGCTAGATCCACCAGATCTGTGTCTGGTCTTCCAGAATCCAGCTCAATCCTGGCCCTGGGGTTTTTGGCTTGCATTGTCTAAACAGGACGGTGTGAGGCTGGGGAAAACACAGGCCTTTTGTCCTGTGTGGACAACCCCAAAAAGTCCTCCTGATGATTGAATTTAGACTTCTAACATTTGATCAGCAATATTCAGTTGATAGTTATGATACACTGCACAGACTTCTGTGAATGATACAAAAATCAGAATAGATAATATAAAATAATATGAAAATCTGAATGCACAAAAGAGATAAGGAGGACAACCCTTTCTTTGGGCCCAGTTTCTTTAAAGAGATAGTACATGGAGTGGTAAGGCTTTAATCCCATGAAATCTCTATTTTAAAGGCATGAGGGTTACTCAGGTGATCTTTGCACTTCTTACTGGGGCAGCTGCACATGTAGACCTTGCGCACAAACTGTATGTGCAGTTTGTGAACAGAGGGACACTACAGGAGATCTTGGGAACAGAAAAGTGTTGGTTGCATGGAGGGAGTGGAAAATCACTCTGATCCCACTTGCTTTGTATATACATTTGCTGTGGTTGGGATGCTCATCTGAGTAGTGCTGTCAAGAACAGGAACTAAAATGCTAAGGAGCAAAAGATGCTAATTTTGTTACTAGCAGAGTTATCTAAAATTTAAGATAAACCTATAGACAGATTACTATATCTGAAAAAAAAACCTCAAAATGTGTTATAAATCAAGATTATGAAGCCATAACCATTAATCAATTAACATACATAATTATGGTAATAATACAAGACATTATTATGATAGTCCTCATCAGTTCAATGTTTTAAAATGCAAGAACTGCAGGCCCAGTGATTCATCAAAAGGGCAACTCACTCAGGAAGGTATCAGTGAAGAGAGAGTTCTTTAAAAGTTTGCCATAGTTGATGCCTCACAAATATGGGGAAGAGGCATTACACAAAATAAATGCCACCACAGAAAAGGCCCGTTTCTGGGTTGTCTACCTGGCAATCTGTATGTTGTGGTATAATATGCAAAGCTTCTCCTGATGACCTTATCAACCATGTAGTTTTATCTTGTGGTCTGCCGAATAACCTGTTTCCATGGTTTTAGGTACCAGCAACAAGGCCTTGAAATTTGCCTTGTAGCTAATAGACAGCGAGTGCAGTTGCTTCAGCAGGTGCATAATATTCCATTCAGGTGTTGCATTCTGTACCAGCTGCACCTTCCAGATCAAATGCAGAAAAACAAGGTGGGACTCTTCACTATACACACAAAACTCAGTAAAATATTTCTTAGATGCCAAGATAATTCTAAGAGATCAGGACCCCATTCTCTGGGTATTGGAAGTAACACTGATTTTGATTTGCAGGCTGTAAACTGATTCTGTTGTAGAATGAAATTCAGCAAAGTCTATAACCTTGTCATTGACTAGAAAGTTTGGCCCTGGAAGTGCGAGCAACTGGCTCATGCCTGAAACTGGGCTACTGGAGGAGGTTATCAATTCTATCCATTTCCCACAATTGTATAAATATCCTTCATACTTGAGGCCCTAATATCACTCTGTGTTGCATCTGAAGAATTGGGTTTATATTCATGAAAGCTCATGCTAAAATAAAAAACAGCCTTGAAGGTGGTGCCACATTTTTTTTCTCCCTCTCCCTTCCTCCTTTTTATGATACAAGAGACTAATACAGCTGCTTCATTGAAAACAAAGTAGATATCATCCTAGGATAAATATTTGCTATACATGACAAAGCATTTTCTATATGCTTTTCTTTTAGGATGCTTAACATTCATTCAGTGTACTATGCAGGACTTGTTGTTCTGTAGGGAATAAGAAGCTCCATGGCATTTCAAAACTGCAGTCTGAAAGTTGATATAGCTGTCTTGGAGAAATAATGGTGGCAGAAGAACAGCTGTTTAGTATAATGACTTTAATAAACATTCACACTCAAAGAACGGTGGATGGGAACAGCTTGCTGTCTACTCACATGATTATTAGGGGATGGATTTGGACCAGTAGGGAATGGATCTTTTAACTTTTATAATCAGTGTTTTAACTGTTTTTGTTTTTTAAACTATTATAAGCTGCCATGGGTCCCATTTTGGGAGGAAGGTGGAATACAAGTGCAATAAATAAATATTTGCAGCTCCACAACTTTGTTCTTTGTAAGTCCTGTTGCTAATTAAGCTATCCCAACTTATGATGATGATTATGTTGATAATAATAGTTAAAACCTATTCTATATAAATCAAACCTATAATAAATAGAAAACAATATTGCTTTCTTTACAGATTCAGTGTGGATGAAGGCCAAACATGGAACACTCATAATTTCACCAGTACTTCAGTTTTTGTGGATGGCCTCCTCAGTGAACCTGGGGATGAGACTTTAGTCATGACGTAAGGAACATTTAATGCACTATCACTCAAGCTCTATGGGGAAAATTGAAATGTTGTCAATAACATTAACAAAAATACTAAGAACGTAAAAACTGTAAGGTTGGGAGCTGACCCAAAAATAGGCATTGCTGACAATTAATTGGGCAACCAGATATGTGTAAATGTGTAAAGACTTCAGAATTCAGTGGGGCAAAACAATATGCATACACAGGTTACATTCATTGCATCAGAACCAGCCCTGTATAAGAAGTGTCTGAAGCTTTCCTTGAGGCAAAGAAGGCTGAAGGAGATTGTAGGGAAACAGAGGAGCAAGCAAAGCCAGTGTTCACTGGTCGCTCTCTGGAGTTTATGTCTGCTTACCACTTCTTTAATAGCCAAGTGTCTCAAGAGCCTGAGTTGGGGGAAGGGTAAAAACATTGAACTGTTAATATATGAATATTTGCATAAGATAGCATGAATATTACAGTGATTAAACCTAACACCTAGAAGAAAACTTTCTTGCTCGGTCTTATTCTCTTGCATTTTCTTCCTTGGTCTTTAATTGGAACCTCATTCAGAAGCTTTTAATCTTTCTCTTTAGAGTCTTTGGACACATAAGTTACCGCTCTGACTGGGAGCTTGTTAAAGTAGATTTCCGCCCATTTTTCCCACGGGAATGCACCGATGAAGACTATCAGCCATGGGACCTGACAAATCTACAGGTACAATCTCACAACTTATTTGTTGTCAGTGGATATGTCACAAGTAATGCTAAAGCATGATTTAGTGTTGCACGCACAGAGTGTAATAAGCCTCAGGTCCCTTCTCTGTCTTTTTTGTATAATTCCTGTTAGAAAAAAAATTGTTATTGTGTGCCTTCAAGTCATTTCCAAGTTATGGAGACCTTAAGGCAAATCTGTCACAGGGTTTTCTGAGAATGTGTGACTTGCTCAAGGTCACCCATTAGCTTTCCATGGCTGAGCAGGGAATTGAACTCTTGTCACCAGAGTTGTTGCTGAAACTACTGCACCTCGCTGGCTCTCAAATTGGGGTGGCCCATTTCTTGAAGTTATGGGAAATGGTTTACATTATAGCTATAGTCACTGCTTATTGTCATGTGCCTTCAAGTTGTTTCCAACATATGGCGACCTTAAGGCAAACCAATTACAGAATTTTCTGCAGCTGACAGTGTGTGGCTCACCCAAGTTCACCCAGTGCAATTCCATGGCCAAGTCTGGAATTGGGGTTACTGTATATACTTGTGTATAAGTCAACCTCATATATAAAACGAGGGCATGTTTGGGTATCAAAATTATGAATTTTGCTATGACCTGTAGATAGGGACATATAACAAACAAATCTTTTCCCCTCCTTTTGAAAATGCACAGAGGGAAATACTTAGGAAGATCTGAAGTGAAGGATAGGATATGTTAATCTGAGGAGTTACAATGGGGTGTGCTGGTTGTAAATGGCATTCCTGATCTTAAAATGGCTACATCTGTACAAATACAGATAAAGACTATAAATGAGGAAAAAGAATGAGAATGCAGCCTGGAGAAAAAAAGAAGGGCAGGGAGGAGAATAGCAAGGAAATCAACCTGCCTCTGTAAGGGATCCAGAACAAAGTCAGTGACAAGAGGCGGAGGCAAGAAACCCCTTTTGGTGTGGCAAGGCATGGCAGAAGCACTCCTAACCAATTACACTTCCCTTGCCCAAACCAGAGAGAGAAAGGCAGGTCCTCCTCACTTTCTTTTTCCAAGACCCAAACAGCATTCAGCAATAATGTGGAGGAGCCCATAGAATGCAGCACTCCTGGCATTTTGGGTGCTTAAGGTGCCAAGGAACAACAACGGCCAGTTTTGATAGGGGCTTACTATACAAGTCTTGTGAGGCTTGGCAGTCTCTCTGCAGAGAGGCTTATATAGTAAGCCTCTATTAAAAATGTCAACTGCTGTCTCTCTACAGAGAGGCTTATTCCAGTACATGTCAACCCAGTTTTGGGGGGTTGATTTTTTTTTTTGTCAATTTATTTTTGGCTTTTACACAACTATGATATCAAACTACAGGTTGATCCTCATATAACCATTTCTGTTTTATTTTTTTAACTATCATGTGTATAAAGGATAGGTTTCCATATCTGAGTGGAAAATTCTTTTGTTATGAAAGGTAGTGGGATACATTTGATTACATTCCCAATGCATACGGTTATATTGTAAACCATGGTTTAGCATTACACTTGAATCAGACTGATGTTACAGATTACTGTACATTATTCTTTCTAAATCTAAATTCTTTTTATTTCAAGTACTGTAACTCAGATTCACGGCAGGCTTTTAAGGAGTTACCAGCCTTGATTAATATCAGTCAAACATCACAGATGTTGAGTGTTATATAGTAATATCATATCATATATTCTATCTTACTGTTTCATGTCATTCAGAACAATAGTCACTTATTAGCTCAGGTGATACAGCTGGTATTGTTAAAGCCCACACAATGCAATATAATCCCATGTATATTTTCTTTTTCCCCCTTTTAAATTTATTATACAAATTATAACAGCAAAACAGAAACCCAAAATACCAAAGATCACTTCATAATCATCATATCAGCTATGGTCTTCTAGACCTGCTATAGAAAGGTGAGAATATCAATTTTGTCTCTTCAAAAGGCTCATTGTCCACCTGGGGGTTGCAGTTATCCTTATTGTTTGTGGATATATTCAATAAAAAAATTCCATTCTTCCACGAATGTTTCCCTGTTTTTGTGTTCTTTGTTTATTTTCATTTGAAAGGAAAGTTTTTTCAGATAGCCCGTTATACCACACCCTTGACCACCAATCAGCCAAAGTTAGATTTCCCATCTTCCAGTTCTTAGTCACTCCCATCCTGGCTGCTGATATTATAAAGGCAATCAAAGCCCTAAATTTCAACCTATTGCTATTCCTAACACATGAAGATAGCAATAAAAGGCCCATACGGAAGTCAGTCTTTTGCTGTGTTATACTAGATACAATATCCAGGACCTTTGTTCAAAAACTTTTTATCTTAGGGCATTCAACCCACATATGCAGGTATGTGCCCTCCTTTTTACAGCCTCTCTAGTAGCCAGATGATGAGGATTTTATTATTCTAGATAATGGTGCCAGGTATCGTGTGTGGGCTATTTTTAGTGAGATCTTTCTGGCACTGGCTGATCTAGAGTTATAAGGAGAGGATCTCCAAATAGAGGCCCACATTACATCTACATCTAGATCTAACTGCCAAGCTATTTTAGCATGTATATTTTCCCATGTATATATTTTCAGAAGTAAGTTCCAGTGAAATGTCTAGTGTTGAGTCAAAGATTTATTGTGGCTTTAGTTCATGAAGTCTTATGTCATATTTAAACTTTAACTCACCACAAGACTTTTCATAGAAATTTAGTTCTGAGAAAATGTATAGGGGATTATACTGCACAGTGTGGTCTTTAGCAATATTGGCTATCTCCCATGAGATAACAGCTGATAATTGTTCTGTATGATTTGAAATGATCGGAGGCTATATTATAGGATACAATATTATTGTGTAACACATAACTGTTACATTTAACTGATACTAATCAAGGTTGGTAACTCATTAAAAGCTTCCTATGAATCTCAGTTTCTTAGTTCCTGGTTCAGTTTTTGGAAAGGAAAAAAGGCCCCATCTTTGTCATTAAATAGTGTATGAGGTAAGGGAATAAACCTGATGAAATTACCTCTCCTTAGAGGGTATAAGGGGCCGTTTGAAGTTCAAAATGTTAAAAATAGGAGCTATGGAAGATATGGGGGGGGGGGACTCAAAATTTAAGAAAATCTTTGCTGATTTCTCAGTGAGCTATAATTTACCATGCGAAGTGTTTAATTGCATGGTTAGTAAGGCCTGCTTTTCAGTCTTTTTATTATCAGTTCCCATCCTGTATATTTAAAAAAAGCTTCTTTATTATTGTATGCATAATGTAAAGTCTTTTAAGCAGTGGCAATAAACCATATCTGTATACAGTAATTATCATTTTTCATTTCATTATAGCAGTTTTCTATCCCAAATGATAAATTGCTGGATTAAGATTTTTTTTTTTTTTTAGTAAAGCATGTTATATATCTCGATCTACAAAGCCAAGCGTAAAATTATTAACGTCCTTATAATTTCATGCCAAAAATAGAGATAACTGAAAGAGGTTTTACCTAATGGCTGATTATTCTGTGTTTTAAAAAAAACTAGTTAATGCACATTGCATTTGAAATGCTTTTCAGAGAAGGTTTCTTCTGAATTTTAGAAACTGTTCCAAAAATGGGTAGCACAAGCTGAAGTCTTTAAATAACAAATGCAAAGATTTCAGTGTGGCACACATGTCTGCAAATTACAAGAATTACATTTTGATATTCAGGGTGAACGCTGCATCATGGGTCAGCAAAGAAGTTTTCGTAAGAGGAAGATTTCGTCATGGTGTATTAAAGGAAGAACCTTTATGTCAGCACTCACTTCCAAAGTCTGTGAGTGTAGACCTTCTGACTTTTTATGGTGAGCCTTTTTATAGGTCTTTGCAGTGGTTTAAGCTTGAATATCCTACAGGAGTCTCGTTATTTATTTGATTTGTAGAATTTTGGGATACTCAAGAGTAAACTCCCACCTCCCAATGTCCCTGTGGCTGCAACATTAAATTACAAAGATCTTTCTATTTGTGTTTGGACACACAGAGTTATATCCAGAATCTGCCTTCCATGGGTGGAAGGAGTACACTCACTGAATGTGCCCATGCCACCTTTCTGCACACCATCTCACATCTCACTCCATTCAGCAGAGGGCCCTGATTCTCTATGTTGGTTTTTCAACAACAACAACAACAAAATAATAATTTTATTTATACCCCACTCTTCAGCCAATGCTCTTAGAGCAGCTTACAATTTGTTAATTAGACATTTCCTTGTCCTCAGGCTTACAATCTAAAAAGACACAACACAAAAGGAGAAGGGAATGGCAGTGGGGAAGGGGGAAAGGTCCAGCAGATCTTCTTTCCTTCTGAGGCCTGGACCAAGGCAGATGGACTGGAGGGAGGGCTCTTCTTCTTTTTAGGCAAGGCCTGTTGGAGCTGGCTTGCCCTTCTCTCCCTCAAGATGGTGGATGGTGTATATGACTAATACATCTTAATCTAGATTCAGTTTACTAAAAGCTATATTTCTGAACAAATATTTTTGAGCAAATTAATTTTACTATTTCTGAAATCTGTGTTTCTGAATGATAAAAAAGACACTGTTGCAATATTTTTGAAAAGAACATTTTTACCTTTTTTTGTGGACAGGGATAGTTAGCCAATTCTTCATGTTTATTTATTAAATATCACACTTAACCTTTCAGCCCCCAAAGGCTCTCAGATAATCTTATAAACATATTTGGAAAACATGATAGAGTGTGTGTGTTTTGAGTGGGATGGGGCTCAGATATTAAAAATTTCTAACACACAGATTTCAATTAAGGGATTATTTTTGGTAGTATGAGAAGATCTTTAAAGTCATCTGACCCCAACTCTATTCTCCTTTTCTGTTGAATTAAACCTCAGGTCAGCAATAAGCTCATCTCATAAAGCTTATAGTCCGAGTCACCTAGGAAACATTGGAGTTTTGTGGGTGAAACCTGGGAGACATGGATTGCATGTGCTGAGGGTGGGCATCAACCAATAACTGGGCTCTCTACACAGTGGGCTCTATAGACACAGATGATTTAGCCCACATATTTAGTCCACCTGTAAGCTCATGGAACATGCCATGCTACACAACTATGTTAGAACTGTTCTGCTGGAGAAGACCTTGGTTCCATGTTAGCCAATGCTGAGACAAGGAAAAAGATCTGATTTTCCATGATGGGGATTCAGCTGCCCAGATTCTTGAAAAAATGAAGGGGCATCCATTGGGGTAGAAAGAGCTGCTATATAGATCTTCCCAGAGACTTTGTGCTTACCAACCTGCACCCCTGGAGGATGCAAGTATCCTCATACATGTGACAGGCATTATTACTGCTTTGTGGTGACCTGTGTCCATGATGGAACTTAGGTTGTAGGACCCAGGAGCCTCCTACAATGGTAAGTACTAGAGAGAAGTGGGATTTACACACCAAGATTTGGCACCTGTGTGATGATGCCCAGGCCACATACAGTATAAATTGCTCTTTCCCCATGTTAATATAAGTCAGTTTTTCATATTTGCAACTGCTGAAACTCCTAGCAAAGGCAAGTCTGTTGAATAATTCATTTTTTTATTCTGTAGTGATTATGGATTTGAACGTTCAGCAGTATCAAAATCTGAATCTAGCGCATGTTTTGCTGACTTCTGGTTTAATCCTGGAACACCTCCTGAAGACTGTATCCTAGGACAGGCCTACAGAAGCAGCACAGGGTAAGTTCTTGGGTTTTGTTTTTGGGTTTTTGTTTTGTTTTGTTTTGTTTTGTTTGGTGAAAAATTGCCCTCTTTCTTCCTGCCATTACTGTATTAATTTTACTGCATTAATTGCCTTTCTAAACATGTATTTAGGGCATTTTGTTATGTAGGATGCATTTAACATGTAAAGCATCTTCTGGTTTATATCACTTGCAGAGTAATTTATACAGAACAACCTAACATTTCAGGCAGCCTGATCCTTTATCACACAACACTGTCATACTGCAATTGCACTGTACAGTTGTCCCCCGGGTTACGAAAGTAATCCGTTCCAGCACCACTTTCATAAGCCGAAAAAGTTCGTAACCCGGGGGACCACTGTAAGTATAGGGAAAAACTTTGCGCTATTTGAATTTCACGCTTTTTTTCACAACCCGGGGTTTTTTTCGTAACCCGGGGCCGTTTTTCTGGCCCCGGCTCTTTGGTAACCCGGGGTTTTCGTACCCTGGGGGATTCGTAACCCAGGGGACCACTGTATTTGTCCCATCTTTGCCTGGAGCTTTGCCAGTCCTGTATCATGTTGTACTGCTTTTGGGTCATTTAGGTTTTGATTCTTTTCCCACTTGAAACAATACAGTAATGACTCCTGTCCACCTATGGTTCAGTTACCACTTTGGGTGCAAATGTCTCGTCCTGCTTCATTGATATATTGGGAACATAGTGAGCACAGTGTGAGTGTGCTCCTTCTTTTGAGATTTCCTGAGGAACTCCAGCAGGGAACCTCCAGATTGCAACTTTTGGTTGGGCTGGGGTAATACTGAGATTCCCAAGAGTTCCCAAGAGAATTGTTCTATTTTCGTTCTCCATTTTCTGGCTTTTTTTTGGGGGGGGGGGGACATTATTTTCCATTATTTTTTAAAATAAGGGGTAGTAGCACAATAGCACAATTCTGATGTAATCCTGTTAAGGAGTGATGCTCAGAGAAGTCATGGGGTTCAGGAAGCATTTAAAGAATAAATAAAATAAATATTTGTTCTTATGTGCCTTCAAGTTGTTTCTGACTTATGGGGTCCCTAAGGCGATCCTATCATGGAATTTTGAGGGGTTGAAAGTATGGGACTCATCCAAGGACATCCAGTGGGTTTTCATGGCTGAGCGGGGAATTAAACCCTAATCACCAGAGTTGTAGTCCAGTGCACCACTCTGGCTCTCAAAAAGTAAATATAAAAAAAAAGTTTAAAGGGTAGGACAGAAAAGTAGAACTAGGCAAGTGTTAATTCACAGGAAAGAAAACCTTAATTTTTGTAACTATGGCCAAAAACAGACAGCCCTAAAGGAGCAGCTCTGTGCTGCCCTATTGCTCGCTGGATCGGGGCCGCAGCAACTGCACACCAAGAATCTGACCCAGCATTTTTCCAGCACTAAAAGAAGCAGCAGAATGCCACTTCTGCCACCGTGGTAGCTTTTCCTTGTTTCTTCTGGGTAGTGTGTGTAAATGCTTCATCGCAGAAACATCGTGATGTCGCCCCACCGTCTGGTTGTGTGGGTGCTGTGTTGTCACTTTGGGAGCAGAGTTGGAGTGGGTGGTGGGAGGTCACCACGCCTCCACTCCACCCTGACACTGGCATTTCTTGCTGGTCTGTACAGCCAGTAAATTGTATAATGTTATTACATTTGCTTCAAAAATGAACTTGGCTCATCAATCTCAATTAAAATATATGTTGTTTGGGACTGACCCATTGTAGTCTGTTTAACCTAGTTAATCTCAATTGGACTAGTTTTGTAACTACACATGTAATAGATGACAGTACCTGATTATGATATTTAACAACAACAACAACAACAATAAAGCACCTACACATAGAACCCATTACAACACTGTATAGCAAAAGGACACATTCTTACTGTAGACAAGCCTGCAGCTGACTTCTTCAGTAAAATTGATGATGGCTTTATTGTCAATGAGAATGCAGTGAAGTGAGTGGGAATTTATTTTTATTTTTTAGTGAAAATACTGTTGAATCCATTCAAAAGATGAGTGATGTGGTCTTTATTGGACCTTTTTAGCATCTGTATCGATACCACAGGCTCCAAAATGCAGCGGAGTGTGTGTGTCCAAAAGGCTTCTGGAGACTACCCCATACACTACATCATGCATTTTGACCAATGGCATAGTGCTAAATTTTGGCGTCAGACCTTCATAGTCCAGCTGTGTTGATCTATAAATGTATTAAAAACATTTCTGGCAGTTTTCATCTCCACAAGGAATATGTCTCTTGTATAAGCAGAGGTATTTGACTACTCAAGATTAATTCTGATTCAAGATTGATTATCTCAGGGTGGCAGGAACAGCAAAGAGGCCAGGAATGAAGCAGCTCTTCCTTTTTCTTTCTTGCCCCTGACGTTCAGAGATGTACCACCTCTTGAGATTCCACTGAACCTTCTAGACTAATAGCCATTCATATTTCTCCAGGAACTAGTTTGATCCTCTTTTAAAGTTTTCTAAACCAACAGACATTATCCCATCTTGCAGGACTATATTTATCCCTATTATCACTGCCATCCTGCTCTTGGGATTGTCTCTGGTTTGGTTCCCCAACTACAAACCTGTCTCATCACCTTAGAAGGAAGTGATGGGAAGTGTTATGTAGCTTCCTGGGGCACCAGTCTCTGAGTGAGTTGGACACACTATCTGTTTCAATGCCTACTTCATGTATTCAGGAAAATATCTAACTCCTAACTGTCTAGACAGTTAGATGATACACACTCTCTTTTTCTCTCCCTCTCCTCTCTGTCCTACAGATATCGCAAAGTGATATCTAATGTGTGTGAGGGTGGTGTGGACTTGCAGCAAAATACATCTCAGCACCTGTGCCCACTGACTGCTCCCAAAGGACTACAGATAAGCATTAAAGGGGAAAGCCTGGTTGTTAAGCCTGGAGAAGATGTCACCTTTATTGTCAAACAAGATCAGGTAATTGATATTTCCCATCTGCTTGATGAAGGAATCAGAATTAATATGAGGTAGGGAAAGTGTGTGTTCTCTGTCTGTTAACTGGGATAGAAACTGGCAGCTTAACCGAGATACTATCTATTCCATTATCAGTACACTTAAGATACTCCCTTATAGTAGAAAATCATTTCTGGGCAGACCGCTGGTACACATTTCATATGATGCTGTGTAGCTGGGACCAACTCTTTGGAAGCAGCAGATCATTTAAAAAAGAATCCTTCAGGAGAGCATTGCCTCTTGAGAAGAGACAGATCGCCAAACACCTTGGTTGACTCATTCAGGAGGAGAGGCTTGTCCCAGACTAGCTCTACCTACCTAAGAGTCCCCTCCTGATGATGATGATGATGATGATGATGATGATGATAATAATAATAATAATAATAATAATACCAGGTTTGTCATTATTGGTAGTTTGTTTGGAGCCCAAAGAGTGACCTACATCTCCAGAAATCCCCACTAGGGAAAATTCCCCACATAGTATTTTCCTTAAGACTAGCTTTGAACAAGTACTAGCAAGCCATTTCTTTCTAAAGAGCAGGTGGCAATACAAACTATAGGCACCCTATTTTCTATTACCCTTTTTGATACCAGAACAGAAAAGGAATTTCTTACCATCTCAGGGCCCATCAACATCCAATAGACTGACATGACACTTATCCGTAGAGAATGGAATGATGACTCTCATTTTGGGATAGTGCATTTTCCCCTCTGATGCTGAAATATCCTGGTATCTCAAGATGCCGTGTGAATAATGTGAGGCTCCTCTTCTGCTCCCAAGAAATGTAATGATCTGGGCACAGAAGAAGAGATAGGGTGACTAATCTTGGAGCATCCCTCCCCCAAGAGAGACTCTCCTTTGTCCATACCTTGTAGGAGATTGTCTTCACCCTGAGCTACTGGGATGCATTAAGAGGCTTGCATTAAGATGCTTTGCCAACATTGCTGGATAAACCTGGGGAAGGGAACCCATCCAACAGTCCCAACCCAAGAAATCCTGTAAAAGCTACTGAAGACATGAAGACCGCCCTCCCCCCAGCCATAAACATAGAAAATAGTTAAAGCCATTCTTTACCCATACACTGAGAAGCAAAGTGATTTGTTGTCACTGCTACAGCCCCCAAACTGGCCAATTGGTGAAGTGCTGAGCCATCTCTTGAAAAGAAACAGGTAAGGATTCTTGCAAGGGACAGAAAGGAAAGAAAATAATCCTGTCCCACAATGCAGTATCTTCTGATTGCCAATTCTCAAGATAAATTTGAGATCACAGTGGGATCGGCACCTGTACCACGAGCTCAATGCTATGGAATTCTGGGATTTGTAGTTTTGTGAGATATTTAACCTCTGTCAGAGTTCTCTGGTGCCCCACCAAATTACAAATCCCAGAATTCCATAGCATCAAGCCATGACAGGTAAAGCGGTGTCAAACTGCATTATTTCTGCAGTGAGGTAGGAGCCAAAGACAATGCAGATGTTGAATTGACAGAGGAAGAAATGCTGGAAGGCCAGGCTGGATCAATCAAATAGTTTTACCACATCTCATTCTCAGAACATTCTCAGAATGGTACAAAACAGGAATGGCCACTTCCGGTCCCATCTGATCCCGTTTTGTACCATTCTGAGAATGTTTTGAGAATGCAATACTGTAATCTTAATAGTTAGGTTGGGCTAAATCTAGATTGGAGACTGGACTAATTGTCTCTACTGTTTAACCAAAACTATAGCATGTTGGATATACAGATTTGTGAAGATACACTAGATCATCACATTTCTGATCTAAGCTGTCAAATAAAATGTTGCCAGATGGGGGTCTCTATTATGAGCCTCTTTGTAACCTTGAGTTTTTATTACTTCAATTAAAGTCTGATATTAGATGTTACTATTTAGTTGTTTCATATAAACTGTTAGAATTTGGAGCAATAGATTGGTTGGAAGATACTCCTTCTCATCACTGCAGTCTGGCCAAATCAGGATGAATCTTCCACTATCCAATATTTTACATTCTAGATTGTTTTGGAAATGTCCCCCCCCCTTTTTTTTTAAATTGTGGGAGAATAGTTAGGGGTGAAAACCCAAATCAATCTGAGGTCATCTTATCTTGTAATATTGTATTCTTCAATATTAGACTCATATGCTCTTTATTAACAGTACAGCAGAGATAGAGACAGAAATAGAGGATTCCTCTTCTGAATGCTCAGATTTTGATATGCACAGGAAGAAATTTGGAATTCAAATCTAAGGAAATCTTAATCAAATTGATTGACTCTAAGTATCTGAGGATGTAGGCTCAAGTTTGCAAAAGCTCATAGCACCAATTTCTTTCTTTCAATTGAATACTGATTTTCCAAACTAACATGGCTATGTCTTTGAATTGTCTTTGGCTGAACATGTGAATTTTTTAAAAAAAATTGCTCTCATTTTGGTTATTCTTGGCTTTTTGTAGGGAGATATTTTAAATACCAAGTACCAAGTGAATCTTGGTGATGGCGTTAAGGCAATGTATGTGAACCTCACATTGACAGGGGAACCTATTCTGCACCGCTATGCAAATCCTGGGGTTTACCGTGTCTCAGTGGTGGCAGAGAACGCTGCTGGCCGAGATGAAGCAGTTGTGTTTGTTCAGGTTCATTGTAAGTTTTTCCTTCTTTTACTTCATTTTCTCTAGTCTTTTGTCTCCATTGTTATCCTTCTTATTAGCCTCAGCAGTACTAGTATTGCAGTCATACTACTTTGCAACTGTCTGTGCAGGGATGTCTTTTGACATATTGGAGAAGAATTCAGCCTTTATTTGGCATCTAGGCTGTTCCTTTTTCAACACAAGGTGTGTCTGTTGTGTGGGAGGCTTCAACTTTGTTGTGCCATCAGGACTATGATTAAAATAAATGTAACCATATAGTAATTTCTTCTCATCTCTGGCCCTTCAATTCAGCATACATCTCCCTAAAGCTTCTGCACCACTACAAGAGAATTGTCACACATAATTTAAAAAGCAAATGTTGTCCTTTGTGCACTTCTGTTTTTCCACAACTCCTGTAACATACCGTATATACTCCACTATAAGTTGATCTGATGTATAACTCGGCTGATTTGGGGACCAAAATTATGGATTTTGCTATGACATGTGGATAGATTGAGGATAAAGTTTCAGGGCATATAACAAAGGATCTAAAAGTTGAAGCAAAGGAAAACAATGCCAAAGCACTTACAGAATTTCAGCAGACATACCTGTTTGTGTTCATCGTAAAGGCTGGATGGATGAGAGAACAGAAGGGGGTTAGTACTTCCAGGACTGATTACCTTTCACCAGGGATAGTTCCTTTTTAAATAAAAATTAAAGTACATTCCATACATAGACCCATGGATAAATCAACTCATGTTTTTGTGGTCAATTTTTTAACTAAAATTTCTATATTTATACATGAGTATAAAGTAGTTTATTTAAATATAAACCAAACTGTAAAGTCAATCAGTCAGTTTTTATGTAGAAGTTCTTATGTTCTAGGACTAAAGTGGTACAGGAAGCAGTAATTTAAATGACTTGTAAAGCCCTCAGGAAGAGCCAGAATGAGATCTCACTAAATGCATGCAAGTGCTTTTTTGGGATGGGGGCAGGAAGATAAAATAAAATAGGGAAAATAAAGGGGAAATAAATTAGTTGAATTGGAGGAGAAAAAACATCACAATAAAAATTGCAAGCCAAGCAATCAGGAAAAGATGGGTGTCTCTAACACATCCTTTGTCTTTTTCAGAGACAGTTGTTCCCACACTGCCCCATTCCTCATTTTCCTACTGTCAAGGGAATTGCACTGATTCTGTTCCCTTCTTAAGGAGTTGTTGTTGTTGTTGTTGTTGTGTAACAAAAAAAGGAGGAATCAGTGGGAAAATAGCAAGATAGCATGTATTGATTGCCATGGCCTGGTTTGTTGTTGCTGTGTGCCTTCAAGTCATTTCCAACTTATGGTGACCCTAAGGTGGACCTATCACTGGGTTTTCTTGGCAAGTTTCTTCAGAAGGGGTTTGCCATACCATCCTCTGAGGCTGAGAGTGTGTGACTTGACCAAGATCACCCTACAGGTTTCCATGGCTGAGCCAGGATTTGAACCCTGGTTTCCATTGTCCTAGTACAACACTCAGCCACAACACACACACACACGCTTTTTCATGTCATGGCCTGGACTCTCTAAATCTAAAGTCTTATCACACCATTGTGTTATGGAGTCATAGTGATACATTAGTTCCACTATTGCCTAAGCCTTATCACATGACGCCATTGCTCTTCTGTTGTTCTCCCATGAGAGATTGTTTCGAAAGTGTTTCTTTTTATTAACACACAAAAAATCATTAACGGCCACCTTTCCTGCTACTTTCCTGCTGTGATTTCTCATGCAGATGTTCAGTTGTGGTTTTACGGTGATTTTGGGTGGTCAGTGGGCATGCTTTGAGTGGTTCACTGCACTTCCCACCCTGCTTCCTTTTCCAGTCCCATTCCAGAGGCTGTCTCTCAAGATGTTACTTGTCCAGTGCACACACCACCAAGAAATGTTGGACTTTAAATTGTTGCTATATGAGTATTTACGTGTATTGTTTGTTTATTTATTTATTTATTTATTTATTATATTTATTTGTATCCCGCTCTTACACCAGCCTATAGCTTGGCTGCCCAAATAATGTTCATTCAGTGCCTTTAGAGGACAATACATACTCCCAAGGTTGGTTTGCTCAGTCAGTGGCTATAAACAGGCTTGGAAAATTCATACAATCTCTTCAACTTTTCAGGTTTCTCATAAGAATTTTAGCCAGTTTCACATATTCAGGGTAATTCGATTTTAAATGAGACTTTACTTCCTTCATTTTCTTACACATTTCATTCAGAAAGCACTATGGGAATGTGGTTAACCTCATCGTTGCAGTCATTCACCTTAACCTCTTCACAGTGTGCTCTCTTGAATTTGTCTGAGAAATGCTCAAGTAATGTATCTCACACTCAGAGCCTGCTGGGATCAGATTGCTGAAAAGTTGCAGAACAATTTGAAAAATTAATGGCTTCTTAATTAATGTTTGGGACTCTTTCCAGTTCCACTACAGGCTTTATATCTAGAAGTAGTTCCTGTTATTGGCAGAAACCAGCAGGTGAACCTGACAGCCATCATCCTGCCAAGGAATGCAAACTTCACGCTGTTTTCCTGGTGGATAGGAAACAACCTTCAGGTATTGAACAGCAATTGCATCCAACTTTCCTAGCATTTAAAACTTTTATTCCCAGTGGAATATTATACAACATGTTCTTAAAACAACCAGCTTTATACTCTTGGGTCATAGTATGTTGTTGAACTTTTGTGTACTGTATATCCAGCATGTCTCCTTTGCATTTCCTTTCACATCTTTTCCAGTATAGCCTCGGTTTCTATTGCAATTTACCCTCTTTTTGGGGGGGGGGGCATCTTTTGAATAGCAGTGCTAAGAACCATCTCTCTGGAAGGGTTTTTTAAAAAGGATGTTTGTGTATGTATTTGGGAGTGTATGTGCAAACGCAGACACACACAGTCATGTGTCATCTATTCTACATTAAGTTTCAAATGCTTTTTTTTTTTGCTTACTTTTCTCAGATTGGCTAATTTTTCAGGTCTTTTCCTCATTGCCTCAAGTCTTCTCTGCCAATTTCAGTCAGATTTTTAAAACAAGAGAGAAAGGATGCAAGTAATTTAAACACGAATTTCTTGGCAGATCATGAGAATTCTTTCCAGTTGGAACTGGTGATGTAATCTTCCTCCTTTTCCTTCGTTCTTTGTTCTGGGACTGTGTGCTTGGCTAAGAATGCAACCAGTCCTCATTTGCCACCCACTCCCAAGCCCTTGCGAATATGAGGGGGTATTCAAAAGTTTAATGATCACCTTTTTAAAAAATTGACAGAAAGTTTATTTTGATTTGTAGTTGTTAACTTATCTCTATGTAGTCACTATCTAGATTTAAACATATTTAAAGATATTGTAGAAGTCTGCAGATTGCGCCTTACGAGGGGGTATCGTAAAGTAATAATTATCACACAGAAGTTATTATGGCATATGGATGAAATTTTGTCAGTGTCATCATTGGTCCCTAAGTGCACGTTGCTGAGAAAATCAGCTCATTGCGTCCTTTATTTTTGTGACTGGCTCTGCCAGAAATGACTTAAGTGTAAAATCCTCATCAGGCGCAATCTGAAGGCTTCTACAATATCAGGTATTCGGAGGGTCAAGATATGTTGGGAAAAATGTATAAATCTAGATAGTGACTACATAGAGATAAGTTAACAACCACAAATCAAAACAAACTTTCTGTCAATTTTTTTAAAAGGTGATCATTAAAACTTTTGGATCCCCACTCGTAGTTGCAACCTAAAGGACTGAGGAAACAAAATATGTTTGCGGTCTTGGCAAGGATCTTGTTTGGAGTTTGCTAACATACCAACTCTTTTTTTTTGCTTTTGTTTTTTGTTCTAAACTCTTATTTTGCTATTTTTGGTGTTTTCTGCCACTATTCATGTATATTTTTCCTTTTGAGTACTATATAAATATAGTTTCTGATTTCTATTACAATTTTTTAGTATGTTACTTTTCATGTTGTACCACACATCTTTCACCCTCCACCTTCTCTCATGTCAGGTTTAGCTCACATGTAATGGACAATGCTTCTATAATTTAGGGGTTCTTTTCATAAATCACAACCCTTTAGGATTGGGATAGGTGATCTGGAAACAAGTGACATTTCAAGGAAAAGTTCTGCTTGCTACCGAATATAGCAGAAGCAAATCAGATGTCACCTGCAGATGTATGTCTTAAAAAGCTCAAAGCCTTTTGAGAGTTGGTAGAGTATAATTTTGAGTGCTGGGCTGCATATATTCTGGCTGAGACTACCAATTGGATTTAGTCCATGGGCTTAGACCATGGTTTTAGGTTCCAGGCATTAGATAAGTAACCTGTCCTAGATGGGGTTGCACTTCCTCTGAACATAGAGGTGTATAATTTGGCTATATTCCTACATCCATTTCTGTCACTAAAGGCCCAAATAGAGTCAGTGCCTTAGAGCACTTTGTGCTTTCTTCAACAGGCCTATCTGCTATGGCCTTTCTTAGACAGGGATAACTTAACTTTCCAATTACGGTAGACTATGTGGAACTGGAAGATGATTTGGAATGGCTTATGGAAGCCTCTAGATTTAAAGACATTGCACAGGCTGTCAATATGTTCCCAGCCTGAAGTCACTGTGGACTCTTTCATACAAGGCTAAATTGGAAGTATAATTTAAGGTCAATTCGAATGCAATCATGGGTTTTACGTTATTGCGAATTAACTCTTCGCATGCAAATTCGGGCAAGAGGGAAGCCAATTCGAATGCAATCATGGGTTTTATGTTATTGCGAATTAAAGCTTCGCATGCAAATTCGGGCAGGAGGGGGTTATTTTCGGGTAATGGGAAGTAATTCCGAACGGAGCAGGGGTTCATGTAAATTCGCTAAACAAGCGAATTTACATGAATCCGCATTGGCTCTATTCGGAGTTGGGAGAAATTCCTCCCCGTTTGAAAGAGTCCTGTGTTGGTAATGACATTTAAAACTCTAGATGGCTCATTCAATATTTGAACAAGCACTACTCCCCATATGTGCATAACTGAGGAATGAGATCTGCTAGAGAACTCCTACTCAGTGGGTGAAATACATTTTAAAATTGTTTAAATTTTAAATTGCTTAAATTCATTTTATATCAAACATACCAGTCTTTTGTTAAAGGTTGAGATGATAATGATGATTCTAGATTTGTTGCATATATTTGCTTGTAGCACACACTTGCTAACTAGCATATGTGCTGAAATTTTAATTTTTTTTAAAAAAGGTGAAGATGACAGAAGAAGATATGGAGCTTAAGCTTGTCTAGAAATGTGGTTCCTAGATCTTGATTCCTTTTTTTCCTAATCCTTGATACCTTGGAACAGTCTGTTGTTATTCTGCACACTCTGGAACATTTGCCAGGGTTGAGCTTCAGAGAGAATACAGGTTCCAAAGTTGTTCTTTAGTGAGCTCTCATGCAATTGAAACCTTTGGTCAAATGAAAATGCCACATTTATGTATTTACTTATCTAGAGTTTATCATCTAGCTTTTCACCCAGAAAAGGTGCTCAACAAGAGCAAAAGCCTAAATGAGATATAGTCGGTCCTCCACATTCACGGGGGTTAGGGGAACAAGACCGCTGCAAATGTGGAAAATCCCCAAATAAGGGACAGCTGTCTCAGGCATGAGCAGGGCCAGGAGAGAACTCACAAATAACCAAATTTGTAAATGTCAAGTTTGCGAAGATGGAGGGACTACTGTACTTCATCATCAATTTTTAGACAAGTACAATGTTATCAAGATTTTTCTTCATCACTTATAAAAAAAATTTCAGGGCCTAAATGAACATGTACCTATCCCATCTTTAGCCCTCCCATTATAGACAACTAATTTGTTGGGTTGTTTTGTCAACTTTTTACTCTTTTTATAGTTCGGTCATCACCTTGTTTTAGGGGTAGTATGCTGGTGGCCATCCTCTTTGTTTCATGGAATGCCCAGGAAAGACTCAACAGCCAAGTTTCACGCTAAAAATTCACAGTCAAAAACTTCGGTTTTGTCTTTAATTTTTTCTCTCCTTGCCTTCTCCCCATCCCTCTCTCTTTTCCCCCTCCCTTTTTAGCCAGTTCTTACACTGGAGAATTTTTTGGTGACCAGTTTTGAAGAGGTTGGAGAAGTCAGAGTTACAGTCCAGGCTTCCTGTGGGAACTCTATGCTCCAGGATTCCAAGACTGTCCGGGTTTTGGGTAAGGCCCTTTCCTTTATATTGTTTGTTTTGTACTATGCAGATTCTTCGCCTTTACCAGCTTGTTGCAGAAGGAGTCTGTTCTGAATTGTCACAGCTCCGTGGGTGCGTCAGCTGTGAAAATGAGACATTCTAGCACATATTAACTCCAGGGGCATGAATTTCTCTCCTTCACTTGCTGTTTTGTTGCATGCATGCATGTACAATATGCGGTTCTGTCTTTTCTGGTGTCAAGAATTTGAGATAGGAAGAATGTTGGTAATGATTTCAGAATGCTGCCTGTGGATAAAATTTTTTTTGTAGTTTCCATACTCATCTTTCAATTTATGATTCAATCTTACTTTCTCTTCCTTTTAACAGACCATTTTCAAGTGCTTCCATTAAGATTTTCTGAACATCTGGATGTGTACAATCCAAACATTCCAGCCTGGCGGGAAGACATTGGCCATGTGGTAACACAACGGATAGCAAAGGTGCTCTGCTCCATCGCTTCTCTCTCTCTCTCTCTCTCTCTTCTCTCTCTCTCTCTCTCTCTATCTCTATCTCTGTCTCAAGCTGTACATCCTGAAGGGTATGTTGGCTCATCAAAATTCTTACTCTGGTTGCATTATTATAAACCATACTTAAGGCCATTCTAATAAAATTATGTGCAATTTCATATTGTATATATACAAAATAGTGGAAGACTCCCCGTCAGCCATACTTTTATTGGGAAACTGAAGAAGAATTGTTTGTACTCACTTTGAACAGGGCCATTCTTTGTTTAAAAAACAAACAAACAGAAAAAGGAATATAATCTACAAAATAGTTGCTTTTTCAACCATCCTTATCGAAACAGGTGCTTTTGATGCTAAAATGGATGCAGATATCACAAATATGGATTAGGCAAACTTTAGGTCTGGATTTTACTCTTGTTTTATGTATTGTGAGGGAGATTGCAGCCCTGTAACAATGTACCTCAGACTGCTAACCCCGCTTTCAAATTGTATAAACTGCAAAGGGCACTAGGTAACAATATAATGACTGCACAATGTAATGACAAACACATGCATACCTTAAAATTAAAAATAATTAGTATTTTTAAAAAACCAAAACCAACTGGTGTACACCCCTTTCTATTCATCCAAAGATTCAAGTGTTCCAGTTTAAGAGAAATGCATTCTGTGTTGTTGTTATTATAAATAAATTACTTAGATTTTTCTAATCATATTTCTAATTATAATTCTTTCCCCTCTGTATCAAAGAGCTTTTTCAAATCTTGAGTAATTACCAAAAGGTCACATGTGCAGTTTTGTGCTTAGATCTGAATAAAAGATCACATTCAGGATAAGCTAATGGAGCTACAATTGAGCAGTTCAGCGAAGGAGCAAATACATTTCTGCATGGTTTTTCTACCTTCAGGAAACAGGCATACCTGAAGAAGGCCTTGTGACAGTGGTAAAGCCTGGACTACCCACAACAGCAAATTTACATGTTCTTCTGTCAATGAACCACTTGAAAAGGAAGAGAACCATGTCTATGGATAAAGTAAGCAAACTGATGAGTTTTATTTACATTACAGTCTCTGCTAACTTCATCTCACTCCTTATCAAATGAAATCCAATGTTTTAGTTTTTGCAGAATCTTTTTCTCTCACTGTCCTGAAGGTACTTTGGGAAGGGATTGTACTGCATTGTACTTCCCATACTCAATTTGTAGTTACCATTGTAGCTGGAGAGATCTTTCTGTGCCATTGTATCCCTACAATGTAAGGGTAATGGTTTCATACCCCTCATCCCTAGGAACTGACAGCACTGGCATAAGGAGTAATCACTTCACCCACCACATCCCTTTTGGTGTCTTAGTGTTAGTGGTGTAGCATGAAAGACATCCCTTTAGGCTGCAGGGCAAGGTATGATTCATGTGCTGAGTGGCTACATTCTGATTTCTTGACAATCTTTCAAGTAGTGCAAAGCATTGATCTTTCCATTGGTATAATGTGATATGGAAAAGTCTTATGGTTATATACATCAAACATTGGTACAATCAGAGTCTCAGGAAACATCGTCCATTTCCTCTGTTCTGGATATCTGGAGATATAATGGATTTGGTATATTTTGGGTTTAATATTCTGGTTCCCAATGCAGAACATGGCTAATATTACTGTTCTTGTTTCCAGAGAATAGCTGCTATTAAGCAGTCTTTGAATGCCCACAACATCACTTTCTTCACAAGAGGAGGACAGTGGGTCTTTGTGACGTTAGATGGCTCTGATTCAGGTAAAATATGTGCACCATCCCTTTGACAATCGGTAGAGTTCCTTCCGGGGTGGTGGTGGTGGCTTAAATCCAACTTTGGGCTATATCTGTAGAAAGAGAGGAGAATCTTTAGCCTGCAGGTCTGATCCTACACATGGCATGTCTGGGAACAGTCTTTCCCCTTCTGAAACCCCACTCCCTCACCAAAATTTTGCTCTCTAGACTGCATTTTGATCTCTAGACTGTGAGATGTTTGGTCTCTAAACTGTGAGATGTTGTACTTTCCCAACTGGGAATTCTTATTGCTGATCAGTGATCTGCAATAACAGCAAGATTTCATGCCAATCACCTTTCCCCACTTGTGGTTGATCACTGATGGGAGATAACATTAAAAGTGTCCCTGTCCTGTTCATCTGCCCAGTTGTAAAGGCAAACAGGAGAAAACCCAGCTGTTACAGAGATTCTGTGATGATCATTTAGGAAGGCAATTGGTGAGCCAGGAAATAATTTTACTGTTATTTTTAAATCAATAAGTGGAGCTCATTCAGGGGTTCCTTTTGTCTTGCCATTTGCTGTCCAAAGGGAGGTAAGGAATGTGAGGAGGGACTTTCTCCATATAGAGAAAGACATTGAATGATATGCCTTTCTCTGCACAAAGAAAATAAAAATGGACTGGGTAGGAAGGAAGAGGGCAGGAGCCAGACGATATATGAGTCTTAGCCAGCAAGTCTCATTCCAGGGGCGTCTGGCCCTGTAAACAAGACAGTTCACTATTCCTATTTACATGGCATCTCTTAGTACGATAGGAATTTCTCTGTCTCTCTTCCCAGCCCAAATCTTCTTTTCAACAGACATTTTTCTCTGTAGGATTTTTGGAGTAGATTTTGAGGACATGCACACTGTTGTGTGGGTGGGAGGAATCACTGTTGAATCCAGTCCCCATGTTGAAGATAGCAGCAATACTGGTTTTCAGTTTAGAATTCTTCAATAATAGCAATTAAGTTTATATACAGAGACTTGACTAAGCTAATTGCTGTGAATCAACCTTTTCAATAAACTTCAAAAACTGAAAAGATAGATTTTGAAATGAGGCCACATGGAATGAAGATTAAGTAACCTACTTTGGTTAAGAAAATGAAAAAAAATGGTTTTGAATATGTCATATGGAAGAAAATCCTACTGAAGTGAAGACAGAGGTCTTCCAGAAATACAAGCAGGGTTGGTATGCTAATCCCACTAATTTAAATAGGCTGTGAACCACATGATCCTACAATTGTTTGACAAAGACCTCTCACCAGGAATGGCAGGAGAATATGAAGAAGATGAGAAATACCACAGATTGGTAAATGCGTCCCATCACTTATAATAAACCTGATAATCTGGGAAGGATTTCCTTTGGATTCTAGAATTCCAGACAGCCCTTCACTACTAGATGTGTCCCATCTGCCTATAAAATGACTTATCTAAATGCAAGCACTTATAAACAATTTTCAACAAGAGTGTATTACCTTTTACTGTAACCATCCAAAACAGTTTGAAATGCTTTCAGTAAGTAGACATATAATTTCTAAAGCCCAGGTCCTATGTAAATGAAGATGATCATGATGTTATCATGCGCTCTCTCTCTCTCTCTCTCTCTCTATATATATATATATAATATGCTATATGAAGCACATGTATCCTAGTTTGAATTGCAGATGATATTTGGGAGTATGATTTCAGCATTTTTGTGCTAATACTAAAAAAAAGATAATTATGCTCAGGACTTAATTTACCAGTGTGGCTCTCTGATTTCAGATTCTCAAAGCATTGGAGGAGGTGGAGGGTACTGGGCAATAATGGCCCTTTTTGTAATTTCTCTGGTGGCTGTAGGAGCTATCATCCTGTACAAGTTTAAAAGGCAAGTAATTCTGCATACATGCAGGATCTATACATATAGTAGGATTTGTATATTATTATTTGGGATGAAGTGCGATGAACTCCTTTGCATTCCTTTGTCACTCATACAGTTCTCAGCCTCACCCACTTCCTCCTCAATTCTCTCTCTTGTTCTGCTTGCCCCCACTCCCCATCTCCTACTTCATTAGTTCATATGAACTAAAAGATCAGTCTAGCTAAACCCATGATCCTCCCTCATTTCTACTCAGAATTAAGTTCCATTTAAATCAATGCAACATGCACCCTTGTAAGTGGTTATAGGATTGCTGTCTCTGTTTCTAATGAGCCTATCTTTCTTAGGTTAGTAGTTAGGAAGAGTCATGGTCTGGCCGCTGGAGATCAACAAGGCCAAGCTATCAAAGTGAATTAATTTGGACTGCTTTAACTATTAGAGCTATTTTGATTCCTTCTCAGACCTTTGCTGCCAATGTTTCACATGTGTTATGTGAAACAGAAACAAACAGCAAAACGAATGAGTGACAATAGGACTCCCCCCCCCATAAGCCTTATTATACAAAATTAAGTTATTTAAACAAACACATATTAATGTAATATGGGTACATGGAATAATGGGCTTGTTATATCCCTTAACTTTTAAACTGGAGACGCCACAGACTGAATTTGGGATCCTTGCAAAATTTGTGTGCTTCCACTGCTCTTTCCAGACCACTTTTCTTGTTTGGGGTTTGGGAGGCGGAGAGGATGCAACAATTCACTTGAGCAGAAATATGTTCTGCATATGGTGAGAGGCACTCAAAACTTTTTCTGATTAAAGAATTCTCCACCTTTGAGTCACTAACTAATATTCTGGCCAAACGCAGTTTGTAAGAAAGGATCTCAAGACAGCATTTCCCAATATGACAACAATTAAATGATGGGCTTTGGAGGGCTTTGTTGATGGATGTCAACTTTAAAACAAAAACCCTTTTGAAGGATCCAATAACAAATGTGCCCCTAATTGTTAATCATGATGACTATTATGCCACTCTTTGTAAATTTCATGATCTGTTCAGAAAAGCAATATTCCGAGAAATGAATTCATGGATGCTAATTTAATGAATTCAGATGATTAATTCAAGTTATTAATGTTGAGAGCCAGTTTGGTGCAGCGGTTTGAATGCTGGACCATGACTCTGCAGACCAGGGTACAAATCCCTGCTCAGCCATGAAACCCACTGGGTGACCTTAGGCAAGTCACAGTGTCTCAGCCTCAGAGGGAGGCAAAGGCAACCCCCCTGTGAACAAATCTTGCCAAGAAAAGGCTGTGATAGGTTCGCCTTTGGGTTGCCATAAATAGTAAATGACTTGAAGGCACACAACAACAAATTATTCATGTTGCCACTGGACATGAATAAATCCATTTCCAGCCCCTGCCTTTGAACTGGCAGGCACAGTGGAAGTCCTAATGCCACCCAGATAAATGCCATCTTCCTCTGTGCTGAATTTAGGCAGAGGGTGAAATGATTTTCTTCTGCCTGAACATGAAGGTGGATTTAAGAAGCTGGAATAGCCAATGAAATTCACTCTCATTAAGTAAGAGGAAGGTAATTTAAACACTGGATAGACAGGGGAGTCTTGTGCAGCCTCTGGAGCATCCCACTCTCTGTTAAAACTCAGTAGAGTAGAAACTGGCGCTTCTCTACAACCTTCATTGGTTGCCAGATATTCTGCTTTGTCATAAATACCATCACTGTAAGAGTCAGGGAGTGGTGTTCAGTTGACTTTAAATATAATCACAAGTCATACTAAACAGAGTTACTAAAGATCTAGTTTTTTGTTATGAGTAACAGGAAATTAAGGCAATTGGTTGTTCTAAAGACAAATTTTTAAACAGAAACTCACCGTAAGTTTCCTTCAGACAAGATTTTTATTGTGCAGTTGTCTTGCCTCATTCACAGAATTTCCAGGGGGTTTGGATTTTGTCACCTTCCATTTATAACCATCCTGCCTTTCAATACATTTTTCTTTCCACAATAAATGCATACCTGGGACTAATCTCTGCTGACCTCAGCTGCTGACTTACTTCTGGCTGCTTAGATTTTGATCTGTAGAATGCACTGAGCTCTAACAGCAAGAGCAAAGCAAAACAAAATGCTTAGTAAAAGAGTAAAAGAAAAAAACTGCTGGCTGAAATACGACATGGTATTCTATTCAAGTTAAACTGAGTTACCTCAGTTTCAAACTATTGCAAAGCTACTAGGGTGAAGTAGGAATCCCACCAATGAAAAGAAAAGTGGCATTCATCCTCTCCTTGACCCAGTTGTACCTGCATGCAACAAGTAGTGGTTCTGGGCTGGAAAGGCTCAGACCTTTCAGCATCCAAAAGTGTTTCTAGCCACATGGAGCTATACATCCACAGCTCCTGTGTGTGCTTCCACATGTGGTTCACTTTTGAAAGACCCATATAAAACACTATAATGTTCAAATTCTTTCTTATGCTCTTAAGGAAATTACCAGGCAGAAATGTCTATGCCCAGATGCAAAATGAAAAAGAGCAGGAGATGACCAGTCCGGTAAACCACAGAGAAGACACCCAAAATATCATCCAAGGGGAGGAATTTATTGATGATGATCTTGACTGTCAAACCCTAGGAAATGCAAGAGGTAGGTACACATTGACTTTTATCACTGATTATGTTTCTGGGCCAAGATCCCAGGCTGAATTACAACACCAGCATCAAATGCTATATTATTGCAACAGCAACCAAAATTACACTAATGTCAGTAATTTGGCCCAGATATTTAGGATCTTGGTGCTGTATGAAGAAGAGAAAGAACGTTGTAATAATGATGGCAATGAGTGTAAACCTTAGTGATAACTCAAGAAGTGCAATAAATGTCAGTGATCAGACTTGTAAAAAAAAGTGCATTATCAAAACATTTCTTTGTCTTGGTTTCATAACCATTAAGCAATGCATAGCAATTGTTTGTGTCAAAAGTGTAAAGAAAGGTTTTCTTCATTGTACTGAATTCATTGTGGGTTTGTAGCTGAGTTTTGACATGAACATTGTGGATTTTTAAATTATATATTAGCTAAAATTAGATTTATGAAAAAGTAAATTAAGGATATATTAGATTAGTGTGACATATAATACTTTATATGTTGACTCTCTCAGCTTAGTAACAGAGATGAGCAATGCCCCATGCAGTCAGACACGGCTTAAGTCACATTAAAGGATAAACCTTTACCTTTAGTTGCAAACTGACTTTTTAAGCTGAATCTTTTGACTTGTCTAGGGAGTTGAGGCTAGTCTCATTACTTAGTTACTTAGTGCAGGAAGAAAGGCAGACACACAGGTAGAGAGGCAGTGACATCAGGCAGCAAAATATCTTGGGTTAGTCCTGGACAGGCCTGAACACTAGAGGGAGTGAAGAGGCCATGATAAAATTTCTTAACTAGGTCCTATATTGAATGCAGTGGGACTTATATCTGATGAAGCATGAATAGTATTGTGCTGTTAACTTGTAAAACATTAGTTTGAAGTTCTTTCAAGACGTTAATCCAGACAGTCAGGATGGAGGTTGGAGTTGGGAGGAGGGATTTAGAGTAATTTGTCGGATACTCAGACAAGCCGTGTACAATTGAAGCAAAAGAGGTTTGACTGGAAGGAAAGCATTAAGTCAAAATAGTCTCAAGGTTACAAGGCTTCAAGCAGTCTGAAGTTTGCTGTAACATTGAGGCAATGGATGTTTCAGAACACTCTAAGGCAGGATGGATAACTTGTGAACTTCTAGATATCCTTGGGCTTCAGCTCCCACTTTGCCTCACCGTTGACTATGCATGCTATGGTTAATGGGAGCTGCAGTCAAAGAATATCTGCAGGGCCACACCATCTTCCTCCTGCTCTAAGGTTTTTTCTATTATTTTAATACTACTTGTTTTGCTTCCTGAAAAATCCCTTGGTGTAGTGGTTGAGGGCTTAAGTCCTTTTCTGTCAAATGAGGAATTTGATGCCATTGATAATCCATCCTGAACAAATCACTGTGGCAGAGACCACCGTGGAAAGTGAACTGCAGACCACAGCAGTGCCTCCATCTTCGTTGCAGGGTGAAACATAGCAGTAAGCTCCCCAAGTTATCTGCTGGAAAAGCTTGAATGATCACTTGAGTCCATTTGTCAGCTCACATTATGATAACCTTGGTAAAAATGACCTGAGATGAATGCATACTGTTAACACTTTTGCCACTATATTTGGTCCAGAGGTTCTCAAAGGCTGTGATCCTCAATTTGCCATGTACGATTAAGATCAGAGCCAGCTTTAGTATTTGGCAGAGTGAGGAACTTGCCCGCCTAGGCAGTAGGTGCCCACGTAATTACATTTATTTATATACCACTTCATACCGCCTAAGGAGTGTCTAAGCGGTTTACAACTGTAAGCTACTTGCCCCCAACAGTCTGGGTACTCATTTTAGCGACCTCAGAAGGATGCAAGCCTGAGTCGAGCTTGAGCCCTTTTGCTGGTCTTGAACTCGCAACCTTATGGTTTTGAGTGAGTGGCTACAGTACAGGCATTTAACGACTACGCCACCAGAGCTCCTCACTGGTCCTCACTCACTGGTTCCCCATCCTCTTGAGACTATCCTGCAATGGCATGCTTCTTGTTTCTGACCTAGTTTGGCCTAGTTTATTTATTTTATTTTTTTGGTCAATGTCTCACCAAATTGCATTTCTTTCAATGAGTTATGGACAACACTGTTGGAAACAAGACCTTTCGTTGATCTCAGGTTACTCAGTCCAGCAGGCATCATGTCATGTGTGTTCATGCATTGTCACTGCTGCTTTGCAGCTTTTGTTTCAGGGAGCAGTAAATGAGTGGTGGCAAGGGATTGGAGCATCAAGCTGGATGTTCAGTTCATATGTTGATGTCACCAGTCCCGGTTTGGTGTCTGCATATAGCAAAAGGGGTGGGGGGGGGACATCTTATTTTTGTCTCAGTAAAATATCATCAGACAAGCCTGATTAAGGGTCCTTCACATAATATGGAAGTGTTGTTCTTATGCTCAATCTCATTTAAATTGACCTTTTGCAAGTGTTTAGTACATGTTAGTGGCTGACAAATGCACACATTGCTAATGTCCTTGTGGTTGTAAGATTTATCACCGTCATGGGGCCACTTTCGTGCTGGATTGAATGGATGAATTTGAGGCTTTGTGGCCTCACTTAAAATATTGATGAGAAAGGAAGGTATAGCACTTACTAAATCACTACCTTCAACTGTCTAGGAGGTAAATGCAGTAGTGCTTGTAATCTTTCTCAGATTCCTGTCATATCTAAGGCGCTGTTTAAAAGCTCAGTAATTTGACATCATATTCTGAATGAAACTGCTGGCATTTCCTGCATCCTTGGCAGGATCTGAGCTGCTCTGTGTTCCATTTGGTCTTCGATGGGCATTCCATTCAGCGGGAAGGGAGAGTAGAATGTGGCAATTGTGTATAAAGATTATTGACAGAAGATATTGAGTGGCGTATCTTTTTCTAGCTCTTATTGCTAAACTGGTGCTGAAGCCATTTAAAATTACCGTTTTATAGAATTTAAACACTGAAGCAGGTTCTTTAGGGTTTGATCAGGACTTTTTAGCCTTCAGGGCCCACTGTGGGGCCCTCCCAATTTTCTTGGACTGCCAGTTCCACCATCGTCTTAGCTTGCTGAGACTAATGTAATCTAACAACATCTAGAGAGCCAGTCATCACACCTGCCTTAACTGTTCTTGCATGTTTAGGAAGACACATGCTAAATTTTATGTTTGGCCTAGAAACAAGTGAGAGTCTATTTAAGATCAGGCCCTAAAGAAGAGGGAAGGAGAAAAGTGTGATAAAAACATTAAAGGATTACATAGTTGTCTTTCATGTCTTTGCAAATGTATAAAAAAATAATCAAGGTAGTACCATTTTACTTTGTACCAGTGCGTGCATTTCCTTGCATTCTCCTGATCCTCCCTCCTCATTTTGACATGATCTCCCATTTTGATGTTAATACATCTGCCATGCTACTCCACATTTTCTCCTTGCCTTAATTATTATCTGTGCATCTGATTCCAAGACCTCCGTCGTTTACCCATTAACCCCAGTAGTGTATTTTCATTGTATAACTAAAAAAACCACTGAAGCCTCTACCCTTAAATGCCCCCCATGACTACAAAGCAGGAATAGTGTTTCTAGGAGGATATTTAGGGTTACTCTGTCAGCCTGGGCCACTCCAGCCTCCCTGCTCACTGCACATTGGTACAGCTTTAAGGCGCAGCACTTAAAGGACAGTGCTCCTGTTCCTTTCATGGCTGTGTTGAAGTGTTATGTTAAATAATGGGTGCTGCCATGGAAAACACCAGCCACAGCCTCATAGGGAAACAGAGACTGCATATATTTTCACTAAAACTATTAAAATAATAGAGAGATACTGATATCATTTGTAAAGCTTTTAATAGGAAGCACAGATAAGAAAGAGAGTTAGCATGATGTGATGGTTTGAGTGCTGGACTAGGACTCTGGGAATAAATAAAAACCCACTGAATGAGTCTTAGAGAAAGACGATGGCAAGCATGCTCTGAACAAACCTTGTTGAGAAAACCCTGTGATGGTGTTACCTTGGGGTCACCATAAGTTGGAAACAATCTGAGGGCACGCAGCAACTATACAGATAGAAATGTTGGTCCCCTGGAGATCTAGAAGGGAATGGATTAACTCACTGATTTTCAAAGAATTGCTCTCAACCTCCTGTGCTGTCATCAAAATAAACAAAAAGCAATTTAGTTGTGTTGGCTTGGGAGGGACTGAACAATTTTCTGATAAGTCAGATCTTTCTGATAACAAGTCCTTTACAGAATGTCCTCCTTCCTTTTTCATTTCTGTAACTCCTTTATTCTTTTTATCCAAATCTGAAAATGGGCTTCGCCTTGGCAAGAGAGTCATACAATGTGCTTAAGTGTATACAAACATGAATGCAGAATCTCTTGCTGGATGAGGGACAGCTGGCATATATGGTGCCCTGCAGCCTCATAATGTTTCAGATAGATGCCAGTGGGTCAGATCGTGTGTAGGAGGGAGGAGCAGGTGTTGAATTCAGCCCTGCCTGTGTTGTCTGTCCTTTTGTACCGCAACTGTCAGCAACTGGTGGGTGTTTTCACTGTTAGTTTGACTTGGGCTGTACTCAAAGTACTAGTATGTATAGCTAGTTCAGGATCAAGTTATAAATAAGGTGAACATTCAAAAATTCTGTTACATTCAAAAATTCTGTAGGCATTTTCACTGAGTGCTGTCCTATTTTCACCAATGAGAGTAATCAGACTCTTCTTTGTTACAGCATGGAATTAAACAAAACCTAGTTTTCTGCTCGCTCGCTCTTCTCATAATTTTGGAATTTTTACAATGGCATATTCCCAAACTCACCCATCCACTTCTTTTGTTTTTATATATTTTATGTTGCCTACTTTATCGCCACCCCCAACTTGGGACTCCTCCACACCATTACCTTGCAGTGGCTCCTTCTGGGAGAGGTGGAAACTTGAACAGCTACAGAGTTCCTTTATTGCTGATGGCAGTCAGTGTCCAGTCCCAGGTCAGTGTCATCTTGAAAGGAAGCCTGTGGTTCCATTCTTTCCCCTCATCTGCTTCCCTCAAACTACTGTATGGTATCACTCAGCTCAGAACTGTAGGAGTTCACTACATTTTATCACAAGCCAACATGTTCACCGCCACCACAACACAGACCTGCGCTTCCACTCTCACCTGGCGTGATTTGATGAGTCTACCCCTCTCACCTGGTGGAACTGTTCCCAGAATAAAAGGGGAGGGGGTAATGTTTAAATTCTGTCATTTGCTAATCTTGGTACTTTGTTTTTTCTCTTCCTTAGGCAATCTCTCAGGCATGGTTCTGAGTATTAATTCAAGGGAGACGCACAGTTACCTGGTTAGCTGATGTTCACAACTGAATTCGTAGACAAGACTCTTCCACTGCTGGATTCCTCCTTTCCCCTCTGAAGACCTAACTAATTGTGGGAAGCAGATTCTTAAGTTGTCTTGACATTAGGTACAGCCATGTGTTACTTGGAGAGAAAGTTAATACACCTTGTGTTCATGGCTATTGACTTTTGCTTTTTTACACCTCAAACTAAAATAGCAGATCTGTAGTCCTAGGCACACTTGCAACTACTTTTCTATCTTCTGTGTCCCTTTATTTCTGTATGTTCATTTAATCAAATGCATACAGCACTTAGCTCACTGTGGCAGCATCAAGTAGAAAGCTGTCATTCTTGAGCCATGAAGACTGGTTAACAAAACGGCTGGCAAGGTGAAGCAGAAATCTAGTGGAAGTTTGGGAATGTTTTCCAGTTTAAAAGAGTGACTACTGGATACTGACGTGATGCAGCTGATGAATTCTGAGCAGATGCTGCCAAGAGACATGCTGAGTACTCCCTAGGATGCCTCTCTGAGACTCAATGCAAACCTGGGCCACAAAACCGTGTTAACAACATTAATATGAGAAAGTGTACGAAGCTTCTTGTACTGTTCACCTTGCTACCAAGAAGCTCCCTGCTATGTTTTGCTCCCAGACCAAGTTCCTTTCTTACCAGACAACATCTACCCTGCTTTAGGAGGGCACCACTAGACTGATTAGTAGTTTGCAACCCACGTAATTACATTGTATTCAGCTTGGGCTGCCTTACCTTGTTTTGGTCTCCAGAACAGCAAGTGTAATTACTTTATTTTTAAATTTCTGTAACCGTTTTTGGTGTCTTTTTAAACTTTCTATTTTTATAGCTATACAAACATTCCTGTCTCAGGATAGTGCTGTCAAAGCAGCATATTTGCAACTCGCTGTTTGATTCTTTTTTTCCTATTTCTACTGTGGAGCTGAAGAAACTGAAAATATCACTGCCTTGGATGTGTGTGACAATCTGGTGAATTAAATTTGAGAATTAATTCAATTTAAATGATTGCACTTTCTCAGTTTTACCCCCTAGGTATCATGCCTCATTCATCAGAGTGGAGTTGAAAAGGACAATTGTCTCATGTTAGAGTTGTTGTTATTTGGAAGCTGTGCAAGTTTAGTTTTGTGATCACCCATTCTACCCCTAGTAGCTTAGTGGAGGCAGAAATGGCAAAGCTGCAGCCAGAGTGATGGCATTGGCTCTGCGAATCATATGTAAGAAGTGAATCACAAACCTACTTGGAATGGTACACTGAGCATCTTTCTAATAATCTCACCATCTGTAAAGAACTACCAGTGACCCTAATAGTTTTTTTGCAGGGGTTACTGAACACCAGTAGGCAACCAAGCATTAAATAAGAACAAGTTGTGCAACACTTCTTGTATGTATTGGATGGCAGTATCTCCAAGATGCCAATGAATTCTTTCTGTTGAAAGCACATCCCATTTTGTCTTGTTGTACTGTATTTTGCTCACCTACAAGCACTATGGCAAATCCTGCAGAACTATGTCAAGCACAATGCATTCAGGAACTGACTGTCCAAGTGGATGAGAATACTGCTGGGAATCAATGGCAAGTCTTCTTTGCCACCTGCCTCAGGATCTCTGTTTGTCTTTGTCCATGCAGCAAATGTAATTGCCCTGCACATAAGCTGATAGAAAGAGTGACATCTATCTCCCTTCTGCCTTACCTGTACGGAAGATAAAACAGTGGTTGAGGAAACTCTGGGCACCAAAGAGTCCCAAGGACTTCAAAGAAAGGAAAGCATCTGTGATTTGGAATCCCTGGAATCCTTGAATGAAGAGACTGATCTCTTTGGTTTATGGCTCAAGCACTCTCTTGGCAAGGAGGGGAAAAAACAACACTACAAGATGTGATTGGGAGAAACCTATCCACCAGGATGGAGAGCAATGTTGAGAAAATGTAGAAACCCAATGGAAAAGGTAGGCCACCTAGAGTTTGGCGTGCACGTCCCTGCAGACTGATCAATTTTACAACTCCGGCAGAAAGGAATCTTGTTTACACTTAATGCTACGTGGAACCATTCCGAGACAACTGACTTAGTAGGGGAACTTTGTACCAAGTGCTAATCCGTCAGCTGGTTTCCAGTGATAACAAATTTAATTCTGGAATTTTAGTTTTGCCTAAAGTGAAAAATCTTGCTGCTTATCTTCAAGCGGAGAACCCCAACCCAGATGCCACTGAATGGAAATTCTCATACAACCCCACAGATCAAAATAAGGAGATGTTAAAGGGGTTATTTTGGGGCCTACAGCTTCTTTAAATGCATCTTTTGTAAGTATGGCTCATGGTGCTTGCTTCTCAGTCAAGACAAAGGCAAGAGAGGCAGATGCTCTTGCCCCCTGTGTCTTTTCAGTTTGCCAGGAACATTTAAGGACACTGGCATATCTAGTCAATCACCATATCTGCTTGAACTGATGGTGCGAAAAGGAATTTCAGGTGGCCAGACCTTGGTCTTTGACAGCCTGGTACCTTCTAGATGTGTTAGGCTACAACTCCAACCATTCCCAGCCACCAGGGCCATTGGCTATGCTGGCTGGGGTTGATCAGGATTGTAGTCCAATATTTGTCAAGAGCATTAGGCTGGAAAAGGCTGTTTTAAGAGTTGTGTAAAGAGTACAGGATTTCATAAATCCAAGTGTTTCTCAGTTTAAACTGATGAGAAAGACACCTTGTCTCAGGTGTGTGGGTTGGGTTCGTGGGTAAATTGTTTCTTTGTTAATAATTTTGAAGAAATATGTTTGTGTTATCAGTCCTAAATTAGCAGGTCAAAAGCCTGATGACAAGAGAATGATGAATAGGTAACTTAATACAACTGCTGAACTTACTAATTGGTGCCAATTCCATCAAGATTAATTGCTTTTAATTGCTTTCCATTACAGTGGGAGAATGCTTCTGTGGGATTGTAACCTTGTGAATGCGCTACCACTTAGGCAAAAGTGGTTTGCGGGTAGGGAGAGGAATATGCAGCACAGATGGGCCACAACCGGAGACCTTCTCCAGTGTACCCGCCAATATACAGTAGCTAAAAAATGCTTGAAAATGAAAAGAAGGGGCTTCCAGTGTCATGGTAATAACATTAAACAACCAACTTTTATAGATGCAGAAGCATCTGCCCATAGCCACCTCTGTGTACTGTATTTGCTGCTAACCCGTCGGGGACATCTGCTCCTTGAGAAGTAGTGATTAGTATTTTGTTACTTTTTAAAAGTTACTTGGCAAAGAAAAGGGGCCTTGTCCTTTGTCTTCCTAGAAGGAAATCTTATTGAACTTAGCTTGAATTTACTTCCAGGATACACTGTTTGCTGCTAGTGCTTCTGCTTTCTGGCAATCACAGCTGATAACTGAAGTGTAGGAGGAACAGATTGTGGCTCCACATCAGTCCTGGATTATGTAGGAGGGAAATGTCAAAAGTATTCAGTTCTGGAAAGGTAGATGCCAGGTGTAGTTAAAAATGCCATTGCTTCTGGGCTATGAACCCTCCCATCTTCCAACTATGCTGGCACCAAATTCCCGGATTTAGGGAATCAATCTTGGTAGCATGAGACTTTTTTTTTCTTGTCCCAGTTGGCAATGAACTGTACTGACAGCACTTTACAATAATGGAGAATTAATCTTTTTCAGGTGGCATTTAATATAATGGCCATCTGACTGTTGGACCTGGCAGCTGTAAAGAGTTTCTGTTCGTGCCTGGCAGGGAAAGACAAGTGATGCTTCTCCTCCTGGAGTCCCTCCCAGTCTCTAGGAGGGGATCTAAAATTTTCATCGGTATCTCAATGCAAGCCAAGACCTATGTGATATTCCTAAGTCCTCCATTGCTCTAGTGTGCTATTCCCATCCCCCTGAAATAATTTGAGAAACCTCTGCTAAGGATTCCATCTGGTTGCTGCCTACAAAAAGAAAAGCACACTAGAGAGGCCCTGCCAGTTGCTTCATGTTTATGGAATTCTTTTCCCCTGAAGGTTTTCCAGAAACCTGCCCTGAGCACATTTTGGAAACTGTGATTAGTCCTGCAAAAATTAGGCGTGTCTAAATGGGGCCTTCGGCATTTTGTTGTGCATTTTCCTTCCATTGTTTTCAGTGGGACATGGGCACACCTAGCTTTCTTTGGATTGCATCCATGGCATATATACACTTTGGGCTTTGGCAAGCATTAAGAATGGGATGGGTGTATTTTGAGGGAGTAGGTTTTATTTTGTTAAGTCTTGTTCTCCAGTTTTTGGAGTTCAGTCATCACTATGTAAGATAAATGTCTCCAAAAATGTTATATTCAGTGGAACTGGTGACGAAAATTACCTGGGTTTTCCTAGACTTCTCCTGTAGACTATCATATCCTCCAACTGTCCTGATTTAGCAGGGTAATCTCAATTAATCCTTTGTCATTCCATTTTTCAGCTGCTTTTAAAATGTCTCAGTTTCTTTCTTCTCTTCCCACTTCCCCACTTTTTCCTTAGCTTACTTCAGTTGCTGCAGTTCATGGTGCAAAAGTAGTTGGCATTCACTTAACTCAGCAGAGTGGAGAGGAGGCAGTGGAGTCTTGCTGTTTGGGTTGCCATAAGTTGAAATGAGTTGGACAAAGCAAGCTTTTTTTCTGCTGCTCCAGAGATTAGGACATGGTGCAGTGGCTTCAAGCTACAGGAAAAGAGATTCCATCTAAATATTCGGAAGAACTTCCTCTTTATAAGAGCTGTTGGACAGTGGAATATGTTGCCTCGGAGTGTAGTGGAGTCTCCTTTTTTGGAGGTTTTTAAACAGAGGCTGGATGGTCATCTATTGGGAGTGCTTTGATTGTGTATTCCTGCATGGCAGGGGATTGGACTGGATGACCCTTGGGGTCTCTTTCAAGTAACAGGTAGTCTCCTATGAGTAACAGGTTAATGTACTGGGAAGAGGATTATCACTTTTCTCTGAGTTCCCTAGCAGGAGTAGAGCTACTCATTGACACTCAATTCTATTCTACTGTTCAGTTTTAAAAATATATATCTTGTATTGTAACCAATACAACCTCCAGCAATGTAACCAAACAGCCTAATGATGAATAATCACAATCTGGACTATCTATTTCTAGCTCCGGATGCTGCCAGAATGCAAGTCCCAGCAGCCCCAGGAATGTTGAGGATAAGTACTTTGTCTTATCCAGAGGGCCATGTGACCCTCACTTCTGTTGTAGGCACATGGAAAACACTGAGTAGAACGTTTCCTGCTATGTGTGGAGCTATTTATTGGAGAGATATTTGAAAGCAATGAAGTCTGTAGATAGCTGTGGCATGCACTCTGAGTGAAGCCTTGTAGGATAAGTCTAGGTAATTTCAGTACAGCCAATGATACCAACCAGCCAGTTTAACAGTACAGGAAAGTATCCAGTACAGGCATTTAACCACTGCGCTATCAGGGCTCCTAGTCTTACTCACTCATGTGGTGGACAAACAGCATGCAACGCTGCAACTTCCAAAAGCGAACGAATAATGGCAGATCCATTCCCCTACTTCTCCCCCACCCCAACCACTCTTGTTAGGATGTCCTTGGCACACAATATAGAACTGCAGGGATTAAGCAATCGTCCTTTAAAATGAAAGAGCAATGAGCAGAGAGGAGAAAGTGTTCTTCCAGAAAGGGTCAAATTTTAAGTGGTAATGGGGAGGAACTAATGTGCTATTTGAGGTTTTTTCCTCCAATAAAGGTAAATTATTTAAAGTGGGGGGGGGGGCTACATTTGGGGTGTTTTATCAAAGCAGCACCTAACATTTTCCTAATGCAAAAGCATGGAGGTTTCTCTTGAGAGAGTATTCTCTGCCTAATAAAGGGGTTGTGACCAAGGGCTATATAGCTATCACAGCTGTATATGGACCAGAGAGTGAAAGAAGCTTGTAGTTACCCAATGGTTAATAGAATCTTGATAATGAACAAGGTATCAACTTTGTTCATTATCAAGATTCTATTAACCATTGGGTAACTACAAGCTTCTTTCACTCTCTGGTTCATATACAGCTGTGATAGCTATATAGCCCTTGGTCACAACCCCTTTATTAGGCAGAGAATACTCTCTCAAGAGAAACCTCCATGCTTTTGCATTAGGAAAATGTTAGGTGCTGCTTTGATAAAACACCCCAAATGTAGCCCCCCCCCCACTTTAAATAATTTACCTTTATTGGAGGAAAAAACCTCAAGTAGCACATTAGTTCCTCCCCATTACCACTTAAAATTTGACCCTTTCTGGAAGAACACGTTCTCCTCTCTGCTCATTGCTCTTTCATTTTAAAGGACGATTGCTTAATCCCTGCAGTTCTATATTGTGTGCCAAGGACATCCTAACAAGAGTGGTTGGGGTGGGGGAGAAGTAGGGGAATGGATCTGCCATTATTCGTTCGCTTTTGGAAGTTGCAGCGTTGCATGCTGTTTGTCCACCACATGAGTGAGTAAGACTGAACCCAAGGCCTCGCCTGTTTTTCTGACCAACATATCTTTCTTATGTGTTTCTAGTTGTGGGGGTGTGAGTTCCATATGAGTGCCATATGACATTCACAGTCTACTGTCCAGTAATATGTTCCTCCTTCAATGTTTTCCAAATACCAGGTGCCTTGGTCTATGTTTGCTATCCCTACGTGATTGCATCAGGATCTGAATACTACAGCATTAACAATACACAGCTAATAGCATTGAACTTCCAGGGACTTTCCCCTTGACCTTTCCTTCCTGGGCCTTTAGGATGTTTGGGAAACCTCCCTCCTCTCTTCAGTCCTGGGGAAATGAGTGGTGGCTGCCAGCTGAGAAGCCTATGCTTCATCTTCCCAGAGGTTATTGAAGCTTTGTTTCCTCCTTATTTGCCAAGACTTTGCAGGATGGTCCTAACAATTGATAAGCCCTGCTCTTAAGTCCTCAGCCTAGCCTTGAGATTCCCAGCTCTTGAGAATCTTAAAGATTTATACCTGATCAGATCACTTCCTAATACAAAGTCAAGAGTCTTTACTTACAATCGGCTTCTTGCTTTTAATCCTAAAAACGCAATATGGTTTCTGCAGTTTTATGTTATGTGCTAATGTGGATGATGCATTTTGTGGGACCAACTAATGTTTTATGTATTCCACATGTGCAGTGGGGCGCGCTAATGGGAGTTTGTAAATGAGGATAGCACACATTTGTAATTTTTGGCAGTCAACAGCCTGAGAGCTATGGCCCTCACAATTCCCACTTCCCCCTGAAAGACAGCAACGGGGATCAGAGTTTACCTATTGTTGTTATCCACTGTTGTTGCAACAGCCATGACACTGGTCTGTTCCAATGTGAAGTAAACCTTTGTGATCGCTGACTTGGATCCAGATCTGAATATGTGCACGTGGGCTGATGGAAGCAAAATTTCCTTTCTGCTCCTCTGCACAATAGTCCCTCTACCTCCCTGAAATGCTGTAACAAAGGTTGAAGGAGCCTGAAAGGTTGAGCTGTGGTGTGAGGAAAGAAATTCCACCAAAATTAGGTGGCAGCACCTAAGCAGAAATGTTCCACTCAAGAAAGACAGATCCTGAACCCAGTGAGTGTGAATGAATTTTTCTAGATTCTAGAAAACGTTATGAAATACACTTAAATTAATGTACAGTAAAGGCTTTTGATTCCTGCATGCACATTTCAGTCAATGGAAATGGTTACATCTATAGACTCTGAAGGTGTTAAGATCACCTTCCAAATGTCCTACACTCCATGGGAGCACGAGTACTTGCTTAGCACTGATCTGTACTCAGTTTGTGAAGAACATGTTGAACTTGCTTTAACACATAAATAACCCATCACAAGTTGTCCCATCTTTTGTATCACTTAGTTTTAATGTGAGAATATCAGACACACTTTCCTATTACTATTTTAGATAATGTTATCCAAGTCTCTTTGTATACAATGCAAAATAAAAGGGGTTCATAACTATTGAAATGGGTTTGAGGGTGGGCAGGATGGAGGAGCCTGTATATTTTTGTATATATATATGAGACTGACAAAATGGCAGCTTTTGTAGCAATATGATCTGGTTTTGAGAAGCAGCAACAAATATGTTTGAAGATGCTTTATGTTAACACTTCACTGTGGGTCAATTGCACAATCAGTAATTCAACCTACATAGCCAAGACTCTAAATTAGGATGTGCCACAGATTTAATAATAAAATATTTATAAGCTGCACAATGCAGCCTGTGAGTTTTCTGTTCAGATATGTAGGAGGTCAACTACTGTATCCAAAGGAATGAATTTGTTCCGAGAAAATGTACCACAAAAGTTCCCTCATTAAAAATGGTTTGCCACTCAGTTTAGCAATTTTGTCTTTCTTTCACAGCACTTCCATTCAATAACAAGCTAGGATGGAGTGCAAGTTGCTGTTTTGAAGGGGAATTTTTTTAAAGTGATGCTTCAGGTTTAAATTTCCTGCTGGTGAACCTTTGCATCAGAGGATATTGATGTAAATGCAAACATAATGTATTCAAATTGTATAGTGTAACTCTGATACTCTTCAAGTCTGTTTTCCCTGCCTACTTGGAGCAATGAGACGGAATCAACCCAGGATAAAGGATGTTCCCACCTCCATCACTGGAAAATAATTCCTTTTGGGAGTCTAACATAAGCTGGAGAAGCAGAGGTAATATCACTCTACAAGAGTGGGTAAACTTTGGTCCTCCAGATGTTTTGAACAATGATTTCCAAAATCCCAGGTTGGCTGGGGCTTCTGCAAACTGAAATAGAAAACATGTAGAGGGCCAAAGCTTTCCCACCTCTGAACTAACTGAAGACACAGATAAGGTGCATTTATCACTGATTCAGGCACCAGAAATGAACTGAAATTGGAAGTGTGTTCCCAACAAAATTCTTTCTGGTTTGCAAAACTCAAACCAAATTGATGTGGAAGGATGGATACAGATCAGAAGCATTTCTAATCTGATCTAAAAGATGGATTTGACTCGCTTGCGCTTGAATCTAACCCACAACTAGTTTCTTAGAAATTACCAGTGTGGTCCAAATACTTATATAAAAGATTAGATGGCTTGTCAAGATGATACTAAGATACTGTCAAACAGCACATCAGAACAAGAAACAAAAGTTTTCACAGGTTATCTTTTATTAATAATGCGAACGTTACACCAATTAGGTGCCTGTCATTCTACCTTCCTGGTCAGAAAGGTAAAAAATAAATTGTAGTTTACAAGGCCTAGATTTTTTGTGGCCTTTCCTCATTTGGGCTTTTTAAAAAATCACAGATGTATTTTCTCAGTAGATAAGGAATGCCTTGCTGGCCAAGCTCCATCTAGCATTTAGTTTCTAACAGCAGCCATACACTGAGAAATACAGACAAAATGAATGTAAAATAAAACAACATGATAGCTCACAAATGAAACTTTTTCTTGCTTTTGTTTCAGCAAGTTTTTTCATCGAGAGCTTCAAATACAATCTTATCTCTGAAAACACTGGATGAGAAATAATTACAGTCATTAATACAAGAGTGTTAGATCAGTTACAGTAATAATGGAAGACAGATACAAAAATTACAAAAACACTGAAGTGTTCATTGAAAAAGTTTTCCCTCAAATACTAATCTGATATTTGAAAAAGTATACCTAACAACCCAACCCCATGATGCCAAATACAGCTTCCATAACAACAATAAAAATAGTTTGATTTTTAGTTTGTTCAGGAAATCTGGATTGGTAAAGATTTCTTTCACATAGATAAAAATGCAATGCGTATAAAAACCCCTTTAAAGTACTTGGGAGACCTGTTATCAGGACAGTGGAATAGCCCATTTTATAAAGGCCCTCTTGCTTGCTCCAATACGTTTGAAATGTATGTTTGACAAGGGAAGAGGCTACAGATGCAGTTTGCTCAGCAAATCCTCAATCTTCCCCAATTCCATCATACAGTCCACTGCCAAGGGAGGGAGGGAACCCTGGTTCTGATTCTTGCCCAAACAAAAACCTTAGGAGGGGGGATTACTTTCTTTCGCCCAACTTTTCCTTTGAGAAGGATAATGTAATTTCCAGTTTGGGGGAAAAAAATCAAGAACCATGGCAACAAAAGGCCAGTCCTACTATATTAGTGGAAAAAGCCATCTGTTTCAGTCAGCACCATGAATGGGGGATAAATGAAGGCCGCTGGTATCTGAATGATGCAGCAAAACCGTGAGTGAGGGGAGAAGCATTTGGCTCTACTACAGGCAGGAAAATGTCTTAGGTGAGCACTGGGAGAATCTGGTCTTTACCTTGTTTTTAAGATCCGCTCTTACTACCTACAATCCCTAGAATACAGACCTCAAATTCCACCTTTCTGATCACATGGGCTATACAGTTCACAAAAGCTGGTACAATTATTTGTTTTAAAAGGTGACACAAGACCCTTTGCCGCTCTGTTTGTTTTTCAAAAGTCTCTGCAGAACAGGAGCCTTGTGATCATGCAAACTTTCCTACTTGGGCTTAAGTCAATAAAATGCATGTCAACAAGCCTTCTAGGGTGATCCGAATCAAACAAAGTTGTGCCAACCTTCGTGTCTGTTGGGGTATGCTTCACAGCATTTAATGTGGCCTAGCTTCTTTCTGGGCACTTTCATTCCCCGTCCTGACCCTCCCGCTTTCTCGAACACATACCATCTTAGCCAGATTCCTCCTTGGTGTCCTAGGCTGATGTAGAGGCTGCTGGTGGTAGGGAAAAGGCCACCAGGGCCAAAGCCATGAAGGGAGCCAGGCATTGGAGACACGGGCTGCTCAGAACTGGGCCTTCCCTTGCAGGGCTGGATGACCCTGAGAATAGAGGAACTGCTAGCATGGTGAATAAAAAGGATTTTTTTTTTTTAACGTAGAGATGAATTGGCTTCAAAATGCCAAGTGACAGCAGTAACATTATAAGAACTCAATGGGGATGAAGAGGTGTGTGTGAATTCTACTAAGCCTCTTCAAATGCCTTGCTTGTTTTCCAAGAGTACAAACTGCCATGGAGATAAAACTGCAGCAAAAATGTGTGCTGCAAGGTTAGCAGGCCATAAAAGTGTCCATCTCTGTAAAAAAGGAACACACAAAAGAGTAGGAAGGCAGGTCTTTCTCCAGCTCAAGTTTTATACAGACTCATTTCTCTGTAAGGCCTCAGGCACATATTGGGAATATATCCATTTTTAACCAGCTGCATCTTCCCTATTCCCTTACCAACACATGGTTCTGCTGTAGCATGCTTTCGACAGGTTCCTGTATTTATAAAAACCTGTCTGGACGTCCACATGCATACCCACATTTTTTTCAAGGTTGAACTCAATACATTTGTGCACATTTTAATAAAACTGAGGGTACAGCATGAGACCATGGCTTTGTGATTGCCACAATAAACAGCCAATGCGTGCTTTACATAGCCAAATGAGGCAGTAGCTTCACGATTGTCACAAGGCCAGCTAATCAGCATTCTGCCACTTCTTTTCCTAGAATGAAAAAGTCAGATGCTCCTGTGCTTCTGTGCTCTTTTGGCATCTTTACAATGTAAACTTTACACCCATCCTAAAAGAAGCAACTGCAGATGCAAAGCAGGCTCACTATTCAATCTATGCACACAGAATCATAGATTCTATGACATCTGGAAAAGGCTTGAATTGTTGGAATCTGCCACCCTATTAAAAGAGATGAAGATTCAGCAGCTAAAACTTTAAAGTGTACCCTCTGCTCAAAACAATTTTCACAATGGAAAAATAAAATTGCACGTATCTGCTAAAGTAATTCTAATTCGTCTACTTTGTGTCATAAAATGTGTGAACCATTTAAAAGGTACCATAACAGAAATCATGTCCTCGTTAAACATATTGATCAGTTGTCTAGAATACATCATAAATATATACATCCATAACTTAAAACATTTAATGAAATATACAAATAAATTAGTTTAAAATAATTTGGCTAAACAAAATACATTTTGCATAAACTTTCTTGCAGTGTCAGTTCATAGGATAATGATGATATGTCTGCCTGCTTTAGGTTGTCACCTTTACCAAATTGCCATAAAATCCTGACAACCTCTGGAAAATAAATGGGAAAAAAGCAAAGAGGCTGGCAGAGGCATGATACCACTGCAGAGACCCAGAGGACTTTGGCAAAACTAACCCCACATCTGTAGCAGTGTTGGGCAATTCTGGTTGATCAGGGAGCCAACCTGGGTGGTGCTCCCCTATACTGCCGAAATGGGACAACGAAGAAATATTGCCAAATTGAAGCAATAAACTGCATAAAGGCCTTTAAAACAAGTGGTAAATGCTGGTTTAATTTTTTTTTGTTTTTGTTTTTGGTGGTTTTCTGCCAAAATTTGGAGGGAGTGTTTTGGGGAGGATCTGGGGGCTGCAGGATATTCACCTGTTCCCCATACTATGCATCCACTATGCTGCATGTAGTTTGTACATTTCGTTTCTCCACTGCCATACCCCGTCATGGGCTGCTCCATTCATTATACAAGTAGAGGCTGTTCCATGTGCAAACAGAGAGCATGTCCTTTCCATGCCCAAAACAATCCTCATCGCTTTTTAACATGAAAGGAAGACAAAGGTTAAATAGGGAATTTTGAAAGCTGTTTAGTAGGTGCTTCTGGTCAATGATGCAGGTAACCTTTCTGACCCATATAGGAATCCCAAGCTTGATAAAACAAAATCAGCTTGTTCTTTATAAAGAAGCAATGTGGTCTGATGCACACAAGGGTAGCTCTTGACAGACTGACATATTCAGGAAATGAGACCATTCCTTACTACACAATTACAGCACTATGATTCCACTTTATAAAGCCCTGGATTTTGTACTTTTGAGTCAGAATTGCTAGAGGAGAGTTATAGCTGAGAATTTATTGTTCCTGTCTACACTGCCAATCCCAAGATCTCATAGGATGTTACCACGGCAGTTAAAGTGGAATCATAGTACTATAATTCTGCAGTGTGAAAGGGACCCAGAACAAAACAGAACAGAAGGTCAATTTAAAAGAAAAACAGAAAGACAACTTAGTGGGATGTTGAGGTTTCTCTATCCAATCTCTCTCTCTAGGTAGGAAAACCAATGCAGCTAGGGATATAACAAAACACTCATTCAGAAAAGAATAACTAGCTGTTTTCCTTTATTTGTGCTTCAAACTCTCCACTATCAACTTCCTAGTTCCATCTTGACAGGGCAGCTCTACCTGCTTACTGAGAGCCTGCACATCTACTTTATCTTGCACTTTGTTGGGTTTGTAGACCATAGAAATTAAGATGGGGTAGATATCATACACAACAGAAAGAGCCAACTTTCTGCCTTCAGTGTTTAGCATTATTTTCACTGTAGGGCCAAGAACTCCTTTCTGGAAAGTCCCTGACATAACTTACTGATCTCTCTGCTGGGATGGGAAAGTGAAAAAAAGGGCTGATGCCCAAAACATTGTACCATCTCTGAGCATTAGTGTTGCCCACTCCCACTTTGCAGAGGTATTATCTGCTTTAAAAATAGATAAATAAATGTTACAACCTTTTTTGGACTTTGCTAGCTCACTCCTCTAAGTGTTGCTTTTGTACATGACGTAGAGGGGCACAGAAAAAATTATTACAATGGTGGCGGGGCACAAGCTTGGATGCAGTGTTGAGCTTCAATGCAAGCTAAATACCTTGTCACTGGAGGAGAACTCATTCATCCAGCCTTGCCTCTTGTCTCACCATCCCCAAAGTGGAAGACTGAAGGTCAAAGGAGCCTCCCCCACATTGAGCAGTACACAGAGGGGAGGTCCTCCAGTGGCCTCGTACCCCAGCCTTAGTTCAACCCACTACCAGAGGGATGGCAAGGCCCCTTCTGCCAGCAGTCAGGTCTCAAAAATGCTTTCTTGGTCCCCCTGACCAAGACAAAAGCAAGAATAACGTCACTGAAAATGCATCTTCCCTATCCTGGCTCCTTGTATCTCCAATCAGGAAAGAAAGAAATTGGGAAGAGCAAGCAAGGCCCTTTCCCCAGAATTGACCTACTGTCCAATGGAGGATGTCTTTGTCTTGCATCGCATGCTAGAAAACTAAATGATACTGGAGTAGCCCATGCACACAGGTGCTCTGTAGTTTCATCAGTTCACATGCAAAATTTGGGTTGGGAGGGAGAACATAAGTGTTGAAAGACAATGAGAGGAAGCGTTTTAATTAATTTCATGTTTTTTGGGGGGGCAGGTGCAGAATAAGAGTGAAAATTTATACAACCTATTTCAAGCAGTCAAAGTACTTCATACACATTATCTCATTAAACCTTACAACAACAACAGGCCAGTATTCTTTTCCTTATTCCCATATTGCAGATTGGCTGTAGGAGCTAAGAGACTGTACCTTACCTCCGTCCACCAGTGAGTACCCTAGTGAATTTCAACTGGGGACTCTGGGCCACTGTGTTACAGCAAGAAAAAGAAACTTTTACTTTTTTAAAAAAATAGAAAAATAAACATAAATACACAGAAACACATATCTTTTAGCAGAGATCACTTCAAATATCATTTCAATTTGTTTCAGATATTCCTTGCTGGTTAAAAAAAAACTTTGTTAAGATCAATTCTGATATATTTTTTTTTCTTGGAATGTTTTGAAATGCAACAAAGCATTACTTGTTCTATTGGCCATTTTCTACTTCCTTTCCATGGATCCCTCTCAAAATGGCAGTTGTCATAGAAGGGGACTTTAAAGGGAAAGTCACAATTGCTTGTTTTTATGTGTGTTTGTGAAGTGGCATCTGTTGCTATTGAACTTTCAGAAAACAATTTAAAACATGAGAAAATAATAAATAAATATCTTTTAAAAGATGAGTTAAATACAATGGCAGTCCTTTATACTTGCAATTGGAAGGGCCTCTTCTGGTAGTACCAAGGCTGCTTCCCAATTGCATTTCAGCCTCCTCTAGTTGCTGATCACTGTGGAAAACAGAAGGTGCACAACCTCAGCAACGGCAACAGCTTTCCATTCTTCACCTTTGTAGAACTCATAAGGATTGACTGAATGCCACAAAATGTTCAGTCCCACATTTCTCCAGTAACTCTGTAGGGAGTCAACATCTGCTTTCATACCATATGATTAAAGCTATCTAAAACTATTTCAAATGGGTATTGAAACATGCCAATCTCCATTTCCACCTAACACAGTTGCTAGTGCTAGTTATATCTGATCCAGCTAAGAAATCATTTCAGTTGTTCCTTTTATTCTTCTAGTATTCCAGATGAAATGTCACTGTGATAAAAACAACACATTCAAGATAACCTTTCTCTTGGCTGTATTAGACTTATTGACCAATAACTGAACAGGATTGACCAACCCTTTATACCACTGTGCAGAAACTCTTCCTCAGTCCATCTTGAGCCATACCAGACAGAGCTTTAAAGCAGGGTGCTAGTGACTGCATTATATTTCTATGTTCCATTTTTCATCTCCCATTCCTAGAACAACGGAAGAAAGAATTATAATCAAGATTTGTCACAATGGATTGAATTATATTAGAATGTCTTTCATGTACAGTAGGCCCTCAGTATCCACAGGGATTTGGTTCCAGAACCCCACACAGACAGCCAAATATGTGGATGAACAAGTCCTATTAATAATATGGTGTAGGGCACCAGCATGCCCAAAGAATGTGTGCCTGGTGGCTCGCCCTTGCCACCACCTCAACTGGGACCGACTCTCAGCCTGGTTATGCTAGATCCCAGCTAGATGATAATGATTTCTGCATTTTCAAATCATGGTTGGTTAAATCTACTGATCCAAAGCCCATGGATATGGTGGGCCCGCTGTATATGCACACTACCTCTTTCAGGAAGCCACCACAACCCATCAGGGGGAAAAATAGGATAAATTTCCATTTTTGCAATTTACATACAATCTGCTTCTATTTGAATGAAGGCATACAATTAGCATTAACATGAGATTAATATACAAGAAAGGCATGCATATGTTTTTTTTTTCTTACCAGTTAGCTTAAAAGAAGGAAATAAGACAATTCCACAGAGATTGTTTAAAGCCTATGAATCTTACTGACTTGACAACTTAATTGCATTAGACTTGCCAATAATATAATTTCTGTAAGTGTTTGGCCACAACCACAGCCAGGGCAGAAGATGAAGACTAGATGGGAATATGTCACAAATCAACTGGGGAGGTTTGTCTGCTCTTCTTAAAAGGGAATGGGCACAAATAGAATTCCTTTTTATTCATATAACCAAGTGGTCTCCAAACTGTGCCTTTTAAGAGATTTTGGACTTCAGCTCCCAGAAGCCTTAGCCATATTGGAAATAGTCTGAGATTCTGGGAGCTGAAGTCCAAAATCCCTTAAAGAGCACAGTTTGGAGACCACTGACATAACCTATGGGGCTGGGGGTGTTTGATTCAAAAATCCAGCCACTGAAGCAGAATACTCATCATGTGGTGCTGGACCGCCCCTTGTCTTTTCTGATACATTCACATTAAAAGGTTACCAGCTATCTGAATGTTCTACTGCAAAATGAGGCAGCTTGCTTGGATGTGGTAAAGGATTCACTTTTAAACCACTGACTCTCCATGGGGTGGTGGTGGTGGGAATGATCTTACTGGATGCTCAAATTGGCCATAAAAAGTCTCAGAAAAGAAGTTTTCCAGGGACCTTTTTACACTACTCACTAGCATCATAATTTCACTTTAACTGTCACAGAAACATCCCACAGGATCCTGGGGTCTCTGGTACTTCTACGCTCCTGTTTCTATGTCAATTTCTATTTTCCAAAAAAGACAAAGAAGCAGTGGGAGGCAATCATGACAGAAAAGCATCCGATATGGATGGGAATCTTACCTTTGCCTTCTGAAGCACATGGCCTCTACATGGAGAACTGCCTGAAGAGGAATGTCTTTTCATGACTACAGCACTGTTCACAGGCACAGAGGTTTCAGTATCACTTGTATCACAGCTGGAGATGGGTGAATTCTCCAGTGTCTGATGCTTTAAAACTGGAGACTAAATGACAATACAAAACACACATTGAAATCCCGGCAGCTATCAAGAGAAAAGAGTACAAGAAAAAAAGACTTTGGCATGTATAAATCCACATAAAATCAATATGTTGACTCCTCATCCTGAAGCAGGCTTGTTAAGTAGAACCACAACGCGTGATAGGAACAAGCTAGGATCCACTTGGCCAGAATTTCACATTCTGAACACAATTAGCATTGTGTATCAAATAATATTTTGTAGAACACATTCTAATCAGTTATTTTACTACAATTATATATCTTGAAGAAATAGTAGAATTGTAAGACCTTGCAGCTATCATATAATTCTTGACGCATGAAATGGAACTTTTTCATTAGCAGCATAATATTCCACATTATAGGGAGGAAACCCTGGTCATATCTCTGGTTACGCAACACAACTTTGTTCCAACACTTCATTATTAGGCCACTCAATATGATGTTAAACCAACCTAATAAAGATGCCAAACTGTTGTATATTCAATACATCAGAATTATATTATATTGCAATTCTTTGAGTGGATTAAATATTAAAAACATCAAAACTCAGACTAAACTGATTTTAAGCATTAGGACAGTGTGGTGCAACTGAACTGAAACACCATACTAACTGTCTTTCCAGGTTGGAAGCAGTATTTTAAGGGGAAATACCTGTGCAGTTGAGGTTCCTGATTTGGGCTCAATTGCCAGGCCCAGCGTGATGCCACCAGCCAAGGCTTTCTTCAGGTTCTCTTTCACCTCTGTCAACTCTAGCTCTAGACTAACACGTTCAGACTCTTTCAACTTGCATTCTTCTTCCAGCTTCTTTAATTTATCTTCAAGGATATTTAGGGGTCTCCTTCCTGAAACCCAGAAACAGAACTGGTGACTTGGAGGAAATGCTACCATTGGTAGAACTCCTAACTACTCTGCAGGACCACTTCACAGTAAGTAACTTATTAATGCATCAGTGTAAAGTAAAAATAAGTAAGTAAAATAAGTAAATTGATCACATACATAGCTCGAGTCTGATGTAAAGACCAGAAATATAAACAAATTACCTAGTGCTAGGTCAGGCTCTCCCAGCCTCAGAGGAAGGCAAAGGCAAACTCCCTCTGAACATATGTTGCCAAGAAAACCCCATGACCCTAATGGTTACCATAAATCAGAAATGACTTAAAGGTACACAGCAAAAACAAACTGCTATTCAAGCAGTTCCATTTGGCTACCTTAGCTAACAACAGAGAGGGAGTTTCCATGGGTGAAGTAAGATTAGGGAATGTAGGAAGAATCGTGGCAGACGGAAGCCCATAAAAATGTAGTCTTACTAGGATGGGAAGGAACTGTAACATAGACGTTTCCTGGAGGCCAAAGCCACCCTTAGTTATGTTACCATGTATCTCTATCATTGCATTGGCTGATACAGTGGTCCTCCGCCTTACGAATCCCCCGGGTTACGAAAACCCCGGGATCCGAAGGCGGCGGGACCGCCATTGTATCCCCCGGGATCCGAAGGATCCCCTGGGATATGAAAAAAAAAGCGGAAAAAAAGCCGTGCAGCCCCTTTAAATGGCCGCACGGTCCGTCCGCAAAAGCGGTCCCCCGGGTTACGAACGACTTCCGGGTTACGAAGGTAATCCCGGAACGGATTACCTTCGTAACCCGGGGGGCCAGTGTCCTGGCAAAGCAAAAGACAATGTGTGGAGAAGACAGAAGTTCAGCTGGACATTATATAGGTGGAAGAAGCTCCTCCTTTATATCAGTTCCCCATAACTCCACCCATAGAAACTTCACCAGGACTCACACAGGAAATGACTTATGTTGGAACTGTGATTCAGTTTCAAGTCATAAATAAGTACACAGAAAACCTTTTCTGGCTGCTGCTGGAAGCCTGTTTCCTGGGATTCTTATAGTGCAGCTGCCTACCCAAATCAAATTCTTGACATACCAGCATTTGCTTCAAGGGCTGCTCGAAGGTCCTTCCTTTCCTTTCGAAGCTGAGCCAGGCGATTTCTCAGAAGTTCTTTTTTCCTTAACAGCTCTTCCTCTTTGGTCTGTAACCTCTTTGCATCAGCTTCAACACGGTTCTTGCCATATCTGTACTGATCTGCATCTGCACACAAAAGTTATTGGATATTCAAGACCAGAATGAAAAATTAGGCCATGTCTGGACATCCCAGGGACAATCAAATATGTTGGCAGCTATTTCCCCAAGACACTCAAATGCTTGCTTGTCGCTGAACCTTATTCAAACATTCCCATATCTTTCTCACCCTGCTGCTGCCATATATGCAGTAACTAAAGCATTCGTCCAAGTGTATAAAGACCTCTGCCCATGAAGATCAACTTATTAGTACATTTATAAATCACACAAGTCCTGTTAGGAGAACTCTTATGAGTCATCTGCAAACCTACAAGAGATTTAGACACTGGAGTGAGGTTGGAGTAGCTAGACAGACAGGCCTCCACACCAACAAAGCTGCGCACAAATGACCAGAATTCTTCCAAAAATCTGGAGTAATCCAGACAGACAAACTGTATTTATTAAGACAAGATAGCAAGAATTCAACTGATTTTTATAGTTGTCCCTCCATCACATGGTATTCTCCAAAAAGTGTGACTGTTTGAATGAAATAATTATTTAAAGTAAAAATCTCAGATTGCATTTCCCCATATATGAGATAAGTCTGCCTATGCTTTGAGATCAGCAAGAGAGGCTTTTCTCTCAGTCTCACCACCACCCTTGAGAGATACAGAGAGAGTCCCCTCCCTATTGGTCTTCTGCCAACAGGCAAAGGTTTTTCTTTTCATTCAGGCTTTCAGCAACTGGCTTGCTGTTATGGTCTGAGGCTTTAAAACTGATGTTAAACTTTTAAATATTTTATTGCTTGCTTTCACATTTCACATTGTCTTAAGTGGTGTTTTAATTGTGGTGGAAGCCACCTTGCTCCTGGCTTCAGCTTTTCTATCATGCTGGGAGGCCTGGGCGGCTATCACTGAAGAGATGTGCCGAGAGCCACAGAGAATGACCCCCTGTGGCTGGCCAAATGGTTTGAGAAGCAGCCTTTCGGACATGCCAACTGGACTGATGCCTACCCTCATGATAGGTGACTGCCTGCCTAAAAACCACCAATCCCACAGGATTGCTCAACAAGGAAGGATAGGAGATAAATCAGGAATACTCACTAGAGGCACTGCGTTTCACATTTGAAGCAAATTCTGATTTCTTCTGTGGACTGTTTAATGTTCTTCCTTTTCCCATAACTCCATTTGTAGCTGGAGAAGCTTTCTTTCCTTTAAACTGTTAGGAAAATCAAATATTTATTTAGTGATTCAGTGACTGGATGGCATGGTTCACACTTTTCTTATATTTAGAGAACTAAAGCTATTCAATTGAAAGCAGGTCATTTTTGCTCGCAAATTTAAAATTAGTTCCATTGAAATTGTGCATATTAACCAGCAGTTAAGCAAAAAGCATCTACAACAGCTACTAAGAAGAAGCACAGAAGGATGAGACCAAACATTTTTTAAGACACAGAATATAGGTAAGTGTTCAAAGACATCAGTGTTTCAAAATCTGCTTCACTATTTTGCAAGTGTGCAAGAAAATTATTTATTTATTTATAAACTGCCTTTCCCCAGTATACTGGCAGATGCAAATTATTCAGCTTGTAAAATGTGTGAGAAAAACTGCTCTTATTTTTTGCAAGTCAGTAACAGAATTCTAGTACTAATTTGGAGTTCTGTTCTACTGAACCAAGTTAGGTCTAACTATTTAAAATGTGCAGAAAATATCTGCAAAGTATATTTTCTCCACTCCTTCACAGTACAGTCGTCCCCCGGGTTACGAAAGTAATCCGTTCCGGATTACCTTTCGTAACCCGAAAATTTTCGTAACCTGGGGAAAAGAGGGCGGGGACCTCCTCAGAGAGAAAGGGACGGCCCGATCCGGCGGATCGGGCTGCCTCTTTCTCTTAGCCGGCGAGGAGGGCCTCCTCCTGGAGAGAAAGGGACAGCCCGATCCGGCGGATCGGGATGCCCCTTTCTCAGCCGGCGAGGACCTCCTCCTCCTGGAGAGAAAGGGACAGCGGCTGTCCCTTTCTCTCCAGGAGGAGGCCCTCCTCGCCGGCTGAGAAAGGGGCATCCCGATCCGCCGGATCGGGCTGTCCCTTTCTCTCCAGGAGGAGGCCCTCCTCGCCGGCTGAGAAAGGAGCATCCCGATCCGCCGGATCGGGCTGTCCCTTTCTCTCCAGGAGGAGGCCCTCCTCGCCGGCTGAGAAAGGGGCATCCCGATCCGCCGGATCGGGCTGTCCCTTTCTCTCCAGGAGGAGGCCCTCCTCGCCGGCTGAGAAAGGGGCGGCCCGATCCGCCGGATCGGGTTTTTTCGTATCCCGGGGGATCCTTCGGATCCCGGGGGATACAATCGCGGTCCCGCCGGTTTCGGATCCCGGGGTTTTCTTAACCCGGGGGATTCGTATCCCAGGGGACCACTGTACCACAATGGACTTGTGATCCATTATAAGGAATATAAAAGGCAAGATCTCTATTCATGTACTTTACCTTGTCTTTAACAGGCTAAACCTATTTTTCAGGTTCTAATATAATATAATATGTTATGTAATACCCTTTCAAAGTAAATAATAATGGCGTATGCCAATACACATCACACAGTAAACATTGGAAAAGTGACTGCAGCATCTTAGTGCTTATTTTTAACTTCAGGAGTCTTCCTGGCCTCAACAAAAAAGAAAAAGTAGGCTACATCTCAAAATGTCCAAAAGGAGATATTTATAATTAATGTACCAAATGTGTTTCTACCCAATCTGTACACTGGGTTTTTCCAACGGGCCTACAAAATAAAGAGTTTTATGTGGCCTTAAATATATTGAGTACATTAAGTGTAATAATAATAATTTGGTATCTTGAGATCTGGTCTGCATTTGTGCTCTCCTACAGGTTTTTTTTAAATTGTATCCTTCCTGACTTCAGTACAACTCCTTTGGACAAATTCAGATGAACATCTGAGTTGATGGACCAACCTCAGCATGATTTTTCAAAAACTGCACTGCCAGATGGTGAAGCGGCAGTTCACCCCATGTTCCAGATGTATTTCAGAAGATTGAGAGCAATGACTTTGCCACTTGGCTGTAATGTGCTGGGGTAGTCATGAAAATGTCTGCTGTGCCAACACACTGCCTCAATTATTTGTGGGAGTTTTATCATCTCCTTTATTTTGGCTAGACTGTACTGTTCATGAGAGTGAAGTAAATAAAATCCTGCTCTTGGGATGCAAGACTTCACATCCTCATAAATAATGTCTTACTCAAAATCTAGACTGACCTAGTACTCTGCATAGTAATGCAGACGTTTATAGCCTAAACTTTTATTTTTGTGTTTGTATTCTCCATTATACAGCATTATTGTGTAGGAATTAAGCACCCAAGCAAAAATGTACTATGTGGCATTATTGAAATCATAAGGCATTTAATGGTCAGTGCATTAAGTGCATTTAATGATCAGCGCATTAAGATATATGCAAAAACAAGAACAGAAAGTTGAATTAAAAGAATTAAGCACTACAGTACCTGTGACACAGATCCCCTCCCCACAGCAGAAGTATTAGTGACAGACTGAGCAGAAGACAGATTGGATGAGATAGGGTGTTTATAGTGGTTAGAAGACAGTTTGTCAGTAGATAACCTATTGGTTTTTCTGTCGGCTGGTGGACAGCGTGCAAAGATTTTCGGAGACGGCAAATTATCATACAGGCCCATGTTATCATAAAGCCCATCTTCTCCTGTGTTTCTGCTACGAGAATTAGGAAAGCCATCTTCTGGTTCCCACTGCAATACACATACTTAGTAAATTAGCATATACACCATGCACTGTGAAATAATTATATCATTAGAAAGTTAACTAGGTAATTAAGATTTCCCCCCACACCGCAGCATGCATTGTAGGCTTGCATCAGTGACCTTACAATTTATTTTAAAAAACTAAATGAGAATTATTTTTATTTTACAGATCTTTTTAACACAATGGAAATTATTTCAATTCTTGGGTTACATTTGGGAGGTCTCAGTAATGTCTAAAAAGATTGTACTGAAAGGGAAAATAAGGGGTGGCTTTTCCGAATGTCTCACACCAACACATACATCCATAAATCAACGTAAGATGTAGCAGCCAGGTTGCCTGCCTTGCTAAACTTGCATCTTATAAATCTCAATGAGGCAAGCCAAGAAATTCGACTACTGAGTTGAAACTGCAAGGGAAACAAGACAGATAATTCTGGCCTAACCCATACCAAAGATGGCACTGCTATGGCCCATTTCACATTATAATCAAACTGCTCAATGAATCAGTAATTGTTTGAATGTGAATAAGCAGTAAGAGTGCTACCTCCTCCCTTTATTTCATATGATTAACTGAGGGAGAGACTTCCTGGTTTCTTAAACCACAGATGTTCATGACATCCAGAGCAGGAGACAAAGGTTTGTAGTTAACTGGGAGTATTATGGCACATTTTGGGAATCCCTCTGGGATTCTTATTTCAGCTTGAAAACCAAAACCAAACTTCAGAGAAATGAAGGAGAGGAGGACCACCAAATTCCAGTGTTAGGCATGGCCTATGGCAAATGGGTAGATTCAAGCAATCCAGCATATTTTAGCCTTTCATACAAGCAAATAGATACATTCAAACATGAGAAAAGCTAGGAAACTACTACAATATGAGGTTAGGGGAAGGGGACATGGCCATCTGGGGAAACCTAATAGGCTGGATTGGGACTTGGGGGCAGGGGTGATGAGGGTCAACAGAGATATGGTCCCAGAGCCTGATGCTCCTATGAAATAATAGCAGTAGGATCTAATCTTTTTCTAACAAAGCACTGTTGGCCCATTTTCTTTGAAGAATGATGAAAAGGAATTACCGGTAATGGGTTCAAGAACTGCAACCTAAATTTGATTTGCTGCAGCCAAACTAAGCAATTAGGAGTTATTCTTTTTGAGAGTCTTGTGTTGACACAAGTTAAGAGGATAGCAGGGAAACAGTCCACAAAGGTGGATGAGCAACATTTTCCCATTTTATTTTGCAGAAATGTAGGGTTATTAAAATCCTTGATCTTTCCTCCCAGGGAGCTGCCTTAACATTCTGGATTAAACCAACCAAGAATACTGCACTACATACATTTATGTTGTCTTACATGTGCATATAATTTTGAAACAATATGCCCCTTATCTAAGCAATCTATAGATAAGACACTGTCAGCAATACTTTAGAATCATGCCCAGTAATACTCTTCTAAGTGGCTTCATAGGCTTTGGAGGGCTCAACACACATAAATGATTTGACCTACACAAAAATCAATTCTTACTGATCCATTTATGCAAGGAACATCGTCATAATGAAGTGCCATCCCACTGGGACATGCGTAGCCATTGGCAGCATTTCCTCGATAAGGATTAGTAGAGAGAACCCGTCTGTTCATAAAACTAAAAAAAAAAGAAGACAGAAAACAATACACATATGCAACTTATGGTGAATTATATATGAAAAAACCTGCTGATTCATTCTAGCTTCCTCCTCCCAAATTCTTCTTTTCATCCTTCCTCCTCCCACCTTTATATTACAGAACATGTATATCCAAGTGTTTGCAAGCTGAAGTTTCAGCCCAAAGTTATTGTTTAGCAAAACAGGATGGCAGGGAGGATGAAATATAAATTATTTGATGGGTGGGAATAACCAAGTCAGAAGAACAATGCTAGATTTTAGAAAAAAGGTTGAATATTTAGGGGCTCTAGTCAAATTCTTAAGACCATCTATCCAGTGAAAAAGATTTTCTCAAGGAAGGTCATGTACTTTCTGAAAGTGGAGATACCTTGTTGTAAGAGGTGGCAGCAAAAAGCTTCGACTTTTCTAATTATAGCTTGTAGATCCAAAGAGGCCACTCTGAGAAGGTGATGGTATTATATTTCTATTTCACTAGAAGAGAATGGTCTTTTATTATACATGGGGGTAGGGGTGAACTGTCTGGGTGGCTGTCTGAGAATGTCTGGTTCATGTGTCTGATCCACAACCAGATCTTCAGACCTTCAGGAGTCTTTTGGTGAAGAAAAGAGTAAAGGTCTGAGGCTTTGCAGCTAGCTAACTAGTAATACTGAAGGGGCTCAAATGTCCTGTTTCTACTGAAGTTCTCAATCTATATTGTCTTTATGTGCCAACTTGCCACTTGTGAAGAAAAACTGACTTAATCCAATATTCATCTAAATGTTTTCATCTCATTTTGATTTGAATAAGTCCGATGGCTATAGGATGCTTTGCATAAAACGCTGCTTTAAGTAAAACTGAATTTTTTATAAGGACTGCAAAGGACATTAGGATGCAAAATGTCAATTATGGACTGCTAATAAAAACACACACATCATGATTTAATAGCTAATATAGCTAAATTATAAGGCATATTATTTGTAAGCGTATTTCACAAGTCACTCCTGCACTGATAGCCAGATCAAATTATTCATGTAGCTTAGGCCTAAGGGAAATATTTATCCAACATACAGTATAAATCAAACATTTGACACAATACAGGATTTCCAGAGGCCCCTCTATTTCCTTAGACTACACTGCGAGTTGCTTAAAGCAAAACTTACATTTACTTATTGATCTCAGAACACTCCTGATCAGTGCAGAAACATGGGCCTCTAGATTCAACGCTGAGACCAAGAGAACCCACAAACTGCAAACCTGAGTATTCAGGGAGAGCATAATCCCATCTAACACAGGCTGAATCCCCATTCTCCGATCTGCCTTCCGATGGACCAGGAGCACCTCTCTGTCTTGTCTGTATTAAGCTTCAATTTGTTTGCTCTCATCCAGTCCATTACTGGCAGCAGACATTGGTTCAGTACAGAGACAGCTTCCTTGGAATCAGATAGGAAGGAGCTGGTGGCACAACACCCTAAAACTCTGGATGACCTCTCCCAGTGGTTTCATGTAGATGTTAAGTAACATGGAGAATGGAATTGAACCCTGTGGGACTCCACAGCCCAAAAATCAGGGTGTTGAACAGAAGCCCCCAATGCCACCTTCTGCATTTGCCCTTCCAAGAAAGACCGGGACCACTGCACAACAGTGCTCCCAAGTCCCATTCCAGAGAGGCAGCCTAGAAGGATACAATGGCCCATGGTACTGAAAGCATCTGAGAAGTCCAGCAGAACTAATAGGGACACACTCCCCCAGTCCAGTTTCCTGCGTAGGTCTGAAAAAAAAACTGAAATAAATCTAGATAAATCATTTCACCCAGAATCCCCTGGAGCTGGAAAAGTCACCACATGTTCCAATACCTTTCCAAAAAGGTTGGACAGTGGCTGATAATTATCCATTATAGTGGGATTCAAGGATGGCTTTTTCAACGAAGGCTTCACAAAGTGCCTCCTTTAGGTAAGTTGGAACACTGCCTTGTCATAGAGAGGCACTGACTATCCCTTTCATCCACCGATACCCACTTTCACCCACTCACCCCTCTGGCTTTTTTTAATAAGCCAAGAAGGACAAGGGTCTAACACACTTCTGGTGGCTTCCATCTCTCCAAGGATCCTGTCTACATCATCAGGTTACACAAAGTGAAAAAATATCCATACTGGCAATGTATTAACTACAGCATTTGGAGCAGATGTGAGCAACTTTATCTGCCAAGTGGTGTGCAAATTCTGCACAGTGGGCTGCAAAGTGGTCTATATTCTCTACTTGAGGGAGTGTGTGCAAGACCCCCCCGCAACACTCGGAACTGCTCTGCTGCATGGCTCTCTGCAGATGCAATGCGGGCTGCAAAAATAATTTCTTTGCTGCCTGCCCTGCCATGGAGTAGGCCTTGAAATAGGCTCTAGCCCTTGTTCAGTCACATTTGCTTTGTATTATTATTATCATCTATAGTTTTAATTTAATGTAAGTTAATTGTGAGGACAGGACTATACCTTGTTCGAAATCTGAAAGGATTGTGGGTTGACAGTAGGAATTTAAAACTTAACAAACTCACTATGAATACTTTCTACTGATTTTAAAAGGGGGAACTCTATTAATGAGATGGCAGATTTTTAAAATATATACTGGACTATCAATTGACTCTATGTATAAGTCAAAGTCAATTTGGGGCCAAAACTTAGGGTTTTTATATGACCTGTGGGTAAGTCAAGGGCCAGACTTAAGCAGGGAGCCCAGCTGGGGAGAGGTTGTAGGGTACTTGGCTGCCCTTCCCAGCCTCTCCCCAGCCTGGCTGTCCCTTGCAGAGGTAACCCAGCTGGGGAGAGGCTCAGGTCATACTATATTGACCAGTGTATAAGTCAACCCAGTTTTTCGGGGTTAATTTCTTAACCTAAATTTCTCAACTTATACACAACTATATACGGTATATATAAAAAAACTGCAAAAGGCAAATATAATCATGACACACTTTTTTCTCATACCAACAGGAGGAATGCCTCTTCTAACATGAGTGTGTGCCCTCTAACCAAACTGTTTTAGAATTATGTTTTCCCCACATATGTATTTCACTAATGGCTCAATTATCAATCAACTAAGTTTTCTGTAATTGGGATAAAGCACTAATCAACAGTAACTTCTTTTTTGGAAAGCATTCTAAATATGAATAGTTCACTGTTAATTCTAAGCACATTACCCAGAGGTAAATTCTACTGAAGTTATTCTCAAACAAGTGATTGTAGATTAAGTTGTTTGGCAAGTTTTCCATCCACTCATAGCTTCAAGGAGATACAGACAAACTCTGGTCACAGGGGACTCTATCTGCACAGGCCAAAAGGCTTGTTTCCCTGCTGTTCTGGTGTCATCCTTTTCAGGCAACACACAGCCCAAACTCTCTGGTTCTGGTGAGGGCAGTCTGGACAACATCCAGCATGTTCAAAACCAGAAAAATGGTATAACAACTTTTGAACCAAGTAAAATAGCCTACCTCTTACTCCAAATCTTTTGGGAAGATCCAGAGTCCTCCATTTCCATGTTGCAGCAACTTTCTGCATGGGCATCCCACAGAACTGCCCAGTCTCACCAGTTGCTTGCTCTGAGGTCAGAACAAGGAGGCTAGCCATGTGACTGGCACTGGGCTCCCCATTCTGACTTCAGAAGTGAGTGACCCACACCAGCTTAGCAAGTTGCCCAGGCAGACACAGTGCCAAAATGGAGAGTTAGGTAACAGGGAGAGAGAGGTCAGTGTAGCTCTAAGCTATGGAGTGAAGAGAAGGCCTTAGTGACTTTTTGGCATGGCATCTATTAATGAATGGAAGACTGCCAAGTTTTTGTGATACCAAATGCAAGCAATGGGAACCTAGAGTGCCTGAAAAAGTTTGTATGATTTAGCTCCTCCTACCAGAAGGTCTGCTTTGCAGCTTGAATGACACTTGCTGTTATGTCCACATCAATGTAGTCATAGTGCAGAGTACCAGGGTCTGCAGAGGAGCCACTCTCAGCCAGCAAAATCCCAATCCACCTGCCCATGTCTTCTGATGATGACGCCTATATAAGAAGGGGAGGGGGGAAATCACAAGAAAATACTTCATCTCTTGCTGAGATACCAACCACTTTAATATGAATGCAATCATTTTTTTTAGTTTTATCAAATTTAGTGGATGTGCTTTTCAATGAAAAAAAATCCTGGGGGGGGGGGGGGTTCACGCACATCATGGAATCAAAAAACTGCAGAAATAAAAGCAGATAAAAACATATAAGCAGCAAGATAAAAGCAGCAGTTAATAAAGGTATATCATATAGTTAAGAATTAAGAGACTGAAGAAATAAAAAGGTTTTTGCGTGGCACTAAAAAGATATCTAAGTTGCTATCACGTGAACCTCCTGAGGGAGAGGTTTCTGAGAGGAATGCGATAATGACCCTCTGAAGGCAGGAGACTTGGTCCTGTAGGCAACCTTACAATACAGAAAAGTTCACCCTGACATATAGCACAACACAAAAGACAATTACACTGTAGGATCAAATAGCTGCCCTAATGAGAAAAGACAAGCCATGATTCTCCTTCCTCAAATATCTTCTCCCCATGGACTTAATAATGGATGCAAATTAAAAATTAGACAGAGAGAATCTACTGAAGCCACTTTCTGGCCTGAAGATGTAGGTCAATGACTTGTCTCGTGGAACAGCAGGAGTTTTTGAGTTTGAAACTCACTGTAAATAGAGGCAGAGGGAAAAAAGTTTTTCATAAAAGGAGTATCAGACACTTCTAGGGAAAGAAATGTTAGAGTAATGTGAATGTTAGGCTTAGTAATCCTAAAGTTTAAATAGAGCTTAGAGTGAAAAGTCATTCTAAGGTCAAGAGCTCCTGATAACCAAGAATGGTGGTGAAGGTAAACCAAGGACTCATAATAGGAGTACATTATTTCCTTAGATGTAGAACATATTGCTTGCTCCACATGCAATACTGTTCACACCCATTCCTGTAAATCTGGAGTGGAGAACTGGTTTTTTTAGGGGGAGACATATACCTCCCATACCCTGCAATGCACTGGATGATATCTGAGGGTGGGGCCAGACCCCTGATGTTACTGAGTCCACAGATAAAAGCATCTTCTCCTGCCAGTGCCTCAGTCAAATGGGCTGCCTCCTCTGTTCCTTTGCCTTCTCCACTCAGGGGAGGAATAGATAAGGACACTCAGCCAGCACATCAGAAGCCAGGTGACCCATGAGATCAGAGTTCTTCTGGTTCCTCAAGTTTCACTTGTTTTTCCTTCCATGCACAGGGAAGGCAGAGTTAAGTGTCCTCAGTAAAGACTTCAAGAACCACTTGAAGGCAGTGTTGCCTCCAGTCTTCCATCACCTCCCTCATGGGGAGTGCAAGGGAGAGAACGGAAGGGAGGAACAAACTGAGTGAGATATGTCTCAAAAATTGTGGATCAATCACTCTCCTTTTCCTTCTGAGGGAGATGGCTCCTCTGAAGGGGAGAGATTTATCCTAAGGCCAGTCTGGCCAGTCATATTTGGCCCAAAGGCTGGAGGTTCCCCACCCTGATATAAAAGACATACCTCTAAGACTGCAACCTCCTGTGCATTTCGAAGCAGGCGGAATGTCAGGGGATGCTTGGAGTCCAAGCCTGGAATGACTTCACAGCCACGGAGAGGAATAGAGACAATGTGGGTCTTTAGATCTGTCCTGTCTTTGTGGAAAATGAGCTTATTATCCTTCACTCTGCACCAGCGCTCACGCCAACGGTTATTTGATAGCACATTAAGGTATCCTACAGGAACAAAACAAGCATCTTCACTATTTTGCTTCAGATAAGTACAAATTAATTAAGCGCTTGTGTCTGAGGAGTAAAAACAGGAGCAAAGCGGAAAATGGGATTGCTTTTCACCAAAGCTCTCTTAAGCCCCAGAAATGGTCTCCATTTCACCAGTTCAACTGCATGGCCATCTTCAAAATGCAGTGAGATGCAAACCTGTCTTTGCTGGAAGTTGTGATGTCATACTCATAGCATGAATTTTTACACTGTCCTGAATCCAAATCCATTTCACAATGAAATTCTTTATCTTAAAGCAAAGAACTGGGAGAGACCCAAAAACCAAGAGCATCTCTGAGGCTTCTACTGAACATGTTGCAGTGGAGACGTTTTTTTAAAAAACTCTCACTCTTCTTCCTCCATTAAATTCTTCTGGCAATGAAATAGGACTATTTGCCGCTTTCTGAAACATTTTCAAAAATTCTGCTCTAACTAAAGAGGAATAAGCAAGACCCTATACAATGCTGACAGAAAAGGCAACCAAGATAAGTTTTAAAAAGACAAAAAGGTGCAGAGAAGAAAAGATTCACACAATACAGCAGGACAGGAGAGGATGTGTGGGAGTGACAAGAGGAACAATCAAACACAGAAAAGCTGGATATGATGAAAAGTTAAATGGGTAGACAGAAGAATGAACACACTGAGTAAGAAGTACTGAGGCAAAAGGCTGCCCCCATACCAGGAAGATAAAGGAAAGAAAGCAGGGGGCTGAGGAGGTGGAATTCAGAAGAACAATAGGTAGAGAGAATGAGAAAGGGAATTCTCAGAAGAATATGGAAAGAGTGTCAAGATAGGAAGAGCTTCAAAGTTACGGATACTGTAAAAGATAATTATAAAGGGATGCTGCCACATGCAACTGCAACTGTTCACTCCCTAGTCAGAAAACAGTCCTGGTAAGTTGTGAAGAACAGGGAGAGAATATTAATCAGGCTAGTCCATGGGAAATCAAGCAATATCAGTGGGTCGGAGAACGTCTACGGCTGCATGCTTACAACTAGCACATCAACATGTGGAGATATACTCTAATGTGGGGGGTGGGGAAAGCATGTCCATGCAGCTCCCAATGCTCTTTTTGTGACATCCAAGGCTTCCCTAATTTTTTTTAAAAAAATATTTGCTCCTAAATACTTGGAAGTATGCGGAAGATAACCTGCCCTCTCGATCCTTGTCCATCCTGGCTGGTCGTCCAGGGGGGAGACGAACTGAGAGTGTTTCTTCAGAATACAATCAATGCGTCCTTCAGGGAGGGCATCTTTCCATCTTGTCTCAAGGAGACGGCGGTTAAGCCCATCCTGAAAAAGCCCTCCCTTGACCCCCTGGACAGAAACAACTACAGACCAGTGTCCTTGTTTCCATTTTTAAGCAAGGTGATCAAGAAGGCAGTTGCCACCCAACTCCAAGCAGTCTTGGATGAAGCCAACTACCTTGATCCATTTCAAACCGGCTTCAGGACAGGACATGGAGTGGAGACTGCCATGGTTGCTCTGACTGATGACCTCCGCTTGAGTATTGACAGGGGTAGTGTGACCCTGTTAGTACTCTTGGATCTCTCAGCGGCCTTTGATACTGTAGATCACTCCATTCTTTTGGGTTGGTTGAGGGAGTTGGGAATCAGAGGCACTGCTTTTCAGTGGTTCCGATCCTTTCTCTCTGACAGATCCCAAAGGGTGAGGCTCGGGGACAGATGATCTCCCAAAATTGAGCTTAATTGTGGCGTCCCTCAGGACGCCATCTTGTCCCCGATGCTATTTAACATCTATATGAAGCCGCTGGGTGAGATCATCTGGAGGCATGGAGCTCAATGTCTTCAGTATGCTGATGACACTCAGATATACCTCTCCATGACCAGATTATCGGCTCAGTCTTCAGATGGCGCCTCCTCTCTTAATGACTGTCTTGTGGCAGTAATGGATTGGATGAGGGAAAACAGATTGAAGCTAAATCCAGACAAAACGGAGGTACTAACAGTTACCGGTCCGAAACCAGGTTTGGGAATACAGTCTCCAGTCCTAGATGGAGTCACACTCTCCTCCAAGGACTGTGTTCCCAGTCTGGGGGTGCTCCTTGACTCTTCGCTTCACATGACTAGTCAGGTGAATGCGACAGTCAGGAATGCCTGCTATCAGCTTCGGCTGATACGCCAGCTGCGCCCTTTCCTGGACACGAATGACCTGGAATCTGTGGTACACCCTCTAGTAATCTCACGCCTGGATTTCTGCAATGTGCTACCCATGGGGCTACCCTTGTGCCTAACCCGGAAACTTCAATTAGTACAGAATATAGCAGCTAGGCTTATCACTGGAACATCAAGGAGAGAGCACATAACACCAGTGCTCAAAGCTCTCCATTGGCGGCCTATTAGTTTCCTGGCACAGTACAAGGTGTTGGTACTAACCTTTAAAGCCCTGCATGGCCCAGGCCCATCCTACCTTAAGGACCGCCTCTTCCCGTATGAACCGCCCCGCACACTTCAGTCCTCTGGGAGGAACCTGATGCAGCCTATGAAAACTAGGCTGTCCCAGACCTCCCAGAGGGCCTTTTCAGCTACCGTCCCTAAGCTTTGGAACAGCCTGCCGGACGAGATGCGTCTCATTACATCACTGGCTAGTTTCAAAAAGGCTTTAAAGATGCATCTTTTTCAGCACGCCTTTCCCTGAAGGAGGGAATAAATGGAACATTTACTCCCTGCTCTGAAAACATAAATAGAACTGGGAATTAATCTCAGCTGCCCTTTGCCTAAATCTGCTGAGTTTATTTAATGCGGACTTGCACATGGATAGTTCATGAGATTGCACTTTGTTTTAATAATTGTTGACCAATTTTAACTGTGCTAATTTTAATTTGTCTTGGTTTAATTCAGTTTTAAGGGGGGCGGTTGGGGAGGGATATGATTGTTGTTTTTACTCTGTATCCTTTTTAATCTGCTGTACCCCTCTCTGAGTATTTTATTAGAGGAGTGGGCTATATTATTATTATTAAATGCCCTTTAGACAATTTTGCCACAATTCCCTGCTCCTGGCCATTTTAGGTCCAGGACAGGCCATTTTTCCAACAGGAAGTGATGGAAAGTTGTAATTTTTCTTTTTTTTGGGGGGGGGGGGGCTCCCTTGGGCCTAAAATATTCCAGAAAGGCTCCAAAATATGGCGGGGGTGGAGTGGGGTGGGGAGCAAAAATGCAAAAATTTTAGAGCAAGAGCATGTGGCCCTCCTAGGGTCCCAGTAATGGGTCACTACACCCTTAACAGTTGTCCAAACGTACTCTAACATAATAGCAAGAATTTGAAAGGCTGGTTTGGAATTTCATGGTACACTATGAGGGCACAGAGAGTGTGTCACAGTGTTTAAAATAATTTGAGCTGAAACCTGAGAGTAGGCTGCATTTAGAAGAACAGAGGTAATAAAACCTAGAAGACAAGTTTCCCTGAGCTTTTGCTTCTTGTTCCCCTTTCTAACTTAATTGTTGCTGACAATATAATGAGACCACTTACCACACGTTGGGATATCTTCCTCAGCTGATGAGGTTTGCTCATCTGTGGAGGGCTTCTTCTTTCCTAAGCCAATTATCTTTGTTATCTTCTTTCCTGTTACTTTAGAGACAGTGCTTTTGGAGTCTGTCTTTGAACTTTTTTTCCTCTTTACTGTCAAGAAAAAGATGAGCATGTTAATTTTGTATTTCAAAAAAACCCACTACCGGTAAGAATCAGATGCAGTTGTGCCACAAAAATATCTATCATGAGCAGGTGACAAAAGAGTTGCCTGTAGTGAAGGGCCAATACGACTGAATGGCCAAAGTACCTATAGCTAGAACACTCAAGTTCAAATTCCTGATCAGCCATGGAAAATCCCTACACACTTCTGGATAAAGCTGTCTCTCCATTACACGCTTCCATTGCTGGTGAGGCAGAATGAGCTGGATACAGAATTAAAAACAGAGGTTTCACAGAAACATTTTATAAAGCACTCTTAACATTCTCTGGCGAACAAGATTCTCTTCTAATTTCTATTCACAATTAGATCCTCTGTATGCCATTTCCATCCTGATCATTTCCTGTTGATTGCCAACTAGGGAATAAATGATTAATGCCCTAATGTCAGAACTCAATAAGACTTGCATCTACGTAGGCACAGATAGAATAGTATTTAAATGTTTTAAAGAGATGTACAGGTTGCTTACCTGTAACTGTGTTTCTTCGAGTGGTCATCTGTGCCCTCACACAATAGGGTTTGCGCCTGCGCAGAAGCTCCATTCGGAATGCTGAAAAGCTGAGCAGATTGGCGGGAGCCCCGCCCCTCCCATTCCCTGAGCATGCCCAATCCCGCCAATCTAGCTCCTCCTTCAGTTCAAGTCCGCCGCAAAAAAGCAGGGACCTGACCGAGGGGAGGTAGGGCGGGATTTGTGTGAGGGCACAGATGACCACTCGAAGAAACACAGTTACAGGTAAGCAACCTGTACTTCTTCTTCATGGTCTCTGTGCCTCACACAATAGGGTGACTGAAAAGCTTACCTGTGGAGGTGGGAAGGTCACTGCAAGATCAAAGAAAGAACAGCACGACCAAAACTGGCATCTCTCCGTGATCTGGAATCCAGCCGGTAATGCCGAACAAACGTGGATGGCTGTGACCATGTGGCCGCCTTGCAGACCTCTGGCAGGGGAACACCTCTGAGGAAGGCAGGAGATGAAGCTGTAGCCCTGGTTGAATGGGCACGTACACCAACCGGGAGAGGGTGTTTAGCCAGTTCATAGGCCAAGGCAATGGTTTGAGCAATCCACTTTGCAAACCGTTGTGACGAAACTGGGTTGCCTTTCCTGGCACCACCGTAACAAATAAACAACTTATTGGATAATCTGAACTCTTGAGAACACTGAACATAAAAGGCCAAAGCACGGCGAACATCCAGGGTGTGCATAGTCTTTTCCAGAGGCGAAGAAGGATCTGGATAAAAGTTGGGAAGCACAATCTCTTGGGAGAGATGAAACGGAGAAACCACTTTAGGGAGGAAGGAAATGTCCGGTCTGAGGACCACCTTGTCCCTATGAAAAGTCAAGTAAGGCTCATCCGAGCGTAGGGCTGTCAGCTCAGAAGCACATCTGGCTGAAGTTATGGCCACAAGAAAAGACACTTAGAGTGTCAGCAGTCTCAAGGAAGCAGAGCCTAAAGGCTCAAATGGAGGTCTCGTAAGCTGTGTAAGCACCAGAGAAAGAGACCAGGCCGGAGCCAATGGTGGCAACGGTGGATAAAGGTGATGTAGTCCTTTGAAGAACTTCTTTAACGTAGGTGACGTGAAGAGGTGAGCTGACCTTGAGCCAGGTGACTGGTTGGCTACAATAGCTGACAGGTAGACCTTGAGGGAAGAGAAGGCCAGGCCTTGATCCCTGAGGTGCAGCAGAAAATGCAAGAAGTACTAAGGCTCACAGGTGAGGAAGGTTCAGACCTAGCCTCCGCGAAGGCACAGAAACGCTTCCATTTATATGCATAGGATCTCTTGGTGGAGTCCTTTCTCGAGGCAGACAGGACCCTAAGCAGGTCAGGAGACTCTATGGCTGGATCCTCCACGCCGTCATTCGCAGGTTGACCAAGTCCGGATGTAGGACCGCTCCATTGGAGTGAGACAAAAGGTCTGGCCACTTCGGCAGGTGGAAGTACTGGCCCCTGGCCAAGTGAAGAAGAGGAGTGAGCCAGGGTTGTCTCGGCCAGAATGGAGTCAACAGTATGGCGTTGGACCGATCCCTGGCCATCTTGGCCACCGTGGTGGTGATTTTGGACCAGTTCTCGTAGAAATGGCGAAGTCTGGGGACTGAGGAAAGGGTGACTGGCAAGAAGAAATTGGGTGTCGCCTCCAAGAGCCCGTCAAAAGTGCGACTTGGAGGATGGCTTCCTAGAAGGCTGTTGCTGCTGACGCTGCTGGCCTTGCCTTTGCTGTTGCTGCTGTTGCTGCTGCTGTTGAGGCTGTCTGTAAGGCCTCCTAGTGTAAGGTTGGGTCCTATAAGTGGAGGACGGAGCCGAACGAGAACGGGTGAAACCAGGGTCGTATGGCCTTTGGCACCAGGCACGACCAGATGAAGGCTTGCTAGGTGTCAGCCCAAGTCTCTTTCCGTTCAGACGAGCCTTGGCCATGGTGTCCAAGGATTCGTCGGTCTTGGCGGCGAATAGGCCTTCATCATCAAACGGAAGATCTTCGATCTTGGACTTAGCTTCCTCAGACAGGGAAGTAGACCTCAACCAAGCGAAACGGCGGAGTGCCACCGCACCGGCCATAACCTTCGCAGAACAGTCAACAACATGTCTAGCTGAGTGCACCTCCTGGTCAATGAGGGAGAGTGCCTCAGCATAAAATTCTTGAGCCGCCTCTTGTTGTGCCTGAGGCAGGTAAGGTATGAAAGCAGCCATACGATCCCACAGAAACCTCTGATAGCCGGCCATACAACCTTGCATATTGGCGACCTTCGCTGCCAAAACTGCAGATGAGTAGAAACGGCGACCAAAGATGTCCATCCTCCTGCCATCTTTGTCCACAGGGGCAGAATGGGACTTGCCGGTAGACTTACAAGTAGATTCCACTACCAGAGAGTTGGGCGCTGGGTGGGTGAACAGGAACGGTGCTGTATCCGACTGCACCCGATACAAAGAGTCAAGCTTCTTAGAAGCAGGTGGTGTCGAGGCTGGCTTGTTCCAGGAAGCCACCATGATGTCAGAAAAAGAAGGTAAGAATGGAATGACCGCCGGTTGTTGGGGACGCACCACAAGGCCATCGATGGGGTCCCTGGGAGGCTGGGCCGTCTGTGCGGTTTGGAGGCCTACCGCCCTTGCCATCCTGTCGACGATTCCAGTGAAGAGATGGAGGTCTTCGACAGGTGAACCAGGTGTCTGGTCCTCAACCTCCTCGTTGGGAGAGGAAATGGCAGGCTGTGGGGAGTTGGGACGGTTGTCCGTTTCTCCCGTAGACTCCTCCGTAGACTGGGAGGCTGGCAATTGCGGATCCACATAAGGCTGTGTTGGCGCCGTAAGGAAGGTCGACGTCGAGGCGTCCGCGTAGCTAATCGGAGCGGAGGCTATCGATGTCGAAGTGGTAATCGTAGCTGAGGCCGCAGCGGTCATAGTGGCACCCGATTCCGGGGGTTTCGACACCGTAGCTGTCGAGGCCGGTGGGGGCGATATGGCCCTGTATTCGGCTCGGGCCCGAGAAGGAGAAGGAGAACGAGATCGAGATCGTGAAAAGTCTCCGATGTGGAGGTCACGGACATGGTACCGATCCCGATATGAAGGAGAGTAAGAGTGGTAAGATGGATGACGCTCTCTCCAATAAGCTTCAGCCCGATGTCGAGCCAGAAAGGAGGCCGACGAGTGGGGCGAGTCGAAGTAGTGCTCCTCGAACGGTTCCGGAGACTTCCGGGGTGGAGGAGATGGGAACCGCAGCCTGTAAATGCGCTCCGAAGAGGCTAGGATTTCCTTCGGTGGTACAGAAGTCGGAGCCGAAATGGGCGAGACTGTCGAGACCGAGGTCGAGACCGTCCCCGTAGGGGCGAGGACCTGGGTAGATGCAGGCTGAAATGCGGGTTCCAAGGTCTCCAGCGCCGAGTCTAGTACAGTGACCGGGGCTGGGACAGAGAGGTCAATGGCCGAAGGCTGTCTTAGAAAGGACATGGCCAGGTTTGCCTGGGCAGCTGCTGAGGCAACCGAAGTAGGGACCTCTTTGTGCTTATGTTTTTTCGATTTCGGCTTCTCCAGCTCGCTGGATGAAGGCCGCTTCTTATGCTCTCTGTGTTGCCCTTCGGGGCGAGACTTGGTAGTCAGTGTTGAGGCCGACGCCGAGGAGGCCTCCGTCAGTGTCGAAGTCGCTGTCGACGTCGAGGTCGGTCTTTTAATTTTCGGAATTCTCGGGAACTTAGAGATGGGAAGGCGTCCCAAGGGGTCCGTAGACGATTCCGAAGTGTGGGAAACCGAGAGGGCCTTCTCCCACAGATGGGCCTTGAGCCTATCCGCTCTTTGGCGAAGTGTGGCGGGGTTAAAAGCCTTGCAATGCTTGCATTTCTGTGGGAACTGCCTAAGCAGAAAATGCACTTCGAGTGTCCATCCACAACTGGGATTTTACCGCCACAGTCGGAACATTTCTTGAACGGGGCGGCCATAAGAGGCCGGTCCGATCGCGAGGGGCCCGTCCGGGCCAAAACCCTCGAGTTCCGAACAAAAAGGGGCAGCTCAAGGAAAAAAACGGGAGTAAAAACGAAAAAATTAAGGAAAAACGAATAAAATAAAATAAAACAAAATAGACAAAGTCTAGCTACTCAGCTTTCGTCGCGATGAAGAGCACTCCGAAGGAGATGTTACTCTTGCAGCGGACGAAAGAGAACTGAAGGAGGAGCTAGATTGGCGGGATTGGGCATGCTCAGGGAATGGGAGGGGCGGGGCTCCCGCCAATCTGCTCAGCTTTTCAGCATTCCGAATGGAGCTTCTGCGCAGGCGCAAACCCCTATTGTGTGAGGCACAGAGACCACGAAGAAGAAGTGCCTTTTCCCTTTAAAGAAGTGCAAAGAAGGGGAAGTTGAACAATTACATAGCATTGCAGTGAACAGCAGAATCCTTCTATGTGTTTCTTGAAAGTACAAGAGCCCTCACAACTTCAAACTTTACAGGCCAGTAGGCACATTTATAAAGTTATGAATGCGATGACACCCATCCCCAAAAAGGTGCTGTGAAGGGGATGGCAGGGGACAAAACACCAATTTCACAACTTCACTACACACTTTTGCCCATTGACGGAAATGCAACTATGAACCCCATTCATTCATCATACAGGTGAGTGCATACCCTCTATCTTCCATCCCACCCAAACCAGCCACCTAGTTATCCTGCACACATCCACAACCCTACCTGGTCCACTGTTGGTCACTCTGCAGCATTTCCTCAAGTATACAAGGGATGGAGGCAGGAAATGAGCCCTTTTCTTCCTTCCCCTGTCTATTTTCTTTCTCCGCCCCCCCCCCCTTTTTTTAAAGAAGCTTCAGCAAGCAGCCCAAACTGGGCGCTGCAGAGAGAACTGCCTGGTTTGCACCCACCTGCCATCTTAATTCTCAGTGTCCTTCAAATGACAAGGAGGAGTGTAACACCTATTACTCAACTGAACATAGAAGTGTAGTAATGGGGAATCATCTGTTTACTGCACTGCACTTACAAAATGCACAGGGTTCCTGCATGTTGGCACTTGTACCTCTCTCTGAAGTGTTCTCCCAGGGCATATATTTTGGGGCTGTGCCCACTGATATGGTCTCATTAGCCCTCTGCCTGCCAGCTAGTATCAATCAGTGTTTAGTGCTAATTTTAGTCTGTACTCATTTTTGAAGTTCTGTACCAACTTTGCTACATACTTATTGGCTTTACTCAACTTCCTCTGGCATCTATTTCCTGTCCCTAATGTTTTCCTGAGTTTCTCTGTCTCAGCACATTTCTGACTGCCCCTTTTCATCAGCTTTCCTTTTCTTTGACCTCCATGCCAAGTGGGCTTTCCTACCATGTCCACACAGCCCCATCTATCTCTACCACTAGCAACAGTTTCTACATCCTGCCAAACTGACCTTTCAGTTCCTTCAGAGAGAATGCCTATAAACATTTTCACTTTTCCAGTACTTAAGAAACCTTGTGAGCATTCTATAATATCATTCAGTTATTCACAGTATCTTACCCTGTTCTTTTCCATTACAGATGGCAGCTATTCCATTTTCTACAGTACCTTCTCCATCAGAACTTGGTCTTTCAGAAGACAATTTCTGCATGGACAAAATAATGAGGTCGTTATTAACAGGATCAAGCTGTTAAAGATTTGTCATGAACCAAACAATGTGCCAAACAGTCATCTATCGATGAAATAGTGAGAGAGCCAAGAATTCATTTTGAGGAATTCAACTTAACATACAAGTATTAACAACATGATATGTGTCAAAACTGTTGACTATTTCCTGATTCCCCTACTGTGGGATTTTCTACACAGCATTTTTACTTTAAACAAAAACATCCAGCACTAAAATGCACTATTGCTCTGCCTATATAACTACATGGGAAATGGTAGCTGAAGCAGCAGGGGAAAGGAGGAGGGAGAGGAGGATGCTGACTCTTTGCTGCTTATTTCATGAATTCCTGGCTCAGGGTTCTTGCAGCCAAGGCACTATGGGAGGAAAGATTATAAAGCTGACCCCAAAGACTTCCAAAGCAGCATTCATAGAAAGAGGCATCTTAGAGCTAGCAACCTGCTACTGTCACAATACCCCACTGCCACTCTCCTTCTTGTGTGAATGCAGAAATGATCAAATTGTTTATGGAAACAGTCTGATTCACTGGGTGGGGAAAGTTTTGCCTGCAGGCCACATATGGCCCCAAGGACATTTCCTGGGTGTCCAAGGGTCATGTAAGTTGAAAATTGCTGTTGTTTTACCAGCAATGTCCTCCCCACCCCCTGTTTTCTTCCTTGGCCTAAAACAACCTAGCCACCCCCTCTCAAACATGGCAAAATTGCCTCCCATCCAATCATTGTCATTTTAAGAAAAAAATTAAAATATTTCAAGGATCGGGCACTGAAGCAATATGTTCCTCTGAGGCTCTGTTGAGAAGGGATGCAATGTGAGAACCCTGATGGCCTTTAGCAATTTCCTACTCCTGTGGTAGTAGTTTGTCACACTCATATCCTGACCAATCTCATCAAAAAGCAGCTAATCCTTTTAATATTGTAGTAGCAGCTTTAAAACCACACCTACTGTTTTCCCCATAATTGTTTCTTAATTAACTTAATTGTCTTTCAGGGCCGTACTGTTAAATACGGTACTAGTTAAAACATCTTATGAAGCATACTTAAGTCTACGAAAGCTTATGCTATGAACTTCTCTCTGTTAGTCTCAAAGTTGCTACAAGATCTTTTTGCGTAGCTAAAAGCTGCTAGTGATGCTTTTTGTGAAGATCCTGTCAACTGCTGAACACTTATGGTGTTTCTACTCTACTTCTAGGATCCTCAAGTCTTTCTCTGTCTCTATGGGTCTGATACTTCTCTTTTGATTTCTCATCATCATCTCAAACTCAACATGTCTAAGATTCAATTACATCAGCTTTTCATCTTTTATTATAATCAGCAAGAAGTGCTTCTCTTTATCTTTAAATCTCTCTACAGCTTGTCTCGTCTGTCTTTATTTGCCATTATAATGCCAACTCATTGTCTAACTCTTGTTTGTTTCTTGTGCCTATCCTCCAAGTTCCTAAGACAGTTCCCTAAAGCTACTAGGTGGTTCCCCCTCCAATTCATTTCCTTTCAATTCCTCCTCAAAACTACCTTTTTTTTTTTTGCAAGAATTCTGGATTAAACCTTGTACTCCTCACCCCAACTGAAAATGCTTTAGATCTTGTACCTATAGGCCCCTCCATGTGTTAGTTGCTGGTCTCCCAGTCTTTGAAGCAGCCACACCACTACTCCACATGCTACTGACATTGGCACTAATAAGTCTATGTACAAACAGATGCTCATACACAGACGTCTAAATGATTAGACCTTCCAATTGTGTCTCAACCACAGAGAAGTCTATGCACAAACAACTGCTTCTGTATAAATTTCCTCCCTGCAGACATCTTGCATGAAAGCTAAAGAGATTGTAATGTGCAAAAGGAATCATTTATTCATATTCACCTCTTGTTATTCTTTCTCCCTTACTAGCACCTGAAACTTCCCTGGCTCATGTACCATCTCCTTTACTTATGAAACTATAAAATGATGAGTACATCAATATTCTATACTTGTGGCTATAAAAGTAACAATAAATAACCCATCCAAATGTAAATCTGAAATGATATACAGCCTTTTCCCAGAACATGGTTTAATCTCTTTTATTCTTTCCTTCCCCACTCTATAGAAATTTATATATCCTCTTCTGTATTAGTTATTTATGCATCGCTTTAGCCCTTGATCTCTCTCTGCTCCAAAGTTTAAGCATGTTTTTTATTGTACTGATGTTCTTGAAAATGTTTGATAAATGGACTTGGAATCCTGCCTGTCCTTATAACAGAGCTCGATTCAGCAAACACTGGGCCAGAAATAACATTCACAGAACAAGCCAGAAAAGATGGTTTTTATTCCTGTCCTAGTTGGTTGCAGTCTTTTTGAGGAAATACTTTTTCTCTCTCTCACAGGACAAACAGGGGGGAAAAAAGGGGGGGGGATAAAGTTAATTTTTTAAAAAAATAGTTAACCTGAATAAGGGGAACATAGCTCTCGAAATGTACAGTATAAGACTAACTGCTTCAGATAGACTCCCCCCCAAAAAACCCCAAAGAGAATTACTAAGTTATTTTTATTTAAAAAAGAATAACTGAAGTTAGAAAAATATAATAACTGAAGTCAATTTAAACACTTTAGTAAAATTAATATCTCTGAAACATCTGAAACCAAAGTAGTCAGAAATAAAAAACCAGAATAAAAGGCAACAAAACCAACCCTGCAAACCCATCCTGAGCATGTGGGGGATTGTTGTAAATTTTATGCAGAGAAATACATTATGAATTTAGGTATGTGGGAAATATGAGGGGAATCGCAGCTAAAAATGGCTTTATTTATTTATTTTATAGTACAAACAATACAATTGAATATATACACCTAAACAATATATACAAAAAAAAAACAACCCTTAAACATATGCATACAGTACAATCAAATATATATATCTGAACCTATCTGGAATGATTACTAATTCATAAGTCATAGCATTTTTTAAAGGAGATAGCAATCTTTTAAAGATTTTTTTTAAAACTGGCATTTTTTAAAGGAGATTTATTATTTGTGTTTCATCAACTACATTCATACTTCACTTTAAACCACAAATCCTGTAAATGAGCTGCATACTGGCTGTCACTTTGCTCCATCCTTCAAACAGAAATGACCACCTAACCATAAGATCCTAACCCAGAATCATGTTTATTACACCCCAACAAGCTAAGGCAAGAGGACAACAACAAACAATTGCTGAAAACTAGCTTCCAATTCTGGCTTGATGGGTACCATTGGGGGTTTTGGTGTCATAATAAAGGACTCTTGCTTGATTTGTTTACTTGTTGACATGAAGGGAAGAGTGAGGCAGGAGTAAATAGGCTGCATGAACAAGCACACTGTTTGTTCACACTGTGGTTGAGTAAGTCAGAATTCTTGACTGCTAGTGACTTTTTAAAAAGGCCATTGTGAAATTATACCACATACTGCATTTCCCCTGTGGTCTCTTATAGGACAATTACCTTTTCTAGTTCAGTCTTGTGTACAGGAGAATTAGATGATGGTCCATCTGATTCTGTAGCTCCACTACAGTTGCTGCAAACTTCTTTTATGACCTTCAAAGAAATACAAAGACAACATGTTCTCATTTAGATATTGTTTGAAGCTAAAACAAGTGTCAGGATTACAAGTGGCAATTGTCAGGAAATTAGGATTAACGTGGCTACTGTTTTGATAACCAGGGGGCATAAGAACAATACTGACATGCCATCTCTTCCTATTGCCAGTCTGCATCTTCATGTGCACACTGGAGAAGCCACAATAGAGAGAGGTGTTTTGATTTTAAACATAGTTTAGTCTTGAAATGTCACATTCTGTGCACAGAAATGTTTGTCTTCTTCTCAGTGCTATCTATGGTGCAACGTTGTATCTTCATCCATGTAATCTTAAGGAGAACTAGTGAAAAATCAAACTCTGAATAATCAAATTCTGAATAAAAGGAAATTATTACTATATCATGCTGGTATTTTAACTTGTCTTTTTCACTGATCATACTGCCTAATTGAATTATTTCTTCTAACTAACATTCTGCATTGTTACCAATTAGCAATTATTTGTGATGATAAGTCATTTAATTCCAGGGGCTAGAGCTGACAAAACAAACAAAGTTCCATAGTTGTGCAGAACAGAACTCGGCAAACTAGATGACCCCAAGAGAAGAAGGTGGGAAGACAATTTTCACTGATTTTTCTCACCTCTACACAGAAACACCGCCACATCTGCCATGGAAACTAGAGAGATCCTATAGAAAGTGTATGAGAAGCTGCAGGGTGAAGGAGGAATTGGCTATGAACTGTTTTTCTCTGGATACACACCACAGTGATCCTTATGTCACCCACCAGAATCTATGTGGTTGGCCCTTCCCCTATGACGACATTCATTTTGTTTTTCAGAAAAGCCACAGGACAAAACTGTTAAGAAGAGGCTCCTATGCCAGTGGCTTCACAGAGAACTCTGGGCTTGCAGCATGGGAGGAAATGCCTTCCACAAAGGCTCAGGTAAATGTTTCTTAATTATTACTCAAATTAGAACACCAATTAAGCTGACACCAATTAGGCTGAGTTAGATATACACTGTGATTTTAAATTAAATATAAGCTCTAGAGATGAGTAACTAAGGTGAGTAAGTTGCAAAAGGCACTCTGAACAGTTATTGTTAACACGTGTTACGTTCAGAGCAAAAGACAAAACAAAACCCTTCATACTTTGTCTGGGGGAGGAAGCAATGACAGACATTTAGGCAGTTAGTGAAATACCAAATACTTTTGTTTTAATCCTGAATCCCAGAACAACTAATATTTTAATATTTATAGCTACAGGATAACAGAATCTCTTCATTTTTATTTGTTTTTTTAACACCTTTTCTTCAAGTCTTCAAGATACTTTCCAAAATGGTAATACTTATTTCTTTGTGCCAGGCTGAAAAAGCATCTCCAGGTAGCATCATCAGTTCAATGTGAAAACTAACTGGGACAAACTGTTAGAAATTCACTTAGGCCAACAAAAGGGGCAGGTAATAGAGCTTGTTCATTTACCACATTGGACCTAAAGTAATTTAAAGGGCTGACAGTTAAGGAGTGAAACATCTTCGGCTCATCAGTGTGTTGTCCATGGACAGACTGATCAGTCTACTGCACATTTATTTGCAGGACTGGATAAAATGAGTCCAGGATATTTTAATAAAAAAGGTTCCACTCTTTGACATGTATCACACAAGAGGTATTTTCTCAACATCAGATAGATTGGATTTTGTCTTCTCAGTAGATCTTGCTGACATCTAGAATGAAATGACCAGAACCACTTATTGCAATCCTAATTTGTATGCTATACACTTTTACATGGCAGGAAGCTCATCTCTATCTTGAGCCAGCATACTGCAGATATATATCCAGATAGTGCGTCCGTGGAATTTTTTTAAAAAAAATAGTAAATTTTTAAAAATCTGGTACTGAAAACAGTGAGCCATTTCTCTTTCTATGACAAGGACAAAAAATGCTTGGTTCAATCTAAAAGGGGTGGGGGAGGAGAGGAGTCTTGCAGAATTATTTTAGCAGGAACTTTTCTGGATCACAATCAACATCCCCAGTTGTACTGATGAATACTAACATGGCTCTCCCTTTAAAAATTGGTTTAGTATGTCTGCATTTTACCCCAGGCTAAGGTTGTTCTAGATTTTCTACTGAAGAATTAGTAGTCCTTAAAGAAGTTATAAAATCCACAGTGCTGACTTCCAGGTATGGAAATGGCTGACTGAGACCGCACTTAGAATCATAGAATCATAGAATCATAGAGTTGGAAGAGACCACAAGGGCCATCCAGTCCAACCCCCTGCCATGCAGGAACTCCAAGTCAAAGCATCCCTGACAGATGGCCATCCAGCCTCTGCTTAAAGACCCCTAAGGAAGGAGACTCCACTACACTCCGAGGGAGTGTGTTCCACTGTCGAACAGCCCTTACTGTCAGGAAGTTCCTCCTAATGTTGAGGTGGAATCTCTTTTCCTGCAGTTTGCATCCATTGTTCCGCGTTCTAGTCTCTTCAGCAGCAGAAAACAAGTTTGCTCCCTCCTCAATATGACAGTATTGTCGAAACGTGTCACCAGTATAGAGACACGTTTCAGTGATTTATCTGCCCAGACAAAGGGGGAACAAGGAGATCACCCACTAAAGTCTGAAAACCTCACAAGCTCAAGGGGACTGTGGCAGTTAATAGTGAATGAATGGGGGGGGGGGCACAACAAATGTGGGACAAATTCCAGCTCATCTTGCTCCATGGACAGACATGAAGTCTACCACTATACTTTCTTTCTTCAACTCTCTTCGTATAATAATAACAGGATCAATCTTCTGTTCAATGGCTGTCATCCATACCTGCATGAGTGTTTTGTCTTTCACATTAATGGATGAGAACCTAAAGTTTATTTCTAAGATGGCAAACTGAAGTCAAGAAGCTTAATAAATTTGTGAACAGAAGGAAAAACAAAATTCTCAGTGGAAAAAGGATGTCACAATGTGGAATTATAAAGCAAATTTCTAAAGTTGGGATATTTGTGGTTTTAGTAAATATACTGAGTAAGACTGGAATTGTTTTGCCTGGACAAGGCTTCTCATTGAAAAAACCTGAGTAATGAGAGCTTAATTACTGAGCTTTGTCATTGCTACACTGTATCAGAGAAGTCACTGTTAAGAGACAAAAGTTAACTGCTTTCATGCCATGATTTTGTTTAGCAGAAGAAGGCAGCCCCAGCAATCTAACCTAGGAACATGGCAAGAGATGTGGCAGGAACATTAATTGGTGATTAAGTGATTTTTAAGAACTATAGAATGACATATAGATTGAAATTTAGAAGATGAGGGAATGGAATTTACAAAGGAGGAAATCAAAGAAACAGGGAGTCCAGGAATGAATGAGGAGTCAGCATTTAGCTGGAAGGTTGTGATTGGATCAAAGAGTTGCTGAAAACTGGGAGCTAATTCTAGAGAAGAATGCTGATGTGCTTTTTCCTATTCTCTCTTAATATTTTAGATATTGTTCTTCAATTTTTATATATCTGGAAACTTAATAAAATTTGAGGAAAAATTCAGTTTCCCTGAGACTGTGTCAGTCACTCCTCACTAAAATACTTTCTTCAGATGTGTTAACATTTCCTGCTAACCTTAGCCACCACGATAAATCCCATACTATCTGAGGATGATGGTAGTTACAGTCAAAGACACCCGGAAAACAGATTTACAGAGGAAATCTGGAGAAGACTGATCTAAGTCAGAAGTGAACAGAAGGTTTAGGTCCAGATGCTTTGGATTACAATTTCTCATAATCTCTCGCCATTCATCATGATGGCAGGGATTGATGGGAGCTGAAATTTAAAACACCTGCCTACTACCTATCCCTGGACAAGACAGATTCCGGTAATTCTTATTTTCCAAGCTGCCAGATAGTCAGCTGTTCCATTCTATCTCTCTCATTGCTCCTCCCCTATTCTTTACACCAACATCTTGCAGAAACTCAGCTGAATAGTATGGGAGGAACAAATGACTGGGAAGTAAACCCATTTACTTGGAACAGAGTAAGACATATCCAGTTATCATCACAACAGAAGGAAATGCCTCCTGCCTCTGGAACTAGTCAAGTCTTCTGACATGCTTTGGTATTGCAGTCAAATGGAACATACATTTCCTTTTCTACCACACAGGAGGAGAGTTTGATGGATTTTACAGTAGCACCAGTGCACTAAACATCTTGCTTTCTTCTGTTTCTTCCTACTCATTCTCCTTTATCATTGATATCTCCTTGCCTTAGGTTTTTTTCCATAGTTGTAGGAAACGCAGTTATGCTGAGGAAAACACAAGGGGTACTTAAAATGGAAAAATATTTTAATATATTTGTAAGAATAGGGTGTTGTTGTTTTTTTTAAAAAAGTCAAATAGCTGGTTTACTGAAAGCCTACAGTACTTGTGCAGAAACATCTGTATTTCTGCTCCTGCCTCTTTGATGACCCCAGCAGAATTGCTCATATTTTCAGCATCTGCTCATACCACAGAAGAGGCAATTAGTTTTGGCTGTACGGGATAATGGAAGTCAGAGAGAGGACACAAGGAATAATTTGGCAGTGATCACAGAGCTCTTTCAAATGACTGATTGCATCACTACCACAGGAGGGGATCCAGACTCTTCACTATTATCAAGACTGCTGTTTTTCAGCCAAGGCTGATTGCTACAGTTCACAGAATTAAGTGCTGTAAGGGTGGGGCAGAGACATGCCTGCCTTTAAGGCCAATGTAAGAACAATCTTAATTTTATATCTGAATTAATTTTTATCCTGCTCTTCAGCCCCAAAGGGCTTCCAGAACAGCTCACAAACTAACTCATTAAGAACAGCAATGCAACCAATATACTGAATATGACAAAACTGCACCCTATTTTCCTATTTTCTTCTATATTAAAAACTCCAGAGACCTAGTTTTGACTTGCAGAGAACCAGGCCTGGGACCTCTTGCTCTGCTTCACTGTGATCCTTAAGATCAACTCTAAAAAGTCATAAACACTATCAGCATGCTGACTCTGTGGAAGAAAGGAAGAGGCACTCTGCTGCTCATCCACTACTTTTTAATTTTATTTATTTATTTTAATAAAATGGAGGAGAGTTTTATTTTGGCTGATTTCTAATGGATACATTTTGACATATGTCTTTTGACATGTGACTATTCACAAGAGAGCCAACTTGGGCTTAGTAAAATTCTTCCCTTTCCCTAATAACTCTGCCCGGTACCACAATGGGTAGGGAGTTTTATTTCATGATTGGTTAATAAATTTTGGGGAAGAACAACCCTGAAAATTCCCTTTCATCTTCCTCCTTGATAATTTCATGCCTAAGGTATAGCGTCTGAAGATGGAACAGGGTGGAGGGATAATAGAGTTGATGGAAGAAATCTGTATGTATATTTCTGCTATGAACCAAGCAAGGTTGCTTACAGTACAGTTAAAACAAGATACATCTAGACATTGGATGATAAAAAAAAATTCAAAATTAAAAGCTAGCATATTAAAACACCTATAATTTAGAACATTATAAAATCATTTTAAAACAGACTAACACAGCTATGACTTTGAATTCTACAGCTGTAAGCAGCTACGTTTAAATCATGAGAGCCATCAAAAGTCCTTCAGAGAAATGTTTATTGAAAGGTTTATGGAGTACTTGGCTACATAAGTCTGCAGAGTTAAAGTTGTGCTCAGACACTGAAATAAACTAATGTAGCTGTGTATTTCACCTTACCTATGTTCAAGAAGTCTGTCACATACAAAGTACTCCTCCAGAAATAAGAGGAAAGAGAGTACAAATGAAGAACAGGTGTTCTGATGGAAAATAAGGCGTCTAATCCCTCGACTCCCAAAGAGTTATTTGTCCTACTAATGCTTTTTATCAAGGCAAAACGGACAAGTCTGGCTCATCAATCTGTGTACCCAGGAATAAGGATTGAGGGAACAGGCTATGGAGATGAAAGGGTAGACAGTGACATGCCTGGCACAACAGGAGCTAGACTATACTGCCAAAAAAGAAGAGAAAAACGGCTAGTCTTACTGCATACACAAAATAATTTTTGCGTCAGTAATTTATTCCTTGTAATTCAAATAAATTTAAGAAAGTAACTGAACGACAGTTTGGAAAAACTAAATAAGGCTTATACCGATAGATCAAAACTGTTACCCAGAACTGAGCCTAAAATTTGAAATAGAAAAAAGGGTTTATGCAAGTAAAAGAGAATCCTGATGTTAAAATTTCAAGAAATGAATGACTTAGTAAAGTACAAAGATGATGTATCAATATATTTAAGAAATGGCAAAATGCTGTAAAGGATGTTTCCCTCCACATTTTTCGAGAATGTTCAGACAAGACAAGATAATACAAGAAATGACAGACCTGAGATAAAGAATAAAGTGCTGCGCCATTCATATGTGCAGACAATTAATTGGAAACCTGTTGCTAGAAATACAAAATCACTGGAAACAAACAGTACACACAAAGATAGCTTAAGAGAGAACAGGATGTGACAAACTACATTTAGTCAGCACAATGGTTGCAAAAACTCTAGCGTTTCATGAAGCGTTTAACTAAAATGGTCCAATTCTGGAAGTTTTTGGTACTGAAAAACAGCTTTCTTCTTGTAGGTAAGTTGCTCTTTGGACAGATGGAGAGAGACTTGCATACATGTCACACACATCCAGTATAGCTGTCTAAATTGTCTGTGCCAGTGGAATACGCAATTGCTGAATAGCCTTTTTGTCCTTACAATACAGTTCTCCCATTGTGGACACTGGCATGAACCAGTATGTCAATCTGCAAATATTAGGGCATATAAAAGCAAAAAGGAAAGAATTCTTCACAAGCTCGCTCAGTAAATTTCAATGAAACAATGGGAAAGTTTACTTAATCCAACAGCCATTCTGAATACATATCAGCCTTCAATACAGTACCTGAAACAGTATGAAAAAGGGAGCATCAAGCCATCAGAAGCAATTGGCTACTAAAATGTTAAAAGAGTTTTTTGAACTTATTAGTATTAGTGCAAGCTTTTAAAAATTTCACTAGCTTCTTCATCAGGCAAAATGTTAAAAAAACACACAGAAGAAAAGTGATGATAGTTTGAGGGATATACTGGTCAATGATCAAAATAAATTGTTGTTGTTCTGAGGAAATCTGATTATAGTTTATACAATGTAACACCATAAGTTTTCATTATTAAAATAATAAAAAAGGAGAAAGTGACAAGAAAAAAGAAGATGGGAAAGAACACTAGATGAGAAGATAGGGGCAGATGGAAAAGAGAAGTGGGCAATAGCTTCACCTGTTGAATCCTGACAGGAGGAGGAGGACAGCAACAATTTAGATCATAACCATACATTGCTCGTGACTTAAGCGTGTTTTTGGACTGAATTCTCATAGCAATAGTATTAGCATTTAAATTTCTTTACCAATTCATAGTGAACTCAGCACTAAGCGGTTTACAATCTGTAAGCCAATAGCCCCCAACAAGCTGGATATTCATTTTACCAACCTATAAAAGAATAGAAGGCTGAGTCAACCTGGGAGCCCTGGGATCAAACTGACAAATTTGTGGCTGCAGTACCAGCATTTAACCACTCCACCACCAAGGCTCCTGCTTTATTCTTGATGATGAAATAATGCCAACACTTCACCTCTTCAAATGTATATTGAAACATTAGGTTGTTCATATTTTAAAGCATATTTATCCATCTCCACTTGAGAATGACACTAATATCACTACAGTAGGCCCTTGGTATCTGTGGGGGATCTATTTCAGACCCTTCCATTAATATCAAAATCCACGGATGCTCAAATCTGCACTGTTCCCAATGGATGTGCGGTCATGCAGCCCCACCACCATTGGGTGCAATAGGATTCTTCCCTCTATTCTTCCCTCCTTCCTTCTTTCATTCCTTTACCCCGACGTTCCTCCCTCCCAGCTCTCACGGGAGGTGGGCAAGGGGGCAGGCAGCCGCCGTCACTTCCTCTTCCTCCTGCCTTCCTCCTCCTCCTGCTCTTCTTCTCACTTCTTCCTCCTCCTCTCACCTCTTCCTCCTCCCAGTTCTTCTTCCTCCTCCATTTCCTCCCACTTCTTCTTCCTGCTCCTCCTCCCACCTCTTTCTCCTCCTGGTTCTTCCATCTCCTCCTCCTCCAGCCTCTTCTTCCTCCTCTTACCTTTTCTTCCTCCTTCTCTTCTTCCCACTTTTTCCTCCCACCTCTTCTTCCGCCTCCTCCCAGTTCTTCCTCCTCCTCCTCCCGCATCTCCCTCCTCACAGTTCTTCCTCTCTTCCTCCCCCGCCTCCTCTTTCTCCACCTCATGGCAGGCTTGCCATCCACAGATGCTTGAATCCACAGATGTGAAATCCGTGGATGCCGAGGGCAGACTGGATAATATTTTTGTACATACCTTCAGCCATTGATCTGCTTGCTCCTTGCTCTGTACAGCAAGCACTAGAGCATCTTGCCCCTGATGTGTGATTTTTAGCTCATGCTTCTTCTTTTTACTGTCTTTGGGGATATATGTAATACTGCAACCACTCAACAGTAGTTCCATCTGAGGCTGTTGGTCCTTGGAACTTTTATAGCACTAAAACAAAAATAATAATGCTATGAGGAGAAAATATCATCATGAGCAGCAAACAGCGCCAATTTTACAATTTAAAAACACAAAACTCTATTTGCATCAGCCTTCCATTGATAAAAGATCACCAAAGTCAATACTGACACAATTTTCATGAGATACTATAGATAACCCCGTATGAGGCCAGAATGCTTCCTTTCTTACTGTCCTTCCATTGCCAGGCAAAGACCTTTTCATTCCAAAAGGCTTTTGTGAAGTGAAGATTTTAATGAAAGGGCTTTTAAGTGGGTTACATATTGTTTAAATTTTACTGTTTTCAAGCTGATTTTCATCATTTTAAATTAGGTTTTAAATTGTTTCTAATGTCATTAATAGTTTAATATTTTGATGCTGTCCTTTCAAATCTTTCAATTGTATTACATTTAATTTAATTTATATGGTCCCTTAAGTCCCAGGTTTGGAAAAAAAGAGGGGTATAAATAAAGTTGAATACTACTTCTGCTTCTACATCTACTTCTACCTTTACTTCTACAAAACATTATCAGATGAACAATTAGTGAAATGACCAAGATGGCAAAGGATCTCAAAAATAAGCCCTAAAGGAACAGCTGGAGGAACCAGGTTTGATTGAGATTGGAAAAAAAGAAGACTGAGAAATGATATATTAGCCATTTTTAGATATCTGAATAGCAGTCATGTGGAAGATGGAGCAAGTTTGTTTTCTCTTCATTCAGACAACAAGACCTGAATCAGTTGGTTAGAATTACAAGAAAAGACATTCCAACTAAATATTGAGAAGAACACCATGATGGTAAGAATTTGTAATAACTTGTAGGACTGCCTTGGAAGGTGGTAGACTCTCTTTTGTTGGAACGTTTTAAACAGAAGTGGCATGTCTAATATCTTGGGGATGCTTTAGCTGTGGATTTCTTCATTGGCTGGACTAAATGGCTCTTGAGGTTGCCCTCTACTCTACAATTCTATTATTCCATAAACAGGAAAGTGATCAATACAATACAAGTCAATTGACTCATCAAAGCATAGAATAATTTAAAACATACAAATGGAAAGATTACATATAACATAAAACCAATATGAAATAAAAAGTTTCATTAAAATGAAGAAAGGTAAAAGAAAAATTAAGGTGTCAGATTGGATTGCCACACTGAGGATTATCTTAATTATAAAATTACAGCATTAGTCAGACCCCTTTTTAATAATAATTATTATTATTACTGTTGTTGTTGCTCTCTCTAGTTTTAACTGCCAGTGACAAAAAATTGCAAACAGGGTGATACTCTTGCATTTGTCTTGCAACAGTATTTTGATGTAAATTAATTCAGAATGGCCCGGCAATGGTTATAAAAAACAAACAAGAACAAAATGTGTGATACAGTTTCAACTACTTGATGACCTCCAAAAATAAGGTTTGAGAGAAACACGTTGGATATTGCCTTGGAGAACAAGATGTGATACCTTGGGACAGTCAAATTTTTTAGGTAAGAACACTGACAAAAAGACCCTGCATAATGAATTTGTGGAGCACTAGGAGAGCAAGATGAAATAGAATTGGTCCTAAGACTGCAGAAAGCAATGTCCCAGAGCCTCTGTCTTAGTGATTTTAGTGCCATAAACAGGAAAGTAATCAATTCTCAATCAAGGTAAGGTACTATAAGATAAGTCTTTTCCACTGTGGTAAAACATTTAGCTGCAGTGAAGTTATGTGATTACTGGTTTAGACTGCTGGTTACACCTCCACCTGACCTCTATTTGACTGCTGAGCTGGCTGAAACATCTCTCAAAATACAGAACCACATATCCATTGATTACATGTGGCTGACTCAAGCCAGTATGAACAAAGTAAAGCTCTCTTTTACTCAGAGACAGATACCTTATATGGTATGGCACCTTACTGAATGAAGTCAGTCCCAAAGAATGCTTGTGAGAAGGCATACACACATCCGTTTTTTGCAGCTAAGATTGAGCAAATTGTGTTGCATGAATTGTTTTCCCACAGGCCCCACAATGTACTAGGACAGTCTCTAAGCCAAATCTCCTATCCTCCATTTACTCCCACCCCAACCCCTCGCCACTGCCTTTAGGTAGCACAAATAAAACTTTTTTAAAAACTGCCAATTCCTTCATGGCTATCGGTTTCTTCAGGATCAGCATTGAAACAATTAATTTATAACAAGTTTAAATATTATATTCAAAAGATGGTGTTTGTTGTTGAAAGAGTTCTGCATCTGCTAACAACAACAAACGCCAACTTTTGAATATAATATTTTAACTTGTTATACATTAAATATTTCAATGCTGATCCTGAAGAAAAGTAAGTCTTGTGGTGACTACGGTACTTGTCAAGAGCAACCATCAGTAAGAGACTGAAACAACTGTGATATCTCTTCAGGTTCCATCAGTCCAGAAAGCCTGTTGGATAAATACATCAAGGTCTTGGAGAATATCCCAGGCACTTTCATCCATTCATACACAGCATTATAGCAATAGCAGCTTCGTTTATATTCCACTTAATACCACACTAAGCAGTCTCTAAGCAATTAACAACTGTAAGGTAATGGCCCCCAACAAGCTGGGTACTCATTTTTGCAACCTTGGAAGGATGCAAGGCTGAGTCAACCCTGAGTCCCTGGCTGAGATTGAACTCACAACATTGTGGTTTGTGAGTGAGTGGCTGCAGTAATGGCATTTAACCATTGTGCCAGAGCTATATATTCCTTGTTGCCTCTGAACTTCTCATCAGCCTAGTCCTCCTACCAGTTCTACCACTGTAGCTCACCCCGCGCTCTGGTGCAGGGACAATGTTGCAGGGAAAATGCACTGATAAACATTCCATAACCTCTTTTGGGATGCCAACCAATACACAATCAGAATAAAACATACTCAGCCAGGTAGCAGACAGGCAACTGATTTTCATCAACAGTTTCTCAGCACTATGTTCAGCCTGACTGCATTATAACAAGAATTATCACCAAAAAAGCAGCAAAGCTTCATTACCAGTAGTTTGTTTTCTTTGATCACACACAGCAGTTTGGTCCATTGTCCAAATCGCTTCTTTCTTAAAAGGAAGGCACAGATTTTAGCATCCTTAACAAGGTCCATTGATGCTTCCTCAGAAGGCCATTGATGTCTCATTTTTTTCCCTTTTCCATCTTCGTCCTCTTCATCATAAGATTCATAAGAGCTGCTCATAGCATCAGAATCATAATCTTAAGAGAAAGGGAGAGTGGACAGTTGGATTAAAACAGAATCAGTCACTGAGCACAATCCGAACGAGCAATATTTAGAACCAAGCAGTCTCTTTTGAGTGAGTTTATGTCTACTGAAAGAAAATCCTTTATGATTTCAGCATGTTACCTGTGGTATTTAATATTATCAAATTCTAACAGAAATGCCAAATTTGTAGAGTAGACATTAAGATAAATAATATGTTTTACATTCCATCTTCATTAGCCAAACTAATCAATTTAAAATGATTAACCACTAAAGCCAAAGTGACTTTGGCCTAATTCTAGCACAAAAGATAAAGGTTTCTCCTTTGACAAGGTTGTCAAATAATGTCCAACAGTAGGGGACAGTGCTCATCTCCATTACTAAGCCGAGGGAGCCAGCATTGTCAGAGACGACTCTGTGATCATGGGGCCAGCATGACTGCATGGAACGTTGTTACACTCCTACTGAAGCGGTACCTATTTATCTACTTGCATTTTTACTTGCTTTTTAACTGCTAGGCAGGCAGAAACTGGGACCAGTGACAGGAGCTCACCATCATGCGGTGCTTGGGTCTCAAACTGCCAACCTTGTGATCATCAGAGTTGGTGTCTTATCTGCTGCACCACCACATCCCTAACAATGCTAACACTAGGTATTTGAACATTGGTTCAAATGTTCATCTGCTGCTCAGTCCTCGCTCATAGCTATACTTCCTTCTTCATATAATCTAAAAAAAATGCTTCTTTCAAAATGCCCCAAACCAAAATATTTCTGCTGCCTATAAGGATGCAAACATCTTGTGACTGTGATCTGTTGAATGAGACTGATTTTCTGAATCCATTTCAATTAAAGTTCAGGCCCGGTTAAGGCAAAAGGCAACTAGTCCAAACAGCCCTGAAATTTCAGCAAGAACAAATCATGACCACAACAGCTGTAGTTTGGACCAGGCATGGTATAGTGGTTTGAGTGTTCAATTAAGACTCTGTGACTTTGTTAGTTTATGGAACATTTCCTTCCACATAAATCTATCCATGCTTTAAGATCAACTAGGAAGTGCTTCTCTGAGTACCTCTAATCTGAGGATCGAAAGATGGCCACAAAACGAAGGGCTTTTTTAATTATTATTGTGACCCTCTGGCTCTGGAACACTCTCCTTAAGGAAACTCATCTAGCATTCATAGCTATTTATTCAGAACAAGGCTAGGATTATTCTATTCCCTCAGACGCAGTAAGATTTCAGTATTTCAGTAATTTAAGAGCAATCATTTAATATGAGTTCTTGTTTTTCTTAACTGTGTGTTTTTATTGTATTACATTAGTTTTCAGCCTCTCTTTTAATAAAATAAATACACAAACATTAATTAAAAATGAATCCTACACATACCTATTCAAGGAATTACACCAAATTCAGTGGGACCTTCTTAAGTGACCGTCAATTGGACTGCATTCTCCACCACATTGGCTTCAGCCGCATCATATTATATGCTTAGAATTCTTTAGTGTTTATTTATTAAAATATTTCTATCTCTCCCTGTATCATATGACCTCAGGGAGGCACACAATAAAATTAGTTTAACCAAATTAAACAACAAAATATTATTAAAAGGCTAAAAGCATACTGAGCAATTTGACAAGTCAAAGCCAGTTAAAATGGTTTTAAATAATGTAAAACTGTAACACATGCAGAGTTGAATAAAATCAAAAAGGGTCCCTAGACTCTTACAAAAAGACATGTTTTCACTTGGCACTGGACTGACAGTAGTATTGGAACTACCCGGATGTCTAAAGGACAACCAACATTATCAAAATTATTTCCCTCTTCAGTAACAAATGTATTTTGTGAGGGAAAGGAAGTATTTCTGGAAGCAAAAACTAATCCTGCTATGCCTCCTACAACAACAGCCCTCTAGTTCCTCATCAAATAAGGAAGATTAAACTATGTGAATGAACAATACCTTCTGGGCTGCTGTATCATCCTAACTACAATTGGCTAGCTCCACTGTTTGATGCTACTCATCTCAAAACTAGCTGTAGGAGTTCTTTGCTTACTTCATTTGGGACCTGAATTCAGAACATTTTTGCCACACTATCTGCTCTAGCCCTTTGATCTTTTTCTATCTTCTCTGCAACTTGATTCCCAAGATATGTCTTGTCTTGCCATTTACCTAAGGTCCAACAATAGGAGTGGACCATGACTCTATTTCATTCCACCAGAGTTGTTCATTTATAAGCATTTGTCTTGGCAAAGTCACAGATATATTAAAGACTCAAGCTGTTTTACTGTTTTGTAAGAGCAAGAACGGTTTCAACACTTACACAGTTTATAGAAACTTACATTATTATTCCTGGCACCCAAAAGCAAAAGAATTGGTCAAATGTAAAACAATGGCACAGTATCAATGTGAGCTATACAACCTGGCTAACAAGCACAATGGAATCTAGTCTAACTAAAACAGATGTTGAACTAGAGATTTAAATTCATGAAGTATCTGGGTCCTCCACCATTCCAGTTGATTTCATGTGATAAAGCAGAGATGAAGAATATGTTGCCCTTTCCAATCATATGTATAACCTACCATCCCTCACCATTTACTAAATTCAACAGGGCTGATGGGAGTTGCAGTCCAACAACCTTGGGGGGGCATGTTTTCCACCCCTACGCTAAAAACAGTGAAACTTGGTAAAAAGAGAAAGTCTTTGTAGCCTTTTGGGTGTAAATTTCACTTACTGGAAGTAATGTACTCAGGAGCCTTCCCTGGACTGAGTGGTACAGCCTCTTCATAGTAACCTTCAGGAAGAGACGAGGAAGGCAGTGGAGGAGGGCCATTATCCGGTGGCTAAATGAGGGAGAAATTATTATTAGACTCACTAACCAAACCAAGTCTCAAGAACCAATTTCATTTCAGACTTTTTTCAGAATCACAATGGAAACATAATTTTCTTCCAAAACAGTTGCAGGAGGAACTGAGTTGACCTTAAAAAGAGATCTGGTTTTGGAGATAGGACCAGTCTAAACACAAAATTCATTTATGTTTCATATACGAAAGTCATTTTATACAAGTTTTAAAATAATTTTGTGCGTGAATCACCAGAAAGCAAAGGTGTCATTTATCTCAGCAATCCATAAAAAATGTTTTGGTTTTTGGAGTACTTCAGATTTCAGAATGCCAGATAACAGACACTCAACCTGTATAATATTGAACCACTTATAATTAAGAAGCAGCAGGATTTTCAGAAATGATATATATGAAACTTTACCAGAAAATCTTCTACGCTAACACTTTACTAGAATACTTTTTACAGTACAAAGGTTCAACCTAATATTGTTGTTGTTTTTTAAAAAAAACTTTGTCAAGAAGCTACAAAACAAGAGAAATAATAAGCACTCTGGTCAAAAAAACTGTAATGTAGCAAAAGTCATTACAAAAAGGAATGCTTATCTCAGATGTTAATCATATGGCTACTTTAAACATTAAGATAACAATGGATAAATAACATCAAATTAAAAATTGCCTGCGTTGAGATTTAGGCTATGCAACAAAATGTTGCAGCATGGAATGCTCCTGTTGCGGTTTTCAGTTAAGCAAGGTTGGCTTGCTTAAACCTTAGTTTAAACCAAATGACAACAACAACATCAAAACTCCACCATTCCTGTTTTTTTTAAATTGATTACTCTGTTGTTGTTTTTTAAGTATGGCTGCTATTTTCCACTCCTCTTACTGAACGATTGTTTGAATTTAAAAAATTTAAGTTTAACAGTACATTGGCAATTGTTCATTGTTAGACCAGTATGCAGGGAGCCCTGGGGGTGCAGTGGTTAAATGCTGGTACTGCAGTCTCTCACAGCCACAAGGTTGTGAGTTCGATCCCAGGGACTCCAAGGTACACTCAGCCTTGCTTCCTTCTGTAGGTTGCTAAAATGAGCACCCAGCTTGTTGGGGGCAATTAGCTTACACATTGTAAAACTGCTTAGGGAGTGCTTAAGTGCATTGATAAGTGGTATAGAAATGTACTTGCTATTGCTATTACAGTATCAGTTGCTTCTTTTTAAACTCTTTATTTAAGAGTGCAAGAAACACCATTCAGAAACAAACCTTTCAATTACCATAAATTCAACCAAACAACTTGCTTTAAACAGAACAATTTTTTGGAATTTTTAACAACTTTTTATTTATGCTAGCAGCCATAACATCTGACTGCATTTTGCTACTTAATTTTTTTTCTTTTAGTCCTACATTGGTTTACTCCTACACATTAATGCCAATAAACAAACAATCAAACAAATAAATATTAACCCCTGCAAAAAAAAAAAGCCATGGGTTTATTTTTTAACTGATTTTACACCCAACTCTGCAGCTGTGCAGACATTTTTTCTTTCCTGATACTGTATTATTCTCCATCAATTCTGCCAGTATTCCTTGACCAAAGAATCATGGAATCATAAAGCTGGAAGAGACCACAAGGGCCATTCAGTCCAACTCCCTGCCAAGTAGGAACTCACAACCAAAGCATCCCTGACAGATGGCCATCCAAGCCTCTGTTTAAAGACTTCAAAAGGGGACTCCACCACACTCCAAGGGAGTGTGTTCCACTGTCAAACAGCCCTTACTGTCAGGAAGTTCCTCCTAATGTTAAAGTGGAATCTCTTTTCCTGTAGCTAGCACGAAAAGAGATTACACCTTAACATTAGCTCAGTACTCAGGGGTTTGCAGAAAATGCCTCACCTTTTCCTCCCTATTCTTTGGAAAGGAGTTAGTCCTGCAAATCTTGCCACTCCTCTACATCTGCTAATTGTTCCCTCTTGTATATTGAGAGAATATGTTTTGGCTACATAAGGATACCCAGTAGGAAAATGGGTTTGCCATTAGTCCATGAGACTGTGTGGACATTCTAGTGGGAGCACATAAATAATATAAACAGTTGATGACAAAAACATATGCATAATAAAACAAAGTGGGAAACCATTTTACATCCCATTTTTAAGGTGGAGGTGGGCATACAGTGGGACCTTGTTATCCTCTGGGGTTTGGTTCCAGGACCCTCCATACAAAATCCATGTATGCTCAAATCCCATTAAATATAATGGCACAACAAAATGGTGTCCCATATATAAAATGGAAAATCAAGGTTTGTTAATTGGAATTTATACTTTTTGGGAATATTTTCAAGCTGTGTATGCTCAAATATTTTCAAGCTGTGTATGCATGGCAGGGGATTGGACTGGATGGCCTTTGTGGTCTCTTCCAACTCTGTGATTCTATGATTCTATGATAAATCCGTGGATAAAAATATCTGTGGATAAGGAGGGCCAACTGTATAGTCTGCCAATAAAACCATAGAACACAATTAGCACCGTGTAATTACTAGTGGTATCATACCATGACAAAAATGAAATGTGAAATAATTTCTGAGAAATTGGAGTGTCCAAACATTGAAATAGGTTATCAGAAATATGAAATAGAAACAGCTCAACAAGAATCCAATAGGAGTTGCAATTCCAGCTCCTGTGACAGGTTTACCACATTACATGTCTTAATTATTCATGTGTGCATTACCAACCAATTCTTTTGTTATTGTTGTTCTTGCCAAATGACTACTATTTAGACAATTTTACCTATTTTTAATTTTTGGATTTCTATTCCCTCTGGCCTTTCTAATAATAATCTCTACCCACAAGAGTTAATCTAGATGCTAGCTTCTGTTACTTGGACTAGACAAATGTTTTTCAGCATCATACATGTGGTAATCTGTCCTTTTAACCTTCCTATTACTGTCAATAATCCTTAATGTTTATATCTTTTGCATTTCAATTCCTCCACACATTCTGCTCTCACCCATGCATTTGTATAAATGTTTGCCAAATGAGCCACCACTCCATTCATTTAATGAAGTGAGCTATAACCTATGAAAGCTTTATACCAAATAAAATGTGTCAGTCATTATAATGCCAATGCACTCTGCTGTTCTTTTTGCTGCAAAAGATTGCTATATACACTACCTCCACTACCAAAAATTAACTACTACAAATACAGGTTATTAAATGCTTTGAATGCTGAATAGTATTGGTTTTCTATCAAATACTTTTAAATAAAATGGCAGCACAACATCATTGTCACATAGTATCTGATACTCAATAATATTGCAATCCAACCATTAAATGTTATTGAATATACTGTTAACAGCAATTTTCCCATTATGTTCCAGGTTTTTTGGAAACCTGTCAGGAATTTCTCAATGAAAAGAGCAGCTGAGAGACAGCTTGTTCACTATCATTACAGATCACAGTCTGCAATGTACAGCCACAGGAATGTCTGGTGTGAAATGAACATGAGGTCAAGAATATGTCCTAGAATCTTCTGCAGCATTCAGGGGTTCTATGAACTGCAAAATATCAGCTATCAAATAAGAAACACTTAAGTCAACTATAATTAGGAACACCAAATTCAGTGGTAAAATATTAATAATGAGACACAACCTGTATAATACCCATCATGAAAATTCATGTCAGTGATAATTAGATGTGAACAAAGATTTGCTGGAGTAACCCATGGCGGCTAAGTAAACATTGTTGTCTATATTTTTGGACTGATAATGGCTGGAGAAAGAAAATAACAAGCTAGTTCTCTCCTGCAGATAAGGCTTGGGTTAAATCTCAACAAAAAGTTAATCATATTTTCTGTTGCAGAGATGAGTTGAAGAGATCTCAGAATGGATCTCATGCGAGAAAAAGGAGCATGATGATCACTGTTCAGTTGTCAGTATTTTAAGTTTTATCAAATTGTTGTTGCATAATATTTTCGCCTCATTGTGTATAAGTGTAAATAACATTTTAAACATGGGGTTTCATTTACTTATCGTGTATTTTTCAGCTGTAGCCACACATTATTTTGAAGATACAGGTTACAGATTCAGACTAACAGATAAATAAGTTTCTAATTTATCTGCTAAAAAAAGGAAGAAGAGAACTCTTCCCTATTGGTGAACAATTTGTAAACACTCACCAGCCATTGCTGAGGAATCGCTGGCAGAGGCATCTGAGGAGGAGCAGGTAAACTATTGGCAACCTCTTGTCTGTGCACATTTTCTTTCACGTCAAAGTCTAATGGAGAGGGGAGAAGACTACTGAAAAATAGAAACCACTCATTGAAAAGGATGGATTTTGTGGCATCATCCCTCACCCACAATGGGAAACTAAAAGAAAAAAAATAGTAATACCTGAAGTAAAGATGTAAAGCCCCACAAGACAAAAAACCAAGAAAAGAAGAAAAGTTTCCTCAATGAAAGGACTCCTTAAATTTTACTGATTTACTGAACACTGATGTAGCATTATATTCAGGCTAGTCAAAAGAGAACTGAATACAAAGACACCTTTCCCTTTAAGGCCTGAGGAAAAGGCTTCAGAATTTCTTACCTGGCAAAAGCTCGAGAATGTTCCAAAGCTTTTTTGCTCATGTGCAGAGGCCATATGTGTGAATTTGGAGACACCACATATACACTTTTTTCACGTTTCATTTTCCTTGCACATTATATAAATACAGATTTGTTTCACTCTATACCATATGAAAATAAAGCCAATCTCACACTGACCTTTTGATGATTGTATCCTCAGAAGAATGTTACTTAAGACTGCCTTTTTCTCCCTGACTGTGGATGTCAGGTATTCATGGTCCAGAAGTTGAAGGAACAATTGAAGTTCAACTATTAATTCTTCCATTGCTAAAAACAAAAAATCTGCATTATTAAATTAAACCTACCACATATACTCGACTATAAGTCAACTTCATGTGTAAACTGAGGGCAGTTTTGGGGGCCAAAATTACGGATTTTGACACAACTTGTGGATAAGCTGAGGGTAAAACCTGGGGCATGTAACAAAGGATGTAAAGGATGAAGGAAAAAGTATTCCAAAGCACACTGCTACTTTCCAACTCAGACATTCCAAAAGAGCAGAAGCGGCGCTGCAACAGAGAGAGTAAAAGCGGTTGGTGCTTCATTGAGGTTCTCCAAACTCTTGCTTTTCGCCTCTGCTCAGAGAAGTGGATGGTTCCCAGTTTGATAAAAGTTAAGGTACAGTACTTACATTGACCTATGGATAGGTCAACCCTGGTTTTTTGACTAAAATCTCTAGACTTATGCAAGAGTATATACAGTAATAATGAAATTCAGAATAGATAACTTAGCAAAACTATAAAGAGGTGCTTATATTCCTGCTGATTAAAATTATATTTAAAAATCGCCCTAGCCTGTAACCATTTGGACCAATTTTTCCTTAGGTAGCAGGAATGGTGTTCATGAACTGGAACAAGATCCTTTACCACCATTTGCGCTTTCTAGTGTAAACAGGTTGTTAAAGGCTGTAAAAAGTAAAAAGATTTTACGTTCCAGATTTTTGCATTGTGATGACATGTGCTCCAAACCCATCCTCCCTTACTGCATTTGATACTACCTTTATCATTTCATGGTTAGATCCCACCTTTTGACTGCTGAACCGTTTCATGGAGGCATCTGTTCATTTGGGACAGGATACTTCAAGCCCCTGGATTGCTATCAGGAGTGTCCCTTAATGATTCATAAATACTCCATTTTGGGGGTACAGTATTTCTATGTCAGGGCCAGTTCATGGGAGTACTACCAAAAACACATTTCCTATGTTAGTATTCCTTATGTTCCAAGTGTTCCAAACATTAACAAGGGTAAGAAGAAGAAGAAAAAAGAATGTTCCCTGCACTTCCAGCTTTTTGACAAAAGACAAAACTGGTACATGGATGGATGAGATTAAAAAGTTTCAGATACAGCTACATATATATGGTGAACCAGCAAATGCAATAACTTTTTGACAGCTCTTCCGTAAGAGTAATGACATTTGAACTTCACAAAGGAAAAAAGGGAGAATGTATGAGATAATCCAAGTAATATATACATCAGAAGAAATCTCTCATATACTAACATTGCATGTTCTCTCCATAGGAAACCAATCCATTTATTGGCCATAAATCCCATGAAAAAATTCACCAAATTGAAGTATTTACTGGAATACATCATTTTCATCCCACAGCTTTTTATAGAGAACCGGTTTATTTTCTAAGAAAGCATGAGAACAGCAATTTTGCACTACTTAGAGAGGTTTAAAATGGAGCAGTGTCGCAAGAGTATCAAAAATGCAAAATAGATTAAGTTATCCCAATCACACTGTCATGCCAAACAGTTTTTAAGCCTAGGGACCTTTTAAAGCCAAGAGGCTGTATTCCAGTTTAGGAGGGGTCTTGGCATTCTGCATGAATCAGAGCCAAGGACAGAGTAAGTGGGGCCGAGTAAGCAGAGTTAGTAAGTAAAGAAGGTGGACTCAGCTGTAATATTCCAGTTAGCCCTTCTCCTGCCATTGTAAACCAATCATTCAGTTCCATGAATATCTACTCAGGAATAAATCCCAGTACAACAGTTTCCTTTCCTGCAAAGCACAGAACAGTACAGTGCCATCCAGTTATTTAAGAACTGAATACCTTTAAACAACCTCTCTCATCTTCAGTCAGAGTGAACATAACAGGAGAAAAAAATGTGCTACCAGAAGATGAAACCTCATTGCTGACTCACATCTACACCAAGTCCCATTGCTATCGCGTCTTCCCATCTTCCCTACCATCCTACGTCTCTAGGGAAGACTCAGGTATCTACCTTTTTTCCAAGAGCTCTGTGCTACTGTAGGAAGGCATCACAAGATCCCTCACCTTCACACCATGCCTTGTCCTTTCCCATCCTTCAACCAGTAGCCTTATGAAATAATGGACCACCACTATAGACAGAAAAAACAAACCCAGCAGCAGATGGCTTATGAGCACCAAATCTAGCAATGCTTATTTGCAAACCTTCGTGAGCAGTGTGAGAAGATTTGTGCTGTTGTCCGACGTATGTTTAGGGTACTTGTGGGCAGATATTGTTTGACTTTGACTCCCATCAGCTCTAGCCAGCACAGCTGACAGTGACGAATATTGGGAGTTGAATTTCAGCAACATCCGAAGGCCACACTTTGTCCACCTTTCCTTTAGCAGGAATTCACAAACATCAAAGATTTTTTAACAACAGAAAGAAAAAAGGCTATTCTTAACAAATAGTTACATGATGACACCTAATGTAATGAAATAAGTAATGGTGATCTGAAGGTCCCATTAATTTTCATTGCAGTGCTGTTTTCAGCTGGACCCAGAATTATTATATCAAAGTATAAAGGTACTATTTCATTTGTGTTAGGTGCATCTACAGTGGGCTCTTGATATCAGCAGACTTGCCATCTGCAGATTTCAGCATCTGAGGACAGCAAGCCCGCATTGTCCCCAATAGGACTTTCCGTTGTCCCTAATGGTGGTGTGGCCATGTGCGAGCACCATCATTGGGGACAACGTGGGCTTGAACATCTGTGAATTTTGGTATCCGTGGGGAGGGGGCTGGAATGGATCCCCCGCAAATATCAAGGGTCCACTGTATTAGCAAACAAAAAGGTGAGGATCTCTAAGCACAATATTCTGGCCAAAGTCCATCATTTTGTTTTTGTACCTGAGGCCGGTATTGAAGCATGGTGTGCACAATAACCACATCATGGGAAGGAGATGTATGTGATCAAAACTATTTTTACCATGAGTATCGAATGGAGGAACCAAATCCATCACCATGCTGCACTGCACTACATTTAGTGAAGTTATAGAGCTCTTCCAGACTGGTCAGAAGAAGCCTGAGTTCAAGAAATATAGCTGGGATTTGCCAGTTATTGTTGCCTCCCTCTCCACTCATTCCATTCTTTTGGGGGGCTGTTTATAGTGATGGATCTGCACTAGGGCTCTTCAAAACTTTTTTTTTAACAGATCAGGGTTTGCTATGGTCTAAAGGGCAAATCCCCCCCCCCCGATTTAAAAAAATCGTACAACCTAAGAATTACAGCAACAAATACTGTAACACCTCGACACATTTGCTCCTTCTAGAGGATCCCATAATTTCTCATCCATCACAACCCTGGTAGCTTTGTTCCCAAATACACAAAAGCAGAATACAAATAAGATTATTAGTAAGTCTCTGGGACTTTCTTTTGCAAGGTAACTCATGTGAAAAGCTTCTCTTGGAATTTCCTCTTGCCTTGGGAAACAGAAACCCCTTCATTGAAAATGCGTGGCAACAGTGAAATTGAACTCAGAAGAAAAATGTAATCTGGTTCCCTCAGTGATTTATTTGCTTCAGCAAAAATGCTGGCAGTAGTCACTGAATAAACAGTGCTTTGGCATCTAGCTAGTTATTCAGATTTCCCTTTTGCATATTTAGGAGCAAGCCTACCATGACATTTGTGACAGATGAGAGATTACAACTTCAGGCATCATAGTTCCCTCCTATTGAGATGCATAAATATATACATATTCATACATACCCCAGCTTCTCACTCCAAACAAACTCAAAGCACTCACCTCATCACTCTAAGCATCCCATCTACACAAACCAGATATCCACACCCCAGCTTCTCTCCATGTGCCTATGCTCTCAGTCTCTCAACCTACACATCTTGTCTCTCCAAATAGAATCATGGAGCTGGGCCATCCGGTGCAACCCCTTCCCCAGCTCAATGAAGGATCTCAAGTTAAAGCATCTCCAGCTAGTAGCTATCCAGCCTCTTTTTGAAGACATCCAAGAGAAATTCCACTGTTTCTCTAAATGATTGCTTCTATTGCTGAACTGCTCTCACTGCAAAGACGTTCCTTCTAATATTCATTTGAAATCCAGTCCTATAACTTAAAACCATTACATCTAGTTCTACTCTCTGAGGCAGCAGAGAACAAAGCCATACCCTCTTTTTGGCAGCCTGGGGTTTTCCCCTAAGGGAAAAAGCCTAGGAGGGAGAAACTGGGAAGTATGCATAGGCCAACCTGGCCCCTTTCCCGGGCAGATGGTTGCCTAAGCAAGGCAGGCATCCATCCGCACAGAAAAGGAAAGGGAATGGATCCATCCCTCCAAGCCTTTTTCCCAGGCAGATCGGTGCCTGCCTTTCCCAGGCACCATCCATCAAGCACGCCATCCTATACCTGTGCATTTGGTTTTTATGACCTACCGGTAAATGTAAAATTTTGCACTTGTCTTTGTTGAATTTCATTTTATTAATTTCAGCCCATTTTTTCTAGTTTATCAGTGTCTTTTTGAACTCTGTTCCTATCTTCCAAGGTGTTAGCTACCCTGAATTCCCAAATTTGATAAGGATTCCCTCCACCCCATCATCTAAAATAATTGATAAAAAATAGTGAAGAGTGTCAGCTACAGAACAAGGACCCTGCAGCACTCCACTTGAGATCTCCTTCCAATGTGAAACACAGTCACTGCTGACATGGTTCGATCACTGTTTTCCAACCAATTATGGATCTATTCAAAGAGATTTAATCGGTTTGCTAATCAAAATATCACGGAGGACCTGTTCATTGTAATCTGTTAGCATTTTACCATCTGGACAGCCAAAGGTTTGAAACCTCCTGAGGCAGACCGCTATACAATGTTATATTAGCCTCACGACCAAGATTCTTGTCTAATGCCTACTCATTCAGTCACATTCAGCAAAGACCTTTTCCAATATTCCCCCTTGAAGCTTCTGCCCTTTTTACTGTCTTATGTTTCATGCAGCAGCAGCAGCAACAGCAATGAATAGCTTCTAAAATGACCTTAATCACAGTTCCCATTCCCAGAGGAGGTTTTAATTGCTGATCTTTATTCTTTTCTTCTCTCCTTGCTCCAGTTTTCATTTAGAACACAACAGTCAAAAAATTGGAAATTGCATCATTTGGATTTACTGTAGAAAGCAACAGAACAAAATATCATAATTCCACACTAAACTGCCAGTGAAATTAACTAAAGTCTGTTAAACTGCCACCACTTGATGTTTAATGAAAGCCAATCCATGAAAATGGGAAGAAAAATACAGGGCCTCTTGAGTTGGCGCAGCTACCCAAACTAAGGTAGCCCTCTCGTAATGTCAAGATTAACTCTCAAGGATGAACATAACTATTTCACAAGATGGCTCCATTAATGTCTGATATCCAACACAATGATATGGATGAAACAGTATGGCACTTCTCTTTCACACCAATATAGACTTTTATAAAATTGGAGTAGCTAAAAGCAGCAGAAATAATTTGAAGTGATCAAGACAACAGCACAATTTCAGGACTTTTCCACAAAAAGCCTAGGAAAGGTGACAGAAAAAAATCAAACAAAATTCCTACATGCTGTTATTTACAAAATGCACCCATCCTGCCTTCAGCGCAACACTAGGAAATGCTGAAGCAGCCAGGGGATTTATTTGCTTTGCAGCATCCTGTAATAACCCTGTCCTCATAGTCTATAATACAGGAGACTGAGGGGCTAAACAGACAGGCAAAAAAAAGATGCTTTCAGTCTGGCTTGAAGGTGTGGCGTTTAGATGACACATGCCTTGAAGCCAGCAGAAAAGTGCCCTTATGCAAAGAAAACCCATTTCAAAAAGAACCAGCTTTTTCCCACTTCTTCCTGGCTTGAAGCTATGTCATGTGGTCATGACATGAGCACTCCAGCTGTCTTGGGAGCCAGTGGTGCGGCTGGTGGGGTTTCAATGTGGCTTCAGAAAAGGCAGCTTCAAGCCACTTTTTCCTGCCCATCTGTTTTGCCTCTATGACTGTTTTATTTGTGTTCAGTCCCATTCAGAAAAAAAAATGGGGCAGTTCAACAGGAATAGCTGTAAATCCCTGCTATTTCTGTAAGCTATTTGTTTCTCGAGGTTTTTTTAATTGCATAATTTATTTCTATTAAAACACACAAAGGGTTATGTTGTTTTGCGGGTTCATTCACGCCTTTGCAATTGAGGGAGTCCAGAATAACTGTATTCACACCTTTGCAACTCAGGGAGTCCGGAATAACTCACAACAAATGTTGAAAACTGTTGTTGAAAACCGGAGTCAAGATTTTAATGCAACAAATTAATTGGTTTATTGATAGACCATGTGCCAGACAAGAAAAAGCCCATTCAGGCAGACAGAGGACAAATCCTATTAGGATAGGAAATGCCAAGCCTGGAATTCCTTCTCATATTACACTGGTTGCTTTGTCAATGAAATTCAAAAGTAATCCATAAATCCATCTGTCTCTTTACTTATATTCACACCTTTCTCACAGGACTTAAAAAAAACAAGAAACAATCATAAAAGCACATAAAGTTAAGACATACAAACACGTATCTGAGTTTAAAACAATATTAAACTATCAGCAGAATTATAACTATTTAAAATATTATTTTAAAACAAAAGATTAAAAACAGTACAGCACCATGAAAACCCTTATCCTGTCATCAATTAATTCCCCAAAATTTGCTGGATCAGAAACAACTTAACTTGTTATCAAAAAGACAGTCAAGACAGCTTCTTCCCTAAGGAGAGAGTTCCAAAGTGTGGAAGCAGCCTTAGAGAAGACCTCTCCTGCATTCCCACCAAATATGCTGTGAGGACAACAGAATAAAAAGAATAATTAATATTATTTTATTGATCTTTCTCAAAGCACTTCTGTTCTAAATACTGATATTGCTATAGCTTTCTCAAAGGCTGGTTGGTTGCTGGGCACTGCAGTGAGGTCAAAAAGATGTACCTCAGTGTAGAGCTCTGCCCAGGAGATGAGGTCTGAGTTCAGTGGTTTAACCCTGATCTTTTAGCTAGGAGGAAATCACTCTCCTTCAGCTGTATGGGTAGCCTCCTCTACTCTACAGATCTGTTGATTTCTCTTTTCAGCCTCCTCCTCCTATCTTGCCCTTCTCAAGCCTCTGCCCAATACCCTTTTTTGCTCTTATTTCCCACCCACACTCTGCTCCTCTTGCTTAGCTTTCTTTGGGGTCCTTTCAAATAGCCTAGGCTTGTGAAGTCAAAGGCTTTCATGGCCGGCATTCATAGTTTTTTGTGGGTTTTCCGGGCTATACTGTAAAAGAGTTTATTCCTGACATTTGGTCAGCACATGTGGCTGGCATCTTCAAAGAATGCTGACATGGAAGTGAGTGGGGTATATATATACTGTGTGATCCTAGGTTGGGAAGAGTGATTTACATGTTCATCTGTGTATTGTTCTGTTGTTGAATGGCAAGACCTCAAGGTGGGAGGAAACGCAAGGAGGATTTGTGTCTGTTTAATTAGTGACCCATTGTCTGCTGGAAAAAACCCTGATCCCGGGTGGTTTTCTTCTCAGCTCCATCCCTACAGGAGCAAATAGGACTTGAGGCCCAGATCCTTTGTGCTTGCAGCATCACCTGCAAATCCTATTTGCAAGCACAAAGGAGCTGGGCCTCGAGTCCTATTTGCTCCTGACTGACCCACCCTCAACTTTGCTGCACTCAGGAGGGAGGATAGCAATGTGGCACTTCCTTGCCAGAAGACCAATTCCAAGTACAGGTTGCTTACCTGTAACTGTGTTTCTTCGAGTGGTCATCTGTGCCCTCACACAATAGGGTTTGCGCCTGCGCAGAAGCTCCATTCGGAATGCTGAAAAGCTGAGCAGATTGGCGGGAGCCCCGCCCCTCCCATTCCCTGAGCATGCCCAATCCCGCCAATCTAGCTCCTCCTTCAGTTCAAGTCCGCCGCAAAAAAGCAGGGACCTGACCGAGGGGAGGTAGGGCGGGATTTGTGTGAGGGCACAGATGACCACTCGAAGAAACACAGTTACAGGTAAGCAACCTGTACTTCTTCTTCGTGGTCTCTGTGCCTCACACAATAGGGTGACTGAAAAGCTTACCTATGGAGGTGGGAAGGTCACTGCAAGATCGAAGAAAGAACAGCACGACCAAAACTGGCATCTCTCCGGGACCTGCAGTCCAGCCGGTAATGCTTCACAAACGTGGATGGCTGTGACCACGTCGCCGCCTTGCAGACCTCTGGCAGGGGAACACCTCTGAGGAAGGCAGCAGATGAAGCTGTAGCCCTGGTCGAATGGGCGCGTACACCAACCGGAAGAGGGCGTTTAGCCAGTTCATAAGCCAAAGAAATGGTTTGAGCAATCCACTTTGCAAACCGTTGTGTTGAAACTGGGTTGCCTTTCCTGGCACCACCATAACAAATAAACAACTTATTGGATAATCTGAACTCTTGAGAACGCTGTACATAAAAAGCCAAAGCATGGCGAACATCCAGTCTTTTCCAGAGGCGAAGAAGGATCTGGATAAAAATTAGGAAGCACAATCTCCTGGGAGAGGTGAAACGGAGACACCACTTTAGGGAGGAAGGAAATGTCCGGTCTGAGGACCACCTTGTCCCTATGAAAAGTCAAGTAAGGCTCATCCGAGCGTAGGGCCGTCAGTTCAGAAGCACGTCTGGCTGAAGTTATGGCCACAAGAAAAGACACTTTGAGTGTCAGCAGTCTCAAGGAAGCAGAGCCTAAAGGCTCAAATGGAGGTCTCGTAAGCTGTGTAAGCACTAGAGAGAGAGACCAGGCCGGAGCCAGTGGTGGCAACGGTGGATAAAGGTGATGTAGTCCTTTGAAGAACCTCTTTAGCGTAGGTGATGTGAAAAGGCGAGCTGATCGTGAGCCGGGTGGTTGGTTAGCTACAATAGCCGACAAGTAGACCTTGAGGGAAGAGAAGGCCAGGCCTTGATCCCTGAGGTGCAGCAGAAAATGCAAAACAGTACTAAGGCTCACAGGTGAGGAAGGTTCAGACCTAGCCTCCGTAAAGGCACAGAAACGCTTCCACTTATATGCATAGGATCTCTTGGTGGAGTCCTTTCTCGAAGCAGACAGGACCCTGAGCAAGTCAGGAGACTCTATGGCTGGATCCTCCATGCCGTCATCCGTAGATTGACCAAGTCTGGATGCAGGACCGCTCCCTTGGAGTGAGACAGAAGGTCGGGCCACTTCGGCAGGTGGAAGTATTGGCCCTTGGCCAAATGAAGAAGAGGAGTGAACCAGGGTTGTCTCGGCCAGAACGGAGTCAACAGTATGGCGTTGGACCGGTCCCTGGCCATCTTGGCCACCGTCCTGGAGATCAGAGGAAAGGGGGGAAATGCATACAGGAGATCTCGACTCCAACTGCAAAGGAAGGCGTCCCCCATGGATCCTCGTCCTTTGCCCGCTCTGGTGTAGAATGCCTGACACTGGGCGTTCTCCGGTGTGGCAAACAGGTCCACTGAAGAAAATCCCCAACGAGACGTCAGGAGATTGAAGGCTGGGCTCGACAGAGTCCATTCGTGCTGCAGCACCTTGTCCCTGCTGAGGGAGTCTGCCAGCACATTGTCCTTCCCCGCCAAGTGGATGGCCACTGGGTGAATGGATCGGTGGTGGCACCACGTCCACAGTTGCTGGGAGAGACGCAAGAGGACTGAAGAGTGAGTTCCTCCTTGCTTGTTGATGTACCAGACAGTGGTTGTGTTGTCTGATACTACCTGCACAACTCTGTGGAGGAGATGATTTTCGAATGCCCTGAAGGCTTTGATGACTGCCAACAGTTCCAAGGCATTGATGTGCAGTTCTGCCTCTTGTGCAGACCACTGTCCTTGTACACACAAGCCGTTGAGATGTGCGCCCCATCCTGACATGGACGCGTCTGCAGTGACCATCCTGGACGGTTCTGGCGTTTGGAAGGGCATCCCCTTGAGGATGTTGGAGGGAGACATCCACCACTTGAGAGAGTCTCTGACATGAGGTGGCAACGAGAGTCTCTTGGACGGATTGTCCCTCAGGTGATCGAAGGAAGCCAGGAACCAAGCTTGGAGAGGCCTGAGCCTGAGACGAGCCAGGTAGGTCACCGCTGTGGTTGAGGCCAGGTGGCCTAGCAGTCTCTGAATGTCCTTTGCAGACGGACGATGAGAGTGAAGGACCGATCGCAGCTGTTCCCAGAGGGCTTCTGCCCGTCTGGTAGGAAGATAGGCTCGACCCATCACAGAGTCCAGGGACGTGCCTATATAGTCTATCACCCTCACAGGGTGGAGAATGGATTTTGGCAGGCTGACTTTGAGTCCCAAGCCTGCTAGCAGATCCAAAGTGTATTGGACGTCTTTGGACAGTCGCGACTTGGAGGACGACACCAGAAGCCAGTCGTCGAGGTAAGGGAAAATCTTTATTCCTTGAAGACAGAGATGAGAGATGACCACCGCCATGCACTTTGTGAACACTCGAGGAGCGGTAGAGAGGCCGAAAGGAAGAACGGTATATTGATAGAGATCTCCATCTATAGCGAAACGGAGATACTTCCAGTGTTGTGGCCTGATGCTGATGTGGAAGTAAGCATCCTTTAGGTCTATGGATGCAAACCAGTCCCCTTGGTGCAGGAATGGCAAGATGGATTGGAGAGTCACCATCTTGAACTTGCGAATCGTGATGTATGAGTTGACGCCTCTCAGGTCCAAGATGGGGCGGAGGCCTCCTCATCTCTTCGGAACTGTGAAGTATCTGGAGTAGAAGCCTTGGTGTTTGAAGCACGGTGGAACACGTTGAATGGCTCCTTTGTCGAGAAGGGAGGAAATCTCCTCCAGAAGAGGAGGAGAGGAGGGAGTGGAACAGAAAACGCCATTTGGTGGAATATTTGAGAACTCTATGGTGTATCCCAGGCGGATGATGGTAAGCACCCAGGAGTCCGTGGTGATCTTGGACCAGTTCTCGTAGAAATGGCGAAGTCTGGGGACTGAGGAGAGACTGGCAAACAAAAATTGGGTGTTGCCTCCAGGGGCCCGTCAAAAGTGCGACTTGGAGGATGGTTTCCTGGAAGGCTGTTGCTGCTGACGCTGCTGGCCTTGCCTTTGCTGTTGCTGCTGCTGCTGCTGTTGAGGCTGTCTGTAAGGCCTCCTATTGTAAGGCTGGGTTCTATAAGTGGAGGACGGAGCCGAGCGAGAACGGGTGAAGCCAGGGTCGTAAGGTCTTTGGCGCCAGACCCGACCAGATGAAGGCTTGCTAGGTGTCAGCCCAAGTCTCTTCCCGTTCAGACGAGCCTTGGCCATGGTGTCAAGGGATTCGTCAGTCTTGGCGGCGAATAGGCCTTCACCATCAAAAGGAAGATCTTCGATCTTGGACTTAGCTTCCTCGGACAGGGAAGTAGACCTCAACCAGGCGAAACGGCGGAGTGCCACTGCACTGGCCATAACTTTCGCAGAACAGTCCACAACATGTCTAGCTGAATGCACTTCCTGAGCAATGAAGGAGAGTGCCTCAGCGTAAAATTCCTGAGCTGCCTCTTGTTGTGCCTGAGGCAGGTAAGGAATGAAAGCAGGCACACGATCCCTCAGAAACTTCTGATAGCCGGCCATGCAACCTTGCATATTGGCGACCTTTGCTGCCAGAACTGCAGATGAATAGAAACGTCGACCAAAGATGTCCATCCTTCTGCCATCTTTGTCCACGGGGGCAGAATGAGACTTGCCTGTAGACTTACAAGTAGATTCCACCACCAGAGAGTTAGGAGCTGGGTGGGTGAACAGGAATGGCGCTGTATCCGACTGCACCCGATACAAAGAGTCAAGCTTCTTAGAAGCAGGTGGTGTCAAGGCTGGCTTGGTCCAAGAGGCCACCATAATGTCGGAGAAAGAAGGCAAGAATGGAATGACCGATGGTTGCTGGGGACGTACCACGAGGCCATCGATGGGGTTCCTGGGGGGCTGGGCCGTCTGTGCCGTATGGAGGCCTACTGCCCTTGCCATCCTGTTGACAATTCCAGTGAAGAGATGGAGGTCTTCGACAGGCGAGCCCGGTATTTGGTCCTCAACTTCCTCATTGGGAGAGGAGATGGCAGGCTGTGGGGAGTCCGGACAATTATCCGTCTCTCCCGTAGACTCCTCCGTAGACTGGGAGGCTGGCAACTGCGGATCCACATAGGGCTGTGTCGGCGCCGTAAGGAAGGTCGACGTCGAGGCGTCCGCATAGCTGATCGGAGCGGAGACTATCGACGTCGAAGTAGTAGAGGTAGCTGAGGCCGAGACGGTCATAATGGTGCTCGATTCCGGAGGTTTCGACACCGTAGCTGTCGAGGCCGGCGGAGGTGATATGGCCCTGTATTCGGCTCGGGACCGAGAGGGAGAACGAGATCGAGATCGAGATCGTGAGAAGTCTCCGACGTGGAGGTCACGGACATGGTACTGATCCCGGTACGAAGGAGAGTAGGAGCAGTAGGATGGATGACGCTCTCTCCAGTATGATTCAGCCCGATGTCGCGCCAAAAAGGAGGCCGACGAGTGGGGCGAGTCGAAGTAGTGCTCCTCAAAGGGTTCCGGAGACTTCCGGGGTGGAGGAGATGGGAACCGCAGCCTGTAAATACGCTCCGAAGAGGCTAGGATTTCCTTCGGTGGCACAGAGGTCGGAGCCGAAATAGGCGAAACAGTAGAGACCGAGGTCGAGACCGTCCCCGTAGGGGCGAGGACCTGGGTAGATGCAGGCTGAAATGCGGGTTCCAGAGTCTCCGGCGCCGAGTCTAGTACAGTGTCCGGGGCCGGGACTGAGAGGTCAATGGCTGAAGGCTGTCTAAGGAAAGACATGGCCAGGTCTGCCTGGGCAGCCGCCGAGGCAACCGAAGTAAGGACCTCCTTATGCTTATGCTTTTTTGCTTTCGGCTTCTCCAGCTCGATGGGAGGAGGCCGCTTCTTGTGCTCTCTGTGTTGCCCTTCGGGGCGAGACATAGTAGTCGTGGTCGAGGCCGACGCCGAGGAGGTTTCTGTCGGTGTCGAGGTCGCCGTCGAGGTCGGTCTTTTGATTTTCGGAAACCTCGGGAACTTAGAGATGGGAAGACGTCCTAAGGGGTCCGTGGACGGTTCCGAGGAGTGGGAAACCGAGAGGGCCTTCTCCCACAAGTGGGCCTTGAGCCGGTCTGCTCGTTGGCGGAGCGTGGCGGGATTAAAAGCTTTGCAATGCTTACATTTCTCCGGGATGTGAGAACTGCCTAAGCAGAAAATGCACTTCGAGTGTCCATCCACAACCGGGATTTTACCGCCACAGTCGGAACATTTCTTGAACGGGGCGGCCATAAGAGGCCGGACCGATCGCGAGGGGCCCGTCCGGGCCAAGACCCTCGAGTTCCGACAAAAAGGGGGCAGCTCAAGGAAAAAACGGGAGAAAACGAAAAAAAGAACAAAAATAAAGTAAAATAAAGTAAAATAAAAAAATAAAAGAAAATAGACAGAGTCTAGCTACTCAGCTTTCGTCGCGATGAAGAGCACTCCGAAGGAGATGTTACTCTTGCGGCGGACGAAAGAGAACTGAAGGAGGAGCTAGATTGGCGGGATTGGGCATGCTCAGGGAATGGGAGGGGCGGGGCTCCCGCCAATCTGCTCAGCTTTTCAGCATTCCGAATGGAGCTTCTGCGCAGGCGCAAACCCTATTGTGTGAGGCACAGAGACCACAAAGAAGAAGTAGGCATTCACACCATAATTTTACATTCAGCTATAATATATTGTGTCTGTTTATAATCTCCTTACTTTCTATAGCAGAACTCTCAATTTTTTAAAAAAGTAAAAGCTGAATGTAATATTTGATATGTAGATATATAATCCAGACTTAGATGAAAGTGTACAGATACTTGGAAACCTGTTAGTTCTGGCCCCAAGTTTAGATGGCTTTCAACAAAATTAAGTATCTTGCTGGAGAGCAAGCCCATTAATAATGACTGAAAGACATGTTAGCCAAAGGAAAGTTCAATATCCAAAGAACTTTTAAATAGCTAAAACTGGAAAGTAGCATCCCCATCATGTCCTGCTTGTGAGCTTCCAGATAAACAATGCCGGGGTATATGAATTTTTGGTCACTTTTAACAAAGGATGTTAGGAGAACAAACAGAGAGTGCACTAAAATCAATGAAGCACTTTGGGCAACTTTGCATATTATTCAGAAGTGATTTACCACCCAGGCCTAGAAAAATAGAAATACTGTATTTTCCCTACACTCAATATCACACAACACTAGGGATGTAAATCTTTTTTTACATTTTGTTCTTGTGGGCAACAATTAATAATTTAACCATCAGGATAACACTCAGCTGAGTCCTTTGGTTCATGCAGTGTCAATGACTAGCCAAGATAAAGCTGTCATGGACAAAAATAAAAGAAATGCTTTTTTCATCTTGTCAGCTGCTTCTGCTTCTCACTTGAAATTTAATAAGGCCAGTATCGCCATTAAAATGCTATTGCAGATATCTTTCTTCCTTAAAACAAAATTACCAAATTTCAAAAACATGACGTGTTTCAAAACATTTAGGTGGCTTTAAGCCAAACAAATATTTCATAAGTAAAAAGAAGCAGAAAAGTTCATTTGTCGTTTGTGGCTTTTCAATACGTAATCTCTACTACATTTTCCCTGTGATAATTTCACTCCCTACCTCTCCAAACACACTTAGCCTCCCTCTTAGCAAGAAGTCATTTCCGTGTAACAAAACAAAGTTGAAACTTCTACTTCCAATTCTTTTCAATATTAGGGAAGCACTTCTCACTGAATCTCCTCATTATGATCGACGTTATCGAAGTTTCATCAACATATGGCTGGAAATGGTCACAATGGGATTTGGCATGTTCTATCAGTCCGTCTGAAGGGGCAGCTGCCAACAGTCTGTAGCAAAACAGCTGTGGTATACAAGAGTAGCTAGCAAAGGCAAAATGTTCAAGAGGCCTTGCTTCAGATATCACATTGCAACCTATTTCCCAATTCTCCTCCCCTTCCCAGTAAAATGGCTAATCAACTCTGTTTGAATTTTTAAGCAAGTAAGAAATAAACAAAACCAAGTTTCATCATAACACTGTAGTGCTCAGAAGCAGTATCACACTACAATGGGGATGTAAACCTTCTTAAAGCTCATTCTTGTGGGCAACAATTAATAATTTAACCATTTCCCCCACACTGTAAGAAAGTCCTTGACATCTGTGCAGTTTTCAAGACCCATTCTTTGTCCAGGATTTTAATCAATAAAATCTAAACATAGCTCTCTCTCTCTCTCTGTAGCAAACAGCACTTTCTGTGATAAAATTCTGCACAGAAGTTTGTTTTCTGTGCAGAAAATGGCATTTTCTTCATTTAAAAACTACGTGTGGATTTATTGAAAAGAACTGTGAAGGTTTTCATCCATCCTGGAGGATTCCTCCCCATCAGAGATTCTTGATCTAAATTTAAATATTCACAAATGTTCTTTCCATCCCTTCTCTGTGCTATACAGTGGGCCCTACACATTCACTGGGGTTAAGGGCACAAGACCCCCCATGAAACTGAATAAACTGAAAATAAAAAGTACTATTTTCCCCCTGAGGGAACACTTCTCTAGGAATCTCTGTGTCTTTCAGCACAACTCTATGGTCAACATTTCCAGAAACTGATCACAGAATCGTGCTGGGGGACCTACAAATGCCTAGAGAAGTGTTTTCTCTAAAAATTTCTAGGTACTCCATCATGACTCTATGATCAAACTTCCAGAAGAGTCATGCTGGAGGACCTAGAGATTCCTAGAGATAATGTATTAATCAAATCCATGAATAATAAAATCTGCAAAAGTCAAAGTCACAAATGTGGTGGGTCGACCGTATATCTTGCTGTCCTGGATGTAGAACTCACAGTGTTCAAACTTGAAATGTATAATGGGATCCTTAGCATGCACACTATTCTCCCAAACCATATATATTACAGTGGGCCCTTGTTATATGCTGGAGTTTGGTTCCAGGATCCCCCATGGATAACAAAATCTGTGGGTGCTCAAGTCCCATTAAATATAATGGCATAGCAAAATGGTGTCCCTTATATAAAATGGCAAAATCAAGGTTTGATATTTGGAATTTATACTTTTTTTTAACATTTTCAAACTGTGGATGCTTGAATCCGTGGATAAAAAATCCGTCTATAAGGGCATTCTGTACCTTTTCTCCAGCCTCTAAAATAGTAATAAATTTCAAATGGACATACATCCATACTTGTCCTGGGCACATACACCAAGTTTCAGTGTTTCTTAATGCTTAACAGAAATAAATGACAAAAAAGCACTATGCCAGGCTCTACTAATTCACAAATTCTATTATCCGTTCACTCCATTTTCAATCATAGCCCTGAGACTGCTGCTTGATTTGGGAGCTATTGACAGGTTTCCCACATCAATGAAAAAGGACTCCCTAACCACACTAAGCAGACACAACAGCTACAGGTTGGAGGTGACATAATGTGATAAGTATTGCCAAAGGTACTTTACTGCAATAATCGCCGTTTAAACGCTGTGTCTAGTAATCTCCCTAGAGTACAATTTAAAGTAGAAAACTGAGTTATTAATACAAATAAATAAATAGGTACAGAGAGTCATGAAAGTCCCTGCACTCAGCTGCACTTAATATGGTCCTGGCCCTGACCCCAATCTACACAACGTTCAGCTAGAGGTCTGAGGTGCCCTAACCCTCTTACATTCTGCCCCAGTAATGTACATACTGATGTGTATCACTGTGGCAGCATGTTTGATGGTTAAGGCACCTCAAACCTAATCACATGAAAGAGTGCAAGTGTATACAGTATAACATGTGTAGATCCCCATCTCACACTTTCCACTAAATGTGTAGAAGGCAGGACCAATATAATTTTGTACCTTGCTCTCTCCTCTATGTGTACAGTTAACATAAATCTAGAAATAGAAATCACACACAGAGATCAAAAATTCCAATAAGTTCAGCATCATTCAGAGCGTAGTGAACTTTTTGAAAGATTGCCTGCTTCAAATAAGCCTACCGAAAGAAAGAAAGAAAGAAAGAAAGAAAGAGTTTTATTTTTCATTTAAGTCCCATCTCCAAGTTGCCCTGCCTTCCCTTCAGGCAAGTAGAAAGTAAGGATGGTGGTGCCCCACATGCAGCATACTTTGCAGGAATGCTTTCCTGGTACCAGAGCTGGTGATCTTTCATTACTAGGCAAAGTTACTGTATTTCAGTTATGCATTTGAAGCCTATCCCCATTTGGCCATGGAAATCCACTGGGTGACTCTCCCAGCCTCAAAGGAAGATAATAGCAAACCCCATTGAACAAATCTTGGCAAGAAAACTAGGTTCACTTTAGGGCTGTCACATGCACACAACAGTAACAACAACCTCAGCCAAAAATCTCTCATAACAGCATAGAAAGATCAATACAGTAATAAATGGATATTTATCCAGCATGGCCATCGAAAAGACATTGCTTCACTATTCAGTTTAGGTTTTTATGGTGAGCTATTTTAACTTTTTTCGTTCATTTTATTTCTTGGGTGCCCAACACTTCAGCAACGTGCCTTCTGCTCTTCACTGAGATGGACTGCTACAAGCTATATGGAAAATGCTTATACTCGTACCTTCTTTGCTCCATCTACCTCCATGATATCCATGCTAAACAACAGTGGCACTACCGAGTTTCAAACAAAACTCTTTCAAGCCCACGCAGATGACCCTTCTGCATGCACATCTGGCAGCCCAGAACACACTCCCTTAAATCAGTACTGCAATATGTGACTAACCTAAAGCACCCAAAAAGGGTCTATTTCACTCCACGTTCATGGGTCAGCAGCTTATGTGGCAACTCAATGGAAGTACACTTCAATTCCCAAGTGGTTTCAACTGACAAAATGTTGCACCTCATTAACAAAATCATTCAGTGAACGACGGAATAAATAGGCTTCACATATCTGCAATTAGTCTGAACACCCACACACCTATTACTCTTACTCGTTCTGTGGGGTTTTCCACAAAAGTAAAGAAGTCAGATGCTAATGGTTTCTTTGGCCCAGTGTGCCAAACATTAGGACCACACCTAATTGAAGAAAAATTGAGCAGCTGCTTGTGTGCCAAATGAAGAGGGGCGTAGCTTAAAGAAGCTACAAGTCTCAGCAGAATATTACATCAGTCATGAGACTGCCAGAAATTATCAAACTAAGCACTCCCTCATTCGCCACCACAAAAATATTTGGATAAATGTATATATTGCTACATGCCTGATTTTGCTAACAAAGCTTTATCAGGTAGCTGGAGGGAAATCTTAATGGGTTTGGAACAAGGTTTGCTGAATTCTTCTTCTGAATGGCTTGCTGTCACAGACCTCACTCTGAATATAATTTAAGCCACATACAAAGTGAAGATGCTGCTTGGCATATTCCTTCTATATCAATTAATAGAAAAGACAGTGAAAATCAATCCCACTAAACTACATAAATTAAAACAGTGTAAGGTGTTGGCAGAGCATCAATGGATTCATTGATATTTTCTGTACTCTAGGATTATGCATTCATGTGCCACCACCACTAAATAATATGGAGCATGACTGTCCACATCCATGGGGAGGGGAAGAACCAAACCCCCATGAATGGGAAGGGTCCACTGTATTTGAGGGTTTTTTTTTTTTCTATTTAAATGTATAACTTTAAACTTGTCTCCACTGAAAGTCTATCTTTTAGTTTTAGGCCAGTTCTCCATCCAATCAATAATCTTGAATCCATCTCAAATCAAAATATTTCCCAATTTGGTGTCAAACAGAAAGCCGGTGTGGTGGTTTGAGAGTTGGACGACGACTCTGGAGATCAGGATTCGATTCCCCACTCTGCCATGGAAACTCACTGCATGACTTTGGGCAAGTCACATTTTCTTAACCTTGGAGGAAAGCAAGGGCAAACATCTGAAGAAATCTTGCCAAGAAAGTCCCAAGACAGGTTGCCTTAAGGTCACCATAAGTCTGAAATTATTTGATGGCACACAACAACAGCCTAAGTAAGGTGTGAACATTATAGGGACAACCCGACAACCCCCAATAACAATTAGGGTGCTCTTATTGTGAAAAAAAAAATACATGATTTAAATAATGTTTTTTAAAAATCATTGACATTTTTATTCTACCCTATCTCTCTAGAACTCAGGGCAGCTCAGAGCCCTGCTCCCCCATGTTATCTTCACCACTCTTTCATGTAGACTAGCCAAACAGTCTACTGCAAGCCCACTGTCATTGCTGAATAGAGATTCAAACCTACATTTTCCTGGACCTGGTCTGAAAAAGAATAAATTGACGAGCAAGCGACTGTTTACACAGGAGCATACTTGGGAGTATCTGGCAATACTGGTCTGGAGTGAAATAGACTTGGAACCTGGACCCAAGAAGGAACACATTTGACTTGGGTAGATGTTCCCATTCTGTCAAATGAATTGTGAATCTGCTGTTTGCTAGATGGCTGAAAACAAATGAAGATATGCAATATGCTATAATTCTTGAATAAATATATGTAGGGAATTAATTTTGGTGGCAAAATACAGCTTTTCCAATAACTGGGGCCAACTTTACTAGCCATTACTCACCAGTATTGTCTAGTCACTAGATTAATGTACTGACTGTCAGACTAGAAGACAAAAGACCTGCATTCAGGTCCCTGTTCAGCTATAAAGCCTCCCAGGTGTCCTGGTGTTGCAATTATAATATATAGGGCCATCAGGGATATGTATTTATACCACCACCTGAAGTTCCTAGATGGAAGCAAGGGATAAAAATGAAATAAATGAGCAATCAAGGAACAACTTTCAAATATATAATTTTGACTATTAATTGCAAGCAAAATTGTCAAGGTGGATTGAATGTTTGCAACGCATTGTCACACAGCTTTGCTTACTCACACTTGAAGTACATTGAACTGTTGAGAACCACTTGCATTTATACATTCCTTTACATGGTTGTCAGTTCTTTTGGTAAAGACATAAGATGCTTGGGTAGTTAGAAAACACTTTCCAGTTCCTCCCAGTTCAAGTGAAGTGGGCTCAGCATTGAAGAGTTGTGATGCAAGAGGAGAAATGACTCTCTGACAGCAAGGAATGCTCTCTGTCTCTAGCAATGGATCTTGAGGATGGGGGCAGATAACTAAAAGCCTTGTTCAGTTTTCTGTACCTTTGTCAAAACTGTTCACTTCTGCAGATGTTGTGTACATGCTTCACTAGACAACTTGTGTCAGAAAAAGGCACTGGGAATACTGAAAAGTATCTGTGTTTCCAGATTTTGCCAAAGCTACTTTTCAGCCTTGAACATCATTCCAGCCAAAATATGGGGTTTTATCAAAACACTGTACAGTTTGATGGGGGGGGTGGGGGATTCTTTTATTCCAGTTCCACACTGTGTTCACAGTTCTGTTAGTCCTTTGATGTTAAGGATTTTCAAGCAGTTTAGGGACTACACCTTTTAATTTGAAACTACTACAACATATGGGAACTATCTTGCTGAACCACACAGTTCAGACATGAAACAACATACAGTACTGATCATCTTGCTAGTGAGTTCTTGAATTTCTTATATGTTACTATTTTGACATATATTTTTCTTCCTACAAAGACAGCCTCATGATTGATAACCACATCATGTGCAGTATTTCGGGAAATAAACTAGATATGATTCAGTAGTTCATTGCTTACAGGGTACTTGTTAGAAGTTCACTGTAGAGGCCGAAGAAATTCCAAACCTCTCCATTCAGATAGAAATAGATATACTGAGATCAATATACTTTAACTCACCAATATCAATATCTGGTCACTCTACAAAGTCTTTTTGACACATTAACTGAAAATTGTAATTAGGATCAGAGCTTGGAAATGTTAACTTTCCTGGGGTACTTAGTGCTGACGTCAATTAGTCTTTTAACATAACAATTTCACACGTCTGAACCAATGATTTTCTATGAATTTCACAAATTGCTACTAATAAAAACCATTTGTTAAGAAAACAAACCGCACCTGCTAAGCCTGTAACCAATAAGAATGCAAAATCTATATTTGTTCTTATGTGCCTTCAAGTTGTTTCTGGTTTATAACAATCTTAAATCAGAACCCATTACAGGATTTCTTATCAAGATTTGTCCAAAAAGAGATTGCCTGTGCCTTCCTTTGACAGAGTGTGACTTGACCAAGGCCACCAAGTGTATACTTATGCACAAGGTGACCTCATGTATAAGTCAACTACAGGTTTTAAGTCCAAAGATTTTGATATTACCCATGGATAAATGGGAAAACACCATTTCCTTCCCTCCTTTTCTGGATCTCTCCCAAACACCTAACAACACTTCCCTGGTGCTTGAAAAGGTTTTAACACTGGTTTGTGAAGGAAGTGGAGTTGAATGGGGTGTTTGGTGGGGAGAGAAGGTTTTAATATTGGATTGAAAAGGAAAGAAAGTTGAGTTAAATGGGATGTTTGGTGGAGAGAGAGGCAGAGGAGGATGGGGAGAGAAGGTTTTAACATTGGATTGAGAAGAGATCACCTCTTTCACACAAACACAAACACTCCCACACTCCTGCCTGGGCAGCTTTTTCAAAAATCACTGTGGAGGCAAAGAGGGTAGTGCTTCTTTCAGGACAAGGATCAAAAAGTTTGGCCTGTGACCCCACAATGAGATTTGGATGCACAACAAAATTGCCTCCCTCCATTACCTCTTGTTTGCACTGTTAAAGCCAAGTTCTGCCACCAGAATCACACTTCTGGAAGTCATCACTATTAATATATCAAGTGGAGAGAAACAAGAAAAGCAGTGGTATTGTTAGGATATTAATGATTTGGTCATGGGATCTTTTGGGCAAAGTTTGATCCGAGGGGGGTTTGCTTTCACCTTCTTCTGAGGCTGAGAGAGTGTGACTTGCCCAAGGTCACCCAGTGGGTTTACATGGCCGATCTACGATTCAAACGCTGGTGTCCAACACTCAAACCGCTACACCATGCTGAAAATCTAATACATACTGAAATATACAATTTTTCAAACAGCAACTTGGATGGCTGTGTTTTAAAGCAAGAGTCAGTGTTGCATAGTGGTTTGAGTGTTGGACTAAAACCCTGGAGACCAGGGTTTGATTCCCAGCTTGGCCACAAAAGCCACTGGGTGATCCTGGGTGTGTCACACTCTCTCAGCCTCAGGGGAAGGCAATGGCAAGCCTCCTCTGAACAAACCTTGCCAAGAAGACCCCATGATAATTTAAATAAAAGCCTTATGGCTTTAGGGTCACCATAAGCCAGAAATGACTTGAAGGCAAATAGTAACAGAAATTACAGGACAAGAGCTTGCTGCTATTTGGTGGAGATTTGCTTTAAAATGATATAAAAAAGAAAAAGCTGAGTAATGTATTAACTACAGAGAGATGGTACCCATATGGAAAACATATTTCATCTGCCAATGAGTAAGAGCACAATACTTTATTGATGATGGAACTTCCACACTAAGAACATCAAAAGAAGCTTGAGAAACTAGTCATCTTTTGTAGGAAGTTGGAACCAGTGACTGAACTCTTAAAACTGGTGGCAGGCCTTCTCAAAAAAAAATATTTTGGCTACAGGCCCCTTTGAGAATCTGACAAAAGCTATGGAGCCCCTCACTAGAAAAATGCATGTAAGCATAATTTTCAAGGAAATCAAGAGGTAAGGTATTCCATTTTTTTTGTGCTCAATTCAGTGAGCAGCTAAAGCTCATCCACTAATCCTATCAGAGTTAAAAACCTTTGATGTTGGTGAAATTTATGTATTGATTATGTCATCTCCTTTCTTTATCTGAAGTTGCAGTATTTCTCCTGTACAGCCTTTTGACCGCCCCCCCCCCCGATTTACAGAGGTTTTTGTTGTCTTTTAAAATGGCAAATTCAATTCAGAAGGAGGAAAGGGACATCAGATAGCTGAGCAGGGTCTCTTAGTAAAATGTGATCGTGTCAGTCTCACTTTGAACACAGATTATAGGTTTTAATGCACACTGCATGGAGACACAGTTTGTAGTTCGCTCCATTTCTGCAGGCTGTGCTTAATACCTCTTATATATGGCAGATAACACTTTGAACGAAAATGAGATGTGTGCTCTCCAAATGTTTATAACTGTCAATGGCTGCTCACGGACTGAAGGGGGGTATTCTCAAGCCAAAACTGTGGAGGGAGATATCTCAGCTGACTCTGCCACCTTGCTTCTGTCTATTCCTCCATCTGATGAAGTATGCTCTAACAAAGAAAGTTTATTTTATTTATTTCACGTAGAAAGGTCTGGTAGAAAATGTAAATGAAACCATTAGTCTAAAGTTTAGACTCCAAACCATTCTCCTTCATCCTTCTGCTGATCTTTATAAAACATTTCTCGATACTTAGTGCAGCATCTCACATGAATAAATACAGAAATTAACATCATTTTCCAATGAACAGAAACCATTAACCTGACAATTCTGCACTGTAAGATAGGCAAGGGGTGAGATTTCCATTGGGCTTCAAGATAATGGCTTAGAAACACTAACATTAACTGCCCGCAGCGAAAACATGGGAAACATTTATTTTTGCAAACCGTTCACAAACATTACTAGCTAAAAATATTTTTTTAACCCACTTGCCTGTTAGCAACTTGTAATATGGCTATGTTGTTGTTTTTTAAAGTACTAGGCATCCTCACTAAATGATCCCAGTCTGGTCATTTGGAAATAGGTATTTCTTACCACAGAAATAGAAAGAAGTTGTTAACAAGTCTGAGTCAGATCAGTGTATTTCCAGTCAATTCAACATCCATTTAGAGAAAATTACAGACACTTCAAACAATTTTTAAAATATTTTACGTTGCCATTCTGGCAAAGGACTGAAAGCCTCGCTTGAGTTGATAGGACTTTAGTCACTGGTGAGTAAGCCCCTTTCCCTGACTTCCAAGGGGGCTTATTCACAACTAACTTTTTTGTTTTTCTGAATTTCCACAAGTGTTTGTATTCAACTCTGGACGAGAAAGGGAAAACAGATCAGCCAGTTTTAAAAAGTAAGAGTAAAAAAAAACTAAGCCTATGAACCCAGGAATAATCCCCACACCCTCTCTGGGCAAAATAATCCATAACCTAATCTCTCTCTTTGTGTCCAGCAAAACAGAAGTGCTCTGACTTGCTGAACATTTAGGTCCAAAACACACTGCAGAAATAATCCAGTTTGAGACCGCTTTAGCTGCAGTAGCTCAATGCTAGGGAATTCTAGGGTTTTTTTTAAGGCTTTAACTGGTCACTTTTTTAAAATTTTATTTTACCTTACATAACAGTCCTCAATATGGCATCATTCAAATTAATGATAAAACATCATTTTAAATATACATATTTACATTTTGACTGCCACAGTTCATCCAGTTCGTATTGACTTTTGTCACTTAAACCTTACTTTCAACATAACTGCAATGTTTTTTTCCAGTTCCTCTGCGGGTTCAACCATCAAGCTTAATTCCTCTTGATCATTCGTATCTTAATTCCAGAGGAACTGGGGGGAAAATAATGCAGTTATATTGAAAGACAATAAGATTTAAGCGATAAAAGTCAATACAAACTGGACGAACCATGGAAGTCAAATTTAGCCTCTCTACAAGTTTAAACTTTCCTCCTGTAATACAACAATGGGAGGGGGGGCAGCCTTGTTCTACTTTTTGTATATTTTGTCTATCATTTAATATTATTATAATAATAACTTTATTTATTTACTACCCAAACAATGATACCTTTATGGGGGCCAACCAAAACGCACAATGACATGCTGCAAGCTTTCGAAGTTTTTGTGAGACACTGAACCTTCTCTGTCAGAAAGAGAGAGAGATGTTGAAATAAGGACAATATTACATTGAATTATTATTATGAAAAAAAAGTTATTATAAATAATAATAATAAAACTTTTATTTATACCCCGCTTTTTGTAACAAAACAATCAAAGGGGCTTACAACATTAAAAAAACATTCTGCATATGACACATTTGTATTACAATATCCCCCTTTAAAAAAAGGAATTAAACAAGTTACATAGTTAAAATTAATTTAATTAATTTGAAATAAAATTAATTTAAAATAAACTGTTAATATCAACCTTTATGGGGCCAACCAAAATACCTTTTAAAGGGAGATTACCAGGGGTTTTAAATAGACTAGATAACAACATTTGATGTTATCACCTTGTATTCTTTTATGACTGTAATAATTAATTTTTAAAATATTTTTTTTAAAAAAGAAGACAGAGAAAGATGTTGAAATAAGTAGAACATACACTGAATATTTTAAAAAGTTATAAGGGGAAAACTTGTATTATTTCATTATTGTAATCACAAATTTAAAAATATTTTTAAAAAAGAAAGACAAGAGAAAGAGAGAGATGTTAAAATAAGTAGAACATACACTGAATATTTCAAAAGTTATAAGGGGAAAACTTGTATTATTTCATTATTGTAATCACAAATTTAAAAATATTTTTTAAAAAAGAAAGACAGAGGAAAAAAAAGAGGGAGATGTTGAAATAAGTAGAATATACACTGAATATTATTACAAAAAATAAGTTATAAGGGGAATTAATCCAGGGTTATTAAATGGACTAGATAACAATATTTGATCTGCTATTTTATTATTGTAATAATCAATAAAAATATTTAAAAAGTTAAAAAAGAGAGAGAGAAAGAGAGAGGAGGGGAGGGGAGGGTCTGTAGCCCCAACAAACTACCCTTCCCAGGAATTCCCTAGCACTGAGCCGGTTGAAGCGGTTTCGAAGCGGATTATATTCCTGCAGTGTGGACGCAGGGTGTGGCTAAAGAGAAAGAGAGAGGGAAGGAGGGAGGGAGGGAGAAGCCAGGGCTGAGAAAAGAAAGGAGAGAAACAAGAGCCAGAGAGAGAGAGAGGCCTCCTTTTGTCTCGAAGGGCCTTCTTATTACCTGCTGCTAGGGCTGCTAAGGCCCTCCCAAAAAGCGTCCTCTCTCTTCGCCGGCCAGCTGGCTTCTGAGCTTTCTGAGAGTGGACCAAGAGGGTCCCCCCCAAACCCCTGACCCGCCCTCTCTCCCTGGAGTGGCGTGCGGGCGAGCCAATGGGGAGGCCGAAAGGGGGAGAAAGGGGCGTGGCCAGGAGAACAAAGGAGGGAGGGGGCAGCCCCTGGGTGTCTGAAATTGAAAATGGCGGTTGGCCCCCTCCCCTTTCACCTCAGGCCTTTTTCCCCAACTGAGGGGAAACAGGAGGAGGAGGAGGAGGAGGGAACCAGGCCATTATTACTGTGAAAACAAGGCCCCTTGAAAGCCCTCAACTCTGAGGAGGCCCTCATTATATACAGTATAGCAGTGGTGTCCCCAAACTGTGGTCTCTTTATTCAGGGATTTTTTTGGACTCCAGCTCCCAGAATTCCAGGCTATTAGCCCACATGGCTGAGGCTTCTGGGAGATGGAGTCCAACAATCTCTGACAAAGCACAGTTTGGGGAACACTGTTCCATCTTCTTAGACATCTCTTCTTATAATAACCGAATAATTACATCAGTGGTCCTCAAATTGTGCTCTTTAAGGGAATTTTGGACTCCAGCTCCCAGAATTCCAGGCTATTAGCCCACATGGTTGAGGCTTCTGGGAGATGTAGTCCAACAATCTCTGAAAGGGACCACTACTGCCATATTGTTTTGGGCTGCTTCCAAGAGGCCCAGCCCCAGAAAAATGGTCTCCTTTTCCTCCTCCTTTATAGGTCTTTTTGCTGGGAAAGTTAAGGATGAAAAGAGACATCTTTTTCATCCTCCTCTCATCATTTTATTTCATTAAAAAAACAAAACGGGACGTACTAAAACAAAGGACAGTACTTGCCCATATTGAAATCATACTTGCCCACAGACAATCATTGGAAACTCCTTGCCCATAGAGAATCATTGGAAACAGCTGGCCCTTCCAACAGGGAGCTGGCTATCTTAGATTGTGTATTCCTGCATGGCAGAATGGGGATGAACTGGATGACCTTTGAGACCTCTCCCAACAGACCTCTCTCAAAGGCCACCTAATCCAACCCCATTCTGCCAATCTAAGCACACACACACACACAAATACCCCACAGATAGCCACCTAACTGTTGGGAGAGATCTCAAAGGCCACCCAATCCAAAACCCATTCTGCCATGCAGGAATACACAATCTAAGCACCCCCAACAGACAGTCACCTCTCTGTTGGGAGAGGTCTCAAAGGTCATCCAGTCCATCCCCATTCTGCCATGCAGGAATACACAACCTAAGATAGCCAGCTCCCTGTTGGAAGAGATCTCAAAGGCCACCCAATCCAAACCCATTCTGCCATGCAGGGATACACAATCTAAGCACCCCCAACAGACAGTCACCTCTCTCAAGTCCTCCCTCACTTGGGCGACCAAGTCTTTTCCTCAAAGGGATCTCTTTTCCAGCTCTTTCCAAATAGATGAACCCAAAGGGATTTCTTTTCCTCCCCTTTCCAAACAGAGGGACCCCAAAAGGCTCTCTTCCAACCCTTTCCAAAGAGATGACCCCCAAAAAGGAGCCCTGGGGCCTTGATCGCTCAAGGGGGGAGGGGCCTTGATCGCCCAAAGGAGGAGGGGCCACGATCGCCCAAAGGAGGAGGGGCCTTGATCGCCCAAAGGAGGAGGGGCCATGATCACCCAAAGGAGGAGGGGCCATGATCGCCCAAAGGAGGAGGGACCATGATCACCCAAAGGAGGAGGGGCCATGATCGCCCAAAGGAGGAGGGGCCATGATCGCCCAAAGGAGGAGGGGCCATGATCGCCCAAAGGAGGAGGGGCCTTGATCGCCCAAAGGAGGAGGGGCCATGATCGCCCAAAGGAGGAGGTGCCATGATCGCCCAAAGAAGGAGGGGCCTTGATCGCTCAAAGGAGGAGGGGCCTTGATCGTCCAAAGGAGGAGTGGCTTTGATTGCCCAAAGGAGGAGTGGCTTTGATCGCCCAAAGGAGGAGGGGCCTTGATCGCCCAAAGAGGGAGGGGCCATGATCACCCAAGGGAGGAGAATCCCCATGATTCTCTATGGGCAAGTATGCTTTTCCTATGGGCAAGTATGATTTCTCTATGGGCAAGCAATAATCCCCATTTTTCTCTATGGGCAAATAATCCACATGATTTCCTATGGGCAAGCAATAATCCCCATGATTCTCTATGGGCAAGTAATAAACCCAATGATTCTCTATGGGCAAGCAATTTCCATTTATTCACTGTGGGCAAGCAATCTCCAATGATTCTCTATGGGCAAGTATGCTTTTCCTATGGGCAAGTATCGTTTCCCTATGGGCAAATATTGTCCTTTGTTTTAGTATGTCCCCAAAAAAAACTTTACAGCAAAAAGATGTATTTCATTTTTATGCCACTTTTCTCCCAGTAAAGGGACCCAACAAGTCACCTCACAATATAAAAGCATTTTTTCAAAATTTTGCAGTAGAATTTTATTTCATTTTTATGCCGCTCCCAAAAAAGGGACCCAAGTCGGCACACAAAATAAAAACCTTTTTAAAAACTTCACAGTAAAAATATATATATATTTTTTCATTTTATGCCTCCCTCCCCCCAAAAAGGGACCCAAGTCAGCTCACACACACACACACACACACATTTTTTTTAACTTTTCAGTAAAATTTTATTTCATTTTAGGCCACCTTTCTCCCAAAAAAAGTGTCCCAACAAGTTACCTAAGAAAATGAAAACATTTCAAAAAGCTTTACAATTAAAAGAAAATTATTTCATTTTTATGCCACCTTTCTCTCAAAAAAGGGACCCAAGTCACCTCACAAAATAACATTGGAGTTTATAAGACGGGAGGAATTTCTCTTTATTTCGAATGGAGCTAATTGGAGCCAATTCGAATTCACATGAATTCGCTAGTTTAGCGAATTTACGTGAATTCCTATTGTGTTTAGAATGCGTTCAGAATGACTTCCCATTGCCTGAAAATGACCCCCCATTGTCCGAAATTGCGTGAGATGCTTTAATACGCAGTAACGTAAAACCCACGATTGCGTTTGGAATGACTTCCCTTTTGCCTGAAATTGCATGAGATACTTTAATATGCAATAATGTGAAACCCCATGATTGCGTTCTGATTGCCATTAGATTTATACTTCCAATTTCCGTCGTCTGATAAACTCCAGTCTAAAAATGAGCCAGGACCCAGGATGGGGAAAAGAGAGAACACAAAGTCCTTTAATCTAGTTTAGGAAGGAGAAAGCACCTAACCTTAACCTTGCTACCTGAGTAGCAAAAAAGGCCCCATACTCTTCTAGATACTGCTTGAAATTCACAACGGGTCCGAACAATGGCAGAAAAGTGGCAGCAGCATCTTCCTTCATTGCTACCCTCTTTCCCTGAAAAAAAGACCTCCCCCTGAAAATAAAACCTAGTAGAGGTTTTGCTAAATTGCTAAATATAAGGCCTTCCCCCAAAAGTAAGACCTAGCAAAGTGTTTCTATATAAATATATATACGGTATATAATAAATGTTCAATTTTTTTTTCCAACAATGCATGTGAATTTCTTTCTTCATGAAAAAATAAGACATCCCCTGAAAATAAGACCTAGCGCATCTTTGGGAGCAAAAATTAATATAAGTCACTGTCTTATTTTCGGGGAAACACATTATTAACCCCAGCCTGTTTCTCTTAAAATACTACAGTACCTTGAACTAAAGCATCCAAGCTGATGCTCTGCCCATATCAAGTGGAGAAGGTCTGATGAGCTCCAGAAAAAAAGATCATGATCAAACTGCTTTGTCTCCATGTTTTGTGCATCCAGGGATTTGTGCATCCAGGGGGAAAAAATGAAGAGACACGGCTCATGAAACATATGAAGCTGCCTTATGTAGAGTAAGGCCATTTATCCATCTTCTAGTTCAATGTTTGAAATGGCTGGCAGGGACTCTTCAGGGAAGAATCTTGCCCAGCCTTTTCTTGAAATACTACGGATGAAAGCATTCTAGAGCATCTGAAATTTATTGAAAATCACTGTGGAAGCGTACTTCCCAAACAAGTCTGTGTACAATGTCACTGGAGAACTATTTCTCATGACTCTTTCTTTGGTCTCCTACCCCAAATAAGGTGGTAATTCCAAATGGATACAGGCTTTGTTAACTTAGGAACAAGGCCCGTATCAGACGAGGGTTTTTGCAGCCCCAATCCAGAGTTACTCTGCATCCATCCAAGTGAATTCACATGAATGCGCATTGAATTATCACATGTGAATGCTGTTATACAATAAGCGGCAAACAGGATTTAAATGAGAATTAAACAGGAAATGTCCTATGTTTATCATAGGGCATTTCCTGTTTAACTCTCATTTAAATCCTGTTTGCCCCCTAGTGTGATAAAGCAGTATGAAGCCATTCCAAAGCCAATCCAAAGTCAATCCAAAATCACCCCAGAATTCAGTGAATGTGCACTGAATTATCACACGTGAATGCTGTTACTATGAAGCCATTCCAAAGTAATCCAAAGCCAATCCAGTCACTCCAGAATTCAGTGAATTCAGTAACAACTGAATTCACAGAAATCAGTTCCAAGGCCAATTCAGATTCAATCTGAATTGGTCTGGTGTGATAAGGTCCTAAAATTTGATGCAAAACCAGTATGGTGTTGTGGTATGAGTGCTGGACTAGGACTCCAGGACACCTGGATTTGAGTCCCTGCTCAGCCATGGAAACCCACCGGATGATTTTGTGCAAATTATGCTGTTTCAGGCAACAGCAAACCTCCCCTGAATAAATCTTGCCAAGAAACCCTGGGATAAGGTCACCATAAGTCAGAGCTGACTTAAAGACACATAACAACAGCAGCAAATTAGATGCAGCAACATAAACATAATTAAACATTCTTCATAAGTTTAGGTCATTATGATTTAAAACCAGTAAGATGTAGTTGTAATTCTATAATGTTCAAAGCTAAATTTGCTATAGAGAGAGAATAGTATAAGAATAGTATAATTAAAGGTCAACCATTTTATCCAGCATATTGTTTCTGGAAATAATTTGTTTTACATTAGGGGATTCCATAAATGACTGAAGTGCTGACTGTGGAAGGAATTATTCAGGTTAAACACTGTGGTAATGAAATCAGCATCTAACAATTTACATTGAGGTTTTTAAAGAAAGATAAACTTGTTACTCTTATTGGAGGAGTTTACACGGCTTTCCACAAATTTCTGGTGACACCTTGTGGGAAAGTGACAGAACTCCAGCACTTCATTTGTCCTTTAATTGTTTCGATATTAAACATCCTATGCCTCTTCTAAATTCTCTTGGAACAAAACAAATAAAGCACACAAAAAACTCTGCAGAATTTTTATCAACGGAAAACTACTGAAAGAGATCATATGACTCTTAAATAGCTAAGTGGCAAGGTTTGTTGCAATTTATAACTGAATAAATTGTTTCTATTGCAGCCTCACGAATGAAAGAAAATTTGTACGTGCAACATGTTTGTGATATTTCAAGACATGAATTCCCACTGATGAAAACAGCAGGGAAACCAAATATCAGAAATCAAAATATTTGCTTTAAAAAAACACTTTTGTTGTTCACCTCTGACTCCGTGATTGTGTCTAGCCATTTGGCATGCACTCTTCTTGTTACACAAATCTTCCACCTTCCCTAGCATTATTGTCTTTTCTAATGAGTCATGCCTTCTCATGATATGGCCAAAATGTGACAGCCTCATCTTTGTCATCTTGGCTTCAAGGGAGACTTCATGCTTGATCTGTTCTAGGATCCATTTGTTTGTCCATGCTTAGCTCAGCACTCTTCTCCAGCACCAGGTCTGAAATAAACTGATTTTCTTTCTGTCAGCTTTCTTCACTGTCCAGCTCTTGCATCCAGACATGGCGCTAAGGAATATAATGGCTTGGATGATTCCAACTTGCTCACTTGTATATCTTTACATTTCAGAATTCTTTCATGGCAGCCCTTCCCATTCCTGGTCTTCTGATTTCTTGACTGCAGTCTCTCTGTTCTGATCAATGTTTGATCCAAAGTACAGGAAATCTTTATTTTGATTTCCTCATTATCTAGGTCATTATTTTTGTTTTTTCATGGTCAGCAATAAGCCAGTCTTGCACTTATTTTTTTTTAATCTTCCTTAGTAAATTGTTCCAAGTCCATGAAGTTTTCTGCTAGTGGATTGGCTTCATCTGCATATCTTAGATTGTTGATGCTCCTTCTTCCTATCTTCACTCCTCATTTTTTCTGAGTCAAAACCTGTGCTTTGTATATTTTCTGCATACAAGTTCAGCATGTAGGGAGATAAAATACAGTGGTCCCCCGGGTTACGAAAGGAATCCATTCCAGGATCCCTTTCATAACCCGAAAACCTTCGTAACCCGGGGGACCGCTGTAAGTATAGGATCCCTTTCGGAACCCAGTTTTTTTTCGCAAGCCGGGGCCGTTTTTCCGGCCCCGGCTCTTTCATACCCCGGGGGTTTTCGTACCCCGGGGGATTCGTAACCCGGGGGACCACTGTACATCCTTTCCTGACCCCTTTGCTAATTGGGAACCATTCTGCTTCTCCATTGTCTCTTTTAATAGTAACCTCTTCTCCTAAGTACAGATTTGTTATCATGACAAAACACTATCTGAAGATTATTCTAATATGTCATTATTTAGAAAGAACCCCTGAAATTTAATGTTTTAAATCCAAAGCTTAATATATATATTTTTAAAAAGTAAGCCTATAAAATGTAGGTTGGGGGGGGGGGTTGTAAGATTGGATAGTCTCCCCCTGCTATGGCTAAGTGTTGCTGCTATTGTATGTAAGAACAGAAGAGATGGTCCTTGATGCAAGTGGTGGGGCTTCCTTACAGGCACAGAATCCCACCCCAGTGTGGCAGAGCTTTTTCTTTGCATACTGATGCACCTTCATAGATTGCCTGTTGCAGTAAAGCAAGTAACCGGATATATTACTCCTCCTGTCTTTTATCCCACAGATCATCATTTATGGGATGCAGTGTATACCACATATCTCATTAGGAAAAGTCTCTTGTTTGCAATAGACCATCATGGATTCCTACAATAGACCATCACGGTAAAAGAAAAATTTGGAATTGGTGAGGGCTTCCATGCAGTTTAGGGGTTTTAAGTGTCCTCTTTAATCTAATACTTCTCCTATTTGGTGAGTGGAAACCTTTTTTTTTCTTCACTATCCCTGTTTGGATGGCTAATCATATTGCTCCCCTCTTACACAGGGTTGGCAGGTGAAATAAGGGACAGTGATATTGTCCCTTTTGTACTGAAACCCCTTCTTCTGTTTAACAAAAAGACAGGAGACCTGTCCCTTATTTTCACCTAGCAGCCTGACTCCTGGGCTGCAAAGCGAACTGAATCTGTTGTCTGGATTGAAAGAGCTAGATTATTTATTTTTTTGCTAATTAAAGAAATTGAATCCATGATGGGCTAACATAGTGGTTCACTGGCCAGAACAGATTTCAATTTTTATAATTTATTTATTTTTACAAAACCCTGCCCAGTCTGAAAATAGTTATTCCGCTTCTAGAAAAAACAGTTACAACAATGCATCTGAGGAAGTAGGTTGTGCTACCAATGTCTTTCTTTCAGTTAGGGCCTAAACAGACGGCCCCAAAGGGGCGGTGACACGTCAACTCTTTGAGTGCCGGATTGGGACTGCAGCAACAGCATACCGGTGGCCCTGATCTAGTGATTTGCTACCTCCAAAAGAAGTGGCAGAAAGCTGCTCCTTTTGAAGCCAGTAAAAAGCTGCCCCTGCTGCCGCCGCGATTTTTCACCATTTCTTCAGCTGTCTAAACATGTCTAAACTCTGCACCGCAGAAACATCATGATGCTGCCGGCTGCGTGGTCAGGCAAGCACCATGATGGCGGCATCAGGGTGGAGTTGGGGTGGGTGGGTGGCAGTCACCACACCCCCACTTCACACCAATTTCGGCTCTTTATGCTGGTCTGTATAGCCTCTTAGTCTCAAAGGTGCTACAATATCCATTTGCACCTGGTGTGCTGCAACACTGCAGAAATAAAGCAGTTTGATACCACTTTAACTTCCATGGCTCAATGTTATGGAATATTGGAATTTGTAGTTTGATCCTTCTGACAGGAAAGGCTAAATATTTCACAAAACTACACATCCTAGAATTCCATGGCATTGAGTCACGGCTGTTAAAGTGCTGTCAAGCAGCTTTATTTTTGCAGTGTGGCAGTGGCCTCAGATGTAAACCTTTGCCCTCTCCTTAGGGGCATCCCCAGCTGTATTTAATATTTTGAAAGCACTGCAGACCCCAAAGGCAGGAGTCAGGAAAGAGGACTGTGGATTGCTTGGGAACCATATTTTGTTTTTAGCAGGCCCCAGGGTTTCTCCAAGATCTCTATAGTAGTCTGACTACAAAGCCACAACACTACAAAAATATAAAAGCAACATTGAGCTTTTTTTTATCCCAGGCAGCAAATTACAACTCCTAGAGTGGTGGTAAACCCTTGCACACAACCCTCACTTCACTAACCCACCCACCGCAGTTGCCCACCCTTACCATAAATGCACATACTAACGTCTTCTTTGATTGACCTCAGGCCATTAATGTACCTCTTCTCCCCACTCTCCCATGTAAACCCAGTAAACTGGTTGTTAACCATGTATTTAATTTTTTAGAAAACAGTTTAGTCATCTTTATACTTGCCTTTTAGGCATCTGAGCCTCTGACTGACTATTGTGCAAAACAAGATGCTGGTCTGACTCTGCCCCAGCATGGCTCATCTTATTTTCTTCCCTCATTTACAAACAATACACCAGACACTCTGAGAATATATGTACCAGCAAACCAACTTTACATCTGAAATTCAATGACTGCCAGAGCTAAATGTCCACAGAAGAAGTCAGACTACTATATATTGAGATTTTTGATAGGTATTCACATTCTTTTCAACTAGAAGTTCAAGACAAATATCAAAAGCAAGCTCATCAAGTGCCTCATAGGTCTAGACAGCCAGTGGGTTGTTATTAGGCATACTTTTTACACATAGAGAGACATCACAAATGTAGGAATTAAGTCATCTTTTTCAGAGATGTGGCATACACGCTGTGGGCTTGTCATTGAGCATCAAGTAAAGTGGAGAATAGCTACTTTTAAGTTGAGAAAATAGCTCAAAAACAAGAGGTTCAAAAGTTCAAGCTTTTATCTGTCATTATATTATCGAAGAGACAAATACATTATTACACTGACTCCATGTGCTGTGGCAGTGGAGAAGGTATACTCACCATGTAAGTATACCTTCTCCACTGCCACAGCACATGGAGTCAGTGTAATAATAATCATAATAATAATAATCATAATATAATTTATTTATAGCCCGCTTCTCCCCGAAGGATCGAGACGGGTAACAATCTAGTTCTAGTGTACTAGTTCTAATAGGTTTTGCACACAGAGAAAGAATGGAAGTGGAGGAACTAGCAATCACCAAATAATAAAATTATTTTATTATTTCATTAAATTATATCCCATCTTTCTCCCAATATAAGGTCTCAAGCCTGCTAACAACAAGACTGGGACACAGACCTAGCTATACATAAGTATTGGTGAAATTTGTTGTTTTTGTTGTTAACTAGTCAATACCAACCCGTGGCAACCCTGTGGATGAGACATCTCCAAGATCCCCCGTCCTCCATTGCTCTGCTTAGTTCTGGAAACCCATACCTGTGACCTCCCTAATAGAGTCCATCCATCTGTCATGCGGCCTTCCACTCTTTCTACTACCATCCACCTTTCCTAGCATTTATGTTTTTTTTCCAAAGAGTCATGCTGTCTCATGATGTGTCTGAAGTATGACAGCCTCAGTTTTGTCATCTTGGCTTCCAGGGAGACTTCTGGCTTCATCTGCTCTAGGACCCATTTGTTTGCCTTTTTGGCTGTCTATGGGGTCCTCAGCATTCTTCTCCAGCATCACATCTCAAATGAATTGATTTTCCTCCTATTTTCTTTCTTAACTGTCCAGCTCTCATGGCAATACATGGCAATAGAGAAAACTAAACTATTAACTCTACTATGCTACATGGGGGCAAGACTTATAGATTTAGAGAAAAAGAAAAGGAAAAGAAAATGAATAAAAGTTATTACTTTAGCCAGAGGCCCTTTCACACTCTGTAATTATAGTTCCATGATTCCACTTTAATTTCTATGGCTGCATCCTAAGCAATCCTGGGATTTTGTGGTTAGAAAGTGATATTGAATTCTCTGCTGGAGAGCTCCTCTGGTGCCTCTAACCAAACTACAAATAGCAGGATTCCAGAGGATGGAACCATGGTAGTTAAAGTGGAAATACAGCAATATATTTGGGTAGTGAGAAAAGGTTATGTTCATTTCTATCCTTTATTAAAACTGTCAGTATATTTCAATTATATTTTAATATGTGCATTGATCACAACTATTTATTTATTCGATTTATATCTTGTCTGTCTTCTGCTATGGGATCCAATGCAGCGTACAAAAAACAAAGAGAACAGTTAAAACCTGTATGATACAAAAGTTAAAACAATTGTATTGAAACAGTTTTTTAAAAACAGTAAAAAAGATAAAAGCACACAAAATTATAGGATTAAACATTGTTAACGGTAGTACTACTAACAGTACTAGTAGTGGAATACCATGCAAATGATTGGGAACATAGCATCATCCCAAATCCAGGTTAACATGGAATACATGCAACTGTTTCTAATCTCTGAGATTGTTCACACCACAAAAACTGGGTATATGTAACACATAAATTTCCCCATGTCCAATTTTAAATATACAGTCATCTCTTCCTCTCTATGGGCCAACTGTACTGGGACATGAATACATACTTCTACCCCATCTCTTCAAACAGATAGCTTTTCTGGTATCAAACTCTTAGCAGATAAATATCTGACCAAAGAACCCTCCATTCTCCCATGCCATTATAATCCAACAAATAACAGAAGGAGCAATAAGCATTATATATGGGAGAGCAGAGTACTGTAGATCCCAGAAGTGTTTAATCAGTGTCACCCAAGCCTGCACAAAATATAACTAGGATATTCTGCACCAGTGCAACAGTTTATTTGGTTGTTGTTTTTCCTTTTAACACAAATGTACAATCATGAGCCTATTTACCTCTCCCTGCTTAAAAAATTGCTCTCAACAAACTAATCAACCAGCTAGCTGAAAACACTTAAAACAGAATCCTTAGGGCTTAGGAATTTGAATAATGCATCAAATCAAATTAAAAAAAAAACCTATTCCCTTCTGTGTTGAGCATATATTGGTCGCCATACAATAAATTGCATCCACTTATTGCATGATTTTACGTTCATGCAAATGAATTCAAGATCAAATTTAGCAAAAATCTATCTCTTAATAAGAGCGTTATTGCAGTCCAAAATTGCCTTGTGGGTTCATGCCATACCTAGGGAAAATAAACAGCTTTTGATTATTATGCATACTTTTTATTATTGATTTTATCAGAACTGTGGTGTAAACACTGTCACAGTCTCATTGTTTTTGTAATATAGATAGAATTTCAGCATTAACTTTCCAGAGAAGGAAAATCCACCATCCGGAGAGGCAGTCTATTTCACTGTTGAACAGCTCTCCCATTTCAGATTCCACCTACACATTAAGAAGAACTTCTTTACAGTAAGAGCAGTTCAACAATGGAATAAATTATCTCGGATGTTGGTGAACTTTCTTGCTCTGGAGGTCTTTAAACAGAGGTTGGATGGACATCTTTCGGGAATATGTTACTGTATATACTCGACTAAAGTCGCCCTCATGTACAAGTCGAGAGCAGTTTTTGGAGCCAAAGTTATGGATTTTTATATAACCCATGTATAAGTCAAGGGTAAAACCTAGGGGCATGTAACCAAAGATGCGAAAGATGAAGGAAAGGAAAATGATGCCAAAGCACACTGCTATTTTCCCACCCAGACATTCAAAAATGTCAGAAGTGGCACCATAGTGGAAAAATTAAAGGTAGTGCTTCTTTTATTTTCTTCCAGGATGGACTAAGCTTTGGCGTTTTGTCATTCTACTCAGAGAAGGGGATGGTTCCTTTTTTTTAAAATCAGAGTTAAGGTACAGTGCTTACAATGGATAAGTCAGTCTCAGGTTTTTGGTGTCAATTTTTTGACTAAAATTTCTATAGTATAGAATACCTACCAGTGAGTTTCAGATTCACTTTAAAATAAAGAAGGAAAGAGAAAATGGGGGAAAGGGGGGCGGATCTTACTGGCAAAGCTCATGGCAGAAATAGAGCTTGCTGTATGTGACAGCATTAAAATGGTGATTAGATACAAAAGAGATCAAGCTGCAGCAAAGCTCACTGGGTCATTCGATACCCTAAAGGTTGTTGCATGAATGTAGAGACTTTGTGCATTACTAGAAGGTGAACAGCAACAGAACAGAATAAATTTTCCCTGAAAGGATGTTGCAAACCTGCCAGTTCTGGATCAAGGAAAGGAAATAAGTAATCTCTGGCGATGGAAAATTGATATAAGATTAGCACTGGAAAACAATTTATTCTGTTTTGTGTTGTCAACAATGGCATTCAAGGAAGCTTACAGTGATAAAATCAAATAAAAATAAATACAAAACACAAAATATTTTAAAGGGATATTAAAACTGCATTGAAATGCCTCAAATAAGAAAAGAAAACAATAGATGGTTGCTTCTTCCACTTATGGTGCATCCATGTTCTGCTCTCTGAGTCCACCACACACACAGCTCTTATGTCAAATATAATTGGAGTGACAGCGTGTCATACTCTTGTTGGATATCATGAAGGTCCATGCAGCTCTTTTGGCTGAAACCATCTGTCCTCTACAGATCAGTCTGGAGAGGGGGAAAGTTACAAAATTCAAAGAAGCTGCTTTAGACTTTGTTTAACTATAACAAGGTACTTAGGTGTTTATCACATGGGAGGAATTTCAATTGTGAATGGAGCCAATTCGCAATTACGTGAATTCGCTAGTTTAGCGAATTTACGTGAAATCTGATTGTGTTCGGAATGCATTCAGAATGACTTCCCGTTTCCTGAAAATGACTCCCCATTGCCCGAAATTGCATGAGATACTCTAATACACAATTATGTGAAACCCCATGATTGCGTTCAGAATGACTTCCCATTGCCCGAAATTGCGTGAGATACACTCATTCGCAATAATGTGAAACCCCATGATTGCGTTCGGATTGCCATTGCATTATACCCCCAAATTCCGTCGTATGATAAACTCCTTAGAGACAGTCTGGCAATCAGTGCTTAATTCTTAAATCAGCACCAGAAGTGAAAGTCAGTTTTGGAAATAGATTCTATGAGCAGAATCTTAACATGTTGTTGCTGCTAAGGTCAGTATAATTGGACAGGACCTGCTGAGGCACAGTGGCTAATTAATTCTTCTACACAGGAAAAGGTGTTCTGTGTGACTTTCCATAATGCACACAGAAAACAAGAATGCTCAGCACATTGTTATTGGCATTATTTCCTCTGGGCAGAGAGTAAAATTGCAGTAGGATGGGATGTAGTAGGTATGACCTCTACTACAAGGCATATGGGTTTTGGGGGAGGGCTGGGGTTACAAACATTCCCAGCTTAGATCATTGAGGCCCCAGAATGAACACTGTGGATGAAAGGGACTAGCTGAAATGTAGCTTGAATAAATTGAAGACACCAGATCCTATCTGATCTACTAGGAAGGAAAACTGTCAGGGAAGATCAAGTGCTGTGGGCTATACTCAGAGGAAAGCAATGAAAAACCAAATCTTGAGTAATCCTTGCCTAATGACTTTATCAGACGGGTGGCATTTGTGTTTATTATGAATGGAGCAAATTCGAATTCACGTGAATTTTAGTTTAGCGAATTCATGTGAATTCCTATTGCGTTCGGAATGCATTCAGAATGACTTCCCATTACCCAAAAATGACCTCACATTGCCCGAAATTGCGTGAGATGTTTTAATTCGCAATAACGTAAAACCCATGATTGCGTTCGGAATGACTTCCCTTTTGCTCGAAATTGTGTGAGATGCTTTAATTCATAATAACGTGAAACGCCATGATTGTGTTCGGATTGTCATTGGATTATACTTCCAATTTACAACGTCTGATAAGGTCCTAAGAAAACCCTATGAAACTATAACTATAACACTCTCAATTAATCTTCTGTTGTCTCATTTGTCACAGTGCTTTTAAAATGTCCCAGTTCTCTCTCTTCCTTCCATCCCCCCCCCTTTGTCCTGAGTTCTGTTGGTCCAAACAGATTTTGAAATGCAAATGTAATTTATACTCAGTTAACTCAGCAGGAGGGAGACAAGAGGAAGAGGTAGAATCTTGCCCTTTGCAGCCTTTCCTAGGTTTTCTTCCTCATTAATAACTTTTGCCATCTTGACCACACTCTAACAATTGAGTGGCCACATGTGTCCCAGTTTTCATCTGTGAAATGTTTGAAGGTATAATGAAATTCATAGGGTTCCCATAAAATGACAGACAGCTTGGAGGCACATATTACTTTTCCGTGCCCAAAACTGGAAATATGATGTACGAGTGAGGGGAAAAAAAAACTATCTGAAAACAGCAACTCAGCATCTTTCACAAATAAGCTGAGGGAGCATTTTGAGAGTTCAAAAATAGTTCTCGGTAGCTGTGCAAAAGAAATACTGACACCTCACCAAAAAGCCACAAGGACTGATCACTTAATCAATATTCCCACCAGATGGCAGAACAGAACAAAGAAACTGAGAAAAAAGACAATGCTTCCTGATACAGGCTCTTAGTTCACTAAATCTTTTCTTTTCCAGTGTGAGCTAAAAGTGAAATTGCAACTGGCTGTCCATACATCAGGAGCCTAGTGCTGGTGTGTGTTGATATGTTACCGGTAGGTGATGCCGTTCTGGGTATCAGCCATGTGGACAATGTTGTCCCCACAATTTTTTCCACGCCTTCCTGTTTGCCATCCACAAGCATTTATCTGGATATTTTAAATTGGGTGTTTCTCAGAGCCATTTTGGCATTCACCTCTTTTTGTACATGCATGTTCCCATGGTTTTAAGTGACACAACAGATGTGGGAGAGTTAGTGAAATAAAAGAAACCCCAACGTGTCGGTGTATCACTTCCCTCTGTAGTTCATATCTTTTCTTTCCCTCAACCAAAGTAAGAATGCTGTAATTCTTTTCTTTCCTTCCACAATGGATTTTCTGCTGTAATTAAAAACGTAAGGGATAAAATTGTGTAAAATGGGTTGATTTCACTTTTAAAAAATGTATTGGCAGGAAACGACATCAGGAAGGGTGTGTAACGTCTCCAAACAAACAAACAAACAAAAACCAAAGGACTTGCAGTTAACAAACTTAGTTTGAAGCCAGGGCATCTGACAATCAGGACTCGGGTTCCTGAAAGTCTCTAACCTATAATGGGAATCCTGTGGCCCTTTAGATATTGTTGAACTGCAGTTCCCAGCAATCCACATCTCTAAGGAGTTTACCACATGGGAGGAATTTCTCTCAATTTCGAATGGAACCAATTTGAATTTATGTGAAATCTAATTGCATTCGGAATGCATACAGAATGACTTCCCATTTCCTGAAAATGACCCCCCATTGCCCGAAATTGCGTGAGATACTCCACTACGTAATTACGTGAAACCCCATGATTATGTTCGAAATGACTTCCCATTGCCTGAAATTGCGTGAGATACACTCATACACAGTTACGTGAAACCCCATGATTGTGTTTGGATTGCCATTGCATTATACCCCCAAATTCCATCGTATGATAAACTCCCGAGTCTGATGGCTAAGAGTGCTATGTGTTGCAGTTCAGCAGCTTCTGATAGGCTGCACTATTCCTACTCTTGCTTTGTACTATACACTGAGGCTAAAATTATGTTAAAAAAATTGTTGAAGAGATTGTTGAAAGGTTTGGAAAATCATAAGTAAGTGATTAGTCATCAAATGGCTACAGGTAATGGACTGTAATTATACAACAATGCTCTACATCCTGCAGGGAAACGCATTACATGACCAGATAGAAATAAAAAGATGATGGAAACAATACACTGAAGAACTATATAAAAGAGATGAAAAAGTGACCAATTCATTTGAAGAAGAACCATATGAAGACAAACCTCCATCTTTAGAAAGTGAAGTGGAAGCTGTGCTCAGAGCACTTGGGAGAAATAAATCACCAGGAACAGTTCCCATACCAATACAACTGCTTCCAGCACTACAGAATCTACTCTACGTTCAACTAAAACCTTTTAAAAATATGAAAAACAAAATAATTGCCCACAGTTTCAACATACTCAATATACATTCCAATCCACAAGAAAGGAGCCCCCAGAGATTGCAGGAACCAGAGGACCATTGCATTAATTTCCCATGCAAGCAAAGTGATGTTCAAAATTCTATAACAAAGACTTTGGTCATATATGGAGCAAGAAATGCCAGATGTCCAAAGTTCAGGAAAGAAGGAGGCCCCAGATATCATACTGTAAACATATGCTGGATAATGGAGCATACCATAGAATTTGAAAAGAAAAACAGCCTGTGCTTGATAGACTATAGCAAAGCCTTTGATTGTATTGATCATGAAAAACCATGGATTACTCTTAAAGAAATAGGTATTCCACAACATCTGACTGTCCTGATTGTAACCTGTATTCAGGACAAGATGCTACTGTGAGAACAGAATGGTTTCCAGTTGGCAAGGGGGATCAGACAAGGCTGCAGTTTATAATCCTATTTGTTTAACCTGTATGCTGAAAAAAATCATATGTCAAGCAGGATTAGAGCAGATATAGAGGGAGAAGCCATGAAAACTGGAGGAAGGAACATCAGCAACCTAAGATATGCAGATGACACCATACAACTAGCAGAAAATGGCAAAGACTTGGAACAATTATTGAAGAAAGTTAGGGAAGAAAGTGCAAGCAGGTTTACAACTGAAAATTAAGAAACAAAAATAATGACCACAGAAGATCTTGCATAATTTTAAAGCAGACAATGAAGACATAGAAATCCTTCAAGATTTCCCAACTTTGTCTCAGCAATTTATCACAATGGAAACTACAGTCAAGAAATCAGAAGAAGACTAAGAAGATTGTCAAACCAGTGCTTACCATGGGGTAAGCATTGGTATATTGCTGCTGAAATGATGAGGAAGCACACATGTGTGAAAGCCTGGCGCGCTTCCTAAACGTCAGGGAATCATCGGCTCCCCTCCAGCATCACTGATTTATTGTCCAGGGAGAGGGAATTTCCTCTGAACGGAAACTTTGCAATCAGAGGAAATTCCCTCTCCCCGAATGATTCAGTGACGCTGGAGAGGAGTCGATGATTCTCTGACATTTAGGAAGCACACCAAGCTTTCACACATGTGTGCTTCCTCATCATTTCAGCAGTGATTTACCAGTACTTACCCCACGGTAAGCACTGGTCTGATAATCTTCTAAGACTTGGAAGGGCAGCTATGAAGCAACTAGAGAAAATCCTGAAGGGTAAAGATATATCACTGACTATTAAAGTTAGGTTTCTTCATACCATCGTATTTTCCTTTTTTATGTATGGTTGTGAAAGCTGGACAGTAAAGAAAGCTAATAGGAAGAAAATAAACTCGTTTGAAATGTGGTGCTGGAGAATAGTTATTTAGATACCAGACTGCTAAAAAGATAAAGCAAATCAGGCCTGAAATCTCCCTAGAATCCCAGATTACTAAACATATGGGACTTTTATACTTTGGCCATATCATGAGAAGGTATAGCCCATTAGAAAAGATGATAAACCTTGGTACAGTATTGGGGGGGGGGGTAGGAAAAAAGGAAGATTGTATTCCACATGGATAGACTCAATAAAGGAAGCCAAGGCCCACAACCTGTAAGATCTGAGCAGAGCTGTTGAGAACAGAGTATCTTGGAAGTCTTACACAGCCAGAAATCAAAGTCAACTTGAAGACAGCTAACAATAAAATTATACGGTTTGTTCACCCGAGGGCAGCAGAGGAACAGAATGGGAGGGGGAAACCACTGCAATACCATATCCTCTCTCTCTGTCTCTCTTTCTCTTTCTCACTCTCTCTCACACGCACTACATTAGCAGAATAAAATGGAAATACATCTGCATGGAAATGAAAGGAGTACAAAGAATCTGAGCTTACTTGAGCTTATTTGGTGCTATTGTAGCCAATGTGAAGTACTGGAACAAGTGTTGGAACAGGAGATCTAGCTACTACTTCACACAGATCCATAAAGCTCATTGAATAACCTTCAGCAAAGAACCAGTGTGGTGTAGTGGTCTGAATATGAGACAACAACTCTGGAGTCCAGGGTTTGAATCCCTTGCTCAGCCATGGAAACAGACTGAGTTGACCTGGAGCCCCTGGCTGGTATTGAACTCACAACCTTGGCGATGGCAAATCTTCCTTGAAGCAATCTTGCCCAGAAAAACCCATAATAGATTTCCTTAAGGTTACCATAAATCAGAAACAACTTAAAGGCACACAACAACAACAACAACTTGCCATTCTCCATTAGTGTGATTTTTCTTGCAGGGTTGTTGTGATGGTAAAGTGGGAAGGAAGAGAAACCAGGCATGCCACTTGAGCAAACTGCAGAAAAAGTGGGATATAAGTGCAACAAGCATATAATAACCTGGGTGTCTGTCAAGCAGAAACTTTTCAACAGGAAAGAAGAAACCCTTAAAGTAAACAAAGTTTGGCTACCAGTTCTGAAAAATCAAGATCAAAATCAAGACCCAACAAATGCAAATTAAAGCCAACCAAGGTGAGGGGGGTTTCCCAGCAGACAATAGAAAATTAATTAAAAGGACAACCTGAGACCTTGCCATTCAGCAACAGAACAATTCAAAGATTAACATACAAATCACTTCCCCTCAACCAACAGTATTTATACCCCACTGTCTTCCATGCCTGCATTCTCTGAAGATGCCAGCCACAGCTGTTGGTGAAACATCAGGAAGAAACTCTTCTAGAACATGGCCTCCTAGCCTGAAACCTCCCCCCAAAACTATGAATACCAGCCACGAAAGCTTTCAACTTCACAATATCTTTTACTATTTTTGTCTGGTTTCTCAACTGAAGCCGTTCCTAGATAGAAATAATCTGGCTACAGTGGTATATTCTCTAGTGAACACTATGCTGGATTACTCTTAACACATTATGGTTGGCATCCTGTTGATGGCTCCGAATTAGAGTAGACCCATTCAATCAATTATTGAATGGTGAGTCAGCATATAGATAAATCCTATTGATTGAATACAATTCAGAAGCTTTAATATAACTACTAAAACTGAGGCTAGCAGCAATGGAGCGATATTACCTTAATGCCTAAGGAGCAGCAGGGGGTGATTTTTTAAAAGGTAATTTGAAATACTGTGAAATTTAAATCGGCATTTAAAGAAGAGATGAAGTTTTCTGTTTCAAAGTGCTGTCTTTTACTCCAGAAAGTAACAGCTCCATTTGATTGGTACCTCCTGCTTTCAGAACACTAGAGCTCTGATTCAGCTGATAACTAAATATGATTTCAAGAATGTTCAGGCAATAATGGTCTTTGAAAGTGAAACTGCCACAGGAAAAACACCCTTTACACTGAGGCAGCACCTGAGAGATGCCTGTGGAGTCTTATGCAATGAAAACCATTAATAGAAATAGTAAGAATGAAGGGCCAAATTGGAAACTTCCAAGTAAGACGCATCTTGGAATCCGTATGATTCTAAAGACGGACAATCCCTCCTCACTACAGACCCGTTACCAATACAGACATGTTTATAAGAATTTATCCTCCCTGACTTTCCCTAAAGATTATTGGGAAGTATAGTTTAGTGAAGGCGCTGATAATTTTCGGAGAACCTTAGTTCTTCTCATATCCTCACTTGACTCCTCACTAAGCAAGGGGGAGGAATCCTGCTCTTATCTCCAATAAGTGGCCAGTGATAACCACTGGATTCCCCTGTCCACTTCTTGTCTTCCCAGTTAGGAAAGCCAAACAGCACATAGGAAACTCTCCCTGCACTGGGTATGTCTTGCTTGGGAGAAGGGGTTGGGGAAGGCCTCCTTAGAATCATTGGCAGGCCAGATGGGAGCTGTTGCAAGCGAGTTTAGGGCTGCATTGACACTGCAAAAGTAATATAATTTTGACAATGCTTTAACTGCCACAGCTTAATGCTTTGGAATTCTGGGATTTGTAATTTGTGAGATATTTAGCCTTCTCTGTCAGAGACAAACCCCATGATTCCATTGATGGAATAAATGACAGTTTAAGCAGTGTGAAACTGCATTAGTTCTACAGTGTGCCAGGGGCATGGGTCAGGGAGACAGAAACTCATCCTTTCAGATCAACCCTTGAGTCCTGGATTTGTGGGAAAGGTGGGTTATAAACAAACATGATGATGGTATTAATACTCCTCCATGGACACTGAGGATCTTCCATCCCATTTTTAAAAATCATTATCTGTCTCCAGCTTTGGATGTTCACTTTCTAGTGCTACTTTTAGATTGTGTTTCTAGAAAGGGATGTCTTATGTCCTCTCCAGATACTATGTGCACGTGTGAACACGCAAACACATCTTGCTGAGAATCGACAAGTGGCAACTTTTGCAATTTGCTCATTCCTATTCGTTTTCCCAATTTGTCTTTTGCCAAATAGCTCTTTCTTGAGGCACATCATGAACAGGCACAGACTGTCTCCCCAAGGCCCAACAGTGAGATTAAATGGACAGATATATCACAGGTAATAATACCTCTGTTGTGTTTCCATGACTGGCCCTACCACTTGGCAGAATGAAGTGACTGCCTCAGGCGGATTATTTTATTTGTCGTGAAAGGGTTATAAGTCATTATTCAAATTGCTACTGTATTATTTCTAGGAATGAAATGGTGATGGGATTTCCTACCTCACATTCCAAAATACTGTCAACCCTCCGTATCCACAAATTCTACATACATGGTTTCAATCATCTACAGCTTGTAAATTAAAAAAAAAATCCAAAAAGCAGACCTTGATTTTGTCATTTTATAAAAAGAGACACCATTTTACTACCCCATGGTATATAATGGGACTTGAGCATCCATGGATTTTGGTATCCATAGTGGAGTGCAGTCCTGGAATCAAAATCCAGTGATTTTGGGCTCACTGTAACATAGGACCTTGTCACACTGGATGAATCCTGGACAAAAACTAGATTTAAAAGTAGAAAAACCCCGCAAATGCAGGATGTTTTTCAGATGATGATTTGCTTGAAAGAGAAATAACACGAAAATAACCGAAAAGCAAAGTTGACAAAAATAACTCTATTTTACTTTCGGGAAATTCTGAAAGTAAAAAAGGAGTTGTTTTTGTCAACTTTTGGGTTATTTCTCTCTGAAGCAAACACATCTGAAAACATCCCACATTGGTGGATGTTTTCCAAATTTTAAAATCCTGTTTCTGCACAGGATTTAAGCAATTTGCCTCCATGTGATTAAGTCCATGGTTGGCTTTGGGCAGCATATGCCCCACCCAAGAGCTAGCATGGTTGGGCTAGGAGACTCGAAGACCAGGAATTCCCACTTGGCCCACTGGGTGACTTTGGACATGTCACACTCTCTCAGCCTCAGAGGAAGGCAAGGGCAACTCCCCGCTCAATAAATTCTGCCAAGAAAACCCTGTGACAGGTTTGCTTTAGGGCTGCCATAAATCAGAAATTACCTGAAAACACACAACCTGAAGCACCTGTTTGCTGCTGTGCTCAAGCAGTGAAATGTTGACTTCAGCCAGGCATGCATATTTCCTTCAGCTCTAAAATTCTCGATAGAATAAAGTTCTTCTCCCTGCTTCATATGGTATAATGGAACTAGACTGAAAGGCAGGAAGGATGCTGCAATGCTCAATAGGAGGAGATGCAAGCTATCCCCCCTTACATTACTTCGACATTGTGAGAAATGTCTGTTGCCACTTACTATGCTTGTACCAGAAGATGGTCAGCTAACTTTAAGAGCACTGAAAGTGGGGGTGAGGGGGCTGTCTGTTCTTGCTCATTTTCATTAAAGAGATTTTTTGCTGCTCCGTGATGGCAAGGGGGTCGGTCGATCACGTGCTGCTCAGCCTGCTAAACCTGTTGCAGGGGGCTTTGAAATATGTTCGACCCATTTCTATGTGTGGCTCAGTGCTTCCTTGTGTTGATATTAACTGATTTGGTTATATAATGTGGTTTCTTTCACAGAAGCAGCAGTCTTCTTGGGTCTTGTCATGAAATCTGTGTTCACAGTATATCTAGAAATGGAAAATAAGACAGATGTATAAAACATAGTAATAACATGAACAGGAGGTGTCAGTACTGTGAAATTATACATAGATTAAGAAAGGGAACATAATGGATAAAACAAGGGCCTAAATCCAATGCCTCGTTCTACCGGTAAGTAGAGTAGACCCACTGAATCAACAAAACATAGACATTAGTTCCCATGGATTCCGCAGATCTACAGTTACTGAGACTGACAATTGGATTTAGGCCAAAGATTGCTAAATATTTATTGGAATAAAAATTATAAATAAAGACAGACAGAGAGAAAGAGAACAGAAAGTACAAAAAAAAAAAGAGTAGAGTGTACAAGCTCTTGTCTTTTACAATAGCTAAAAGTAGCTAATTGTAAACTACAATATGCAGATTCTAAACTACAGATTGGGACATTCCCACTTCAAATGTCACCGCTGCAAAGAATCCTTTAGGTGGCCTTAAGCAATCCCCTTCAGACTTCACAATCCAACCAACTACAACCATATGGGCTCAGATGGCAAGCATGATCCCTGCCCCCTGTGACAATTCCAGGTGGACTAAGTACATACCGTAGGCTCTTCATGTCAACATTTCAGTTCCTAAGACGAATGCAGAAGCACAGTTAGACTGCTGTGGATGCAGTAGAGACAGCAGGGACCAGCAAGCATGCCCTCTGCTCTTTTCCTCATTCAGCAGTAAGCATGCTCATCCAATGTTCAAGTAGGACCAAAAGGAGCCACTTTGTGGGCCCTTAGATAGTGTTGGACAGCTCCTCCTGTCATAACTCACTCATAGGGTTACAAGATCTCAGGGACTAGCCCTGACTCACCAGTTTTTGTGGTTCATATCTAGACAAGAGGAAGGGGCTCTGTGTGAATATCCAGTTTCACTAGTAAAGCAGCTTGCTACAGTTTGCGAGACTTGATCGATTTCTAGCTGCAACTTGCAAAGACTTGCCAGCAGGTGTATATGTGTACTCAGTTAGCTTTGACTTTTACTCCCAGTTGTTGTACTGCCAGGGCTCACCTTCTACTCTGCTCTGCATCCACCTTCTGAATAGAAGCAAATAGGCTAGATTAAAGGTTCCTTATCCAGTTTCCCTAACTAGATGAGAAGGAATACTGCCCTTATTTATTCCCCATATTTCATCTTGGGACAGCCTCTTTAGCTAAAATGTCTGTGTTAATTTCCCAAGACAAATTTATGTTCACTCCACATCTCTCTCTCTCTCTCTCTCTCTCTCTCACACACACACACACAGAGCAAACTGAGCAACCATAGCTGGAATGCTTCATGATATCACCAGAATCTGTCTGTCCCCTTGTCTCAGTTTTTGGCCTTGAAACCCCAGGTTCTGGGGAAGTCCTGAATTGGCAAATCTGCTCTTCAACAATGCCAATGCCAACCATGCTACCCAGCTACAATATCTTTACAGCCTCACCACTGTTTCCAAGCATGTCCTGTCCTTACCTCGGCATTGAAAGCTGAATGTGTTGTATTTCTGTATAAGAGCAAACCAGTTCTCATATTGCTTGTATTCATTTTATTGCAAAAGCCGGTTTGGAGAGGGTGGGCATACTGCTTCTGTTGACAAACCTATGCCACATGCAGCAAGTAAGTAAATGCCCTTCACTTTAAGAGCCTATTTTGTGCATTTGACAAAGTGGGCTCTCCAGCCTATGAACCTTTACAGTACAGTCAGCCGTCTACATTTGCGGATTGGATTATTTGTGGATTTGATTAATATGTTCTCTCTAAGAATCTTTAGGTCCTCCAGACCAAGTCTGCTGGAAATTCACCATAGAATTGTCCTGGAGGTTAGAGACTTGGAGATTATTAGAGAAAACACTTCTCTGGTCATTTGTAGCTCCTCCAGCATGATTTTATGGTCAGCATCTAGTAGATGGTGACCATGGAGTTGGACTGGAAGACCTAGAGATTCCTAGAGAGGTTTTTCTCTCAGGTTAAATACAGTGTGTGTGTGTGTGTGTGTTTTGTGAAGTAGAAGGCTTTCACGGCTGGAATCCATAGTTTTTGTGGAGTTTTCGAGCTAAGTGGCCATGTTCTGGAAGCGGATGGCCCACTATACAGTGTATTTGTCCATCACAGGTTGTCCATGTTGGCAGTGGGAGGCATAATATCCCAAACTAACTTTTCCAAGCTCTGGTTTATTATTTATTTATTTCACATAAATGCCTTTTTCCCAAAACAGGGTCCAAGAAGGCTCACAAGATAAGGTTTATTGTTGAAGTGGTACAGGTTTTCTCCTTGTTTGCATTCCAGATGAGGTTTTGAATGTCCGGTCACCCTGTCCTATTCGTGGCATTTCACATGGGTCCAGTTGTCATCATCATCTGCCACTTATTTTCTTTCAGTGTTTTCTCACTGCCTGTTCCATCTTTTTTTACAAAACAAAATAATGAAGGAAGTAAAGACTTTTGCCTTTTGAGTCATTGCACTAGATGCTTTCTGCCTGTAAGCACTTCAACACAACTTCCTCTCTGTGTTAACACTTCTTCTCTAACTAAGGTAGGACTTTATTACACAGGGAAAATCAGGGGTTTACGAGGGGGTATTGTAAATGATCACCTTTTTTAAAAAATTGACAGAAAGTTTGTTTTGATTTGTAATTGTTAACTTATCTCTATGTAGTCACTATCTAGATTTACACATTTTTTCCAGCATATCTTGACCCTCTGAATACCTGATATTGTCGAAGTCTGCAGATTGCGCCTTACAAGGGGGTATCGTAAAGTAATAATTATCACCCGGACGTTATTATGGCATATTGATGAAATTTTGTCAGTGTCATCATTGGTCCCTAAGTGCACGTTGCTGAGAAAATCAACTCATTGCATCCCTTATTTTTGTGACTGGCTCTCTCAGAAGTGACTAAGTGTAAAATCCTCATCAGACGCAATCTGCAGACTTCTTCAATAATGGTATTTGGAGGATCAAGAAATGCTGGAGAAAATGTGTAAATCTGGATGGTGACTACATAGAGATAAGTTAACAACTACAAATCAAAACAAACTTTCTGTCAAAAATTTTTTAAGGTGATAATTAAAACTTTATGATGCCCCCTCGTAAACACCAATTTTTTACATTTTCACACATTGTTATTAAAGAGGCATTATCCCGGGAATAAACAGGCAATAAACAGCAACAAATCATTCACAGGATTTCCAGTGAATTATTTGTTGCTGTTTATTGCCTATTTATTCCCAGGCTAATAGCACTTTAATCATGGCATCGTGTGAAAATGGTAATCGCTATTGCACAATTTGCAAGGGATAGTCAGTGTTAAAGTCCGTAGGGAAACTGTGCCTCTTCCAGATACAGGACTATAGCTCTCATCATCTACCATCATTGCTTACATAATATAAGAAAGTAAAAGCTGTTGCTCCTCAAACTCTAGGACCATAGGTTCCCCATCCATGAACTAAACCCATGAATTAAGTCACTCTCTGACTTATCACGCATCTTTGTTAGTGTTCCTGCTATTATATACCTCATACACATACACATACACATATATGAGAGAGAGCCAGTGTGGTATAGCAGTCTGAGCATTGGACTATGACTCAAGACCAATGTTTGATTCCTTGCTTGGCACAGAAACTCACTGGATGACCTTGGGTAAGTCACACACTTTCAGCCCCAGAAAACCTCCGTCCCTTATCATAGGCTTTCCAACTTATCCCCATAAGCCAGAAATGACTAAGGCACACAACAAGTGTGTGTGTGTGTGTGTGTGTGTGTGTGTGTGTGTGTTTAAAGATTTTCCCTTTCAAATTTCATCTAATCTCTCCCCCCCCCCCCACCCACTAAGGCAATACCTTTAGTAAACAAAGGGAAGACTGCAGTTTTTTTGTTCTTATGATTAAGATTCACTAGGGAAATGGAGAAGTGAAGCAGAGAGAGGATGAAATATGAAGATATTTTTTAAAAAATGTTATTTGTTGGGAACCCACCAAGAAATAAGACAGCATATCGAAACGGGCCATATTTTGTTACGTTAATAAACCACGGTGAATCCATCTAGCTTGCATGTTTAACAGTGCATATGAATTGTTTGTTTTCATAAGCGGCGCAATGCAAGGGGAAGATATTCATCATCCAGACTGCAGTGGTGAATTCCATAGAAAGGACTCTGCTTTCAAGTGCATCCTGATCATGTGGTAGCCTTGAATGAGTATCTTTCTCGGAGATTATGCTGCAGGCTTCACACACAAATGGGCCACTTATCTGAAGTGTTAGATGAACAAGGTAGAGCTGTTTCATAATACTCAGTTAATGAAGTAATGCAACTGCAAACACAAAACAAAACAAAAAAAAGCAAGCATATTTCTTTAGAGTTTTGTTTTTGGATGTACTGGCTTGAATCTTTTTACGAGGAACAAGATAAATGTGACCTGTCTACCAAATACAACAAGGAACGGAGAAATGAGCTTAGAATTAATGGATATGCGAGATCAAATAAAATGGCTTTAGGGATGCAAAAATGTTATCTGGGAGAAGGGAACCTGACCTTTTAAGCTTTTTTTTAAAAAGGAAAGATGACTGTGTCTGTGCACAAGAGCATTTCTGATGTGGCACTTTAACAGTGAAGTTGAAGTGTGTGAAGATTTCGTCTAAAAATAGAGGGGGAATGTGATGTGGGAGAGCCCAGTGATTGCCTTGGCTTCACACTTTGCCTTCCCTGGCAGAGATGGACTAAAACTAAGAAGAGGAGGGGAAAACCAGCCTGCCTCAAGGTGCCAGAGCATGTGGACAGCAGGGCCAGAATGATGCCCTTTGGCTGGGCACCCACTGCCACTCTCTCTTCCTCAAGAACATCTTGAGAACAAAAATACATTTGGGGTTAGATTATTTAAGCAGCATTACTTTAAAGTAAAGATGAAAAACAAATGGCTCTCTAAATGCTGTTGGACTTCAGCTCCCATCAGTCTTCACCATTGGCTGTGGTAGCTAGGGCTGATGGGAGTTGCAATCCAACACAGATACTCCCAAGTGGTATATGAAATCCTCTGTGCTTGCGCCCATAACTTTGGAACACAATCAAATAGAGACCTGGGATACTATACATTTTATGTAGCAAATTTGTACAAAGAATTTTAGCAATTGTAAGTTTATCAGACGACGGAAATTGGAAGTATAATCTAATGGCAATCTGAATGCAATCATGGGGTTTCACGTTATTGTGTATTAAAGTATCTCACGCAATTTTGAGCAAAAGGGAAGTCATTCCGAACACAATCATGGGTTTTACGTTATTTCGTATTAAAGCATCTCACGCAATTTCGGGCAATGGGGGGGTCATTTTCGGGTAATGGGAAGTCATTCTGAACGCATTCTGAATGCAATTGGAATTCACGTACGTTCGCTAAACTAGCAAATTCATGTGAATTCGAATTGGCTCCAATTGGCTCCATTCGAAATAAAGAGAAATTCCTCCCGTCTGATAAACTCCTAGGTTTTTCTCTTAATTCAGATCTCTTATTGCACATCAACAATATGATTGTTGATTTCCAGCCATGTGAATCAGACAGTACACTTGGACTAGATACTATCAAGTTTCTACATTACTGAATGATACTTTTATTGTTTCATGGTGTAAAGCACTATGACATGGGACAATTAAAAATAATTTTAAATATTAGATCTGTGATCATTATGTTCGCCTGGAGACACTGAGTTAAGGAGGCACACAACTACACTTCCCTGTTTTTTAACTGAAATAAGTGGGGGACAAAGACATTGAAACCCTGACAGTGACTTTGTGTGTTAGCTTTCCTTGCTCTCTTACAACACATCTTCTCTGTACAGGAGCCATTGTGGTGTAGTGGTTTGAGTGTTGGACCATGGAGTTTATCACACAGGAGGAAAGTGCCCAAATCCTGTGGATAAACGGGGTTTAAACCTGGGAATATCCAGCAAGAGTGGGATTATTTTAGACGACATGGTGTGACCTTGGCATTAACACAACATTACCATGCAGAAAGCCACAAAATCATGCTGCTTTTTAACTTTGGGAAAGCCCTGAAGTTAAAAAGCAGCATGATTTTGCAGCTTTCTGTATGGGTTAATGTCGGATCAATGCCAAAATCTCTCAACATGTCTGAAAACAACCCTGCTCTTATGGGATATTCCCAGGAATTAAACCCCATTTATCCATGGGATTTCATCGCTTTGCCTCCTGTGTGATAAATTCCTATGACTCCGGAGACCAGGATTCAATTCCCAGCTTAGCCATAACACCCGCTGGTGACCTTGGGCAAGTCACATACTTTCAGCCATAGGGGAAGGCAATGGCAAACTTTGAACAAATCTTGGCAAGAAAACCCAATGATAGGGTTTTCTGGGAACAACTTGAAGGCACATGACTATATGGCAGCGCAGGCTTTGCCTTACGCCAAGACCTACATGTCCTAAAGGCATCAGATCTTGTTTGATCTTGGAAGGTGAACTGGGTTAGGCTTGGATAGTACTTCGATGGGAGACCGCCATGGAATACCAGATGCTGGAAGCTACATTTCAGAGGAAGAAAGCACCTCTGAGTATCCTTGCCTAAGGAGTTTATCAGACGGGAGGAATTTCTCTTTATTTCAAATGGAGCCAATTGGAGCCAATTCGAATTCACATGATTTCGCTAGTTTAGTGAATTTATGTGAATTCCAATTGCGTTTGGAATGCATTCAGAATGACTTCCCATTGCCTCAAAATGACTGCCCATGGCTCGAAATTGCGTGAGATGCTTTAATACGAAATAACATAAAACCTATGATTACATTTGGAATGACTTCCCTTTTGCCTGAAATTGCGTGAGATCCCTTAATACACAATAACGTGAAACCCAATGATTGCATTCGGATTGCCATTAGAATATACTTCCAATTTCCGTCGTCTGATAAACTCCTAAGAAAACCCATGGGGTCTCCACAAGGCCTATACACAAACAGGCACTCAACCAGGGAGTCTAACTGCAAAGGGGGACAAGGCACTGCAAAATGCAGGACCTTTGAGGGAAAATGTCAGACATTCCCAAAGAAAGGCTAAAAAAACCACTCTGATAAAGTCATTTCTTTTGAGATGTGGTGCTGGAGAAGAGCATTAAGGATTCCATGGACAGCCAAAAAGTCAACTAAATGGGTCCTAGAGCAGATCAAGCCACAAATCTCCCTGGAAGCCAAGGCTGTCATACATCAGGAGAAGGCAGGACTTGAAAACAATAATGCTGGGAAAGGTGGAGGAAAGGAGAAAGAGAGGAAGTTTATCATATGACCTCGGAGTTTATCATATGATGGAATTTGGGGGTATAATGCAATGGCAATCCGAATGCAATCATGGGGTTTCATGTTATTGTGTATGAGTGTATCTCACACAATTTTGGGAAATGGGAAGTCATTCTGAACGCAATCATGGGGTTTCACGTAATTGCATATTAGTGTATCTCACGCAATTTTGGGCAATGGGAGGTCATTTTCGGGAAATGGGAAGTCATTCTGAATGCATTCCGAACGCAATTAGAATTCACATAAATTTGCTAAATTAGTGAATTTACGTGAATTCGAATTGGCTCCATTCGAAATTGAGAGAAATTCCTCCCGTGTGATAAACTCCGAAGGCTGCATGCTAGATGGATGGACTCTATTAGGAAGGTCATGGGTATGGGTTTGCAGGATCTGAGCAGAGCAATGGAGGACAGGGGGTCTTGGAGATGTCTCATCCACAGAGTTGCCATGGATCAGGATTGACTCCAGAGTGGTTGACAACAACAACTAAATGTCCATTCCTGCTTCTTCATTCAGTCCAGAAAGCTGGAGGACATGACCCCAAAGAAGCAGAAGACACCCCTAGAAATGTATCAATCCATGCTTCTTCTTGGTCATGCTCCAAATGGAGGACAGTCCAGGAAAATGGAGGACATGATCCAAGAGAAGCTAAAGACATAGAAATGCATGCTTCTTGGTCATGCTCTAAGGGAGGACAGCCCAATAAAATGGAGGACACGATCCAAGAGAAGATAAAGACACTCATGGAGTTTATCATATGACAGAATTTGGGGGTATAATGCAATGGCAATCTGAACGCAATCATGGGGTTTCACGTAATTGCATATTAGAGTATCTCATGCAATTACGGGCAATGGGGGGGGGTCATTTTTTGGAAAAGGAAGGTCATTCTGAATGCATTCCGAACGCAATCAGATTTCATGTAAATTCACTAAACTAGCGAATTCACGTAATTGCAAATTGGCTCCATTCGCAATTGAGAGAAATTCTTCCCATGTGATAAACTCCATAGAAACACATGCTTCTTGGTCATGCTCCAAAGGGAGGACAGTCCAAGAGCATGGAGGACATGCTCCAAAGAGAAGCTGAAGACACTCGTATAATAGAAATGCAGGCTTCTTTGGTCGTGCTCCAAATGGAGGACAGCCCAGGAAAATGGGAGGACACAACTAAAGACACAAGTCGCAGAAATATATCAATCCATGCTCCCTGCTTGGTCATGCTGCAAATGGAGGACAGCCCAGGTGAATGGAGGACAGGAAAAGCTCCATGTTCTTGGTCCTGATCTCAATGGAGGTCATTGTGGACTCCTCCTGGACAGAAAGCTGGAGTGGAGGACGGGTCCGGGAAAAGGAGGACGGTGTGTGCAGCAGTGCAGTGCAGCCAGTGAAGCTCCTCCTGGGCTTGATGGAAGGGAGAAGGCTGCCTTTAGGACCCAGGGAGAGCTCTCTAGCTCTCTCTTTCAGCGCAGGGCTGTAAATCCCAGCTGTCAAAAGCATCTCCAGCATCTCCTGCAGAGCCAGCAGCAGATGCAGCAGCAGCAGCCTTGCCACTTTGGCTGTCAGTGCCTCCAAAGGTGAGTCTGGCAGCAGGGGAGGGGATCAAGGGGTCCTGGAGGACAGCTAGGCCCCCCACCTGGAGGACGGCTCGGGAAATAGAGGACAGGACCCCCCCTGCTGCTTCTTAGGGCTCCAAATGGAGGACGCCCCCCTGGGTAATGGAGGACAGGACCCAGGGATTCCCTGCAGCTTGGCCAGGCTCCAGGTGGAGGACCTTGGGGGTGGGGGAGATCTCTCAAATGGAGGACGTGTCCGGGAAAAGGAGGACGTGTCCGGGCGTAAAGGGCCGCCAAGTGGCGCGGGCCGTCCCCCATTTCCCGGACATGTCCTCCATGCCAGCCTTCCACCCAGGAGGATTCCCAAAGCGTCCTCCATTTGGAGCATCGCCGAGAGAAAAGCATCGCTGTGGACGCTTTCCACTTTTCTCGCCTCCTGTCCTCCATTTGTCTGGACCGTCCTCCATTTGTCTGGACCGTCCTCCATTTTTGCAGGGCTTTTGTCTTCCTTTGCGGCGAAGACCTCGGCTCACCCTGCTCTTGGAAGAGTCCAAAGGCACTGCTCCACCTTGCCCAGACCAGGTGTCCTCCTTTCCCAGGACGTGTCCTCCATTTCAGCCTTGGTGGAATTTCAAAATGCCCTCCATTTGGAGCAGGGCTAAGAAGCATAAACTTAAATATTGATACGAGGTGGGTTTTTTGGCTTTATGTAATTGGTCATGTCCTCCATGTTTTTCTTCCATGTCCTACATTTCACGATGCCTCGTCCTCCTTTGCAGTTAGGAGCAGGACCAGAGTGGCCAGGAGCAGTCTGCAGCTCTTGAACCCGGGACCTTAGAGTCTGGCAAGGCCCTTTGAGCTCAGAGTCTGGAGTGTAGAATCCTGAATTTAACACTGGGGCTAATTTCGGCATTAAGGAGAGATGAATGCGCATTTAAAGCATCCCGCAAATAAAGCGGAAATGGCGCATAATTGCGCGAATGATCATCACACGCAATTGCGCAAATCAAGCGAAGTCGGGAATGCATTGTCGCTGAAATCCCGACAGTAAAAAGATGCACGTTAATGCTTCTTTGTGTCCTCTTTAATGGCGGGTTTTGTGCGACGTCGTGTGAAATCGTTTTGTGTAATTGTGTGATTTTCTGGGATATTCACGGGATAAACTCCTGATCTCCTTTGTGTGATAAACTCCCAAGAGTTAGAGGAGAGCCCAAGGGTCATCCGGTACAACACCATTCTGCCAGGCAATAAGACCCAACCAAAGCAACCCCGATAGATGGGTATCTGGTAGTTCTTTTTTCCGTCCATGCAGATTTTGAAATGCGATGCTTCTGCATCACCTTTGGCACCTGCTGAAAGGACTGGCCCTTCATGTGGGAATGGACTCTGCATCGGTCTTAGGAATTCATTCAGGAGATTTGGGACTGATCATGAGGTGAGGGAAGCCTGGCACAAAGGTGCCCCCAGTGAGACCATCACACTGCTGGCAAAAGCACAGAGAGAAACACGACAGTCCGAACAGACTGTTCTCTGTGCTTTTGCCAGCGATGTGATGGTCTCACTGGGGGCACCTTTGTGCCCATGATATCCTCACTCTGGAAGAAGATTTCATGGGACCTGGTGTGATGGTCTCAGTGGGGCACCTTTGTGCCCATGATGTGCCCACTTTGGAAGAAGATTGCAATGCCATGGGGCCCTCTCTCCATTTAATATTTACAGTAGAGAATGATCTGCTAGAAATGCATTCCCCTTGGCTGTCATTTCTAGCCCAGGGTTTGTCAACTTCACCACAGAGCATCCTTTGGAGTAAATGTAGAAATTGAAAAGAAGAGGAGGAAGAAATTCCCTTTGTCCTCTTAATATGATTAAACTTCATTGGGAATTGGAAATGCATCATCCACGGGCCAGCGTGGCATAGTGGCTTGAGCGCTGGACTACTGGAGACCAGGGTTCAAATCCCAGCTCTGCCCTAAGAACCCACTGGGTGACTGTGGCTGAATCACACACTCTCAGCCTCAGGGCGAATCCACCTCTGAAGAAGCTTGCCAAGACAACCTTGCGATAGTGTCGCCATAAGTCAGAAATGACTTGAAGGCACACATCAGCAACAACAAATTCATGCATTTCACTGAATTTAATGGGGTGTGTCTCTAAACATCAAAGTCAGCGTAGTGTAGTGGTTTGAGCGTTGGACTAGGACTCTGGAGAATAGGGTTTGAATCTTCGCTCGGCCATGAAACCCACCAAGTCACCCTGGGCAAGTCACACACTCTCAGCCTCAGAGGATGGCAATGGCAAACCCCCTCTGATGAAATTTGCCAAGAAAACTCCTTGATAGGTTGGCCTTAGGTTGGAAGTTGGAAACGACTTGAAGGCACACGACAGCAAACAACATCTCTAAACATATTTGAGGCTCTGCAGAATTTGTGGTTTATTTTATTTTGTAGTTGCTGTCAGCTTTGACTTATGGCAGACCTCCAAGTCACCCTGTCATCAACAGACCTGCTCAGGTCTTGCAGATTCAGGGCCCTGGCTGCCTTGTTTGCGACTCTCCTGTAATGTGGTCATCCTCTTTTTCTAGTCTTCTTTAAAGTCTGAAGTAAGCCACTGCCCTAAATCATTTCTCCAGGAGTTATGATTTAGGGCAGTGGCTCCCAAACCTTGGTACGCCAGATGTTTTGGACTTCATCTCCCAGAATTCCTGAATGTGGGCCAAGGTGGCTGGGACTTCAGGAAATGAAATCCAAAACACCTGAAGGACCAGAATTTGGGAACCACTGATTTAGGAATTTACTCCTCTTCTCTTATAAGTGGATAGCCTGTGTCCAGGATAAGGAAGGACCCAAGACGATCTGCTAAAATTACTCAAGATTATCTATTTGTCAAGATTATGTATTGGGCATTTATCACACGGGAGGAATTTCTCTCAATTTCGAAAGAAATGGAAGTGAGGCCAGTTCGGAATTGAGTAAATTCACTCTATTCAGCGAATTTACGTGATTGCATATTGACACTGCATTGCGTTCAGAACTGCCCGAAATTGCCTCCCAGTGCCCGAAATTGTGTGTGATAGTTTCTCACGCAATCATGTGAAACCTCACGATTGAGTTCAAAGGATTTCCATTTGCCCAAAAATGTGTGTGATCAGCTTTCACGCAATCACGTGAAACCCCATGATTGCATTCAGGTTGCCATTGGATTATACTTCCAATTCCCTCATGTGATAAACTCCTTGGTCAGGTGGGAAACTCAAGATACAGTACAATGCAAATTGAATACCACTTTTCTCCCTTTTAACTACCCGAAGTAGAGCCATAGTTAGTATTCCACTTGAGTCATTGAGACCTGGGTTTTCTTTGCACTTTCAAACATGAGAGCCAATACAGCACAGTATTAAAGAGATGGAGCTGTGAGTTAAGAGGTACCAAGAGGTTTCCTTATGTGAACCATTACGTTCTCAGGATCTGGATCACAGGCACTGGTGACAATAGAGGTTGTAAGGCTTACTGAATAATTGCTGTGAAGAGCTTTAAATGGCTACACACACACACACACACACACGCACAAGTATATATTTCTTAATATTATTATTCGGATGTGATCAATGCAGTGTGAACATAAGTTCGTTGTTGTTGTTGTTGTTGTGTGCCTTCAAGTCGTTTCTGACTTATGGCGACCCTGTCATGGTGTTTTCTTGGCAAGTTTCTTCAGAAGGGTTTTTGCCCTTGCCATCCTCCGAGGCTGAGAAAGTCTGACTTGCCCAAGGTCACCCAGTGGGTTTTCCATAGCCAAGCCGGAATTTGAACCCTGGTCTCCAGAATCCTAGTCCAACACTCAAACCACAACACCACATTTCACTGCACCACACAAGCTGTTAGACCACACTGTGTTCACACAAAGGGAATTCTCCTTATTGCAAGGCTTACATGCGTGCACACACGTTTCAGGATAGTCCTTGGGTGAGATGGTGGGGCTGCCGTGGGAGGGACAATTTGTCTAAAATGGAACAGCCTAGATTCCCCCCACCTTCTCCACACGCATGCTATAAGTTGTGTTGCTTTGGAGAAGCTTTGGAAGAGGGTTGGAATTCCCCTTGAGTTCTAATTGCGTTTGGAATGCATTCAGAATGATTTCCCGTTACCGGAGAATGACTTCCCATTTTCCGAAATACTCTCATACACAATAACACGAAACCCTATGATTGCGTTTGCAATGACTTCCCCTTGCCCGAAATTGCGTGAGATACACTCATTTGCAATAACGTGAAACCCCATGATTGCGTTTGGATTGCCATTGGATTATACTTCCAATTTCCCACGTCTGATAAAGTCCTAAATAGCCTCATACAAGCATGACCTTTGATAAGCCCATTATGTTATTATATACATATTAAAATAAGATACTTAGATACAGAGTTCTAAAGCATTATTGATTGTCAATACAGAGCCAAAGAGTCCTCTTCTTCTACTGCATGTTAATCAAATCTTTCAAGAGTTAGAAGAGGGAGACCTTTGTCCAAAGCACGCTGCAGAAATAATCCAGTTTGAGACTGCATAGTAAGATGTCGTCCCTTATATAACATGCCAAAATCAAGGTTTGCTTTTGGAAGTGTATATATTTTAAAAATATTATCAAGCCATGGATGCTTGAATCCGTGGATACAGAGGGATGATTGTACTGGCTGCTGTTTGAAGGGAATGTGCTCCTCTTTGCTGCATTTCAAATCTAACGTGGGTTCAGACATGTGTTTCCTCCTTATGAGGACAACAGGTAAATCAGACCTTACAGCATTCGACATGCACGTTCTCGGTCTGGCATGAATAATGTGCCATATAATTGATACACTGATGGCCCTGCATGAATAGTTGAGGATGTCTTGTAGATGTAGTGGGAATTTTAAGTATCCCCTCAAATTGCAATATTATACAGGAGATATGAAGGGTATTTGAAAAAAAAGATTGCTGGAAAAAGATTGATTGTTCTAATGATTTTCAGCAACTACTGACCCATATCCAGCTTATTTGCACACAGGCCAGGATGGCAGAGCTTGCTGATAAAACATCTCACAACATTTGAGTTAAATAAAATATATTTCATGTTGAAGTAGAACTGTAGTTAGTGTCAAATTGGAGAATATTTTCCACATTAGTTGCAAATGTACAATTATATAATAAGGAATATTAATTGGATTAAAATGTGTTACAGATTTATCTAAATATATAGATTTTTTTGTCAGTGTTCACTGAAGGAGTGTTGATTAAAATTATAGAAATGTTATTAAAATTGGGAAATGGCTTGGGTAATCGTTTTAGAAATAAATGGGAAAATGTGTGTGGGAGCCATTATTGGAACAAATGTGACCATTCTTATTTATGCACCAGCATTGGCTCCATGTTTAAATATTACAGAAATTAAGTACAGTCAGCACTCCATATTCATGTATTCCTTATCTATGGATTTAACCTTCCATGGCTTGAAAATATTTTTTAATGTAAATTTCAAAAAACAAACCTTGATTTTGCCATTTTATTTAAGGGATACTATTTCACTCTGCCACTGTATTTAGTGGGACTTGATCATCCATAGATCTTGGTGTTCATGGGAGCTCTTGGAACCAAACCCTAGTAGATAGCAAGGGCCCACTAATATGATATTGTACAGAAACCTGTGAAATTCATGGTGACACAGTAAGCAAGTAGGCAAATTGAACACACCATTCATACACACCATACATACCATTGATATTCAACACCTACTTGAATCAATATATGTTATATTCCAGCCTTTGGAAGAAGAGTCTATATTCATTTAGTTTAATACTTGAGTATATTATATGTTTGGATCCATTAATTATGCAGGTAAACTATCTTAAAGATTCCATGAAGAATATATATTATCTTTTATTTTAAATGAAGGAATAATGATGCACTTTCTTTAAAAAATTATCCAATATGTAGTACAGTAGAGTCTTGGTTATCCGACATAAACTGGACTGGCTGATAGTTGGATAACCGAAAATGTTGGATAATCCAGAAGGTCCAAGAAAAGCCTTGAAATCACCATGAATTGCAAATGTATTGAGGTTTTATTGCAATAACAGTAAAAGTAAAGAAATCACTGATCAACATTGTGATGTACTGTACAAACAGTTCAGTCCTCTGAAAATTTAAAGAAATCACAGAAGATTTAAAGAAATCAAAGAAAATGTAAAGAAATCACAGCAGCCGCAACGTTGGATAATCCAGAATGTTGGATAAATGAAGGTTGGATAATCGAGACTCTACTGTATATTGTGAAAGTGGCAAAAAAGGTACTGAACTATCCAATTCAAAGAAGGAAGGAGATTGGTAGGAACATCCTATAAAGATTGGCTATCCTTAGATTTATGAAAAACAGGCACCACTGGACATTAATCATTACATTTAATTTTATTTTGTATGGGCATTATTGGATGTAGAACTACAGGTATAAGGTATGCTACAGATGTATTGTGACTTGTTTTATGTATCAATTAAACAATGGATTTCTACCACTGTCCCGGTCATTAGTATTATTTTAATAACAATCTCTATGGTAAATATAAGAATTAGCTATTTTAATTGACTACTTCATTCTTAATAGCTATTTTATTTAACAATCCTATTTATATTTTTACTACTGTATGTACAATATTGCTTTTTTGTTTATATTGTGAATGATAAATTTTAATGACTAATATTATTTTTGTTCTTATGTTTCTTATGTTGACTCTGGTCTATGGCCTAGGGTAGTGACAGCAAACCTTTTAGAGACTTTGGCCCTGTGCAGATGGGCCATTAATGCCAGACTGGGGATGGAGTCGGGGCATGGCATCCACATGATGCACATTCCAACTCTGCCTCCAGGGTGCTGTGACACCACTTGCTGCTCCACACGGCGCGCAGTGTCCACATGCACCAAAGGAGCACCTTCAAGCTGCAGCGCCACAGCTATCATGCCCTTTCCAGGGTGCAAATGGAAGCCGCTTTTTGTGGCTCCTTTTTGCACCCTGGAAAGGCTGGATTGGGGCTGCAATCTGGCACACCTGAAATTGCCTGTAGGCCACCCCTTAGGGGCAGTTTGCAAAGCCCCTGAGTGCCCAAACTCAAAGGTGTCCCCACACTGGGTGTTACCCAGTAATGCGGGGGACTTCTGGGGCAGGACGTCTGGGACAGGACTTCCCCAGAGACAGCTGAATGCCTGGAAAGGCAGGGGAAGAGGAGGAACAGGTGTGTTCCTGTTCCTTCTCTTCCCTGCCCTTCCGGGCCTTCAGCTGTCTCCAGAGAGGTCGCCTGTTCCTCCTCTTCCCCCACCCTTCTGTATCTCCACGTGCCGTCAGAAATGGCTTCATGTGCCAGAATGTGCCATAGGTTCAACACCATGGGCCTAGGGTTATCCTAGACAACAGTTTTAATACTAATTATTAATAATTAATTTGTAATTAGTTATTTTCAAGATGTGCACGTAAGACATAGGCAGCCAAAACTCTCTCTGGCCTTCAGGGCCCAACTCTTCACACACTCTTCTCCTTATGTTCTCCCTTGCAAAGACACATACTTTTGTTACTATTATTCGTTAGTTTCATTTATGTCCCATATTCTTTGTAAATCCTTGGTGCAGTCTAGCAGGTTCTTCTTTTCTTAGTCATTACAGTTGGAAGGTACAGGTATGTGTGGATAAATAGCACTTGTGAGATTATTGTGGGGGTGTTGATCATATGTCAGGGACCACTTGAATCTTGCAACACTAGCATTTGAAAATAATAGAGTAAATGATGACTACAAGGCACAGTAAAGTGTGTAAAGTATTTATATACTGTAATTACCTTCTCTGTTCCCATTTTTTTTTATCTCAAGCAGGATTAAAAGCTAAATTCAGAAATAATTTTAAAACATTATTACATCCAAATCTGGAATTAACATACATGAAAATCTGCTTTTTAATATTTATTTATTCTGTTTCTTTTAAAGCCTAGCACTCAGTCTAAAGGTTCTTCAACACAATTAGCTGAAGCCAATATGCACTGAAGTACACATAAAATTAAATGCAACACAGAGAGAGAAGAATCAGCACTGCACAACTGAACTGAGCTGTTGATCAGTCCTACACTCAGTGTTAAGTAAAGAGATTCATCAGGCTTCTTTAAAATCCAGAATTTAGTATGCAGTTGTAAAATGATTGAAACTATATGTAAGGGGGGAGATATTAAGAGGTGCAAAGTAATTTTTAGGATCACAAGGATAAAGGTAATGGCAAAGGTAGTCCCTTGACATGAATGTCTACTCGTAACCGAATGTAGAGGACAGCGCTCATCTCCATTACTAAATCGAAGAGCCAGCATTGCCCAAGGGCTGCTCTGGTGGTCATGTGGCCAGCATGACTGCACCGAACACATTTGCCTTCCCACCTTCCAGTCATCAGAATTAGCATTGTAACCACTAAGCCACCACATCCCTGTAATTTTTAGGATCACGAGGATACAAAAATCTTAAGGGAAAAATATCTGGGATGAGGAATTCCCCCAAACAGCCAATGCATGAGCTGTTTTACAATTTATCCTGACAATGGCTCCCAGATTGTGGGAAATAAGAATATAGCACACACTAATATTACAGCTCATTCTTAGAATTTATATGTACATTTATTATATGTGTTTACATATAATGCTATGGTAAGCCGAAGCCTATGAATTCCTTACTACTGCTCATTAGCATCTTTATTGTGGGCCATGGATATTCACCTAAGAGGCTCCAATTGTGCAACAAAATACGGTTCAGTCCCTAGGGCCCATTGCCTAGATGCTGGCTAGAGATGATGCGTATTGGTGTCCAACAGATCTGGAGGACACCCAGTCAGGGAATACTAGTATAAGAATACAGAAGGTGGACATTGTTTAGTTATAATAGGACCAGAACATGCCTAGAAGTAGCACTCCTTTTGAATTACTAATGCAAAACAAGAGACTTGAGGAAATACAGAAAGCTAAGCAGAAATTGTACGGCTAAAGAGTGATTACTCTTATATTGGCGTCAACACAGTTTTCCCTGCTGGGATTGCAAAAATGTTAAAACAAATTAGTGCGGGAACAAAAGCTTATTCCCCACCCCCGAAGAGTATTCTATATCTCTTACTACCTCTAATTATAGCAAAGAAACCCTTATGAAGAAATCCCACAGTCTCTCTATTTCCAGATTAGAAATCTGATTATGAAGGAAGGTGAGAAAAGGCAAAACATACAGACCATGCTTAATGCAGAGAGCTGCTGTGTCAGAGATAGTCTAATACAACTGCAGCTGTGCAGTTTCACCCATCTCTGCGCAGCTGTGATAGGAGAAAACAGCTCTATGGAATGATTTCAGTCCCAGAGTTTTTAGCAGAATTGGTCCTTTATTAGGCATGATCTGGAAACTTCTTGTTGGGAAAAAGATAAATACTGATGCATGCAGAAAATTAATTTCAAACATACATGTTCACAGCCTCTGCAATTTGGATCAGGATTTTTATTTTGCTTGTGTTAATGGTTCCAATAAGAAGATTTTTAACCATATATGAATGAATCACTGTGTGAAACTTGAGCCCTGATTTCTCTAATAAATTAAGCTGCAAATTAGTTTTAAGTTCACAGCTGATTGTGTAGTAGCAGTGCCAAGTCTGTGCCTACTGCAATGAGAATAAGTACTACTTAAATGTTTTGTCATCCTTGTAAGATTTTTCCCATTTCACAGAAATAAAAGCACGTATAAATTTGTCAGTTGAATAATATTGGGCATTGCTGTACCAGCAGCTCTGTTAATACTGTTTTGGCACTTGAATATAAACTTTAGGATACTTCTTTGTTGTGATATCTGCAACAGTATAATCAGATACATACTATCTTCAACTTTACATTGCATTAGATTTTAGACAAATGTAAAATTACATGTCTCTTAGATGGAGACAAAGGAGGTTACAATACCTCTCAGTATTCACTTTTGAAAACCACATCAAGATTATTTGCTGATAATAACATGGTTTAATACATGTTTTTGTGTTTGTTGTGGTTCTCTTGTATCCTGTTGTTTTTATTTTCTCCTTGTGTATTGTTTTTTACAGTAACATTCATATCATTTTATTTGTTCTGCATATTAACAATATTAGGTCTTGACAGTAATTTAGCAATCAGTTGCAACTATGTGGTCCTTTTTAAAAAGTTCAAACATGATGAAGTTGTGGATTCCACATTTTCCACTCTTCTTTACTGGAAAGAAATACTTACTAAATCAGTTGTGAAGGCCATATGTAGAGATATTAAGAGTGATGGCTGTGGTTTTGACAGTAGTCAGAAAAGCTGGAGAGCAGTTGTTCACTGCATCCCCACAAGCTGCATTAACCCTTCTCCAGTTCATAGAGTCTGCTATAAGCTTCTTGCAGAGACACACAACTGACAATCCACCAGGCCAGATTTTGGGACTTCTTGTTTCTTCCCTATCCACTAATTGTAATGTCTTGCCTGATAAAAAGTTCTGGGAGAACTTGAAAGCTTGTACCACTTTTATAACATTTTAGTGGTCCTAATGAAATCTAATAAAAGATGCAGTGGCTTAATGGTTCACATGCCAGTTCTGAGGATCAGAATATTGGCAGGTTGGCAGTTCAAGGCCCAGGTGCTGCATGATGGGGTGAGCTCCTGTCACTAGTCCCAGAATCTGCCAACCTAGCAGTTTGAAAGCATGCAAATGCAAGTAGATAGATAGATACTACAGTGTTCGGTACAGTCATGCTGACCACATGACCACCAGAGCAGTCCTTGGACAATGCTGGCTTTTTGGCTTAGATATGGAGATAAGCACCACCCCCTACAGTCAGTTATGACTAGACATTCATGTCAAGGGACTACCTTTACCTTTAACAAAAATTTTACCCAACTCTACATGTTGATTTTGCTTACAAACAGCACAACCGATTTGTTTTTTATAGCCACCTATTAAAATGTACAGAAGGCAGAGTTGTAATTTGAACCAAAAACTTACTGGGTCAAACCACCATCTTTTAGCCATGATGCAACAGGAACACTATAGTGGCATACTATATACCAAGCAGTCTTGTAGCATCTTTGAGGGAAAGGGGTTTGTTAACATACGCTTTTGGAGACTGTCTACGTCATCAGATGTGTCACTAGTGATATGAGAGAGGTCCTTACAGTTTATTGCTGTGAAATAATTGTTAGCATTATTTCTAGCTCATTAACCATCATGATCTCCACCAATTGCCCTAGAAATGTGATTTGTAAGACTTAGAGCTTAATTTATTTTCAGCTACAAAGAGCTTTTATCAGATGATCACTACAGAGCAGGATAGAGATTTCTTTCTTGGTAATTTGCATTCTTTTCTTTTCTTCCCTCCCCTCCCATCTTGCCTCAGGAAAATGGGATCAGTGAATCCTATGTGATAACCATTGCAGGAACTCCAGTTCATTGCTACAGGAGCAGAGAAAAAAAGGATGGATGGCTTAGTTGAGCAGAAGAGTGCTGTGCTTACGCACCATAAGGATGCTGACACAAAGAAGAGGAATGGGTTGATCAACACAAGGAACTTAATGACTGAGGGCAGGGAGGGACTGGTGTCAGTGTACCCGACCCCCCAGTATCAGAGTAGGCCAGCCGGGACTCTCTACTCTCCAAACTACTCCAGAAGTGACCCGGTGCAACAGCTCCTTGACCCCAGTGCTTTGCCACAGACAATGGAATCTCGTTATCACCCAAACATCATTCTGTACTCGGAAAGCATGCTGCGGTCCTGGGGAGAAAATATGAATGCAGAATGCTGTGAAACAACTTTCATTGAGGACAAGTCACCCACCAAAGGCAGTCTGGATTATCCTGATGGCAAATTTGTCACTCTGTCCACAGATGAGATCAAGATCCATACTCTGTCTTACGATGTGGAAGATGATGATGACTTCCAGGAACTAGAGGTCAGCCAATTCTCTTTCCTAATGTTGTGAGTTGCATGACTCCCTGTGTCAGGAATACAAATGTGTTGCAGGAAACAATTTCTCAGATAATGATATGAGAGGCTGCTGGAAGCTCCCACCCATAGAAGATGCTACTACCTGCTCCTCTCTGTAGTCACTGTTCAAGGTTCATGGCCTTCCAGTTTGTCTTCCTTTCTGCATCAGTACATCCTTCAAGTGCTCTCTGTGCAGAGACAGATGCAGCAGAAATACCCCAACCTAGAGAATGGTTCTTATTGTGGTATGTCCAGGCTTTCTTCCCACTACAAGGCCCATTCAGAATAAGAAGTTGTTTATTTAGAAACACTGCAAGGTGGGATGGGGGAAACTATTGGCACAGGCCATTCTTATTCTTGCACACTACCACTTTTGTGGTACAAGAATGGAATATATGTCCAGATTTAACTGAAAGAGAAAAAGGTTTTCCTCACCTTTCATAACCTCAGGAAATAATCTATTTACCACACCGATGGATGGGATAGAAAAACAGGTGGTGGAACGTGGAATGTATGGCAGGAACATAGGGTAACAAGAGACCAGGATCTTTGCACCTTTAGTAGCTGTAGAGAAGAGAACATTTCAGGAGGTGTAGCTTGCACGATAAATCTACACTTTGGTTAAATGTGCTCTATCCTTTTTTACATTTGGTCACTTTGCAGCAGGAATGAGGAACTCTTTTTACTCCAAAGCTGAATTCCATTTCAGATAACTTCTTGTTGGCTGCATTCTAGTAATAAGTGGAACCAAAAATATTAGCACATTTTAGATTAAACTTTTTACTGCCAATAAGTAAGTAAAGCAACCTTCTAGAATGGGAACAATCCCATTGGGAAATGACCAAAGCATAGTGCCATAGGGTTCTGAAGAATCCCATTGGGCTGGACTGGGACCTCAATAGGACCAGATTCACCACCAAAGTCTGAGGTTCCCCAACCCCTACCATACAAGGACAGTAAGTTTGTTTAATTTTAATAGTCCAGGTATGGTATGTACTGGGTATTTCAGAATATGATAAATTACAAGCCTGCAGAGATGTTTCCTTTTACCAGTTCAGTATAATAAAGTATCTATACGAACAGACTTCTAAAGTTGTCTGCTCATAACAGTATCATATGATAACATGAATGTGAGATTGATCATGCTGAGCACAGTTTCCATAAAAACAAGCCATATATGATGATTCTCTAAAGAGATTGCTGATAAATTTAGCTAATGTTCACCATACACTGAGTAATCCAGGTGTGGGTTTATTTTTATAATATCCTTTAACAATAACAAAAATCCCTAGAATACTTAAGGCCTATTGATGCATTTTAATTTTCCAGAGCAGCAAATATGTGCTTGGGATCTCTTAACAATTATGACACAACTAATCAGTGTTAAGTGATCCTGAGAGGAACTCTTAAAATATATTAAAAAGTGCCTTTTAGTATTAAACTAGTGTAGGATGTTTTGGTGGTTTTTTGTTGTTGTTAGAATCCCAGCAACCAGTAGGTACAAGGGAACTAGCCAGTCCCCCAGTGACCCACATTCTACCTTCTGCCCACCCGTGAAGGAATTAAAATGAGATATGTACCAAAGTACTTTTACTGAGGTCTGGCTGGAGTCAATATCCTATCACCTTAAGGGCAGACAAAGGAGATTATCAAATGGTGGGAAAAGGGGGAGGGAAAAGGGGGAAGAAAAGGCATACTCCCGGGATAATTGTGCAATTGGTTGACAGATTTTCAGACGACATCATGATCAATCAGAAGTTCTCCCGGGAAGTGCCAGCAATTATCTGGGAAGCAGTCCAGGATCTTTAAAATTTAAAGGGCTGCAGGAAGCAGTCCAGAAACTTTAAAATTGAAATGGTGCATGTGCACAATGATCCATTTCAATGTGTAATATTGGTTCATTCACTGAATTCTGCAGAAAGCAGTCACGCAGTTCTATGTGAAAGCACGACTGTGAAAACACTGAGCGCTATAGCACTATTATTCCTTCTTGTTTTCATTACCGTGATTATGGCTGAATTGGCCTCAGCGTGATAACCTCCAAAGCTGGAAAGAAGAGTAACTGCTTTGTTGGCTTATCTCATGTGATCTTCAGGCCTCGTGAATTCATTTGGTCCAATATTCAATCTTTCATCTCTCTCTCTCTCTCTTTTAAACCTTTAGAAAGCTTCTAATAATTAAAACTGCAAAGCATAGTTACCATAAAACAAGGGACAATACACTCTAAAAAGCAGTAATCTCATAATAGTCCTACATACGGCGAAGACTACAGTTATAACACACCCTTGCTCAGCATAACCAGGAGTCCAAGCTCTGACCAGAATATTGATCTGTGTTCAAAAAGAATAATGACACAAAAGCTTATTTGAAGCATGTGCACTTAAACTGCAAAAGTGTGGCTGCTTTATACCTTTACGTCATTGGTTCTCAGTGGAACCCTGGGGTGGTGTTAGAAAGTCTCTCACTTAGGGGAATTAATTAGCTCAAATGATGCAGAGAGGAAGGTCCTAACAAAGCCTTTGTGCCGGAATTGGGGGCCCAGTATTGTCTACCAGAGGTCCGCCGACAAACTCCAAGAGAGATGACACTAGTCCAAAGGAGTCCAATGAAAATATACAATTTATTAGGGCGCATAAATATCACACACAGCAAAAGGGGGCACACTCACTTTCTATGCTAGCGAAAAGGGAGGGGTGAGATTGGGAGTTAGGTTGGAGAGAAAGAGACACCGCTGGAATGTTACCTTCGCAGTCTTCTCTGGGAAGCCGGATGGTTGTGGGTGATGATGATGAACACGACCGCTGGGATGAGGGGAGATTGGCCGCAGGAGCTATAGGCAGAAGTCAAACTGGTGTGGACCAGCCTGTCAGCTGAGAATAGTGTCAACGAGTGATTCAAACTTGGACCTTATATAGGACTGAACATTTCCTGAGGCTAGGTATCAAGGCTTGGACAAAGGGGCTGACTGCCTGGGCTTTGTTAAGCCAAGAGCAAATAATCTATGTACAATGAGCTTAGGTTTGGACACAGTTAGGAGGGGAAGCTGGCTTAATGGCTGAGTGGTTAAGTCGATCACTGGCTCATCAGGTGTGAGACCAAAGCTATTGTCTTACTCCGGAGGGCAGTGGCAAATCTAGTCTGGCAACTCCCAAATGTCCTATGGAGAGTTGTTTACTAGGGACTCTGTTCCTCCAAGTGGGTTTGACTACGTGACCTCCTCGCTTGGGATTTACAGCGGGTCCTTGGATAGGTCAAGCAGGGGTCATAGTACAGTCCACATGTCCCCCCAAAATTTTATTAAAAGCATATATTGTAACAGTGGGGACACGAGGGTTCCTCAGGGTTGGCAGTGAGACTTGAAGGCCCTGATCCCCCTCAAACTTTCTGTCGGGGGGGGGGAGAAGGGCAAGGAGGGTGCTTGGAGCTTTGGAGGAGGAGGAGGAGGAGGAAGAGTATTTCATAGAATTGTAGAATTGGAAGAGTCCACAAGGGCCATCCAGCCCAACCACCTCCATCAAAGCATCCCCGACAGATGGCCATCCAGCCTCTGCTTAAAGACCTCCAAGGAAGAAGACTCCACCACATTCTGAGGGAGTGTATTCCACTGTCGAACAGTCCTTACTGTCAGGAAGTTTATCCTAATACCTAGGTGGAATCTCTTTTCCTGGAGCTTGCACCCATTGTTCTGACTTTGTTAGGATCTTTCAGGAGCAGCAGAAAACAAGTTTGCTCCCTCCTCAATATAACATCCCTTCAAATATTTTAACAAGGCTATCATATCACCTCTCAACCTTCTCTTCTCCAGGCTAAACATCCCCAGCTCCCTAAAACTTTCCTCATAAGGCATGGTTTCCAGAACCTTCACCATTTTAGTCCTTTGGACATGCTCCAGTTTATCAACATCCTTTTTGAATTGTGGTGTCCAGAACTGGACACGGTATTCCAGGTGGGGCCTGATCAAAGCAAAATAGAGTGGCACGGTTACTTCCTTTGATCTAGACACTATACCTCTCTTGATGCAACCTAAAACTGCATTGGCCTTTTTAGCTGCCGCATCACACTGTTGACTCATGTTCAACTTGTGGTCTACTTAGACTCCTAGATTCCTTTCACATGTAGTTTCATTCAGCCAGGTGTCCCCCATCCTATATCTGTGCATTTCATTTTTCCTTATAAGATGTTCAAATATGGTCCAAAATACATTGCAAATATAATCCAGCTTGAGGCAGTTTTAACTGCCCTGGCTCAGTACTAGGGAATCTGTAGTTTGTTGTGGCACCAGAGCTCTCTGATAGAGAAGGCTGTCTCACAAAACTACAGCTCCCAGAATTCCCTAGCATTGAGCCAGGGCAGTTAAAGCGCTCTCAAACCGGGTTATTTCTGCAGTTTGTTTTGGACGTATGAATATACATGAAGATATGAATGAAGATATGAGTGAAGATATGCACACTGAACAAACAAAATATTTTTATTGATATACTGTGTTGAGAAGGGTGGGCGCAACCTCCTCATGTAGATGTAAAGGCGGTCGTAAGGGCAAAAAGTTTGAGAATCACCATTGCTCATCACATCTAGAAAATGAAGGAATGGAAGGTGCAAATGGAGCCACACACAGCTCCTAGACTAATTTCAACAGCCCTCTGCAAGTGATTAGTTTAGGTCTCTGGCAAGGACCACCAGTCCAACAAGTAGTCTGCTAGGAAAAATGGGGGGACGCTAGCTTTACCCTGTCTGCTGTCATCATGGCTCTCTGGCATTTTGCCCTCTGCGACTATAGTCTGCTCTTCATCACAGCACAGAGGTTACACATCCCTGTCCTAAACATTTCATTCCATCTGCCTTGCCCTGGTTATGTTTACTGAGTGCAAACTTGAGAAATTTCCTTTCTTTGGACTTTTCACAGAAGTAGCTGTGCTGTAGAAAGAATGCAGCTTGACACTACTTTTAAATGCTGAAGCGCTGTACTATGGAACCCTGGGACTTGTAGCTTTATAAGGTCTGTAGCCTTCTCTGCCCAAGAGTGCTAGTGGCTCACAAAACTACAAATCTTTGGACTCCAACTCCCAACCTCCACAACTAGTACTGTATAGCCATGCTGGCAGGGGTGCTGGATATTTTTGTCCAAGAAAGTAACTTTTCCAAGTTCAGAATTAGTGAGTGAGAGATGGAGATTTCTTCGGTAACAGAGAAAAATAAAAGAGGGTAGGGCTTTTTTTTGGTTGCTTCTATTTTTTTAATTGTAGAAGGGAAAGCCACATTCTGTATTTACAGAATACAGTCCAGCCAAAGGAGTTTATCACACGACAATTTTTTTTACTGAAAAACCAAACGCAATCATGGGGTTTCGCGTGATTGTCTGATTTCTCATCACATGCAATTCCTGTTTTTTGCGAACGAAATTGGAGTTTTCACGTAATTGCGTGAAAGATTATTACATGCTTTTGCTTTATGTGCGAACACAGTCCGAACGCAATCAGAATGTAGGCAAATTCAGTGAACTAGCAGAGTTACAATTCCTATTCCCTGACAATTTCGTATTCATTTCACTTTCTTGGGGTGTGGTAGGCATTTCTATTGATCCCCAATTTTGCCATCTTTACTACAATTCCCATGATCCCTCATGGCACTGGCTTTTCCTTTTTACTTCCTGTAGTCCCGAAAATGTTTTGTCATGCATGAACGGGTGGCCAGAGGAGGGAGCACTTTTATGCTCATCTAGTGCCAGCTTTGCCTTCATATGTTTTGCGTGATTGCTGGCTTGCAACAGTTGCCACAGCAATGCCTCCTTCACTTGCCCAGTTGTGATGAGGTCCCCATGGGCTATCCAAACAGACCCCCCCCATCTGCCCAGGTTCCCACTCATTCCATAGAATTCGTGCATGGCATCACTTGTCTGGGTAGATAAGCCTTGACCCCCCCCCCTCCCAGAATTGGCACTGTTACAGTGATTTCATGATGACACTCACGTCTTGGGGCATGGGGTCCTGAGAGTCTTCTATTCTGACCCATAACATGCAGCATGCTTTGATGGGGAATTCCTGCATGGCACACCAACATCTCAGCTCACATGCGACTTAGGGCACTGGGCCAACATGCAGCATGCTTTGATGGGGAATTCCTGCATGGCACACCAACATCTTAGCACACATGCGACTTAGGGCACTGGGCCAACATGCAGCATGCTTTGATGGGGAATTCCTGCATGGCCCACCAACTTCTCAGTGCACATGGGGCTTGGTGCACCGGTCCAACATGCAGCATGCTTTGATGGGGAATTCCTGCATGGCACAACAACTTCTCAGTGCACATGCGACTTGGGGCACCGGTCCAACATGCCACATGCTTTGATGGGGAATTCCTGCATGGCACACCAACCTCTCAGCGCACATGGGGCTTGGGGCACCGGTCCAAAATGGAGGATGCTTTGATGGGGAATTCCTGCATGGCACACCAACTTCTCAGTGCACAGCAAATGAAAGCTTTCGCGTGATGGCGTGATAACTGGTCGCACGCTTTCATGTTCAAGGCAGGAACTGGAAATCGCGGAGCAAATGCCCCCAACCCAATGACCCAGAAGTACATGAGGTCACCATGGCATTGGTTCAGAAGTGGGCATGCGCAGGAGAGCAATTTCACATTCAAAAATCCACTGGTATAATAACATACTCCCGAATGCGTTTGTTTTGGGTTCGAAATAAGCAGAGATAACCAAGAGAATGTATAATACGCTTTCGTGTAATCGCGTGAATTTCGAATTGATACCGCAATTATCTTTGCAAAATTACCAGGGGCATGTAATCGTGGGATAATCTTTCACGCAATCATGCAAAATTCCGAATTGACTACAGAAATTACTTGAGAGAAATTCCTCCCATGTGATAAACTCCAAAGAAACACACACACACTCATACATGCTCCACTTGATTTCAGTGGAAACATTTAAGAAAATGCCTAGCCATCCATTGAAACCGGTGAGACTTTCAAGTGATTAACTTTGGCTCAGTCATACAGATTGCAGTATAAATCACACCAGAACAGCAATCCAAGTAGGCACTCTTTGGGGAAAAGCTGTGCTCCGCTTTCCTTAGACAGAGGTTGATGGGGTAGAAGGAAGCCTTATCAAGATGATACAAAGCTAGGAAGGCTAGTTAACACATTGGAAGATAGGAACAGACTTCAAAAGGACCTAGATAAACTAGAAAATTGGACAGAAATTAATGAAATGAACTTCAACAGAGCCAAATGCAAAATTCTACATTAAGGCCACAAAAACCAAATGCACAGGTATAGGACAGGGGGTACATGGCTCAGCAGTACTACATGTAATTGTACATGTAATTGTACTTGGAATGTGTAGATTTTATGTTGGAATCCCGCTTTGATCCTTGGAGAGAGGCGGGAAATATAAATAAATTTTATCATCATCATCATTATTATTATTATTTAAAAAGGATTCGGGTTTATTGTGGTTCATAAATTGAATGTGAAGCAGAGGTGGGGTGCTGCAGCAAAAAAAGTGAAAGCTATTTTGTAGGAGCTGAGCATATTCAGCTTGGTGAAGAGAAGACAGAAGGGTGACTTGACTGCACTCTTAAAATATTCCAACGGCTGTCACAGAGACAGGACTGTTCTTTGTTGCCCCAGAGGGTAGGGCCAGATCTAATGATTTGAAGTTACAAGAGAAGAGATTTTGATTCGACATTAGAAGGACCCTCTCGACAGTAAGAGCAGTTCAGCAATGGAATTAATTGCCTAAAGAGGTGGTGAGGTCTCCTTTGGTAGTCTTCAAAAAGAGGCTGGACAGCTAACTTCTGGAGATGCTTTAACTTGAGATCCTGCATTGAGCTGGGGGTTGGATTCAATGGCTCACTAACCCCCTTCCAATCTATGGAGTTTGTTGCACCACTAAAAAACCCAGATTACCTCTCCCGAGCTAAATTCTAATTCAGGAGGCAGCTGGGTTCTGTCGTATGTAATTCACCACCAAATCTGCTGGCCGAACACAGTCCTGATGCAACCGAGGTCCAAGGAGTGCTCAGCAAGCTTTCTGAGGAGTTTTCTGACTTTGAAAAAACTGCTTGCTGAGCGCTCCTTGGACCCAGGTTGCATCCAGGCCAGTGGAATCGGTGGCGAATTATGTGCGATAGAACCCGGCTGCCTCCTGAATTAGAATTCAGCTTGGGAGAGGTAAGCTGGGGGTTTTTAGCGGTGCAATAAACTCCTATGATTCTTTGACTCTATAGTGATATTTTCTCTGTGTGTGTGTGTCTGTGTGCATGTGCATGCATGCCTTCAAGTCACCTGTTGACTTATGGTGAACCCATCAATTTCATAGGTTTTCTTAAGCAAGAATTACTCAGGGATAGTTTTGCCAGTTCATTCCTCTGAAATATAGGCCCGATACAGACGGCCCAAAAAGGCCGTCTATGGGGCGTGATTAGGGTTAGGGAGCGTGCAGCATATGCAGACTCCCTAACCCTAGAAGGTATGGAAGGCGCCATTTTAAAATGGCGCTGTCTATATGCGTGCAACATGATGGCGTCATGGCATGCGCTTCTTTTATACAATGTGGCGCGCGTCTGATGTCATAGTGCCCGCCTTTTCTGTGGCACCAAAAGGAGCTCCAAAATGGAGCTCCTTTTTGTTGCTTGCCTTTGGCGCGGTGCCAAGGACCCCAAGGGGAAAGGGGCCACAGTGGTGGTCCCTTTCTCCCCTCGGGAGCGCCAGGGATGGCGGGGTGCAACGGTGCCCAGGGCGCCAGCTGCACCCCGCTTTCAGGCCGCAGAGAAGCAGCCCTGGCCCCATTGTGGCACTTCTCTGGGTGCCTACAGACCGCCCCTTTGGGGCGGTTTGTACAGCCCCACTGCCTACAGCGCCTGATAATTGTTGGCCTCGAACCTAACTAACTTAGTACTAACCACGACTGACCCTGCTTAGCTTCCAAGATAAGATGGGATCTGGTGCCTTTACTGTATTTATGCCCTTTATCTAAAATCTATAGTTTATGTAGACAGCCTTCACCTGAGCAATGTTGCTGAAGACAACTGGACATCAGGGCCAGAACATGAATTCCTATGCAAATCTTACAGGAAATTATAAACTGAAAACTATAGTCTACATGCTATAAACTTCAGTTTACAATTTCCTGTAAACTTTGTACAGGAATTAATGTTTTTGCTTTGATGCCTAGTCACCTTCAGTACATTGCTCAGGTGAAGATTGCCTATCAAACATTTGAGTTACAAAGTATTACTCAAATGACCTAGCCCCATGTTGTAAACAGGGCCAACTGCCAAAAAAAGAATATGTACTCCCCCAAAAAGAACAAATAAGAAAATATAAATATATTGAAAACAAGCATTTCTGGTTGCTGACTGGATTTACCTTTCTATAAAACTGTTGGTTTCTTTTTCTAATTTTTGCCGTGGCAAAAAAGGTCAAAATTAGTCCCTGAGCATTATTTTTACAAGACTAGAAGAAGGACAGCCTGCTTACTCCCCACCCCAAATGCCATGCTGGTGTTTTAAATAAAATATAGCAGTCAAAAGAAATTGATTCAAGACTCATAGACTGAAATCCTTAATCCATTGGGAGTAAAATCTGTTTAATTCAGTAGGACACATGTCTGAGCAGAGGTGTAAAAATTTCCAAAAGTTCTGAAGCTATGGGGAAAAGCCTCCCCCCCCCCAGAGAATAATGAAAATATAATATTAATACTCTTTATAATTGAAAAATCACTTTGAAATTGTAGAAATATAAATGACTTTTGATGTACTTTGATTTGCCACATAATTATAGTGTTTTATATATTAAATGTATAGTTTATTTAGAATGTAACTACAAACTGAACTTTTTATGTTCCATTCTTTTCATTAACAAATAGAGCTACGAGATCTTGGAATGTAATGAATACATAAGGAAACTTTTTGATTTGCCTATTTGAGGAACAAATACCTCACCCCCCAGAGAAAATATCAACATTAGTAAAACAGAGAAAATTATTTTGTCTCAGATAATTCTCCATAGTTCCAAGCAGAGATAACTCACTCTGTTCCATAAAAAGAGCTGAAAAAATGAAACCAAGGCCAGGAATCTTATACTACAGATAATCTTACATTAAAATATTACTCTTACATAGTTTTAGAAAATGATTTTGGGGCAGTAAATATGCAAACGCCTCAACTAAAAATATATATTCATAATTCTAAAAGAAAATATTCCATAATCCAATTTTCTCATTTTTCCAGAAAAAAAAATTCTAGTGTGAAAAAAAACCCACCATCTTTTTCTTCTTAATTTTCCTGGGTTGGTGGGGAGGTTACTTCTCAACTTCTGAGTAGATATTTATAGGCTTCCATTGTAAATTTATTAGGAAATGTGCCTCTGGCTGTTGTTTTAAAGAAAAGGATCTGAGTTAAGTGACATGTAAGAGTTGCACATACAATTCCCAGCTCTTTTGTCGACATGGAAGTCAACACTGCACCACACCAACAATTTTTAATAAATGAAATAAAATGTAGGGACCCTTTTATCCTATAAGTGAGCATACAAAATCAACAAGTGAAGTACAAAGAAAGGTCACTGTAGGCTCTATGGCAGGGGTGCAGAACTGTGTCTTTTCTTGTCTCTTTGGGCTCCAGTTCCCATCAATCCTAGGACTTTATCGGATGCACTTTTAAAATCATTTTTGGGGACGGGGACGGGACTCGTGGGGGCAAGCATGAACGGATTTTGGTAAAATCTGTTCATGCTCGCCCCCGCGAGTCCCGTCCCCAAAACGGTTTTAAAAGTGCATCTGATAAAGTCCCTAGCTGGCATAGCCAATGGTCAAAGAGGATGAGAGCTATAGTCCAATACTATCTGCAAGGACATAATTTCACCAGCTCTGCTCTCTGGAGTCAGACTGCATTCCCTTACTGCCCAAGTACCAGTAGCTGATTGTGTCAAACTAGGATGCATGGCAAATTATTTTGCTGGCTTAATTGAATTAAGTCAGTCAGTTAATGGAAGTTATCTTGCTCTTCTCATTCTCTCTGGCAGGCAGGCAGCCTGGCAGCCTGATTAAAGGTTCAATAAAAAGGAGAAAACCATATTCCCTAGTGTCTTAGTTTCAAATCCCTTCAAATAAAAGGAAAATTTCCCAACTCTTTCTCTCTTCCTTTTGGCCAGCTTCTCAATTGCTTACTTGACAATACCATAACAAATGGCACTCTGTACTTTAGGTATTAATTCTCATAATAGGCAATAATCCTGGTTCTGTTGACAGCTGATATAGTGCTTTGAGTGACTATATCAGCAATGAGCCTGGGTCCTTCCAGAACACAAATCAGAACTCCTAGTTTGGCACTCCATCCAAAATGTTGCTCTTTACTTTTTGCCTCATCTTCTATGTACTTATTATTTCAAGTTCCTGCTCAGTGTAAAATGAGCTGGTTGCACTTAGACCAGTCATTGTTATTCACCCTTCCACACCTCACCATGGTGTTGTGATGGCAAAAAGTATAATGTGTTGGGACAAGGAACAAGTTAGAAAGACAATACAAGCAGGAATACAGATACATTTATCTGGGATCTGTTGAGAACATAAATCTGTAATCTGTTCCTACCATACTCCTACAAAAGTCTTCCTCCCAATCAGCAGGAGGTTCCCACTTTGACTGAGTCATCTCCAAAATGTTCCTCAGATCATTTATTTTCTGCCAGATCCTTTGTAGTCCATGGGCTGTAGAGCTAAAGTATTGGCCTTCTTGGATCAGCCAAAGTGAACTGTGTTCCGATATCTGCCTTAGCCATTAAGCCAAGGCTTTGGGTCTGTCACTTTTTCTTGATCTTGTCTGCCCCAAGGGCTCTTGTGATTCATATACTGATATGTTTCTCCAAAGTCAAGCAATATCTAAGGAAGCAACAAGGAGAAATGGAAATTACATTCAGGCTTCTATCTAGAAACTCTAATGATTTAATAGTACAATCAGATCTGACATTTTTGAACTTTACAGCAATTGCAAGGGACCCTAAATCTGTCTGCATTTTCTAACTAGCAGGGAAAAATAGCAGGCCAAGGGACAGCTTTATATTGAGGAAATGGTCTAAGAGGAAAATGGATCAAAACAAGATTCTGCAGTGCTTGTTTGACAAGTCCCCTTGTTTAAAAGGGAAAAAAGTTATAGACATCCAGTCAGAGATTTTTAGCATTAAACTTCTTCAGGCCATGAGAAACTGTAAGAAGTTTTATGTAAGCATTCAGTATATCCTCCTAAATGTATTGAACATATAATATAATCTTAATATAGAAAGTTAAAGCAGTCTGCCAAAAGATGGGAAAGTTTTGAAAATACAGGTGTACAATTAAGGTGCAAGCTCCCTATTTCTGAACTTTTTGACATTTTGCTCAGTTCTGTGATCAGTTCCTGCATGCCCCTTGAGGTCTCTTCCAACTCTATGAATTTATTATCAATTAAAAACCCATACATACAAGATTAGATGCAAGGGAAAATTGCTCTAGCTGAGACATCCTGCTGGCATGCTAGTTTTCTAGCTACAAAGAATTTACTTTTATTCTGTTTCCACTTTTATTTTGTATGCAAGATTATCCCCTGCAGTCTGAATCCAAATAAATGTACCCTCTCAAGTATTGTTTGTGAGAAAATAAGCCAGATTCCCTGATTACATTTATTTCTTATACACTTTCATGAGGGCCACTAAAAACTGAGCCATTGTGCTTTTCTGCCAAAGTTTTCCTTTTATTCCCAGAATAGAGGGAGAGGTGGGCGCTGCAAAATGCTAGTTGGCTTGGCAGTATGCAACACATGGTGCTACTCAGCTGTGGTTATGCTGCATGTAATCCACTTAGAGGCCAGTCATCTTCAAGTAGGCAGCTGCATAAGCATCGAGGACATGTAACTGAAGAATAGGAAGCCCTTCGCACTGTGAAAGCCATGGGCTACATACATTACAGCCCTAAATGGAACTGCTCAATACTTTTGTGGATGTCTGGCCTTTCAGCCTATTCCAGCCCAGTGCTCACACTTTGGAGTTTATCAAATGGAGGAATTTCTCTCAATTGAGAATGGAGCCAATTCGCAATTACATGAATTCACTAGTTTAGCAAATTTATGTGAATTCTAATTGTGTTCGGAATGTGTTCAGAATGACTTCCCGTTGCCCAAAATTGCGTGAGATACTCTAATACACAATAACATGAAACCCCATTATTGCATTCAGATTGCCATTGTATTATACTCCCAAAGTCCATCATATGATAAACTCCTTTGAATCAGCATGCTGACTAGCCCCAACTTGAAGTTGTGCCTGCTAGCTTGCCCTGCTCTTCTCTCTCAGAGTGCACAGAGTGAAGGCCAACAACAGGGAAACCTTCACATGAAACAATGACCATACAAAGGCTCCTACCCAAACCATGGTGTTCAATGCTGTGTGCAAGCTAGTTAGTATCTTGTGTGTCAATTCCCTATGTGAAGCTGTTCCTGGTACATCTCAGCTGGCTTTGGTAGTGAAACAGGGTCAAAAGTCAAGGAGGAGCCCATGGAGGTCCTCTAAAGGAGAAGGCATCTCATGTGCATTCCTGGGAGCAGATAGCAGAAACCACTCAAAGTCCTATGTCAGCTGTCCTCAGATGCCACACCTAGCAGATGGTAAATTGGGATCCTGGCCCATGCCATGCCAGTTTCCTGAGAGTGACATGACAGCCTGATTTAGGGGGTTATCAACAATGCTAGGCTCAAATAAACCTTATTATATATGGACAGATAGGAGAGGAGAGGAGTGAAATTATTACTATTATTACTGACAGTATTAATTATTACTGACAGTAGTGGTCTTCTTTCACTTTTCTCTTCTCCCACCTCCTAATTTCTTTTAAAGAGCTACTGCTACAAGTAGTAGCACTCTTTTTGGCAGCCACCATCTGGTAGCTGCCATTTTCATTTCAAAAAATATCCATAATGATACTACAACCATGGCAATCTGGGAAACAAAAAAGAAGTTTGTAGCTGCCAAGGATGGCTGACCATGACCATAATATCTGTGAAAGTGGGATGGGTTGGGTACTCTCAATTTCTCTCTCTGTCAAATGCTTCAGGGACTCACAAATCTCACCTTTTCCAAATTTTAGCCTGCGAGCTTCCAGGTGAGGACTATGATGATGATTTGGTATAGAATGACCAGTGCCAATCTCCTTCCTCTAGTAGAGCAAGCAAGCAAAGCATGTATCTCCAAACAGTATCTGGGCAAGATGTCAGGCAGAAAGCTGGGGCAAAGAAAATATAAAAACATGACTAGCAGCTACATCTCCCCCCCCCCCCCTTTTCATTTTTAATCTAGAAAAAGTGCAATGCCTCCAATATCAATCTGGATTCTCGTGTGGTAGTAGGGGGCTTTCACCCTTCTCCCAACAATAACTTCTCAAGGTTGGGGGGCAACTGCAAAACAGTGACCCATTTCCTTAATGGGCCACTATTTTGTAATGAAAAATGCAGGAAGTGGAGGCCTGATCCAGCTTGGTATTGTAGTGTCAGTGGGTAGGAAATGCTTCAAGCCAAAGAGGTGCTCCTGTGATTCCTGAACATCTAAGGAGGCAGGGATGTCTAAGGCTTGACTGACTGGATACAATCTCTGGGACTTAGCATATCTTCCCTAGGTTTCTAATTGATCTCTAAAGATTTTTGATGCTGACAAAAGGCTGATGAAAAGCAGGATGACAGGAAAAATAATCTCCACAAGTCCCTAGGTTTATGGAGGACCTATGAGAGAGAAAGAGAAATAACAGTAATCTTAGAATTTAGACAAACCACAACTCTGGAGTTTATCATATGACAGAATTTGGGGTATAATCCAATAGCAATCCAAATGCAATCATGGGGTTTCACGTTATTGCGAATGAGTGTATCTCACGCAATTTCAGGCAATGGGAAGTCATTCCAAACACAATCATGGGGTTTCACGTAATTGTGTATTAGAGTATCTCATGCAATTTCAGGCAATGGGGGGGGGTCATTTTCAGGAAATGGGAAGTCATTCTGAACGCATTCTGAATGCAATCAGATTTCACATAAATTCGCTAAACTAGCAAATTCACGTAATTGCGAATTGGCTCCATTCGCAATTGAGAGAAATTCCTCCCATGTGATATAAACTCTTCTGACAGCTTTCTCCAGCCCATCTGTCCCCCACGTCAGAATAATATTGCCTAACAAGATTGTTGTAAGGACAGTGTACATGAATCATTTTGCATAAATGAAATGTGATATATTGTTGCATGCATACTCTGTTCTCCTTTCAGTGGTGGGAAGTAAAATGGTAGTATAGCCAGATCTTGGGGGTGCGAGAGAGTACTGGAGAATTAGAGTGCTAGGTGTCTTTGTTATTTAGATAAATATAAAAGGGGGGAAAAACATAGGCTTCTTTAAAATGTAGTAGATCATCAAAGAGTAACTTTGTGCTGACCGTATACATTCCCTACAAACTCTTAACTTCTGACTGGTAGACGCCCAGCAAGTTGCCTGTTTTGTTCTTTTTAACTCCTTCCTCCCCATTCACCCCACCCCACCTCCACTTGTCCTCTTGAATAGTACTAAAAGTGGTGGTCCATGGAATGGTGCCAGTCCCTGAGCAATTTCTGCCAGTCCCTGGTAAGTTTTCCAGGAAATTAAAAAAAAAATTGTTGCCAATGAACACAAATGTGGTTCCAGTTCCTGGCACATTCGCAAGAGGAGGATGCCTGTCCCCAACATCAGATAGCTTGAGATGCACTGTTGTAGAGCACGTTTCTCAGTTCCCTGTAAATAGTGCATTCAAGAAAGCATAGACAGTAATTAAGCTTCATTAACTTTTTTTTATGCTCTCATTCACAGTGATCAAGCAAGTCAAACTCCCTTAGGTCTGTTTCTTTTAATATGTTCTCAGCAACTCCATTTACTTGTAGTAAGTTACTCTGTACAGAATTCTGAAGTTAGTAGCTTTTAAATAAAGAACCACTGTCGATCTTGGTGCAGGCAGAAAGGATCTGTGTCATTAATAATACGTATCTTCTTTATGTTTTCCTCCCTCTTGCTGTTCCAGAGTGATTACTCAAGCGACACTGACAGTGAAGACCATTTCCTTATGATGCCACCCAGGGACCACCTTGGGCTTAGTGTGTTCTCCATGCTCTGCTGTTTTTGGCCACTGGGAATCGCTGCCTTCTACTTGTCACACGAGGTAATGTAAACTTTTGCTGTTGCATTTAGCAGCCTGCTATCCCATTTATGCTGTAGTGATAACATGTGATGAAAACATTGAAAGATTGGATAAAGGCAATTAAACTGAGTCAGCTGCCTGACTCATGTGCTAGGATGAGCTTGTGTTTTCATCTCTTTTGTATTGCAACAGTGAAGCTATGCAGCAACCGTTAGTCTCTTTTGTTTAATATTCTGATCCTGTCCTGCTGATGATATCTATAAGATCGGTCTATTGCATGTACTAAGAGGTGCTGAAGAGTTCCCAGCCCAACCAAAAAGGGAATGACCTAGAGCCATGACACTTACATGCTATTCCACATATTCACCCCAAAGTTCAAAACATTTGGCACAACATTTCTCAAGTTTCTTTGACCCTTCCAACAAAACAAAACAACAACCTTGATGTCTGGTTACTGAAAGACTGCTCTACTGCTGCTGTCACCTCTGAATCATTCAAAAAGTTCCACGACTGCCTAGAGTTCAGCACTTGAAAACTCAACATTTTTAATTAACATGGGTCTATGAGTGAATTGGAAAAAAAAATCAGAAATTAGAGCCTGCAACTAGACAATTTGCAATACAAAGAACGCTCTTTCAAGGTGCAGTGAAAAAATTACGGTATGCTCAGATTTTGGAAAGTGTGTTGGGTCGAGATTTTTTCAGCAGCCTCTCATATTAGAAATGTGTAGTTAGAGATGAATGTGGGAGGGTATGTGAATGGATTTATAAGTTTGTGTAGCATATAGTATGTATGGAAATTGTGATTATTTTTGTATGTTTTTATGAATACTTAATAAAAATTTTATTAAAAAAAAGAAATGTGCAGGCTGATCCTAACATTTCATATTCCTAGCACAATCACTTGGGCTAAACACAAAAGGAGAGATGGTTTACAGGTTAACAGAAGCTTTGCAAGAGTGTGGTTGTGGGAAGTAAGAGTTTCAGGTTTAAAAATATCTTTAAATTGTATGCACCACTAGCTCCAGCGTCAGTACTCCCCCAAACCTGAAAAGAAGAGGGTTGGGACTGAAAGGCTAAGAGGCTAATATGTAAGTTATAAACAAAGTTGCAGAATGCAATTATTGCCTTCATGGTGCAGCTATTATGGTGGGTACTCAAATAATAGCTATGCTTTTTGGTGCAAAAATGAATTTATAAGGGCATTTTTTTAAATTCAAACTGAAAGGGCTTTTTAAAATTCCTAGGCTACATATATGAAGCAAAAAATTCAGGTAGATTTTTATATGAGACCAAAAACAACATTGCACTGGATATTTGGTAAAGATTTCCCCTATATTATTAAAGTGGAAGGAGAAGGAGTCCTTTCCATTATAAGTTTTAAATGCCTTAGGACTTTAGCACATGGGGGAAATCAGAGGTTTAAATGGGCATTTTCCCAGGACATTTCCGCGATTGCAGGAAAGATTTTCTCACGACGGCATGATTAAAGAGGACTTATCCCAAGAAGAACCAGGAATGATCCAGCAACAAATCATTCACGGGGAAATCGTTCCTGTGATCGTACAAATGTCCTGGGAAAATGGCTTATAAACCCCCGATTCCACCCGTGTGATTAAGGGGCTGTTCAGACAGACCTGAAGGGGTGGCATGGAGCTGCCCCTCCTTCGGCCAGATTTGGGGCATGGCAACCACATGCCAGATTTGGGGTGTGGCAACCACATGCCGCGGCCCCAATCTGGCCTTTCCAGGGCACAAAAGGGAGCCACAAAAATGCTTCCTTTTTGCACCCTGGAAAGGGCACCATAGCTGTGGTGCTGTGGCTATACGGCACTCCTTTGGTTCTATGTCGTATGGATGCAGTGCCAGAGGAGCGCCATGACACCGCACACCATGTGGAGCAGAATGTGGCATCATGGTGCCCTGGGGGGCAGAGTCAAGGCATGTGTCATCTGGACATGATGCCCTGACTCTGCCCCTGGCCAGTCTGAACAGGGCAAAAGTACTTAGTAACTTTAATCTCTTTATGCTACCACTCTACCTGAGTCTAAGACTGCTACCACTTCCTTCTCTTCTCCATTGCTGCTCTGTCTTCCATTGTATATAGACAATGAAAAGACCCTTAATTTGTATAATGAGCATTTCTATTGTTCTGGTATCCTAGAAATAAATGAAAGGAAGGGGGGATAATTCAAATGTGATTTCTTGCCAATGTGGATTGCACATTTGTATTAAAGGGTGGTTTAAGTAATGGGCTTCTTTGCTTCATTGTGCACAAAACTCCAGAAAAGGTGAATGCATGTCACACATGTGATCATTTATATGCCATTAGTTCCTCCTAACATCTGTCAGTCTTGCACAACATCACTGCAGAGAAAAATACAGAATACAGAATAGGGAAGACACCCTGGCCCTAAGCAGATGGGCCAGGATAGCACAGGCTGAGCCAGGATAGATAAGTGCCTGGGCTGGCATGGGGATGGGTTGGTGTTTACATGCTCGCATTTCTCTGTGTCACGAACCTGCTACTGCTGCATGCCCCATATCTTACTCCTTCATTGCCATTAATAAGAAGCCCCCCCCCCCCCGCCTTTTCTGATGCAGAAATGGGGCACTTCACCACATGGTTGCAGCCAGTGCCCTGCCAGACATGGCACCAGGGTTCTTCTTACTAGTGGCAATGGAGGAGTGCAGTAAGGCTGTCTGCTGTGGTTTGTCACAGAGCTTCCATGAAACTCTGCAGCAAACAGTGTGTCATTATGTTATGGTCCCCTTTCCCTGGGATCAGGCTGGATGCACCAGATCTGCATCCAATCTGCCAGATCTGGGCCCAACCTGATGCAGGAGTAATGACCTGTGTTGTCCAAACAGGATGATGCGAGGCGGGGACAAATACAGACAGCCCCCCTGTGAAAATGATTGAAGATCATTTTAACAGCAGGCTAGCCAATAAAGACATTTAAGAATGATCACTGCTGAAGGATCTAAGACCTTTACAAGGAAATCTGTGCTGTAATCTTTCATGTTGCCTGCCGTTAAACATGCTGGTCTGCCTATGCTGTTGCTGATAGGAAGTCCCCAACTTAGAATTCTGTTTGTGTATTGCATTTGCCATAGCATTTATTTATTAATGCTCTTGGTCTGCTACGGAAAACATTTCAGCCCAAAGAGGGTGTTAAATTGGCTCATCAGTCATCTTAATGCCAGCCACAGTCTGGCAATAGAATTGTTTTTTAAAGGAATATTCTGGAACTCAGAGTCATTGCAGAGGTCCCATTCAGGACAGCAAGGAGGACTGGTTGGAGAAGGAGTCTTACAATAAGGGCACAATGAGTGTGCTCTGTGATGAAAGATTTTGCCATTAAGTATGGCATAGTGACAGTGATCTCCTCTAGCGGCCATGGCTGGGCAGACATCAGGCTTGCAGGATCAACTTTCTTACTAGAATTCCACATTCTGTCTGTCAGACATAGGTGCATGAGATCTAACACTGAAAATTATAGAATGTGGTACCTCTGAGCACAGCCTGAGCCTAGGTGTTCATTTTCAGTATGAGAAATGAACTAAATTGTACAGTCCTTTCATGCAAAAACCCATTTGTGGCTTCTTCATTCTGGCAGGACAATTTAGATGCGAAATGTCATGTTGCTGCTGCTGCTGCTCCTAAATAGTTGGAAGTCAGAAACCCTTGGCAATGTATTGAAAATCATTCAGGATGTACCACTTGGTGTTCTTTCCACCCATGATGGAAGTGCTCTTGTGTAACCACTATTCGTTTTAGTGTGCAGGAAAGCTTCCCAACAGGCAGATCTCAAAAAAGGACTACAACTCCCCGAATCGCCAGTCAGCAGGGCTACTGCCAAAAAACATTTGGAGCCTCTGCCAGTAAATTGTGCTCCTTGTCAGTTACTGGGAAATTGACTCTTATTTGGAATTTCCATTCAGACTCCAACATGTTTTGGGGGTGATTCTGGTTGTATTTACTAGAGGTAGTATTGTTTCTTCAAGGACAGAAGTGGGGACAAGTGGCCATCTCGATGCTGTTGAACCACAGTCCCATTGAACTTAGGCAGACGCCACAGTGCAGAATTAATGCAGTTTTGACATCACTGTACTGTCATGGCTCCATCCTATGGCATTGTGGGATTTTTAGTTTCTTGTGATAACAGAGCTCTATGACAGATAATGGTAAATATCTTACAAAACTGCAAACCCCACAGTTCCATAGCATTGAGCTATGTCAAACAAAGTGGTATCAAACTGTATTAATTCTACAGTAGATGCAGCCTCAGTCAGGAAGGATTTGGCAGCACCTTCAAGACTAATAGAAATATTTCATCATAACCTGTCATGGACTTCAGTCCACTTGATCAGGTGCACAAGTCTGCATCATACTTGTAACCGATGCGTATACTGCAATATGCAAGTCTCAACGGTGCTGCTTGATCCGTCCTTCTCCTCTTTCTCTTTCCTTCTTATGCTTAAACAGACTAACATGGTTGTCTCCTTGAAAACTAAAGTACTTGTAATATTGAAAGTTTTTTTAAAAAATTAAAAGTTAAAAATGTTATTAGTTGATTTTCATACAATGACCAATTTTAATATGATATTTTTACAAATATCAACTGAAGAATAACTAAAAAGCCCTGCAATAGTTAAAAGCTGATATTGCAGCCACAAAGTTGTGAGTTTGATCCTGGAGGGCTCCAGGTCAACTCAGCCTTCCATCCTTTTGTGGGTTGGTAAACCTAATACCCAGCTTTTGGGGGGAAATTGGCTTATAGATTATAAACTGCTTAGAGAGTGCTGAATTCACTAATATGTGGTATAGAAATGTAAATGATATGCTATTGTTAAAAAAAAGAGAGCCATGGTACACACCCTGGTTTTTAAATGGTGTGTGACCATTTCTGTGTTTTTCATCACAATCCCTATATATAAGTTATATTTTCCAGAGGAAATGCAGAATTACAGCTGCCAATCAATCAGTGCTATACTCTGCTACTAAACTGCTGTTTAGAACAAGTGTATGTCTATATTACAGTGCTCAAATATGTTTCTTTTAAAACTTGATTTATTAATTTTTGAAAAACATTTGTCAAAAATGCAACTAACAGAACTACAGTGGTCCCCTGGGTTACGAATCCCCCTGGGTACGAAAACCCCGGGGTACGAAACCGGCGGAACCGCGATTGTATCCCCCAGGATCCGAAAGATCCCCCGGGATCCGAAACGAAAAAAGCCGCGCGGCCCCTTTAAATGGCCGCACGGTCCATTGAAAATAGCAGTCCCCCGGGAAACGAAAGCTTCCGGGTTACGAAAGGTAATCCGGAACGGATTACCTTCGTAACCCGGGGGACCACTGTATTTGACCAACCTAGGATTCATGTATGACAATGAAATCATTGTCCTTCATGTTTTTAATGTGTCAAAATTATTTGACATTTAAGAGCCAGGACTGCAGCTGATGTTGCAGAAATGGATATCAGATGATAAAGATAGTTAAATCACAAGTTAATTTCCTAGAAACTCTTATCTGGTGTGTAGATCCCTTGCCATCTTATGTCAAGATTTAATAGTATGATGACTGACCTTCATAGCATCTAGCTATTTCTGCCTTGGCAGCAGGTAAAACTACAACAACAAAACCTTAACTCTTATATTTGTATCAGTGTTTCTTAATGGTTCAAAATGTTTCCCCTGAAAAATTGAAGAATACACTAAAAATAACCTTCTCCTTCCCTCTGCAGACAAATAAAGCCATTGCTAAAGGAGATTTCCACCACGCAAGCTCCAGTTCACGGCGAGCCCTCTTCTTGGCTGTGCTATCCATCACAATTGGAACAGGCATTTATGTAGGGGTTGCTGTGGCACTTATAGCATACCTATCCAAAAATAACCACTTATGAGACTGGAAGAGTTGGACTGCTACAGAAAACTACAAGAGATCATGACATTTCAAATATCCCTACACAGGGCTGCTGCAAGACTATTTCGGCCTGAATTCTGAAAAAGAATGTTCCAGGTTTTTTTCAGATCTTCCAGTTTCATGTGAATGTTGGCAATACTGTCATTGCAAAAAGCCAAGAAATCTTGGTTCTTTTTCAAGATCAAGAGATTATCTTCAGGACTTGTTTCTTTGCAGATTGGTCTGAGCAGGACAAAACCAAACAGAAATTCTGTTCAGTTGAATGTTGGTTCTTCCTGTCAAAAGACAAGAGAGTTATGAATGCACAGAACACAAGTCTGATGCCCACGCCATCAATCCCTCTCTTCACGTTGGATTGTTAAGAGCCACAAACAGATGACTCAGTGCATATGCTTAACTACGTCTCCCATATCAAGCAACTGTAAAGTGGATGAAACATAGAGCACAGAGGCCTTATGAGGGTGAGCAGCAGCGGCCAAACTATGGGGCAAAAAAACAGTAGAGTTGTGTGAGATGGTAGATTTGGTGTGTCACTGAAGGCAGAAGAGTGGGAAAAAGAGGTATTTAATTCATGCAGCAAAACTGCCAGGAGGGACTCCTGCATAAGCTGCACTAAAATTAACACAAGTTGCAAACAAGTACAGTAATGTTTTTCTGCCATCCCCATTTATCCTGGCACAAAAGGAGAGCTTCCTGATGGATTGTATATAGGGGGATTTGGATTGTACACTTTGGTTGCCAGAGGTCTCATCCAAAAAATTACTTGCTTACAAAGCATGCAGCTCTTTGTGTGGCAGCATCTCTCTTACTGAGCAGATTTTTTCAGCAGCTGAATATAAGAAACTCATTGCCCACAAATTTCATGGCAAGGCATGAAGTACCGTAGCAGAGCATCCTTCAGGACAACACTCTTGATAAAGGACAGTGGGATATCAGCCTAATGGCATAGGACTTCATTCTTGGCTTATGGACTGAGCAATGCTGCAATACATTCCTCATTCTCTAGTGGCCATGCCCTTCCTGCTAAAAGTTTGAACAGGCAGTGGGCATATTGTAAACAATGTAATTCATATTAAAAAATTCGGTTGAAAATAGTAATCTTCATTTTGCGTCTTACTACAGTTTTTGTCTTTGATGTTTCTTTGATCTTCTAAAGCAGCATTTTACAGAATAGAGTGAAACTGTTTACTGCAATGAGTCACTGCATTATCTGTTTTATTTTTATCAGCACTAGTCATTTTCTTTAAAAGACATACAGAAGTAGACTATTTTTCTGAAGTTCATGCAGTTGTTAAAATACAAGGGATACTAATGTTGGTGCATGTTGCTCTCCTTTGATAGATCTTATGGAAACAGTGACGGGTTCAGGGCAAAAAAGGCTGGGTGCCCAGATGCGTGACAGTGTGGCTATGTCACAACCGTGATGGAGCACCCACACAGAGGACGTCGCGGGTGCGCAGCTGCGCCACAGCACACAGACAGCACTACGCAGAAGTGACATTGTAAGAGCTGCAACGCAGCCCTTACGATGTCACAAAAAGTAGCTGCTCTATGCAGCTTTTTTTTTGCTGAGCAGCAGCGCAGCTCCATCTAATTACTGCTGCCCACTGCACAGCAAAAAGGGACATCTGTACACCACCTTTTTCAGGTGGTCTGTACAGCCCCATAATTATCTAGGTGGGAAAAGAGTCTTAAACCACTCTGTGTAGATTGCTGGACTGCACATTAGAACAGGGAAAAGGCATGTCCTAGAAAGGGCATTTTACATCTAAGTTTTGGCAAATATAAATCCCACATCCAAATGTGAGCATGTCAAGAGGGTCTTTACCAGAACTCTTTTAATGAAAGGACGTTTCCATATATTTTTTCTAATGTTACAGACATATTATTTGAGATTAATTTAATACGTGAAAAATAAATAAAAGATTAATTATTTGAATTAGGGTCAGGATTTGTACTTGTTCCTACCATCTTCTACAGTCACATTCCTAACAACTGCACCATAATTGCAGGGGCAACCATAGTTGTTATGAGGCATCTTATTTCCTCATGTGTGGTCAGTAAAATGTACTGGGCATGGGTGGTTGGCTTGTGTGATACTGCTAAGGCCACCTAGCTATTGCTGATTGTTGAAATATGTATTTACTGTGACTGCCTATCACTATTCAAAATGGTCCACTGTTGCTACACAGGCAGTACAGACCGCCCAAAAGAGGCGGTCTGTAACCGCTCAAAGAAGCGGCGAGATGGGGCAAAGGCTTCCTCACTGGCAGCCCCAGAGGCTCAATCCCGACACTTCTGCAGCTGCGGAGAAGCGGTGAACTTCCGCTTCTCTGCGGCCTGAAATCGGGGTGCAGCAGGCCCCCTGCAATTCCTGGTGCTGCTGAGGGGAGAAAGGGGCCACTGCCATGGCCCCTTTCTCCCTGGGGTCCTTGGTGCGGCTATCTAAATGCCACGCCAAAGACCTGCACCAAAAAAAGAGCTCATTTTTGGAGCTCTTTTTAGCGCTGTGGAAAGGGCGCCATTGGCGCACTTCCGCGGTGTGATGTCATCAGGCACACGCAGCCGTATGTAAACAGTGCACGTGCCATGACATCATGGCACGCCCGTATGGATTGTGCCATTTTAAAATGGCGGCGTCCATACACGCTAGGGTTAAGGAGGGCGCAAATGCTGCACCCTCCCTAACCCTATTTGCGCCGCCCAGGCGCCTCATAGTGCCTGTCTGTATCGGGCCATAGTCTCCTTAGAAATCATTGTTCTTCCACTACAAGTTGGTTCAGCATTATATACTGCTTTGATCTATTTGGAAAGGCGGTATATAAATAAAATTTATTATTATTGTTATATTATTATAACAGTGTGATACTGCTGACTGGGCATGATTAGAACAGACATATTCTTGTGCTGGAGCAAGCTGTGTTACAGTGGTGGCCATCTTGCCAGGACCAGACTGCAGATGGACAAGATTTCTACGACAACTCTATCAAGCATATCATTATTATACCTCTCAAAACACATTCATATACATACACACAATACAAAGAGGGAACTGGAGCTAGGAAACAAAGTGATGTGTCCAAATCATACAGTGGGCTAAATCCAACTGTTGGTTGCAACTAGAGGAGATCAGTGAAATCAGTGGGACTTGCTAACCAAATACTTATGAAAGCCACTCATTCAGAGAGACTATTCTAATTTGGCTATCAAGATTTAGCACAGTGATCCCAAAGGAGCCAGTGTGGCATAGTGGCTTGAGCATTGGACTATGATTCTGGAGACTAGAGTTTGATTCTGAACTCAACCATGAAACTCACTGGGAAACCTTGGGCGAGTCGCATGTTCTCAGCCTCAGGGGAAGGCAATGGCAAACCTACTCTGAACAAATCTTCCCAAGACAAACCTATCAGTGGGCTTTGGTGTGGTTGAAGCCATAAGTTGGAAACAACTTGAAGGCACACAACAACAACAAACCCAAACTAGAGGCAGAAACCAGATGAGCTAGAGAAAAATTACATTTTTACTCACTGGGCCACATCCATATATATATTCAGAAAAAAAATATGACCATCAAAATTTCCATTTTTAAAACATCAAATCATGATGCTTCATTTTGAAACATCTGCAGGGACCCCTTTTTCACCACAATTTGATGGGAAAGGAGAAACTCTCCCCAACATGTTTCCTAGAAATGTCTTGGTTCCAACCGGAAGCTGATAGAATCCATTGGATGTCACTAGTTTCCCGTGGAAGCTAAAAAAGAACAAAACAATACCCACATACCATCAACACTATAGGAAGAGACCATAGTCTGTTTTCCAGATCTCTGGAGAAGCATTTCAGTGCAAAGAGCCCTGGTAGTTAGGGATTCCGTACAGATTTCTTATACAGGTAGCTACCATTTGAAAACATGGCATTATGGTGTGATCCTTTGCATTGTTACTCAGAGGTAAATCTTACTTACTTCAGCAAGTATACATGCATAGTATTCCATCCTTACACTAGCAATATTCCAAACCAGACCACAATTATGGATTTGTATTTTGCATTTCTATTTTACTCTTTCATCTGATGTAATCATTTTAAAAAAACACACAGGAGAGAAAGAAATTAGACAATGCACAATCTACCTGAAAATTCTACTACAAAATTAAATTGCCAAAACAATACAATTCAGGAAGAATTCAATGTTTAAAACTAGGAGTAAAGAGGGAAAAAAGTGAAGGGAGTGAAGAACCTAGCACCATCTTTGAGACGGTTTTGTTTTAGCATGAAGTGGGGTTTTGTTTTTTGGTTTTTTTGGATATCAATCCACTTCATCAGATGTACCGAAGTGCACCAAAAATTACTACTTTATTTTCCCCCGATGTGGAAAAAGAAGTAAGTCTTCCAGGATTAGTGTAATCATCATCATCATCATCATCATTATCATCATCTATAATTCCTGCCTCTCCCTACGGATCGAGGTGGATAACTGTCCCCAAGTTACACCATCTGGAACCTGCCGGAGAGATAGGACCTGAACCACTGGAGCTCAATGCCTCCGATACCTAATTCTCTCAAGAGTTCCAGAAGGATACCGTGGTCAATGGTATCGAAAGCCACTGAGATGTCCAAGAGCACCAGCCGAGTCACACTTTCCCTGTTGATGCCCAGACGGAGATCATCGACCAAGACAATCACGGCAGTCTGGTTTGAAATGGGTCTAGATAATCAGCTTCATCCAAGATAGTCTGGAGCTGGAAGGCAACTGAGTAAAAAAATAATAATAAACAAACAGGGAAAACAGTGCCAGCCCTGAATTAAAAAGGTTTCCAATATCACTGACAAGAAGCAAAATCTGTAACGGATAAGAAGTGTTTGCTGCTCCAGAAAGCTTATTTGCAAGCATATCACGCTGAGAGCGTGAGCTGCCTTTCAAGAGAGAACTAGACATAAATCAGAGGCTCTCCTTTGAAAGATGACAGAAAAGCGAATGCACAGCCACACTTCATACAGAACTGGTGCTTGCATGAGACCATTAATTACACAAATGTAAGCAAGGTTTGCCATACGTGAGCCTTGATCACATTGAGGAAGCCAAAATCACAGTAACTCATCTTTTTCTTGAGGGATAAGAATTTTTATTTAAAAAAAAATTAAATCTTAAATGATGGCTTAATTTAATAGGAACAGAAATGAAGAATCTGGTTGTCGATGGAGACAGATGCTGACAGACTTCTTTCTATTTTCCCTGTAGGTAGTGAAGGAGTGAGATTAAAATGCATCCTCCTAGTCTGCCTGTATCCTATCCAGCACCCACCCACGGCTGCTGTGCACAGCCACAAGGCCTGAATAGGGGCATATATTTTGTTGTGTGCCTTCAAGTCATTTCCGACTTATACACAGACCTAAAACATTAGGGTGGACAGATGCAAAACAAGATAAAGCATTTGTCCTTTTAATTTGATGGAAGGAATTTCAGTTTGAGTATCTTGCCAGGCAAATATCTGCGTTGGTAAAAGCAGAAGAACCCTGTCCGGAAAACAAACAAACAAAACAAAAACATGCCAGGCTACTGAGTGGAAAGGTTTGGCAGAGACAGCCTGGTGTCTCTTTAGCCTGGAGCAAGCTTGTCTCCTAAAAGCGTACAATATTTCTTCACCAGTGAAGCATCAGTTTCAAAGACATCAGAGATTTCTAGTACCAGTTGCTCTGCAAAAGGGTGTTCACAAACTGGTGGTGTCACTGGGGGATGTGGGGGCTGTGGACACCCCAGAAGGGATTATCACCCTATGGGGTGGTACATCCAGCATACCTGCTGGGTGAGCAAGAAAGGGCATCATATTCCTTTCTCTTTTATCCAGCAGGCACTGCAGTCCCTTCTGTCTGGGCTTTGGTGTGGTTGAAGCCATGCCAAAGCCCAAACAGACACTGGGTGCCACCAACCCTGTGTACGCCACTGCACACAGTCCCCCTCACCAGAAAGGAAAATACCACTGGAGCTTTCCAAAGAAGTATATACTGCAGGCAGGTGAGTAGCTTGCTGTCTTGCACACTTTTTGGTCCTTCAGCATTCAGACTCAGTAGCATAAGCACAATGCTCTTTCTACAGAGCCACTGAGACTATAATCCTATAACCATTTGCTTGAGCGTAAGCCACTTTGAACTCACAAAGGCTATGCTTCAACAGGCATGTATAAGATTGTGCTATAAAGTTTCTTTCCAATAAAACTTTTACAATTTTTTAATTTCGTAATAAGGAAAAACGGGCTTGCCTATGCTTGTATTCACTCAATCCTTATGCTTCTCAAATTTTTAAATTCAGAAGAGTTTGTTTTCAATATGGAGTTTATCACACAGGAGGAATTTCTCTCAATTTCGAAAGAAATGGAAGTGAGGCCAGTTTGGAATTGAGTAAATTCACTAGTTCAGCTAATTTACGTGATTGCGTATTGACACTGCATTGCGTTCAGAACTGCCCGAAATTGCTTCCCAGTGCCCGAAATTGCGTGTGATAGTTTCTCACGCAATCACACGAAACCCCATGATTGCGTTTGGAAGGACTTCCCTTTGCCCAAAAATCTGTGTGATCAGCTTTCACGCAATCACACGAAACCCCATGATTGCATTCAGATTGCCATTGGATTATACTTCCAAATCCCTTCGTGTGATAAACTCCATAGTTTGAAAAACCCCAGCATATGTTGGGATTAATTTTAACTCGTCTTATCTTCCCAATAAAATGTTTAAAATTTCTCTTTGTTCAAACAGCAAGCCACACAAAAATATCATGCTTTAATTTTTTTTAATATACTTAAAAGGTCTTTATCCATATTATTGTGAGGATGAGTATTTCTTCTGTCTTGTTAATGCACTTATGTTGTTCCCCTTTTAACTGGACTATTTAGTCCTTCCATTGTCAGTGTTATCCACTGTAGCATCTGGTACCTTATGTGCATGCTAGCCTATAATTAGTTGCTTTATGTTCCAACTTCTAACCCCCAGTCATGCATTACAGTAGTTTCTGTGGAATTATTATTTACATTTAGAAAAGTGGAGTGTTTTTGATTTATATTTTCTATTCTGTCTGCAATGCTGTGGAAGCTTCCAGGTTTGACTTCATGTTACAGTCTATTTCCTTTGAGTTTCTTATTTGAGGGAATGATACAATGCTTTGTGTATTGTTCAGCCTCCAAAAGCTGGCATGGAGAAAATAACCATTACAGACTTTGAAAATTCTGGATGAACATGGCATGTTGCCGTGGCATTTAGCTGCCAAAATACTTTATTAATGAATGAAAGTTAGTGCGCCAAACAAATCCTCAGATCAGTATTGCAAGTAAATAAAATATTCCCAAAGTGAAGAGGCCCCTGGGAAAAATGAAATACTGATGGACAAATGGAGCTTCTCTTCTATATCGAAGAGCAGCCCAGGGGCAAAGGAGATCCTCATATCTTCTGGCTGCAGTACAAAGGAGACCCTTTATACCTGCAGTACAGATCCCAAAGAATCCTCTCTTAGAAGGGTTTTAGTCTAGAGAAAGAATTAAGAACCAGAGCCACCAGGACCAAATCCAGCCACTCTTAGGTTGCCCCTTTCAATTTCCAATCCAGAAGCAAAAGATGTGTTTGGTGAGAACGATGGCTGTAGATATGACGTTTGTTAGCAACCCACTGAGACACAGTAATGATGGCCTTCTTTAACCTACCATTTTCCATGCCCTTCATGGGCCCTGCGGGAAAACTATTTCCCTGCAAGAAAACTGGTATTTAAATGCTGGTATACAAAGGCATGTTGAGATGTTACAATGAAATATTCCTCTTTTTGGACTTCTGCTCACAAGTTCCAAATGATATTAATAGAGCTACTCTATAAGGCTACCAAGTGACTAGGGGAGAAAAACAACAGCCTCATCTACTTTTGTGTCTTTAATATTAATTTGATTTGCAGAAATCAGCAAGTGAAGATTTTCATGGAATGGAAATAATCATTTGTTGTGTGCCTTCAAGTCATTTCTGACTTATGAAACCCTATCCGGGGTTTTCTTGGCAAGATTTGTTCAGAGGATCAGAGAAGGTGACTTGCCAAGGCTTCCATAGCTGAGCAGGGATTTGAACCCTGGTCTTCAAAATCCCAGGCCAACACTCAAGTGACTACATCATACTGGCTCAGATAAACATTATAGTCTGTTAATATCTATGAACAGGTTTTAAAATACAGCTACAACAGCCGGCTAGAAAGTAAGCTATCCTGCAGCATTCATGGTATTCAAATATTGTAAAGTAAAAGGGAAAGCAAACAGTGAGTGGCAGTGCAGGACTCTCACTGCACTGCAAAGAATCAACAAAAGCATTCAGTTAAGTTTGTTGCGTTCTAGTCCTTAGGTGCAACACTTTTTCAGGCATTTCTTCCTTTGAAAGAGGACACTAGAGACTTCTTGGCGACCAGAGTTTAGAATTCAACTTGGAGCTCCAAATCCTCCAGCCAGCATGACTACTAGTTGTGTCTGGGAAGCAACTTTTCCAAATTATGTCACTACTTATTTGCATTTCCTTATATACAGGTGGAACATAGGTGCAGGCTCACAGCATCAGCACCCCAGTACATGTCCCAAAGTTTTCTGCTCCCAGGCAGGCACCCAACACCATCATGGTTACCAAACAGTTATCTTTAAGCCTATTGATCTTTCACAATCTCAAAAACCCGCAGGCTCTGTATAGGCCTCTGTATTAGCCTGTATGAAGCTAGTAGGAAGCAGAAAGTAGCTTTCCTTCCAGATGTAAACATGATAATCCTTTTGTCATCCAGGGATTTAGAGCTATTAGCCTAATCTCCAAAACAAAATGCAATCTGTCAACCAGTTGCACCTTCTTAAGGTATACCCTGTTCTCCCTCTGCCCTGCTGCCACGCTTATCCTTTTTTACAGGGAAATATCCCTGAGAGGTCATCTTCACCAAATCTTTTGCACAAATGGGACTGAGTTATAAGTGTTCAATATACAAGATATTTAAAATGAAGAATTAGATATTTACAGCCCACTTTCCTTCCCTTTCTCTACTGACTATTCTATACAGGTTTAGAATCTCTTATCTGGAATTCCGAATTCCAAAATCCAAAATTGTCCACGTGGGTGGCTGAGATAGTGACACCTTTGCTTTTGCATGGTTCAGTGTGCACAAATTCTGTTTCACGCACCAAATTGTTAAAAATATGATGTATAAAATTACCTCCAGGGTATGTGTATAAGGGTATAGAAAACATAAATGAATTTCATGACTTGGGTCCCATCTCCAAGATATCTCATTATTTATATGAAAATATTCTAAAAGTCCAAAAAAAGTCCAAAATCCCAAACATTTCTGGTCCCAAGCATTTTGGATAAGGATACTCGACCTCTATAACAAAAAGCTAAAAATAAACTTGCTTTTAATCTGGCAAAAATGCTTGAAGAAGTTGACTCTGAGTAAAAGTAGTTTATTAAGGCCTAATTGCTAATCCCAATTAGAATAAGGCCACTGATTTAATGGAATTAGCAAAAGTATTTATTTATTCTCATTGATTCATTGGGTCTACCCACATGGCTCTAACAATTGGATTTATACCAATGATTGCCACCTACTGTTTAAAAAGGGAGAAGCACAGGATCATCATCATTGTGAAAATCTGAGCTATGCTTTAATCAGGTGCCTTCATGTGTCATAGGTTTTGACGAAGGATACACAATCTGATATGCATAAAATTTTTAAAGTCCATCTAATAAATATAAAGTATGATTGCAATTAACACATTTGCTTATGTGTGTATCACACAGATATATTCATCAGATGGTTGTGTTTTGCTGCGAGTTCCTCATCTAGAGTTAGGGGATTACTACACACAGTTTTTAAAACTGTGGTTATAGTATTAAAATAGTGCCTTTGGCAATACTGATCACACTACGTTGCCTCTGACTCATTGCTGCTGTGTCTGCCAAGTGTGGTTAGAGCATCATTTGTCACTGATGGGGCAAACCTATCAATAGCTCCCAATTGCATGGCCATCACAGGACTCCTCAAGTGTGAAAAGTTGCTCCCAGGGCAGCTGTGAGATTGGCACTCACATAGGACTCTTTCACACTGAAGGAATTTCTCCCAACTTCGAATGCAGCCAATGCGAATTCACGTGAATTCGCTTGTTTAGCAAATTCACGTGAATCCCTATTGCATTCAGAAGGCGTTCGGAATGACTTCCCATTACCCGAAAATGACCCCTCCTTGCCCAAAATTGCGTGAGAAGCTTTAATTCGCAATAACGTGAAACCTATGATTGCATTAGGAATGACTTCCCTTTTGCCCGAAATTGCTTGAGAAGATTTAATTCGCAATAACGTGAAACCCCATGATTGCGTTTGGATTGCCTTTGGATTATACTTCCAGTTTCTCACGTCTGAAAGAGTCCATAGTGTCACAGTCTCCTCCTCTTCCCCTGTTTCCTCTCCCCCTTGCTATTCTCAAGCAGTCTGATTCACTTTTTTTTTGTATTTATTTCATTTACTTTCTTTCTTTTTTTAAATACTTAACTCACATTATCAGAACTATGAACTGCATTTTAAAAAAGTAAAACATAATGTAAAATAAAATAAAAGGTTTGTTGGGTAGGGCAGTGGGCAGGGAGGCATGGTTGAGGGGGGATGTGGAAGAGAATATGATGGCGGCAGTTGCCCCAGTCATGCAATTGTGAAGACATATGATAATGGCTCCTCAGGAAACTGGTATGTACTGGTATACATTTTAATTGATTTCATGATTGTGGTGAGAACAGGGCTCATGTGATAAAAGTCCTTAGTCCCTGTGTAATGTGTGGAATTTAGTGATCTAAAGAGGAAGGCAATTTTGGAGAGAGATGAAAAGAGAAAGGACAATGAAAATACATCAAAAGTTGATCCATGGGAGGGGGAAAAGTCATTCAAAATTTTGCAGTGGAACCAGCATGTCACTTTCTTAGCCAGCAGCAGATATGGTGTTCTTCATCACAAGAGGCTGCCAAGACCTTAACACAGAAAAATAGTGACTGCCTCAACACGTCTGCACTTTGCTTAATGAAGCACACATTCAGTCACCATTTGCCAAGAGAAATGCTCTTTTCAGAGTCTGTGTTTGTTAACATTCTGTCTTCCTCCTCAGGAACAGACTCTTGCTCATCACCATATGGAAAGTCATTTGCTCCCAGAGGAATTTGGAGACTGGTAATTCATTCTGCGTTGCACTTGTGGGAAATTAGTTGTTGTGGCTTGGCATGCAAATATTTAAAACCCGTGCTTACATTTGTGAGTTGGAGGAAAGTAATAAATTAGTCTTAAGTGTAATAGCAGTAGGCTTAGCACACAGAAGCACTTTACAGCAAAGAGAGTTTATGTCCTCAGACAGGCTCCCAGACTTTATGTTTAATGTTACCCTTTCCCATAGCAGTAGTCCAAAGAAATTACAAAAAGGACATTTCCTTACTCCTGAATTCAAAGTGTCACTTGCACAGCCTAAAATGATTTAATTTGTTATTTAACCAGATTGCAAAAGGATTGCAAAAGGACTGATACATAAACCAGACATGTAATTCTCTAAAGAGGCATTGAGTTCCTTGTAACTGAAAGCAAAGGAATGGAAATGTGGGTCTCTCTCCAGATGTTCTTAGACTGCAACTTCCAGCATTCCTCACGATCGGCTGTTTGCTTGGACTGCTAGATAGCCCCACATCTAAAGGACCACATGGTTTGCACCCCTGCCTTAGGCCACTTACTGAAGTCACAATGCAACACTTTCTAGCACGGTATCTCCACATTGATAGGGACCAATGTTTGCGTTTTTCTGGGAAAACTCTGTGTTTCATCAGGAAAAATCAAAGTCTGCACTGGTTGTCAGGACCCACCCTAAGATTATGCTTCATGGTTCTGGAATACATGTACTTAGCTAAATAGATAAACAAATAAATCCAAGGAGAGATATAATGTCGGGAGTGTGGAGCAGTAATCTCTCTGTCTGAAAATCATGTTCTTTCTTATCTTGAACATGAAACTAGGATCCCCTCCCCCCCCCCCCCCCCCCCCCCCCCCCCCGCAGCCCCAGCCTTTCTTAAAATGGAGTAATGCTGCTAGAAGTGAGATGAACTTGCTCTGTGGGGTAGTTTTAGGGTAAAGGTGAGGAGTCTAATGAAGACACCTTGGACTAAAATTTACATCAGTCCCATCCAGCATTTCAAGTGGTGAAGGACTATGAAACCTACTTACAGGTCCATAGGTTCCCCAAAACCAGTTTAACCTATCTTCCTCCAAAGGCATCCCTTGCCATTCAAGAAGACATGAAAGAAATGATAATATACTTCTTTCATTGAACTTTTATATGGCTAGCAGCTCAAATATACCTGCAATACATCTGACACTTGTTAATTATAGGGACAGCTACAGCTGCAGCTTTGTGAACAAGAACATTTCTCTTTTTCCCCTTTAGGGTACTTCAACTATTACATTAAAATGGTCAGTGTGTTAAAAGTTGCTGAGCTGCTTTAAGTAAGGAGAACCAGTCTAGCATTAGAATTTCTTGTTAGAAAGTTTGTTTCTGTTTAAGAGGGAATTAATAATATAATTAATTCCTCTTCCTGAATTCTGAAATGATGACAGCTCTCATAGAAGGGACTGTGGTTTTGCAAGATTCATGGTCTTGTGCAATCCATGCTGCTTCTAGTTAAAATGATCTCATGGAAGGTGATGGAAAGCATTCCCTCTGGTTAGGAAGCTGGGCAGCTTTGGCCAGTTAGGCAAAACTAGGATAGAGCAGGTGTGGGTAGTGTATTAAATACCCTCTATGGGTGAGTGGAGGATATTATCACCATGTACGGAGGCCTCATAAGCTTGCAAGAGTCAATTTTAAGAAAAAAAATATTTTTGCAATCCCTCCTCTTTTTTGTCCCCCAATAAAGTACCATCCTTGTCAACTAGAGAACATTTGAAGATAAAAAAACATTTGATTTACTTTGTGGGAGCAGGGGTGCAGTTTGCAAATTTGCCCATGCCTGGACTAAAGGCACATATAATCTGATGTGGCCTAAAGCAGCTTCTTAAAGGTTTTAACAGGACAGAGAGATAAGCCTGGGTCTATAAGGCCACTTCAGCATTATTTTTAGGGTCACCAGATTGCAACTTAGATATTTCAGTTTTTTTTTCTTTCTTTTTTAAATAACACTACAAGAAATAAGGAGATACACTAGCCACAGATTTCATGGTCCTTTGGTCTCCTCCTTCAGTTGCCTGCAGTTGAATAGCAAGAGTCAGATGGGCGGCTATCCAGAAGGCTAAAGAGTGGACAGAAGAGGGAACTGGGGAAGAGACAGGTGATGAAAGGAAGAGCTCTTTTACCTCTCCATTCATTTGGAATGGAGTAGTTTATGGTACACAAATCCATTGCATAACTGAAATCATGTCATGCTGTGTCTAGGGGGAGCTTACTCCCTGCGATGATAGCCTTAGTTTACACCACATGCATTGCAAGTTACATCTCTCACCTTTTGAAAGAGAGGTACATTCTGAGTCCCCTTTTGAGGAAAAAAAGATGATTTACTGAGGTTAGCTAAGTAATCAGAAAACTGCAGAAGCCACAATTTCAGATCTGTCCTCCTACAGTCTGGTGCACAGCAGATGTAATGGACTAAAATCCTCATTGCTCCCACATGTTAATTGTATTTTCTGAGGATATGGGAACTGGGTATGGGAAATGGAGACCAAGATAGTTGGAAACTGAGAGGGGGGCTCAACAAGCACCCTTGTGATTTCTATATTGTTTTGGACGAACAAAGATCTATGTGATCCATCATAGCAAAGTCCCACAAAATCCTTGAGTTTGTAGTTTGATAGGCAGAGAGTCTTCTGGATGAGAATTTTGACAACCCCCCCCCCTGCAAATCCCAGGATTCCATAGGATGGAACTATTGCAGTTAAAAGTGGAATTATAGCACTGTGATTGTGTACTATAGAAGGGCCCCAGTTAACACCCATTAACTTATAAAGCAGTGGTGTCCTCATCCTTGATGTCAGCTGGTGTGGGGGAACAAGGGGGCTGTTGGGGGGGGGGGTTGGACAGTGTGCACTTGGCCCTTTCCAGCGCTGCAGCACCAGCTTCTTCGTGAGGAGACCAGCAGCGCTGCAGTGACAGCAGGAGGGGACTGCTCAGCCCTTCTCATGCCACAGCAGGAGGACAGCAATAGCAATAGCAGCTTCATTTGTATACCACTTCATACTGAACGAAGCAGTCTCTAAGTGGTTTACAATGCGTAAGCTAACTGTACCCAACAAGCTGGGTACTAATTTTAGTGACCTCAAAAGGATGCCAGGCTGAGTCGACCCTGGAGACCCTGGCTGGAATCAAACTCACAACTTGTGGATGTGAGTACCGGCTGCAGTAGCAGCATTTAACCACTGCACCACCAGGGTTCCTACTGGGTGTCACCCCTCTTCTGGGTTGTCACCTGATGCCATCTGCATCCCTCCCATCACCCCTAGTGACACCACTGTCATAAGGTACTACCTCCTAGTTTCCAGGCTCTGTCTCCTGAGAGTCTGGGCCTCAGAGAATCTTCATTCCCTATCCTAAAGACTTTGGAAGTGGACAGAGGCCAAAGAAAACTTCACACAGAATATTTTGGCTGTCTCTCCCATTTTCTTCATTTCTTTCCCACTTTAAAATCACCAGCTGTATGTAGAGCCAATCAACCAAAAATCTCACCTACTGCCAGAATTTCAGTCAGCTCTTGTCACTAGCTGCTAATAGTTAATTATCTAAGTAAGAGGTGCATTATTACCGTGTCATTTGAAAATTACTTGATCATCACCTACCATTGTTCAAAAATATAATAATCACCTCAAGTGTTGCTATGACTACGTATACTAAGTGGATGTTCTGCACTAGTCAGAGTATGGCTGACTTGAAAAGAAAGGTGCTACCTAAAGAAAAGTTGCTAAAGATATTTCTGTCCTTATAATAAAACATGTTTGAAATTAGGATTGTAAAGCCTCAAGTGTCTCCTCCAGGTTTCAGTGTTCTTCTCTTTCTTCTAAGCATTTTGATTTTATTTATTTATTTATTTATTTACGGTGGGCTCCTCTTCTTATCCATAGGCTTGCCATCCATGGAGATAAGCTTCTGCGGACAGCAAGCCCTGTTGTGCACACAGCTGCGCTAGCAGCTGCAATGGGACTTGAGGTCTCACTTTTTTGTTATCCGCCGTGGGGTTCTGGAACGGATTGCCTGTGGATACAAAGGGACAACTGCATTTAATATTCCACCTTACTCCCAGGACAGGATCCAAAGTGGCTCACATCAAATTAAAAACAAAATATACTAAAAACCTATTTGACACACAAGTTTAAAAAGCATTCCATAAACAGTTCCATTAAAAACACTAAATTACAACCATTAAAAGAAAATTAAAACATAGTATAAAGATTAAAAAAAACCTTAATAGACCCCATTAGAAAGATCCTTTGGCTACAGTGACTTAAAATGCCAAAGGCCTTCCTAAGTAGAAAGGTCTTTACCTGCTGGAGGGGAAAACCAGACAGGGGACCAACTTACAGTCTCCTGTGGGAGCAGCTGCTGAGAAGGCTGTCTCCTTAGTGCTCAGCAAAGATACCTATAATGGTGGCAGAACAGTAAGAAAGCTTTCTTGTGAAGATCTTAAAAGTTGGGCAGTATCATTGAAGGAAATATAGGGCCCAAGCAGATGGCCCAGAAAGAGCGGTCCTGGCAGCTGTGGCACTGATCATGCCATGACCATGGCAACTGCATGGCCCACTCCTGGAACAGACCACCTCCGTAGTCCCAAATGTGCTGCTGGCAGGAGTGGATTTAAAAGGTCCGGCTCCTACCACCTCAGCACAGCTTCAAATTAGCTTCCAGTTGCTTTGTGGTGAGGGGATCATCTGAACACCATGCCCCAAAGCAGCTGCTTCTTTTGGCCAGTCTCTTTGGGGCCATAGTCTTTCAGATAGTTGAGACCAAAGCCATGTAGGGCTTTAAAGGTCCTGACTAGTACTTTGAATGGTGCCCAGGAACAGACCAATGTATTTATATGATTCTTCTTCAGGGGCTCTGTTACAATATCTTTTAATAAAGCTCTTCCAGAGTATTCTGGTCCCCAAACTTAACCCTTAGCTTGGGCTATCTTCTGCAGCAACAACAGGCGAATGCCTTTATCACCTGGCACTGCTGCTGAGGTCAGAATGAGGTGCCCATCCACACTATTGATGTTGGATGCATTGGTCTGTCCTCAGAGTGACTTGTGCCTGCGGCAGTGGCACCAGGTAATGAATGGAAACCGTTGAGTGAAAAGACAGCCACTTGTAGTTGCCGAAAACACACCAAAAACCTAGAATGAAAGGTGAGATTTTAAAATGAAGGTTAGGAGGATGAAACCCAAAATCAGGTGCAGCCATCATGAAGACAGTCTGGATCTGATTTGGGGTTTTGGCCCTGTATCATATAAGCAGGACATAGCAAGCCTGGGACAGAGAACTCGAGGTAAAACACCCATGTAGACAAGGCCTTAGATGTGTCATAAAACTAAATGTAAGGAATATAACACACAGCCCACATGATGGCAACCTGTTCCACACTACACAATTACAGCACTTTCATACTTCTTTAAGTGTGTTGGCTACATCTTACAGAACCTGGGCACTAGCACTTTCGGGCACTAGCACTCTAAATACCCCGCAACACAACAGATTTTAGGATACCTTAAGATGGAGCCTATGGAAGTGAACCTGGGGGCGAGAACAGTCATGTTGTTATTAATTGTATGAAAGCTGCTCTGAGAATCTTTTTGGCTGAGTAGTGAGAAAAATGTTTTTAACAGATAAATACAACTATAGAATGCAACATGAATTAAAGTTTACAGTTTAATCCAGTGAACTGTGCATGTGCGTTCAATTGGATTTACTCCTGGGTGAATGTATGTGCTATATGATTATAGCCTCAATTCTGCTTCTCTCTCAGAACATGAAAAGAATATAAACATATGTTATGTATAATAAATTTTTAATAAACCACAGATCATAACAAAAAAAACTTGTTGACTAACAAGCCTTACAAAATCTGTTAAATATTTCATAAGAACAGTACTTCTTAAAGCTGAGCATTCTTGTATTCAATTTACGTTAAATTTACTTGATATGGAGTGCATGTCTTTTCAGAAGTGAATCAAATTTCATTCAGCAGAGCTTACTTCCAGATAAGTATGAATAGAATTGTTGCCTCAAGTTCATTTGAAAGGTAATTAAATCAGTTTTTCACTCACTCTCTCTCTCTCTCTCTCTCTCTGCTTAGTTCGCCAAAGGAAATTTGGAATAAGGACATTATCACACCAGCCTTCTGTCCTGCCACAATCTCACTAGTTTAAGAACGGAGGTATACCAGTTCAGCATCATTTTTCATCACACTTTCCCCCATCGTAGTGCTTTGGAGATCCATGTTCACATTATGTGCTTTCCAGACTGCCAAATGATGCCTCCTGAGAGTAGGGAGGGTGCCGGTGGGGTGACAAGCAGTTGCAGATGTCAACTACCTCCTGGAGCTGGCTGTTGTGTGAATGCGCACACAGCAGCCAGCTTTGGGAAGGTACCAGCAGCCATGATCACTGCAAGATGGAAAAGAGGAGAGGAGTAGAATCATGCCCACTCACACCATGTGACTGCCTGAGAAATGGAACTGCAATGGAAGAGACCTACCATGCATACTGCTTTATCACATTAGGGGGCAAACAGGATTTAAACGAGAGTTAAACGAGAGTTAAACAGGAAATGCCCTGTATTTATCACAGGACATTTCCTGTTTAATTCTCGTTTAAATCCTGTTTGCCCCTAGCTGCTATATCACACTAGGGGGCAAATAGGATTTAAACGAGAGTTAAACAAGAGTTAAACAGGAAATGCTCTATGTTTATCCCATATGCTCTATGCTTCTTTGAGCTTGAATGAAATCCCTGCAGGATGAAGAGGAGGAGGAAGAAGAGGAGCAGGAGCAGGGGGGAATTTAGTCTTCACATCATTTTCTCTTGTTCTGGCAACTTACTGAGCCGTTATTCTGTCATGGCCTGTAAAATTTTAGCTGTTAGTAATTCTACAGGCAAAATGGATAACACTACTCAGTACTTTTAAACAGTAGATGAGGGTGGTAATTAATAATACACATTTTAAAATTACAAATCCCATAATTAGCGCAGGTCTTTCCAGACACATCTTAAAGACGCAGGGGGGAAATCTTGCCATCTGGCCCATGGATGACTTGACGGTAGCACAGCTAGTCACACAGGCTCTAGCCTATTTCCTCCCAAGACAGATGGTAGCTTTGGGAAGCCTGCAAAGCAACAGAGGTATGCCCTTGCAGATGAACACAGAAACTAGATTATTGATTCTGAGCCAAATACAAAACTTCTGTAGACAAGCAAAACTGCTTCCCAGAGTCCTTGACCTCCCAGATGCCAATATCCTAGCACTTGCCTACTACCTTTTATTTTGACATTTAACAGTAGCAGCGCACAGCATTTTCAGAGTAGGAGCTCTGGGGCCAGCTGGTTGCTCAGCCAGCACATTTTGCACACAGAAAATCAATGCATCAGTAGGTGGTTCAGTATTGAGTGGCAAATGTTCAGGTATGAGTGGATAAAAATGGCTTTAAAAAAAAAGAATTAACAAAGATTTTAAACTATTCCAGTCAGAACTGTGCAGTCATATGGAAAAGGAGTGGGCAATTTGTGGCCCTGCAAATGTTGAACTACGGCTCCCCTCAGCCCTGGCAGAATAGGCAATGGCGAGGACATTAGGGAGTTGTAGTTAAAGAGTATCTAAATGGCCATTCATTGCCGCACCAACATATCAGAAATTATTCTTCACAGCTTAAATACCATATTAACAAATAACCTGAAATGTTACTACAAGACAATTTAATAATGAGAATGTGTTCTACATAAAGATCATTCTCTACAGAAAGATCAAAAGTGATTTATTATCTAAAGCTATTTTTGAAGTACAATTACTTTGACTCATGAAGTGACAAAGATTCCAGCTATGTTCATAGTCTGGCATTTAAATCTCATGTCATCTGGAACAGCTAGCATATTAACTTAAATGAAGAATTAAAGTGAATATTTTAACAGTCTTGACCTGAACCATAGGGTTGCCACTGTCATTTAACACAGAAAAATGCAGCAGCCAGGGAAAAATTCCCAAACATGGAGATATGGCAATATGTGGGAAATATATGTAAAAAATCTCATGATAGTGCAAATCTCTCTCTCTCTCTCTCTCTCTCTCTCTCTCTCTCCCCCCTCCTTTATATATATTTGTTGTTGTATGCCTCCAAGTCATCTTTTACCTATGGCAACCTTAGGGCCACCCTATCACAAGAGTTTTTCTTGGCAAGTTTCTTTAGAGAAGGTTTATAGGTGCCATTGCCATTCTCTGAGAGTGAGAAACTATATAAGTAACCACCTGGAGAGGCAGTAAGTCAGAGCAGCAATACTGATGGGGATGCTCAACCCTTTCCCTCTACCACATTTTTCCTGTTCATCTCAAAGGCCTCTTTCACACCATTCAGTTATAGTGCTATGATTCCATTTCAATTGCCATAGGCACATCCTATGAAACATTGGGGTTGTTTGAGGCCCTAGAATTCTCTGGCTGAGAAATCTAAATGTCCTTCCCTAAACTGCAAGTCCCATAGTTCCATAAAATGTTGTCATGGCAGTTAAAATGGAATTGTAGGGGTATAAATATGTAGAGTTGCTAAATGAGTACCCATTGTTGTGGGCAATTAGCTTTTGTAAACCACTTACTACATCGGTAAGGAGTATAGAAATGTACTTGCTATTGCCATAGGATGAAAGGGCCCACATACTAAGGACTTTATCGTACGACGGAATTTGGGGGTATACTCCAATGGCAATCCGAATGCAATCATGGGGTTTCACGTAATTGCGTATGAGTGTATATCACGCAATTTCGGGGAATGGGAAGTCATTCTGAACACAATCATGGGGTTTCACGTAATTGCGTATTAGAGTATTTCACACAATTTCGGGCAATGGGGGGGTAATTTTCGGGCAATGGGAAGTCATTCTGAACGCATTCCAAACGCAATTGGATTTCACGTAAACTAGCGAATTTACGTGAATTCGAATTGGCTCTATTCGAAATTGAGAGAAATTCCTCCCATGTGATAAACTCCTAAGATACTCCTCTATGTGGAGTCTTCTTTGTTGGGGGGTTTTAGACATAGGCTGGATGGCCATCTGTCAGGGGTGTTTTCATTGTATATTCCTGCATGTCTGGGGGTTGGACCTGATGGTTCTTGTGGTCTCTTCCAACTCTATGATTCTATGATTCTATGAATCATGGGGATTATTGCTTGCCCATACCATCTTTTCTGGTAGCATTGGAAAAGCAACATATACTTTTGAACAAATGGCCAGAGCAGAAAGGGTAAACGAGCACCTGCACTGCCATTACTGCAGCTGCGCTTTATTCTGAAAACAACATCATCCTGTTACATTGACTGTAATGGAAGAACTGGGTTTATATCCACAAAAGTTCATGTCAAAAGAAAAACCAGCTTGTCTTAAAAATTCTGCCACAATTCTTTTTCGTTCTTTCCCCCTCTCCTGCCTCTGACATCCTTCTTCCTTTTTATTCTGCAAGAGACTAACATGACTACTTTGAAAAGTCTTACAATGACTGTTATACATATCTGTTATGTTCCCAATAATCTATCCCTAAATGCTGGAGGAAAGCTTTTGGTTGTGTGTTAGGCTGCCGTATGCTGCTGTTAGAGGTACAGGAATACCAGCAAAAGCTGGTAATAACATCCACCACTCTACAATTTGTGGAAAACTTTTTTCTAGTTCTTCAGGCTTGGGCAATTATGTTCTATCAAATCAGTGAAAATATAATTGCACCCATCTAATTTTCTTAAAATATGAAGTCACTAATTGAATACAGACAAAAAATAAATGACAAAAAAATAATATTTATAAATCAATGCACGTTGAGTTATATATCGCTCTGCACCAGGGATATTATTGAAATTGGCAATAATGTACAACGCAAACAGGAAAAAATATTAGAAATTACCAGCTGAAGTGGTGCAGACATCAGTGTAGCTTCATCCACAATACACTGTCCTTTAGACAATTTAAAAACAAGCATAAAAGAAGAAAGGATAAGTGAATGAGTAAAAATATCTTCCCTTTCAATTAATCTGGAGATCCATTACCTAAATTTTGGCTGTTAGTCTGGAACAAATGTAGTTTTCCATACCTATTTTCAGTTCCATAAAAGACCACCCAGACAATAGTGCAGCACACTGAGGAGTAATTGGCCAGGGCTAGTGCACCACTTGCATGCTGAGAAGCTTGAAATGTCTCCAAAGGGCCCTGGGCAATTCTGCCAGGAAAACAAGTGTCAAGTATTTCATCACAGGCAACTACATTTTCAGCCAGGAGTAAATCAGGAGTAAATCAGCCATGCTGAAAAATGTGGCTTAAAAGATGTGAATGGAAAAGTTTCAGTGAGAAAAGGCTAGCAAAGCACCAAGAGGACTATGTGAAGTAGGGCTACACTTGCTGTAAACAGGAGGAATCTAGAGTATTAGAGGTGCCAGAGAAGTAGGGCAGAAAGAAAGGATTTTATGCAGAAAAAAAAGATGTGGAGAAACTGGAGCATGTCCAAAGGAGGGCAACTAAGATGGTGAAGGGTCTGGAAACCATGCCCTATGAGGAACACCTTAGGGAACTGGAGAAGAGAAGGTTAAGAGGTGATATGATAGCCCTGTTTAAATATTTGAAGGGATGTCATACTGAGGAGGGAGCAAGCTTGTTTTCTGCTGCTCCAGAGACTAGGATGCGGAACAATGGATACAAATTGCAGGAAAAGAGATTCCACCTCAACATTAGGAGGCACTTCCTGACAGTAAGGGCTGTTGGACAGTGGAACATATTCCCTCGGAGTGTGGTCGAGTCTCCTTCCTTAGAGGTCTTTAAGCAGAGGCTGGATGGCCATCTGTCAGGGATGCTTTGATTTGGAATTCCTGCATGGCAGGGGGTTGGACTGGATGGCCCTTGTGGTCTCTTCCAACTCTATGATTCTATGATTCTATGACTAGAAATCATTGTCCAAAGCTACATTCCAAAGGAAAGCTTTTCTGTGTAGACTCTGCTGAAATAAACAAGGGCTATGAAAGAAAGCAATTTTAAGTTGACTGTGTCCAAAATGTGTTCACGGTAATCTGTCAAGATTTTGCCAGTTCCTAGGAACAATATAGCTGAGATCATGGCCAGCAAATGAACAGACATCTTTTCTGTCTCTTGTCATTGATCATTCCTAGAACTTGGAAAGTAAGTTTTTAGAAACAAGTCATTTCCATTACACGTTGGAGCATAAAGCAAATACATTTGTTATTGTAACTAATTTCCCTGTTAAAAAATTACCAGACTACTCATTGCTTTTCTTTAACTGATTTTTCTTGGGTCGGTGGTGGTGGGGGTAATCTTAGGACTGATAGGAGAATGGTATAACACCTGAAGTGTGCGAGAGATCTATTCAGAATTCCTGTTAAAATACCTTAAATTTTCCTTTAGAAGTAACTAAAGAAAAATAACAATAAAATTTTTTTCACTGTGCCAAAAACAGTGACTCTTTTCCCTACTCATTAGGGAATGTCATTTCATTCTGCCCTTGTGAGCAAAATGATAACAGATAGCAGGTTACATGTGATTCCTGATTTCCTAAGCAGCCGTTAAAGTGGTACCACCAATGTAACAAGAGGCAAAACAGCCACTGTTGGTTCTTCCTTGGTTCATAGGTTTAACGGAAACTATCACACCCGGGGGGGGGGGGGGGATCAGGGGGTTAAAAAGGCATGTTCCTGGGAAAGTCGTGAGATCACAGTGAAGATTGTCAGACACATCATGATCTGAGAGGAGTTCTCTTGGGAAGAACCAGGAATGCTTCAGCAACAAACCATTCACGGGGAAATCCCATGCTGTGATTGCAAGACTTTGTCAGGAAAATGGCTTTTTAAACCCCTCATTTTCCCTGTGTGATAGTTTCCTACCTTTCCCGCCTGCATGCTGTACACAGCATGCCAAGGATGAAGTGGAGGATAGGAGTAAACAAGGAATCAAGGAAAAGAATGGATGATAGCAGCAACAAGCACTCCATTTCCACTTTCCTTGATTGATTACAAGGAACCCAGTTCTTTGCTTGGTTGCAATACAGCAAACCTATCATCGCTCAAGCTTCTCTTTTCTTTAAATGAATATTAGTAGGCCTGCTTAGGTGGGAGCATTTCTTACAGACCATGATGATGCCCTTCATCCTACACATATTCTATTGTTTGTCCTCTGCTATGGCTTTCTCCCTTTTCAAAGCAGGGACTATTTGAAAGGAAAGGGGAATTAAATCCCCAATAATAATAATAATAATATTTTATTTATATACCGCCCTTCCTACGATCAGGGCGGTGTACAACATAAAAGTTAAAAACATCATAAAATGAACAACAATATTAAAACCAAATAACATTACAGTAACAATATATCAGGGCTGGTTGGAGTAGAGGCGGGGGAATCATACAGGGAGAGGGTATCAGGGGTACGCTTGTTCAAATAGATATGTTTTTAGACCCTTTTTGAACAGAGTAAGAGAGGTGGCCAGACGGAGCTCAGTGGGCCACGAGTTCCAGAGGCTAGGGGCCGAGATGGAAAACGTTCTCTTCATAGTAGTTGACAATCTAGCCTCTGGAACTCTAAGTAACTGTTGCTCGGTAGATCTAAGTGTGCAGGGCGGATTATGTGGGGAGAGGCGGTCCATTAGGTACTCTGGGCCCAAGCCATTTAGGTAATAACCAGCACTTTGTACTGAGCCCGGAAGCGAATAGGCAGCCAATGAAGATCTTTCAGTATAGGTGTTATATGGGAGGCCCTGGAAGCACCAGTGACCACTCGTGCTGCCATATTCTGTACTAGTTGTAGCTTCCGAGAGTGATACAAAGGCTGCCCCATGTAGAGCTCATTACAGAAATCCAACCGAGAGGTTACCAGAGCGTGTACTACCGTTTCAAGGTCCCTCCGGCCCAAGTAGGGACTCAACTGGCGTATCAGCCGAAGCTGAAAGCAGGTGCTCCTGACTGTCGCATCCACCTGAGAAGTGAGATGGAGCGACGAGTCAAGGGACACTCCCAGGCTGCGTACAGTGTCCTTTACGGGAAGCGTGACCCCGTTCAGGACAGGTGGAACCACCTCCATCCCTGGGCTGGGGGAACCTATCAGGAGTACTTCCGTTTTCTCTGGATTCAGGCTAAGTCTGTTTTCCCTCATCCAGTCCATTACCGATTCCAGACAGGCCACGAGAGGAGCGAAGCCATCCCTGGTCACTGCATCAGTCGGAGACATAGAGAAGATTATTTGGGTGTCATCAGCGTACTGATAACCCCGCACCCCATGTCTCCGGATGATCTCTCCCAGCGGTTTCATGTAAATGTTGAAAAGCATGGGGGACAGAATAGCTCCTTAGGGGACCCCAGATCTAAGGGCCCTCTTATCGGAGCAGACGTCCCCCAGCTGCACCATCTGAAACCTCCCAGAGAGGTAGGACCGGAACCACTAGAGCGCAGTGCTTCCAATTCCCACCTCTGCTAGGCGCTCCAGAAGGATACCATGGTCAATGGTATCGAAAGCCGCTGAGATGTCCAAGAGCACCAACAGGGACACGCTACCCCTGTCGATGCCCAGACGGAGATCATCGACCAGGGCGACCATGGCAGTCTCAACTCCGTAGCCCGCCCGAAAACCGGTTTGAAACCCGAAAACCGGTTTGAAACCAGTTTCACCTAATCCCATGGCCCAAAACGAAATGGTACTGGTAGTGGAATGGGACAGCTGCCATTTGATGAAATTTTAAGAATTTAGGAAATCTCATCAAAGACTACACAGATTAGCATTTTTAAAAAGTCTTCCTTTAGAAAATTTTGCTGAAATGAAAATAATGAGGAGGAACTCAAAATAAATCCTAACAGATATTAAGGGGTGCAAAAAGGGTTCTGGAGAGCATCTTGCTAAAACCAAAAATTAAAAACAAATCTTGAAGCGAACTGTAGTTAAGATGACAAGGAAATTAAAGGAGCACTAAAGTAGGACAAGGAGATGGGAGACGTAGAATGAATTACTTGCTTTATAGCACAGTAAAACAGGACTGATGGCAGCCCCATCTGGCAAATGAACACGCAGCCTGGAATTATTTTATTTAGTGGTTGGAGTGAATTGAGAAGTGGTGGTATTAAGTTGGGGTGTCATAGGCTAGTCTTGCCTTCAGATTGTCTGAGTATATCCAGAATGTCTTAATGGTTAGTAAATGTTCCCTAAACCAGTTAAATGCTATGAACGCTGAAGTTTATAAAGGACATTGAGAATAATTATTTCAGAGCAGATACTGGGGTAGCATTTCAACTGTGCAATTTCCTTCACTATCCATATTGTACTGCTGTTTGGAGGGCTGAAGCCTGCTGAAGTTTGGTCCTGGATATGATGGCACTGAATATTCACAATCTTTTGAACCAGTCAGGGAACAAACCCCTCTGGGGCCAAAGGGGGTTCAAGATGCAAGGTGAATGGAAGACAAACAAAAAACACAAAGTTTTACCTTACCAGAGTGAAAAATGGTCATAAGAAGCCTCAGCAATGCACTCCTCTAAGCTTGCATGCTGGGAGAAACCATGGCATTACAGGTTGTAGGATCCCGCAAGGGCACAAGTCAGAGCATGGAGCCCAGGTGGCACAGTGGTTAAGTGCCAGTACTACAGCCACAAGGTTGTGAGCGATCCCAGGGCTCCATGGTCCACTCAGCCTTCCAACCGTTCATGGGTCAGTAAAATGAGTATCCAGCTTGTTGGAGGCAATTGGCTTGCAGACAGTAAACCACGTAGAGAGTGCTGAGTTTACTGATAAGTGGCATAGAAATATAAATGCTATTGCTATGCTTCTCCCCTGCCACTTGGGAGTGAAGCAAGAGTGTCTGGAAGCCTTTACTCAAAGATCCCTTAAAGCAGAGGTGGGGAACTACCTGGGATCAAGGGCCACAACATTCTTTACCAGAAACCAGAGGGTTACTCTCTGTGTCACCCCAACCCCAAATTGTTCCTTTAGGTCAGTGATTCCCAAACTGACCTTCCAGGTGTTTTGGACTTTAGTTCCCAGTATCCCAGAGCGTTGGCCAAGATGTCTGAGGCTCCTGGGAGCTGAAGACCATAACACCTGGAGGACCAGAGTTTGGGAATCACCAATTTAGGTGGTGTGGCAGAAAATTTCAAGATGTTCTTGTCCATCCCCTTGTCTAGTTTTGGCTGAAGGGAGGCAAGTCTACAGAGATTGTGAGGTCAAAGTAGTAATGGGTTTGCATAAACAACTTCACACTGATGTCACCTTATTGGACAGAAAACCAAATATAGTTTTGTTATTTGTTAATACTGAGGAATGGAAAAACGAGGGGGGGATTGGTGCAAGATTAATTATAGCAAGATGTTGGAAAACAAAAATAAATGTAGAATTGGAGGATTGATATAAAGAAGAATGGAAATTAGCCATTAATGATAAATTAACATGTAAATTGAAAGTAAAAAAAGGATTATGGAGAAGAAATGATTTTGATGAGATATGGAAAAAAAATTATTGAAAAAGGATTAAGAAAAGAAGATGGAAAAGTATGTCCACAAGATGAATTAAAATTTTGGATGGAATATAAGGATGGAAATGGCTCTGAAGAAGGGGAGCACTGAGGTGGTATATTAAAGATATTTAGATACTAGGTATTAGAATGTAAGAATATATATATTTACAAAGAAAAATATTATGTATTGTATTGTATATTTTTAAGAATATTAAATAAATGTTTTTTAAAAAATTGACCTTATTTAGGTACAAACCTCTAGTTTCCAGATAAGAAGAGCACCTGGAGCAAGTTCTTCCCTTTATTCTTCTCTTTATTTATACAGTGTCTTTTCCCCAGAATCAGGATTCAATATGGCTTACAAACCAGATACCATAGAGATATCATGCAAAATATGATAATTAAAAGTTAGTTGAACTATCAATAATGCCACAAAAGGTTTTGGAACTCCACTAACACATAAAAGCAGTTTTTAAAAACCAGTACAACACCTTGTTAAAGCATTATATTTGAAAACAGTTAAAACCTGATGGAATAAAAAAAAGGCTTTTCCTGCTTAGGAGTTTATCATACGACGGCATTTGAGGGCATACTCCAATGGCAATCCGAACACAATCATAGGGATTTGCGTAATTGCGTACGAATATATCTCACGCAATTTCAGGCAATGGGAAGTCATTCCGAACGCAATCATGGGGTTTCATGTAATTGCATATAAGAGTATCTCACGCAATTTAGGGCAATGGGGGGGTCATTTTCGGGCAATGGGAAGTCATTCTGAACGCATTCCAAATGCAATTAGAATTCACATAAATTCGCTAGTTTCGCGAATGTATGTGAATTCGAATTGGCTTCATTCGAAATAAAGAGAAATGCCTCCCGTGTGATAAACTCCTTAGAGAAGGACAGCAAGGAGGGACCCATTCTAGCCTCTGGAGGGAAAGAGTTCCTTCCTGAACCTAGGAGGCTCCCCAGAAATGCAGTGGTGACACTGAGAAAAAGCCTCTCTTGAAGCCCTCAAGGCCAGGCAGGCTTGCATGGGTGAATATGACTCTTCAGATGGCCTGGAACTGAGCCTGGTAGGGCTGTATAGGTCATAAGTAGCACCCAGTGAACTCAGCATGCCTAAATAACCAAGCATTGTGTATGAGCTGCAAAAGAGAAACCATCTCTCATGCTTTCTGTGTTCTGACAGCTGTAAAGCCTTGCCATATAAATCATTTGTTCCCCTTCTAAACAGAAAGAAGATGAAGGAAAGAATCTGAGTGTGGCGGGGAAAGGCAACTTTCGGCCTGCAGAGCTGCAAGATTTATTTTCAGCTGATGACCTTGTTCTGTTACATAAATCCACACGATTGATCAAACAGGATCCACTTGAAAGCACCCACACTTCTTGTGCTACTTAAATTGGGAGAACAACAAACTGCAAGCAGGGTGCTCTGACTTGCTGCAGACCGACTTGAAAGCATTCTGTTGCTGAGGAGAGATGGGGAATGTGTTCTGGTATTCTGAATTCCTGGCAGCTGCCACAATGTTCTGTGCATCATGAACTTCTCATTAATCACAGCTACTGCTTCAAAGGATCCCTGACAACACACCGCAAGAAGTACCAGGCAATTATCTTTTATTGCAGGTTTTTAGGGACAGGTCTCCAAGCTGATGTATGTGCATATTGTTCATTGCTGCCACCATCCCACTGCCACCCTCCAAGAGACTATGAATGCATTCACTATCATCCCTTTTTAAAAAGCAAGGGGCTGTGGGCCTTTCATATGTTTGGGGCAATAGTTCCCATATTTCCCTAGCACTGGCCATGGCAGTTGAGGCTGCTAAAAGTCAGTGGCGTCACTAGGGTCGGTGTCAACCGGTGCAGTAACTCATTGTATCACCCTCTTCACTGACCTCCTCCCATTTCACAGCATGGAGAATCCTTAGTAATGCTTCTTTGCACTAATCTTACTCATAAATCGTAACTCCCATATACTATTGAATGCAATGCTAATAGCTGCGACATAAACAACTAGCAAAATTAAAACCATACCTTCAAATTACAATGTCATACACACAACCTAAATGTATTTACATAGACATAGTGAAGGTTTGGTTAAAATGTAATGTTTTTAAAGAAAGTTTTAAAATATTTTTTAAATTTAATTTTTTTAAAGTTTTAATTTTTTTTTAAAAAATTGACATTTTAAATTTTAATTTAAAAAAAAATCTGGGGCCTCTCCTTTCTCCTCCCGCTGATCTGCACCCCCCATCCACCACCTCTTAAAGCATTTTGCATAGAAACAGATGAATGCCACAGTCCGTTTCTGCCAAAAGGTAGGTGTTTGAGGAGCAGCAGTGGTATCACCCCACCTTAGGGTGTCACCTGGTGCAGTTCACACCGCCTGCACCCCCCTAAGGATGCCACTGCTGAGAATCAAGGTCCAAAGCATCTACAGCGCCACACTTTCCTCAGCCTTGACTTAGAAGCTTACCACAGGGCACACGGAATCATAGAGTGGGAAGAGACCACAAAAGCCACCCAGTCCACCCCCCTGCCATGTAGGAGTGCAGAGAACCGTATACTGGCTGCAAAACATATTTAAGTACCACTATAAACCTGTGTTGAGACAACAGGCAGATCAGAACCTTGGCATTAGCCAATGGGAGCAAAGCCAGGAAAAGGTGGTGGCTGCTCCCAGGAGTGAGTATATAAGAGGGAGGAGCAGGTTTGAAAGGGGTTGATGTTTATCATGCCCTGAGAGGTAAAGCGCCATTGAGGCTAGATTAGGCTGCTGTGAGGGCAGTTAGAAAGGGTATTTGGTACCCAAAAAAGGGACAAAGAGTTTCCTTAATAAAATTGTTGTAGTGTTTTGTGGGAGACATGGTGTTTGGTGACTAGTGAAGTCACATGTAACCAGAAGGGTTATAAGATGCCAAAGTTAAATAAAGGTTCTGTGAGAACTTAGGGGCTGAACCTTTCAGTGTCAGATCGGGGCTGCGGCAACTACATGCCGCAGTCCTGATATGGTATTTCCACAGTGCAAAAAGGAACCACAAAAAGCATCTCCTTTTTGCGCCACGGAAAGGGCACCTTTGCCGCTGCCACGGCACCTTCTGGCACTCCTTTTGGTGCTGTGTCATCTGGACACAGCGCCAAAAGAGCACCGAGATGGCAGCATCGGGGCTTGCGTCGTGTGGGTGCCACATCCCCACTCTGCCCTGAGGCCATCTGTTCAGGCTCTCTGTAAAGAAACATATATAAAGACACAAAAAACAAACAAATATAAAGACAAGCTAAAGAAACTCTTAAACTGTGTAACTAATAAAATATTTATACACCATATCCATTGTGAACACCATCCACTAAAAGCCTGACTTGTAAATAAATTTATTTCTTTGTTTGAACAAGCAGCTGTCTGAAGTGATTTCAGAAACACATTAAAAACACTACCAACACTGAAAAAAGTCTTTTAGGTTTGGAGCATGTTAGACAGTGGGCGTGTGGCTGTCAAAGAATAGTTGGTGCCAAACTGGGGGGAAATTTGAAACCCTGAGGGCTGGCATCTAAAAAGAGTTATAGTGCAAGAGACACTTAAGACAGTCCCGCATTCAAATCTTGCAGTGAATAATTGGTGGGATAATGGCCATCACCTTCACATAACTGGTGGCAGCGGTGGGATCCAAAACAAACAAACAAACAAACCCCATTGGGCTGCCATCTGAGAAAAAAAATAGTCCTATGGGTGAGTCTCATCGTGACAAATTGGCAGCAGTGTTGGGATCAAAAGGACCTATTGGTTTGCCATCCGAGAGAGTGGTTGGGTGGGTGAGTCTCATCGTGACAAATTGGTGGCAGTGGTGGCACACAGAGGAAAAGAGGAAAAGGTTTTAAGAGATGTTGGCAGTGCCATGATGTTACTGTTACAACCTATTTTCCTAAAATTCAGGGACTGGTTACATCCAGTTGTTATTTTGAACATGGATATCTATGGTCAGTTTTTTTTTCCCCCAGGAGAGGCTGCTGCTGGTAGATGACAAGGTTTGCAGTGTTAGACAGGATGGACACAGCCTGGTTCTCAAAGGGAATGTACTTTATTGCTGCCAGTGGACATCAGTATTTTGGTACTGGTTCACACATGGCCAAGAAGGGGTGGGATCTCCATAACTTGCATCAACCATCCTTCAAGACCGTGTACCATCTTAAACCAGTGTCTCAAATGATGCAAGCCTGAGAGTATAAAGATGCCAGCCACAGATGCAGGGGAAACGTCAGGAATAAATTCTTCCAGAACATGCCCACAGAGCCCAGAAAACCCACAAAAAACTAAGAGTCTGACATTTTTACTTTTCTCCTCCTATATGGTTTTAAACATCTTTGCCTAATGAAGAAGCCAAGTAGCTCTGAAAGCTAGCACAATGTATTTTGCCCTTTTTGGTAGGCTTACCGGTAATAAAAGTATAATCACAACATGTGTTGGGGTTTTGGTGTATTTTGAAGGTACTTGATGTTGTGAATGCCAACTTGGCCTCCAGTTCCAATGCTTGAGGGTTTTACATCCTCAAATTATATCTTGGAGCCGATTCATACTACACAATTAAATACTCTCCAACATTTCATCAATGAAAATTGGGACATCTATGGCCAAGCAACGTCAGGGTGTGATCAATATGGCAAAAGTTTTGAATGTGGAAGACTAACCTGGGAGCCTTATCACATTACAAAGGTATGACGAGAGGCAGCATGTTAGAAGCTACATCCTCCCATGACCTCATAGTACCTCTGTTCTCCTTCCAGAGGGAGACAGTCAAAAAGTATGCCTTTTGCCAAACGGATTTGTCCAGTGTGACAATAGGCATGCTTTTATGATCATCTCCCTCAGGGATAGAGCAGAAGTGCTTCGAGGGCATATGAAGAGGTAAACAGAAAGCCACTTCTCTCTCACTGCCTCTCATCTTACTTTTCTAATGTGATAAGGCTTTAACACGTGGGTTAAATCGGGGGTTTAAACAGTCATTTCTCCAGGAAAGTTGCGTGATCGAGGTAAAGATTTTCACACACATCGCAATTAGAGAGTACTTATCCTGGAAATAACAAGGGAATAACCAGCAACAAATCATTCAGGTTATTCCCTGGTTATGCCCAAGATAAATCTCCTTTAATCGCAACGTCATGTGAAAATCTTCACTGCAATCATTGACTTTCCCAGGAAAATGATTGTTTAAACCCCCGATTTTCCCCATGTGATAAAGTCCTAGGAGAGGCTGCAGCAGTTTGCTTTTGTCTGAATCTATTGAGAAGGGCAAGACTCTGCCCACTCCTGTTTTCTGTTCCCTTTTGGACTTTGAAGCCAGTTTGCAGCAACAGAAGTAAACTGAGGACAAAGGGATAAAATGGGAGGGGTGAAAGTGGGACATTGTAAAAACAGCTGAAAAATGGGATGAAAAAGAATTAAATCAGAACTGTCCCTGCTAAATTGGGACAGTTGGAGTGTATGCAGTTATGGGAGCATATTCCACTTTAACAATCAGGGCAACTTTCTGTAGGATCCTGTGGTTTATAGTGACAGACTACAGCTCTTTGGCTACGAATGCTGAATGTCAATCCCACAATTTCATGGGATGCTGCCATGGCAGTTATGGTAGAATATAGCACTGTAATTGTGTAGCATGAATGCGCCTTTGGTCTATGAAGTCGCAATGCAACCCTGTGCATAACAGCTTGACATATACCTCATTTGTCAGACAAGCCACTCACTAATAGAATCTCCAGCTTAGACAGAGCCTCACTTTGTTGGTCCTCATCCAAACTATTCTTGTTTCTAAACACTGACTCTATCTCCTTAGTAGCACCACAGAATCTGGTAAATAGAACGAAGTAGAGCATCTGGGTTGCTGTCATATGGTGTTTCCCATCAAACGGCAGAATGTCTGCACTCAGTATTTCATGTAGATGTTAAACAGTATGAGAAACCATATGGAATCATGGAGAACAGCATAGCAGAATTGCCAAGGGGCTGTGTAGTAGTCTCTTTTCACCATCCTCTAGAATAATCCAAACAACGATGTAACCACTTTGTTCAATCAAACCAATCCAGAAAGATAATGCGTCTGAAGATCTCAAAAGCTTCTGAGAAGTTAATGTGAATGAGCAAGGTTACACTTTCTTCTCTTTCCCCACACTCTTTTATTTTCAGCCTTTTTCTTTTAAATGAGGAAGACAGCAGAGATAAGTAATTATGCAATACAAAAAAAGGAAATAGTAGGATTGAACAACTAGGGTTAGGGAACCACATTTGCCACTATGGACTGTGGAGGATCACACATCCGTTACTTTTGTGAATAATGAGGACAAAACATTCCTTCCACAGAATAACATATTTGAACATAATTGTGTGTGTGTGTGTGATGAATAATATTTACTTGTTATTTCCAGAATGTCAGTGGGAATAATTTGAGAGGGTGGATTTGTTTTCTAAACCTTTTGGTAAAAATTAATTTTAAAGTTATGTGTTTACTTTAAAAGTAAAGCAACAGCTAACACATTACTTCTTGAAAGTGCTAACACGTTAGCTTTTGAATTTAACCCTCCCAGCTCTGGAATAGTGGTGGAAATAAATAAAAATGGTGGTCACTACCTTAGATCAGGTTTGGGACATGACAAACCTGATCAGCTAATGATCCTAGTCTGTAATAATGCAAACCCCTTACCATTGTCCTTGAAACCACTTGTAAGTTCCCTGCAGATATTTGAATGCGAGCGAGAAAAGCTTGTTAATATTTAAACACATCTTTGCTGCAGCTAACCCATTATATGCAATTTTGTGCCATTACTATAAACTTCCTTTCACAGTGCCGCTTTGCTATTACATAGCATCAAACAACTCCATTTAACAGGTCTGACAATGGAACATCAGGAAAAGTATCATTGCTTATAATCTCAAAGCCTATTTCATGCTTCGACTGCTTGCCCTTTCACTCTTAACGCTAATGGAGAAAGAGATGCTGAAGGTGCTGAAGGAGAAGTGGGTGCTGATACCGGGGGGGGGGGGGGAGTTATCAATAATAGGGAACAATAATAGAGAAGAAGCACGGGACCATAGAATTTGCTTGCTGGCTAGTTCAATCAGTGTGAAATCCAGTGTGCCACCACATTAATTCTTTGCCCCCATTGCCCCTTTCAGGTGGTTAAATAAAATGTTGCAGCAGTGGTGGAAGCTAGCAGAATTCTCCCTTTGGTGCAACACATTGGAACATGTTCTTAATCCCAAATGCCTCATCTGTCTCTCTGACCTGACCTTCACTCCAGTTGGTCTTTTTCTTTACCGAGAAGCTTTAATTGTGACATCGTGTGAAAATCTTCACCGCAATCGTGCAGTTTCCATGGATGATGTCCGTTTAAAGCCCTGCTTTCCCCCAATTTTCCTTGTGCGATAACGTCCTGTTACTGAGGCACAGTAAATCTGTGGGTAGCAGCAGCAAGATGGTCTTCGGGAGTCTCCTCTCTTACAGAAGAGCAGGAGACTGGGTCAGAGAGCCCATTACATTATTCTGTCGCATAAGGATTTTTTTCCCCTCCTAGACAGATGGAATGATTATGGGCATCTCTTGCCATCACAGCAGATTAGTGAATAGCTGTTAGAGGTTTCATTGCCTCACAAGTGCAGTCCAGTTGTAGATGCACTGCAGACAAAAGACTGGAGCTAGGGTTACTTTTTACAGAATGGCTTAATAATGATGAAAGAGTGGCATGCTAGTATTAGGAAGGCAGTTCACTTGGGTGGCAGAAGATCTACAATTGCTACTGAAGATCAGAATTGTCACTGGGGTGTCTCTGAGAGTCTTCAAAACTACCGTTTCCTCCTTAAAGAAGATAAAAGTGCATTTGACAGTTAGCTTGAGAGCTGAAAGTTAAACGTCTGATAATGGAATAAAGTTTGTTTAAGAAGGAAATTGGAAATGCTCGTTTATACAGACCAGTGAACAGTCAGCTGTATCAACTATAATTTCCTTCTCATTTAACAATAACTGTATTCTGAAAAGAATAGAGAACCTTGCGGCACCTTCTAGAATGACAAGTGTTATTTGGCATAAGCAGAAATGTTTTTTGAGTTCATGGAAGGTTATGGCCAAAAAAAAATCTTTTTCATCTTTAAAGTGCCACAAGGCTTTTTGTTGTTTTTGCTGCAACAAACTAACATAGTTGGCAACCTCTCTCTGAAGAGAGAGTGTTAAGAAGAGATTCATAGCCTGGTTTGGTTCCATTGCCTTACTCATCTCATAAACAGACTCATTAGAGAAATCTGGAAAGTGGAAACCTTATTATCTGGAGAACTGGTGGCTGACAGAGAAAAATGTGCATTTGTGTTCTTATACAAATTATTGCGTCTCCATGTGCCTTCTTCCCCTCGCCTCAAGATCCGGCAAATCTCCAGAGTTTTGGGAGAAGGGAGTAGAAGAGCCCGATGCATACAATTACTTTCAATAAATTAGAGTGCTTTAGTAAAGGATGGGCAAAGATGAACGAGCCTCTATGAAGGCAGCGATCCATCTCAGCTGCTACTCTTTACTGTAGAACCTCTTCGTCACTCTGCCTTTGCCATTTTCTGTTTCAAAATAACTCCTGTAACAATGCCATTGTCACTAGGGGATACATCTGTCCATGTCGGGCAGACTTTGCTTTTTTATTCCAGTACTCTGGGTCATGAAAATTAGATAGATAGATAGATAGATAGATAGATAGATAGATAGGAGTTTATCAGACGACAGAAATTGGAAGTATAATCTAATGGCAATCCGAACGCAATTATGGGGTTTCTCATTATTGCGTATTAAAGTATTTCAATCAATTTTGGCCAAAAGGGAAGTCATTCCGAATGCAATCATGGGTTTTACATTATTTCGTATTAAAGCATCTCATGCAATTTCAGGCAATAGGCAGTCATTTTAGGGTAATGGGAAGTCACTCTGAATGCCTTCTGAACGCAATTGGAATTTACGTAAATTCACTGAACTAGCGAATTCACGTGAATTCGTATTGGCTCCAACTGGCTCCATTCGAAATAAAGAGAAATTCCTCCCGTCTGATAAACTCCATAGATAGATAGATAGATAGATAGAATCTTCTTGCATTTGCAGCCCTATAAAAAATGACACCAGCTACATATAGTGTCCTATAGTATCATTTTAGTGTGTTAACTTGGATGGCTGAATCCAATATACAAAGAAATACCCCTTCTCGAAACCCAAATGCTGCAGAATATTCCTTAAGACGGGACTACCGAGCAAGTTATGATAAGTTCTGGATGCATATGCCCATCCAAACATAAAGAAAATATCTGTTATTGGGGTGCAACAGATTTGTTATGAAAAATAGGCATGAAGACACAGTCTAGGCTTCCAACTGTATCTCTCTATTGTTTAAGGGGATGTTCTAGAAAATAAACAAAGATATAAAAATAATAAAAATATAAATAATACAAGTATATACTGCTCCGAGCTGTGGTAGTTTAGGGCTGCTGTTGTGTGCCTTCAAGCTATTTCTGACTTATAGCTAAGGCAACCCTATTACAGGGTTTACTTGGCAAGATTTGTTCAGAGGAGGTTTACCATTGCCTTCCTCCGAGGCTGAGAGAGGATGACTTTTCAAAGGGCTGAGTAGAGATTTGAACCCTTGTGTCCTGGAGTCCTTGTACAATGGTCAAACCATTACACCATGTTGACACCAGTTTATGGTTACACGCATATATTCACCACCTATATCTGCTGCATTCTTGATGAAATGCAATAGATTTGCACATATGATTCTGAGATACAAAAGTAATTTATCATGATGTAAGAAGTTACTTTGCTATATTAATGAAAGGCACACTGCAAAACTTAGGTCTGGCTACAGACAAGTTCTTGCAACATTCACCTACCGGGGAAATCTTGGCTTACGGTCATCTCCCCACCTAGCACACTTTTACATAAAAGCATACAATGATGATTAAAAGGTAGTAAGGACTTTATCAGACGTCGGAAATTGGAAATATAATCTAATGGCAATTCGAATGCAATCATGGGGTTTCACGTTATTGCGAATTAAAGTATCTCATGCAATTTTGGGCAAAAAGGAAGTCATTCCGAACGCAATCATGGGTTTTATGTTACTGCGAATTAAAGCATCTCACGCAATTTCAGGCAATGGGACGTCATTTTCGGGTAATGGGAAGCCATTCTCAACGAATTGGCTCCATTTGCAATAAAGATAAATTCCTCCCATCTGATAAACTCCTAAGGCAATTTTAGAGAAAGGGCAACAGAGTAATAACAAAGGAGAAACATGGAATACTAGACATAAAGCTCATTGGAAAATTAGTCACATTTTTGGTACATCTTTTAAAATTTAAAATCTTCCATGTATGTCACTTTTACACGTAAAAGAGGTTATGTATAGCTAATAAGCACTTTGGGGTGGAGCGGGGGCTTCTGGAGGTATTAATTGGCTCCTAGATGTCAAGGATACTATGGTAGTATTGAATCATTGGACTGGATGCAGATCAATAGGCCAAGGCTTAATCCATCATCATCATCATCATCATCATGGGAAATGCTATGGTTCAATAGGAAAAGCAGCCTAGGATTGGAATTGCAGCCTATTCTGGATGGGGTTGAACTCCCTCGGAAAGATCAGGTTCATAACTTGTAGGTGTTCTTGGACCCAGTACTGTTCCTTGGAAAACCATGTTGCTCTGGTGGGCAGAAGCACTTTTGACCAGTTTTGGCTGGTGTGCCACCTAAGTCCTTTCTTGGAGAAGGCTGGCAGACCACAGTGGTTCATTCGATTCTTAGGGGGCTATACCGCTCCTAAGGGGCGGCCCTTTCAGCACCGGATTGGGGCTGCAGCAACCGCACACTCTCAAGTTATGGTGAACCCACAAACATAAGGTTTTCTTAGGTAAAGAATACTCAGAGGTGGTTTTGCAAGCGCTTCCCCTAGTCTACAGCACCCGGCATTCCTTGGTGGTCTCCCATCCAAGTTCTATCCAGGCCTGGCCCTGCTTAGCTTCTAAGCCCAGATCGGGTTGTGTGCCTTTAGGGCATTTACCTTAATCATGGAAGAATTCAATGATCTAGTTGTGTTTGTCATAGAATCAGTGTGTAGAGAGACCTTGTAGCACCTTTGAGACTAACCGGGAAAAAAAGAAGTTGGCAGCATGAGCTTTTGTAGACTTCATTCTATTTCCTCAGATGCCTTTGGAGCAAAAGCATCTGAGGAAGTAGACTGAAGTCTACGAAAGCTCAAGTTACCCTGATCAAATTTACCACAAACCATAAGACAAAAGACTTTTACAGCAGGCATAATCTTCGCTTTTCTAACCTGTCGTCTGTTCAGTCAGCTTGATGCTAACACAATCACATTTTTTTAAACTAGATATAACAAACATTGTTGGTTCATATATTAATATATAACACACGTCACAATGAATACGATTGCAGAAATATCCTTGAATGTTGAAGCAATTCAAGGAAATATCTTGACTGTTCAAGCAATATGTGTATAACCTGATTTGTCTTTTTAAACTGATGTATATTTTAACTGATGTGTTTTTAACTGATGTGGTGTGTCTGTTAATTGTTGTTCCCCGTCTCGATCCATGAGGAGAGGTGGGTAAGAAATACATATTATTGTTGTTGTCGTTACTATTACTATTATACTGTAGGATTGATTCAAGAAGGTTGAGGCATCCAGATTTGGAATATTGATCCTTGTGCAGCCCTTGGTATCCACTGGGGTTTGGTTCCAGGATCCCTGAGGATAACAAAATCTGTGGATGCTGAAGCCCCATTAAATACAATGGCCTAGTAAAATGGTGTCCCTTATATAAAATAGAAAAATAAAGGTTTGCCATTTGGAATTAATACTTTTATGGAATATTTTCAAGCTGTGGATGCTTGAATCCACGGATAAAAAAAAATCTGTCGGCCAGCACTATGGGTTAATATGTGTGATATGTTGTTTTATTTTTATTTTTATTTAATAGTAACTTGATTTTAATTCTTGTTAGTTTAATTCTATTTTAAGAGGTGGGTGGCTGGGGATGGGATTCTCGGGACATTTTAACTGTAATTGTTTTTAATCTGTTGTATCCTGCCCCGATTGTTTCAACAGAGGGGTGGGTAGGAAATAATAATTAATAATAATAATAATAATAATAATGTATCAGCAAATATTTAGCAACAACAACAAGAGTGGTTGATTCTACACTATTTCCCAGTCCCTTTGTTTATTTTGATCCTACCCTTGCTGTTTATTATATAGTCATATTGGTCAGAGACATCATTCTTGAATAAATCCTATGCAATAATAATAATAATAATAATAATAATAATAATAATAATATAGCTAGTTTTCCCTGCATTGATCCATGGGAAAAGGCAGGTAAGAAATAGTATTACTACTACTACTACTACTAATAATAATAATAATTTCTTATCCATTTCTTCTCATGAGTGGTTGATTCTACAATAATTCCCAGTCCATTTGTTTATTTTGATCCTACCCTTGCTGTTCATTATATAGTCATATTGGTCAGAGACAACATTCTTGGATCAACTCTATGCAATAATAATAATAATAATAATTGTTATTTCCCCCCACATCGATCCATGGGAAGAGGCGGGTAAGAAATAATAATAATTTCTCACCCACCTCTTCTCATGGATCGATGAGGGGAAAAATAACAATTATTATTATTATTATTATTATTATTATTATTAATTGCATAGGGTTGATCCAAGAATGTTGTCTCTGACTGATTTGACTACATAATGAACGGTATATATAATGAACAATAACAATTAACAGTCATGCCACATCAGTTAAAATAGGCATCAATTTAAAAGGACACGGCATATTATTATTAGTAGTAGTACTATCCATTATTTATATAGCGCTGTAAATTTACACAGTGCTATACATACAATCTTTTTAATTAGACGGTTCCCTGCGCACATTTTAAATCAATCCAATTGAAAATTAATCATTTAAAACCCACACTTTATTTTAAAAAATCTAGATAAGACGGTGACTCCTGAGTCAGTGGGGCGGAGGATCCACTCCAGGTTTTACTCCAAGGTTTCAAAGAGGAAAAAAAAAGGAGATGGAAGTTTCCAGGAAGTATCATCTACTTCTAAGGAACGATCACTCTACTATTTCACGCTCTATGATTCAGTCCTACGTGGACGCCGGCCGGCAAAGCCAAGCCGTCCTCCATTTTGGAAAAGGGCTAAGTTGCTTCACTTCACCTGCTCTGGGAACTGACGTCGACGACGCCTCGACCAATAGGCACGGCGCTATATGAAACGTAGAGATAGGAAAGTCTAGACAAATGCTACACATTTTCCCTGATTGCTATCATGGTGTAGTGTTAGGACCTATGGCTCTGGAGACTACAGGAGACCAGACTAGGTGGCCTTAGCCAAAATTAAAACCCACGACAGAGTGGCCATAAACCAGAAATGACTCAAAGGCACATAGCAAAAATATATAGAGTTTTCCACTGGCTCGTGTGAGTCTATACTTTATGAGTCTATGGGCTGGAGGAGGTTTGAGGATGCCGCTGCCGCCATTTTGAGTGAGGGCAGCCTGGCGCTGAGCTGTCCCTAGTTGCGGGTGTGGCTTGAGAGAAACGACTGATTGAAGCCCAGAGGTGAGTGGGAGAGAGAGCTGGGTCTGTATTATGGGGTCTCTCTGGCTTGGGGTGCGTCCACATTGGAGAGATAACCCGGTTTCATACCGTTTTAAGCCTTTTCTGGCTCAAGGCTATGGAATTCTGGGAGTTGGAGTTTGTTGTGGGCCCTCTGGGCCCACAACAAACTCCAGCTCCCAGAATTTCATAGCCTTGAGCCAGAAAAGACTTAAAACGGTATGAAACCGGGTTATCTCTCCAATGTGTTTCACACCTGAGTCTCCCAAAGATCCCTTTGCTTACTGAGTTGCCAGACTAACACGGCTATGCCTTCTAATTCTGCCCCTCAATAAGGGATCCTGTATCTTTGCCGCATCCGCACCGCCAGGTTTCATTCGGTTTGGCGCCGCTTTAACTGTCCTCGGAGTTTATCACACCCGGGGCAATTCAGGCATTAAAGAGAGATCAATGCAGGTTTAAAGCGTCCCATGAATAAAGCGAATTATGGCGAGCAAATTGCGCAAACGGCGATCGTACCCAGTTGCGCAAATGAAGCGATGTTGGAAATGTGTTTGTCACAGAAATCCTGAAAGTGAAAAAATGCACATGAATGTTTCTTTGGACCTTATCAGATGGGAGGAATTTCTCTTTATTGCGAATGGAGCCAATTGGAGCCAATTCGAATTCACGTGAATTCGCTAGTTTAGCGAATTCACGTTAAATCTCATTGCGTTTGGAATGCGTCCAGAATGACTTCCCATTACCCAAAAATGACCCTCCATTGGCCGAAATTGCATGAGATCAAACCCCATGATTGCATTCGGAATGACTTCCCTTTTGCCCGAAATTTCGTGAGATACTTTAATACGCAATAACGTGAGACCTCATGATTGCGTTCGGATTGCCATTAGATTATACTTAATTTCCGCCGTCTGATAAACTCCCTAGATTTACTTCCTGAAGTCCAGGAAAGCTCATGCTGCCAATTTCTTTCTTTCATTTAGTCTCCAAGTTACTATAAGATCCCTCTACGTAATGATTCTACAGACTAAAATGGCTATATCTTTGAATTTCCCATGGATGGATAACAGATCCTCTGGGTTCGGGTGCCTATACATGGCTCGATGCTGTGGAATCCTGGGATTTGTAGTTTGTACAGCTCTCTGGCAGAGAAGGCTAAGTGCCTCACAGAACTACAGTTCCCAGAAATCCATAGCATTGAGCCATGGCTAAAGCAGTATCAAACTAGATATCTGCAATGCAGATGCGGCCTGACTCTCTGGTCTAGCAAGTGAATTTAGGCCCTTGCTTAGAAACAGTGTATTTCAAATACAGTACCATAGACAGACAACCAGGGAAGGATCTAGTCCAGAAGTCTTAGCCATTTTGGCCAATAGTCTGGGATTCTGGGAGCTGAAGTCCAAAATCCCTTAAAGAACACAGTTTGGAGACCACTAACTAGACCTTTATGCTCAGCTAATAAGTATTTTTTAAAAAGATGCATCTGATTTTTTAAATTTGTTAATAAACATTTTTTTTGATAAAAGATACATCTGAATATCGATAGAAGTAGAACAGATGTCTGCTTTGGATCATTAAAAGAGTTGTGGAGATAAACTGTCTCACTGTGCCATACCTCTTCTGAGCTCTGGAATGGTACATGAACTCTTGTGAATGAAGTTAAAAGATTTATTTTTGACCCTGTCTCTATTTATTTAAATGGAAGCCCCACTACTGTATTTCCAAGGAGATATCATCCATGGAAGCTTAGTTAAGTCTACAGTCTTAAGTTCTTGCCAAGTGGCTGTAAAAGTAAGGCACATCATTCCTCTCTAAGCCAATGGTTCCCAAGCTTTGGTCCTCCAGGTGTTTTTGACTTCAGCTCCTTGAATTTCTAACAGTCGGCAAAGTTGTCTGGGGCTTCTGGGAGTTGAAGTCCAAAATACCCGAAGGACCAAAATTTGGGAACCACTGCAAAGCCAAAAGGAGATTGGAGAATTTTGTTTCCGAGTATGGGCTCTGAATTCATCAGTACGAAAAGCAGCTGAATGTCAGATAGGAAAGAACCGCAACATTTTTTTCTGAACGAGAGTCTTGTCACTTCACACCCAATCCCCTGGATGTGTTTTGAGTACATATTACATTTTAACTGGCTTTCAATGCAATCAGTTGAAAGAAATCTGTGGTGATTTTGTGAGTCTTTGGGTCAAAATGTTCGTGAACAAACCTGTCCTCTGTCTTTGCAGAAACATTACGAATCTATGGCGACTTACCTGGAGTTTATCCAGCAAAATGAAGAGCGTGATGGAGTGCGTTTCAGCTGGAATGTGTGGCCCTCCAGCAGATTGGAGGCCACAAGGATGGTTGTCCCCTTGGCCTGTCTGCTCACTCCTTTGAAAGAGCGCTTAGATCTTCCACCTGTCCAGTATGAGCCAGTGCTGTGCAGTCGACCAACTTGCAAAACTGTACTCAACCCACTTTGGTATGAATTTGTTCAGGGTCTTTTATTTCTTGTAGCTGTAGTGTGTCTGTTTCCTTGGGTTGGAGGGGGCATAGTTGTAAAACTTTTGATGTGGTCTTTGTGTGTATTTATGCACCTTCAAGTTGCCCATCAACATATGTCAACCACATGGATTTCATAGTGTTTTCTTAGACAAGGAATACTGAGATTGGCTTGCCAGTTCTTTCCTCTGACGTATGATCTGCAGCACCTGGTATTTGTTGGGGGTATTATTATTATTACGTTTATTTTACACAGCACTTTACAAAGCAAAATGGGTCTCCCATTCAAGTACTAACCAGGGCTGACCCTGCTCAGCTTCTAGACAGGATGTGATTCCTGTAGGGTATTTACACCAATGTGGTCTTTACCTTTGAATATTTTTTTTTCTTCAAGTAAGGATAATTCGGACTTGGAGTTTGGTAATTGAAATGTATGGTATATTTAATGGTAGGGATAATTTTTTTAAAATCACTTATGGAGAAGCACAAGCCAGCACTTGAACTGTGGAGTGAAACAGATGGGCATCAAGGAGTGGCCTGAAGCCATCCCCAACCTGATCGTTCCAGGGCCGTGGTAAATGCAAGCTGCGGCCCTGACGGTGCCTCCTGCCACAATCCAAACAGACCATGGCATGGAGAGGAAAAGATCCACTTCTTTAGGGACTGGTTTTGGGCCGCCTTAGGCGGCCCTGGCGCAGCCCCAGGGCAGTTTCTGGGGGTCTGGGGGTGTGCATTGTCTAAACGCCTTGGCCCCGGAGTGGCCAGAAGTCGCCCCCATCTGCTGTCTGTTTTGGGCCTATGTTATATTCCTTCTCTGTCACTGGCGTCATAAACAATTTACTGTGCTTTAAACATCAGATGTCAGGGAAAAAACTGTGTGCTCTCTTCTTTCTTGACAAAATATTCTCCTTCCACCCAAATCGGGAACTGATTTTTTATAGGACACAGGTTACATAGATTTTGGCTAAACAGATTTGGAAAGTAATTTATGCGTGAGAGGGGAAGGAGAAGGAAACACAGCCCTGTTTCCCACTCCCTAAACAATATTATTGCCATTGCCTCATAAAATACCGTTTGTCTCCTAATACAATACAAATGGAAGGAAACCCATTTTTCAATACTTACTCTTGTCTGTGAAGCTATCAGATTAATAAAATGGCAGTGAACACAACTGAAAAAACTACCTGACCTGAGGTAAAGTAGAAGTACAGTATTTGCTGAAACTCAATTAAAAATAAGTCTCTTCAATAAAGAAATATATCCTAGACTAATTGAGAATGGTTGAATCTACTACTATTAGAGACATTAAATGGGGAAATTGAAGTTGGCTTTTATCAGGTAATATGACTGGTAGTAATTTTCTCCTAATATTATAAGGGTACTTTTTGTGCCAAGTGTTGACTTTGAGGATATTTATTATATCCTTAGTGCCAATTCTTTGAAAGAGAAATGGACACTGTGGTGTTTATATGCTTGATCTTTCAAAATGTGGTTCATTAGCTTTTATACATTTCTTTCTTATAGTCAAGTTGATTATCGAGCCAAGCTTTGGGCCTGCAACTTCTGCTTTCAGCGAAACCAGGTGGGTGTGAAAGATTGTGGGTTCTACCGTCAATTTTTTTTAAAAAAAATCCCCTTGTGCAGAGGTGATTTTGCTGGCTATATATTATGCCAAACCATACTTCAGTTTGTTTAAACTATGGTTTAATGTGGCTCTGAATTGAGTTTGTCTACGATATAGACACAATACTTGAGTTAGTTCATAGATTTTGTAACCTGATATCCTCTTTACTCATAAATTGTATCTTAAAATGCCAATAGTACCATGTTTAATGGAAAGTGAAAGTAAATTTCCCCTGTTTTATTGAAATACAAAATGTTTGCCTGTGGTGTATTAGAAAGAAACTTTTGCATCTTTCCGTATGTGTTCTAATCCTTGATGTTTCCGCAGTTTCCGCCAGCATATGCAGGCATATCTGAAGTCAATCAGCCAGCAGAGCTTATGCCACAGTTTTCCACAATTGAATATATAGTCCAGGTAAGCTTTTGTGTTTCATGTTTGAATTTCACAATACTATATTGAGCACCTTTGAGATCATAGTCTTAAAAGAGATTTAAATGTGTTTTTTCTGGGGGATATTCCATTGTACATAATTTTATGATGTAAATATATACATTCTTTTCTCCCACACAAGCGTGGTCCTCAGACACCCCTGATTTTTCTTTATGTGGTGGACACTTGTTTGGAAGAGGAAGATTTGCAAGCTTTGAAGGAGTCTCTGCAGATGTCTCTGAGTTTGTTGCCCCCTGATGCTCTTGTTGGCTTGATTACCTTTGGCCGAATGGTCCAAGTTCATGAGCTCAGCTGTGAAGGAATCTCCAAAAGTTATGTTTTCAGAGGCACCAAGGATCTAACTGCAAAACAAATACAGGTATGTTTTAACCTTGGTTTTTAATTAAAGCTAGTCCATCTTTCCAGTTGCCTGTCTCTCCTTCCAAAATTATTTAAAAGTAGGATTCTCTAATGCTGGTATGTGTTTTGACTGTTAGGATATGTTGGGTCTTTCAAAGCCTACTGCACCTGTTCAGCAAGGAAGGCCTCATCTGCCTCAGGAACAGCCTCTGATTTCAAGCAGGTACTTTCCTCTTTAAAAGAAGCTATATTTCAAAAGATGTAATTGTTTGGCTTTTGTGAAATGTATAAAAGGTTAAAAGCTTCTGTAACAAATTTCCCAAGTTGGACTTGGGAAATAGAATGAGTCCTTTTCTGGCTGTTTGAAGGTGTTTCTTTCCATATATATTATATATGGGTGTGGAGTGATGCCTATAATGTCATTCAGGATCCATCTTTGATTTCAAAAGAGGAAAGATGAGGATTTGAAACCCTAGCAAGATAGAATAAATAATTGAACAATTGGAACATGTCAGTTCATTTCTAATTATGATACATAAACCATCCAATTTCCAACATGGTATTTTGTGTTATGCTTCCATGGCATGTATGTAAACAGTTATTCACCTGATGTTTTTCAGTGACTAATAGATTTATTGTAGGATGAGCTTTGCATAGATGTGCAAAGCTTAATTTCTGCCTACCTTGGTTAACATAGCTTCTTTTTGTATTAACTGATCCTTGAGCAGTGTTAGGAATTCAATCAACCTGAGACATTTTGTATATCAAGTTGATTCTGTAAAGCATAAAACATTGGGGCTTTCTAGATTGGCAGGAAAGTGTGACATGAAGTTGCCTTTTCCTTAATGCTTAGCAGCTACACCGCAGCCTTTAGATGCAGCTGTGCTGTTTCGCCATTTTTAAAAAAGAAGCTGGGAAAAGCATAACCTTTTTAAAGGCACTTCTCCCCTAAAACGCAAAAAAAAAAAAAAAAAGCGTTTTCATGGCACACTTTCCCTTTTTCTCATCTAAAGGCTACACTTTCATGAACACACCTCTTTTTGCCAATCTAGATCAGGCCATTGTTTACATTTTGTTTGAACTTTTACAGATTTCTGCAGCCTGTACACAAAATTGACATGAACCTGACAGATCTCCTAGGGGAACTTCAAAGGGACCCATGGCCAGTCACTCAAGGAAAAAGACCATTGCGATCCACTGGAGTAGCCTTGTCCATTGCTGTTGGGTTACTGGAGGTATATTTGCTTTTGATAACAATTTAAAATGATGATAGAAATAAACCAAAATTATTTGAGGCATTTATTGCGTGCAGAGCATATATGCTGGTCCATCTTGTGTCTCTGTGGCTTAATGCTTGGTACTTTTATGCAGCGGTCCCAAAATATGGTTCAGGAAAGGAGATATTTCAGCACTAGTTCTTGTGATGTATAGGAAGTAATTTTGTATGCTTGCTAGATTTCTCCACCATTATAAATTGAGGTTGGACCAATGGTGCTAATCCAGCATGCACAGTTCTTCCTTTTCTGACATTAAGGATATGTTCTGTGTTTGTAGAACTAAATAGGCCCTTTTTTTCTCAGTGGGATGGATATACAGTTGGCCCTCCACATTTGTGGCTTTGACTTTTGCAGAACTGATTATTTGTGGTTTTGGTTAATATATTTGCTTAATATATTCTCTCTAGGAATATCCAAACTTCTCTAGACCTCGAAACCATAGTACGCGCACTGGTAACCTCACGACTTGACTTTTGTAATGTACTCTACATGGGGCTACTACCCTTGTACCTAGTCCGGAAACTTCAACTGGTACAGAACATGGCAGCTAGATTGATTACAGAAACAACTAGGAGTGAACATATTACGCCAGTATTGAAGTCACTCCACTGGCTGCCTATCAGTTTCCGGGCACAGTACAAGGTGTTGGGTATCACCTTTAAAGGATACATGGCTTAGAACCAACCTATCTAAGGAATTACCTGCTTCCATATAATCCACCCCGTACACTCAGATCCTTTGGGAGGAATCTATTACAACTGGTCTGGACCAGATTGGTTGCGACCTTCCAGAGGTCTTTTTCAGCTGTTGCTTCCACCTTATGGAATGGCCTGCTGGATAAGATCCGTCAAATATCCAACTTAGACAGCTTCAAGAAAGCTGTCAAGACGGATCTCTTCCGGCAGGCCTTCCCAGAACAGCCTCTAGCCATGTAAAGACCACTTATATTTTTCTGGATCGACGTAGCTCTGGTTATGACAATTTTGCACATTGTTAATTTTAACTGTGTTAATAGGAGTTTTAATTAATATGGAAATTTTAATATTATAATGTTTTAATCCTATTTTAAGGGGGGGATTTTGTATATGTATATATTTGTATTTTTAACTGTTGTACGCTGCTTTGATTGTGCATACAAAAAGCGGGATAGAAATAAAAGTTTTGTTTATTTAATTTTTATTTAAGTCCTCCAATGCAATTCTGCTGGAAGTTGACCATAGAGTTGTGCTAGAGAACCTAGAAATTTCTTGAGAAAACACTTTTCTAGGCATTTGTAGGTCCCCCGGTATTATTCTGTGATCAATTTCTGGCAGAAGTTGACTATAGAGTTGCACTGGTCGACCTGGAGATTCCTAGAGATGTATTCTCTTAGGTAAAAAAAATACAGTCTTTCCTCCACAATCGCAGGGGTTGGGGTGAAGGACCCCCATGAATATTGAAAAATCATGAATAACCTTTTCTCCCAGTTACAGAGTGGCAGGGAGGGGGGTAGAAGCTGAACACATGTGCTTGCTTATCTTCCCTCTCCCTGCTGCCCTGTAACTAGCTCTGCTGGGCCAGTTACAGGGCAGCAGAGAGGGGTTGAAGAGAAGCATACATGCGCTTCTCTCTCTTCCTCGATGCCAGAGCTCTCTGTGACACTGGAAGGAAGCTGGGGGATTCACGATTGCTGCTGTCTTCCCTTCTCCGATGCCTCAGACAGCTCAGGCAAGCTCTCTGAGGCATCGGAGGAAGAGAGAGAGAAGTGAGCGTGTGATTCTCCTGCCCCCTTGCCGATGCCTCAGACATCGCTCAGACATGAGCTCTCTTGGACACTGGAAGGGAGGTGGGGGAATCACTTCTCTCAAGGCCTTCCGAGGTGGCAGCAGTTTGGGGGAAGCATGCGTGCAAGTTCTCTGCCTTCCTTCTGATGCCTTAGACAGCTTGCCTGAGCTCTCTTGGGCACTGGAAGGGAGGTGGGGGCACTCCATACGGTTCCCTTGCCCCACCTTTGATGCCTTAGAGAGTTTGCCAGTGGTCTCTGAGGTGTGGAGGAGTGGAAGAGCAACACATGCACCCTTTCCAGTTGCTCCCTTCCTCCTGGGCTTTCCCCCTGCCCTAAGGGAAAAAGCCTGGGAGAGAGGAGGGAGTGTGCACGCTTGCAGCATGACACTTGCAGATAATCAAATTCGTAAATATCAAAGCCATGAATGCGAAGAGGAGACTGTAGTGGTTTTTTATTTCTGTTTTGCCACATTCATGGGTCCTTCACCCCTAACCCCAATGAACGTGGAGGGACCACTGTAGTCAACTACATTGGTATGAACCTGCCCAGTAATACAAAAAATTGATCATTATATGTGTGTATTCTTCCTTCTTTCTCCATCTCCAAGGGAACATTTCCAAATACTGGGGCCAGAATAATGTTGTTTACAGGAGGTCCTCCAACTCAAGGGCCAGGCATGGTGGTAGGAGATGAGTTGAAAACGCCAATCCGTTCCTGGCATGATATAGAGAAGGATAATGCACGGTTCATGAAGAAAGCCATGAAGGTAGTTCTTTGCTTTAAATTCTCTATGTAAGGATAAATAATTTTTCTTTCAGGTTCTGATGAACACTGATTTTCCTGGGGAAAGAAAGAGTTTAAGGAGGTCTTTGTAAGCCGATAAAGGATCAGAAATGTTCATCTTGATTTCTGACTATTTAGGTCAAATGCTTCCTTTTCCCTATGTAATCTCTTTCAATATTCTTTTGATGGAAGATAAAGTGATTAAAGTCATCTAGTGGACATCTTGACTGAACTCTTTGCATATATATGTTGAACAAGTTGCTGAAGCAATCACTATGGTTGCCCTTTCTTCTCAGCCCTGGTGGCGCAGTGGTTAAATGCCTGTACTGCAGCCACTCACTCAAAATCATAAGGTGGCGAGTTCAAGACCAGCAAAGGGCTGAAGCTTGACTCAGGCTTGCATCCTTCCAAGGTCGCTAAAATGAGTACCCAGATTGTTGGGGGGCAAATAGCTTACAATTGTAAACCACTTAGACACTCATTAAGGGTATGAAGCGGTATATAAATGAAGCTGTTTGTTTTGTTTGTTCTTCTCGCCTTACTAATTTTTGCTTATGTCTGTGTAGTTTTCACCCTCAAAGGCTGTTTCACAAACCCTGTTTCCTGGTGTGAGTATTGCCTCAATGCACAGATGCTACTAGGCTCACATTCCTGTGCTCTAAAGCCCTTTTGAGCTGTTTAATACTTAATCACATGGCTGTGGTGTTGTCACTGAGGTTTCCCACTCTTTGGCCAACTCGAGTGTTCATTGGTGCAAACCTATGGGGCATTTCTATCTCCCCAAATGATATAGCTCTATAAATCATGTGTGATTTTCTCCTTCATTTACCTAAACTTCCTGTCATCTTTCCTTTTTCTTGAATATTTGGGCTTATTGAGACGAGCTAATTGTTTTGGGACATGGTGGTTTTCAATGTTGTGCTCACCAAGATCTAAACAACGTTTTTCTTGTCTTGGGATATTTCCCAGGAGTTCCCACCAATTAATGCAACTTTTTACTCCTTAGCAGTACATTTTGAATTGAGATATATGTGTGCTGCTATTGTTGTGGTTCATTTCATTTTGTTTTGGTCAGTGCCTTCTTTATGCATTGACATGGGCTATGGGTATTCACTGCTCATGTTTTAATCCTCGGTTTGAGAATTTCCAGTTTCCTACCTGCTGAAACCTATTTCCCTCTTTTCAGATTTGTCTTTTATATCTTTTCCTCTACGGTTAAGTCTAGCACTATAGAATTACAGTGCTTCAAATATAAAATATATATATTGCATTAGAGTGCTTGAGTTTTATTTTATTTTTTTAAAAAATATTTACTTATTTGCTAAATCAAATTCCCCCCCCCCTTTACTTAACTTTAATATTTCCATATTGCTAATTATAGGACAACGCTGGTTCTTTGGCTTAATAACAGAGATGAGCACTGCCCTCTGCAGTCGGTTACAACTAGACATTCATGTCAAGGGACTACCTTTACCTTTACCTTTTTCAGTCAAGAATATAGTTCTAGAATGCCTAAATTAACAAAAAGTAATCTATATTTTTATTTAAATATATTATACTCACAGAAAAAAGCATCAAATTCACAGTGTTCTTCTCACCTTTAGAAAAATTCTATATAAAAATTCTGTTTCCAGTTAGGGAAAATGTAAAGCAAAAAAAAAAAAAAAGGAGGAGAGGCCCACAAAGGAAAGGAGATTAGGAGGGTAGGTTGGTAAAAGATGGATTCCACCTTGTCCTCCCAAAACCACTGCATAAAAGAAGCACCTGGGGTGTGTTTGGAGGAAAATGGAAAAATAACTGCAAAACCTGTCAAAACTAGACACAAAATAACTCACAATTCTGTGCAACAAAAAGTTAAATTTGGATGAGCTTTCCTCTGTTTATGTATCTGTCAGCTACTGAGCTTCTTGTTCCCAAACTTCACTTATCTCCTAGGCTCTCTGTCTATTTCTTAGCTTCCCAGGCCTTTGTTTGTTTTGCCAGGATTATCCTTCTACTCACAGCTCACACAATGGGCTGCGCCACAGCCAAAAGTAGCTCTTCGAAGTGGCTAGAAGTTTGCTTTTACTTTTAACTTCTAGAGTTTTTTTTAATGTGTGGCTGATTTCAGGCAGTTTAGCATATTTGGGGGGCGGGGGAGGTTCAGTTCGGGTGTGGGTTGGGAAAGGTGGAGGGGCTGGCAAAAGGGGTTGGGCACCACATGTGGCTTGCATGTCACATCTATTTCAAGATTGTAGTAATCCTTTGTTGTAATGGCTGGTTGTCTGCAGATTCTTTCTTCTCTTGTTCCTACAGCACTACGAAACACTAGCTAGTCGTACAGCTGCTAATGGACACTGCATTGATATTTATGCCTGTGCTCTTGATCAGACTGGTCTTCTGGAGATGAAATGTTGTGCAAATCTAACTGGGTATGTTCTCAGCTCTCAACAGGAAGAGTCCCTCTTTGATTCATGCAGAGTGCTTCTTTTTCCAAATAGGGAAATGTAAATGTGTCAACAACCTGCCAATAATAATAATAATAATAATAATAATAATAATAATAATTTATTTATAACCCGCTCCTCTAATAAAATACATTTTTTCATCTGGGACCAAGAGAGACTTCTTTTCAATGGGAGTTTATGGTCTAAATTCTTTACTAGAGTAGACCTATTGAAACTGTTAGATTTATCTACATGTTAACTTGTCATTCAATTGATTGAATGGGTGTACTCTAGTTGGGATTAATCAATGGGATGCCAGCCTGTATGTGTATTTGGGCAGAATAGTACAAAAATCAATTGTAATACTACTTACCTGATAAAATAGTCTTATACATAAAACATCAGTTTCTGAGTTCTTTTATCCTTATACTATAATATCATAGTATAGCTATGGCCACAAATATGTATATTCATGAATAAGTTCTAATGAATCAAATAGAACTAAATCCAAGGAAACATATATAAGATGCATGTGTTAAAAATGGAACCAAAGACAGGGCTATATAGATGGTGGTAGCTTAATTTCAATGGCAGTCCATCAATTTCTTCAAGACAAATTTGTGAAACTCCTAAAAGAGAAAAAAAAATCAGCTTCTTTGAGAAACTTGGTGAAGTTTAAACTTCATCTTCACATATACGCATGATGTCCCTTTGTTCTCGTGTATATGTGCTTCCTTAGTGCTGGTGGTAAAACAAAGCTGATAAATGTAAAACAACCCTTATTTCCATGACATGGAATTGGCCTGTGTTCACTGAAAGGAACTCCTCTAAGGCTAGTGGGAGCAGACATGTGAAACATTGTAGTACCCTGCATGAAATATATGGGCTCTTTCTTCTGCACCCTCTCCCAGTTGTAGTGGCAGGCATGTTGTAGAATTGCATTTCTCACCTTTACTATAAGTGCAGATAGTAAGTTTGTTTCAAATTTACTTGGTGCTCTCCCTCTCTTCTGTGGAATAGGTTTGGTTCTTTCACTCAGAACAGAAGCATTTTCAAATTAGATTCCTTTGGCTTTCAGCAGTGAAGGTAGGGTGAGAAAGGTGGTCTATTTTTGCTCAATATCTCACTGCCTACATTTCCATTTTTTCCCTCAGAGGTCACATGGTGATGGGGGACTCCTTCAATACCTCTCTCTTCACGCAGACTTTCCAGAGAGTGTTCAGCAAAGATCTGAATGGAGAATTTCGAATGGCTTTTGGTGCTACTTTGGAAGTGAAGGTAAGCGTGACAGGCTCTAGCTCAGTGGTTCTCAAACTCTGGCCCTCCAGATTTTTTTGGACTTCATCTCCCAGATTTACTGACAGTTGGCCAAGCTGGCTGGTGTTTCTAGAAGTTGAAACCCAAACACCTGGAGGACCAAAGTTTGGTAATCATTGCTCTAGCTGGATCTTGGAACTGGGGGTCAGTAGTTGAGTACTAGTATTATACTATTCTAATACTGAAGGGATGTATATATTATGTACCTGTGTTTGTAGTTGTCAGCTTCAAAGAAAATTTCCTGTTCATCAAGGCCTTACTTTCATCAAGACCTTAAGTTCTCCCTTACAAAGGGGTGGAGTAAGCCACTGGATGTGGTACCAGGTTACTGCTGTCTCAACAGCTCATCGTTCTGAGTGGACATTTATGACAAGGTGATAAATTACTCAATATTCTGTTGATATTCGTTGGGGCTGATGTTGCAATACTTTGAATTTTAGACTTCTAGAGAGCTGAAGATTGCTGGAGCTATTGGACCGTGTGTATCCCTAAATGCCAAAGGGCCATGTGTTTCTGAAAATGTAAGTTTTACAACTGAAGGTGAGATGGACAACACTTTGTGGGGTGGGATGGGGTGGGAAGTACAGTAATGTGTGTTGTGTTAGACAGTTTAGATGGCATGACATCCTGAAATGCTGTCAGCCAAAAGATTGTTCAACGTCTTGTGTAATTTAATTGCTCATTTTCTCTAGATGGTGGTTATATGTAAACTAGAGCCAGTGTAGGGAGCTGAGGAGAGATGCATACCATCTGTTTTCCCAGTCCTTCCTTTCTTTTGCTCCTTCTGTGACTGGACAGCACAGTAGAGTCCAGGAAATTGATTTCACCCTGGGTGAGAAACATTCACCCTGAAGGGCAATAGGACATTCAGCTGCTGAGCAAGTTCTCTACTGCCATTTCTGGAGGTAGGGTTATTTCTCATTTGTCCTGCTCTGCACCATAATAAATCAATTACAGTCTTAATTGAAGGCAACAGTAATCAGAGCAGTCTTCAAGGGCTGCATAAAATCCCTGTACTATAGGGACATTGTATACATCAGTAAAAGAGAATACAGTTACACCTCAGTTAATGTTGTTGGTGTGCTCCTCAGTATTACTTCTTTAACAAAAAATTTGGTCCCAGTGGTAGGAATAACATGGAGAGAATAGGGGTAAATTCCTACACCACCAAAAAAAAAAAAAAAGAGTACTGCATCTAGGGGTAACATTTTTCTTTTACCAGCCTCCACTTCTCTTAAAAGTCTCATTTTGATGGTTACGCTTATAGATATGATTTTGTAACTTGTTGGGGGTAGCTGGTAAGGCTTTATGCATTCTCAAGTAAGGGATTATGGAGGCAGCTGCTTTTTATCTTATCTGATGTAGGCAGGCATACATAGCTATAGTAAAACTAGCTAGAATAGAATCTTATTGTTTCCCAGCTCAAGCTTTTTTTTTGTTTGTTTAATGTAGATATGCTGCTGCTTTTGCAAACTGACACAGAAAATCTGTGTTTTGCTAGCTTCTTTAACCATCCTAATACTAATGTTACTTTTTTTAAAAAAAAATCCTTCCAGCTTGATCTTTTGTGAGCCCCCTTAGGTCCAATTTAGGAAACAGATGGCATATTAAATAAATTATTAAACAAATAATAGACAGAGGATAAGGAAGAGGGGGCTGGGGGCACAAAAGGACTTTGTAAAAAGGAACTTTACTGTCAGTGGTTTTGTTAATTGAGGCATGTTGTACCATACATGTGAGTGTAATATGCAGAATACTATACAATATGATTAAAGTGTGCCAGCTTAACAAGTGGCATATTCCATCTGGAACAGGAGTGAATGTTTTTACTGTGACTAATGAAGGTGGTGGCAAGGGAGCAAGGCCAAATTGTTTTCCACTTTCTCTTTTATCTCCCACACATCTATAGGGTACTTGTTGCAGGCTTTTAGGTTTTAGTTTTTGTGCTTGTTCTCCAGGCAGTATATGAATCTGCAAGAACAAAATGTGCTGTGACTATGTCCTGTAGCCATAATATAAACAGAACACCCTCTCCTGCTTTTTGGATTTTCTCATAGGAACTTGGGATTGGTGGCACATGCCAGTGGAAAATTTGCAGTCTTGACCCCACCATGACTCTTGCCATTTATTTTGAAGTAGTAAATCAGGTAAGCCTGTCTCTCCCCCCGCCTCCCCCAATGTTCTGCATGTATTTTAAGATTATTTCTAAATGTGTACTTAAATGGAGCACATTACCATATATACTCAACTATAAGTTGACACTATGTATGAGTTGAGGGCAAGTTTTGGGGCCAAAATTATGGATTTTGATATAATCCATGGCTAAGTTGAGGGTAGAACTTAAGGGCATGTAACAAAGGATGTAAAAGATGAAGGAAAGAAAAACAGTGCCAAAGAACTTGCTAAATTCTAACAGGCCTGTATTCATCTTGAAGGCTAGATGGATGAGAGAATAAGGGGGTGGCGTGTCAGTGCTTCCAAGACAGATTACACACTTGCCTTTAACCAGGGATGATTCCTTTTTAAATAAGGCTTAAAATACACTACTTACATTGACCCTTGGACAAATTGACTTAGGTTTTTGGGTCAATTTTTTGACTTAAATTTCTAGATTTATGCATGAATATATAAAGTAACCAGAAATTATCACTTCTCTTTCATTCAGTAATGTAGCATGCTTAGCAGATAGGATTGGGTGAAGATTACATTAATGTTCAAAGTTGCATCCTTGTTTCCTTTGCCTTTTATTCCCCCTTTTGCAATTTCTCACAACGTACATATTCAGCTCTTGTCAGGATGCAACCCTAAGCACACCTAAGGAATAAGTCTCCTAGAAAGCAGTGGCCCTTACATCCGAGGAAACATGGTTAAGGTTGTACTGTATTGTTAGTCTGGTTCTGATGATTTTAGAACATCAGTCTTTGCATTTAAACTCAATGACGCTCGTTGCTGACTTCTGATATAATAAGCTGCTTTTATTTTGTTTGTATTCTGTAACTCAGTGTGGTATTTTGAACCTGCCTTTCAAAATAGCTGATTTTCTGAAAGCCACTTCTCTCTGTCTGGTTTCCAGCACAATGCACCAATACCTCAGGGTGGCAGAGGGGCTGTCCAGTTTGTTACCCATTATCAGCATTCCAGTACCCAGAGGCGTATTCGTGTGACTACAGTGGCTAGAAAGTGAGAACTGTGTGGGATAAGTAACCTCTGTTTTGTTAGAGTTTGTGCTTTTGTTCAGCTATTGTGGGTTCAGGGGTCAATTTTCTAGGACCATCCAGGAACCAGCAAACAAACAGCAGCCCCAAAGGGGCCAAAATGCTAAACAGTGGAGGGGGAGCCTATTTAAAAAGTGATTTGTTGCTCCTGGAAGATTCCAAAAGGGTCATCCCCCCCCCTTTTTTTTTTGGTCCAAAGGAAAGTCAAAGGCTAAAAAAAATGGCCATGTCCCCCCCCCCCCCCAATAAAGATTGTGCTGTTGTTCCGAGCTACTTCTTCATGGAGTTGCAGGGGTGGGAGAGTTGGGTGTGTCTTGTAATCTTCAAAAGTGTACTAATTCTTGCCGTTCTTATTAGCTGGGCCGATGCACAGAGTCAGCTGCAGCATATCGAAGCTGCCTTTGATCAAGAAGCAGCTGCTGTCCTGATGGCCCGACTGGGCGTCTACAGAGCTGAATCGGAGGAAGGCCCTGATGTTTTGCGATGGCTCGACAGGCAGCTAATCAGACTTGTGAGTAGGATCACTTGTAAGCCAGGGTGATCACTTGTAAGCCAGGGTAATCTTACGACCTGGTTATCAGTTAAAAACAGTAGTTCTCTGACTGCTGTTTTATTCTTGTATTTTTTAATTTGCTGTACCCCGCTCCAAGTATTCTATTAGAGGAGTGGGTTATAAATAAACCTTATTATTATTATTATTATTATTATTATTCTCAAACTTTTTACTTTGTGACCCCCTTTATATCTGCATGCAGAAATCATAGTTTGATGTTTCCCCGAAAATAAGACATCCTCAGAAAATAAGACCTAGTAGAGGGTTTGCTGAAAATAAGGCCTCCCCCCGAAAGTAAGACCTAGCAAAGTTTTTGTATATAAATATGCATACAATGTATAATAAATGTTCATTTTTTTTTGGTTCAACAATAAATGTGAATTCTTCTTCATGGAAAAATAAGACATTCCCTGAAAATAAGACCTACCACATCTTTGGGAGCAAAAAATAATATAAGACACTGTCTTATTTTGGGGGAAACACTGTATTTCTGAGTTGTTCTATATTATATAGAGTATTTAATTAAATAAAAACTATTGCGTTTCAAGCATACAAGGATCAAACCACTGTTTTTTGAACTGGTTGTCTGTTTTTGTGTTTCATCTGCCCAGCACTCTAGTTATGGAGCAATGCAACTGGTATGATAAACAATTTGTACAATAATCTTGGAGGCAATTTCTCCCTTAGTAATTTTGAAAGAAATGCCTTTGTTACATAGATCCATTTATGTTACAAATTTAATTCTCTCCCATGTGTAATAAACATGCATTTCTTTAAAAAAAAACAACCTCAATTCCAACCCTTCTTAGTAAGATTGATACACGTAATTGACTTATTTTCTTCCTTTATTACATTGTAAGATGCTAAAGTATTTAAGTGATTACTGAGATCTATATATTTCTTCAACAGTGTCAGAAGTTTGGACAGTACAACAAGGATGATCCAAATTCATTTAGACTGTCTGACTCATTCTCTCTGTATCCCCAGGTAAAATGATATTTCTCAAAAAAAATTCAAAAATTTAAAACAATAAATAAGATAGCAGTGACACCCCAAGACATGTCTGTCATAAAAATGAATGCAATACTGAAACTTTCTGTGTTTTTTGTCTGGTGTGTTATATTCAGTTTTTTGAATCACATAGCTGAAGTGCCATATAAATGAAGAGAGGGGCTGTAGTTCTGGCCTGTGTTATAGTTTCTGTTTTCTGTTTTCTATGCAGTTCATGTTCCATTTGCGTCGATCTCCATTCCTTCAAGTATTCAATAACAGTCCAGATGAATCTTCATATTATCGCCATCACTTTGCCAGGCAGGACCTGACCCAGTCCCTCATCATGATCCAGCCTATACTGTATTCCTATTCATTCTATGGGCCACCAGAGGTGATTTCCTTTCTTTCACAGCTAGGTTTTAGTAAATGTTTTTGTCAGCGATCCTTTCTGAAAAGACTTTAGGCTGTAATTATGCCAAAAGATGGAATGTCAAAATTCTGCTGTTAGATTCTTCCTACTCCATCCACATCTTGGTGAAATTTGCTAAGCAATTTTCCCAAGAAGAGAGAATATATTACATTCATGCTTGTTAGAAGAAAATCTTCACATTTACAGTTGCTAAAGAAGAAAGCCCTCCCTTCCCCCCAACAAGAAATATCTGCCAGGGACCTAGCTCCTTTTACATTCCTTTACTTGCTGCTGGTAAGTGTGCTGAATCTTTTTTAAATGGAATACACCAACATTATTAAAAAGAACATGTTAATATATGCTAGCAGTAAAGGTAATGCTTTTAAAAACACAGGTATGTGCCTTCATGTTGTCTATCAACTCATGGCAACTCCATGAATTTCATAGGGTTTTCTTAGGCAAGGAACAGTCAGAGGTGGTTTTGCCAGTTCCTTACTCCTACAGCTCCTGATGCCTTATATCCATCCCTCTGCTAGGGTACTACTTGTTATTCTTTGGTGGGAGGGATGTGTGTGAGTCTATTTTTAATCCATTAGTTGTTTCCAAATAAGATGGATATCTGTTGTGATATATTTCTGTCCTTTTTTGATAAAACAGTCTTTTTGGATACTGATTAATTCATTTATTCTTTGCCTCTTGTAGCCTGTACTATTGGATAGCAGCAGCATTCTTCCTGACAGGATACTACTGATGGATACTTTTTTCCAGATTGTTATCTACCTTGGTGAGGTAATGTGCAAGTAACTTTTTTTGTTCTGGCTTAGATCTACATTGGCTCTCAAAGCCTGTTTGTTAGAACTAGATAGTATTGTTGTTCAGGGCTTGATAGCATGTTAAATTTTTAAAGAAAAGACAGGTTGAAAGACTTTTCCTCTTAAGCTCTCATCTGAAGAGATATGATAAAACTAATACTTAATAAAAGTGAGCAGCCAAGAACAGTTCATCTTCTAATCTTGGTCATTGATGTTTCTGATATGATATGTCAATGGCTGCTCTGATTCTATCAGGCTTCAGAAAGGCTCATATCTGTATACATATTCATACATAATCCTGCCCCCAGTGTTGCCATCACCGCACCAACAACAGAGGTTTGATTAAAATTTCTCTTCACCTGTACGATTAATTGAAGCAGCCTAATGAAAGTGATTAAACTTCCCAGTTTTACCACGTTTCTTTAGACTTGCTGCTGAGGTGACTGGGGAGGAATTTTGTCCAATAACGCCTGGGGCTGGGGCTGGAAAGGACTTGTCTGCTTTGTAGAGCCTTTGCTTTCCCTTTGTATGTAAATAAACAAGTTTAGCTTAATATAGTGCTTGATAAAATAAAAACATCTGCTATTTAAGAGAAACTAAACTATTTTTGTTGCTGCTTCCAGACATGTTTTTTTTTAATTCACTGTTGGATGGAATTCTCCACTTGGCCCCACTGCTTTTTCTGATATTTTTGGACTGAATATAAATTTGAAAAAGTTCAGCTAGTAAAAACATAGCTATGTCTGTTAATTTGGAAACTAAAGGTAGCCTGAGAATCATAAAACATTAAGTTCTATGGAGATAGTTTGATTAATGTATTTCCTTTAAGGAGGAGAAAGAAAAGGAGGAGGCTGTAGTCCATGTGCTTGGGTGAGATCTAATTTAATTTACACTTGAGCCAAGGCTAGCAGGCTAGCAGAAGCTGAATTTCCTTTAAGGAGGAGAAAGAAAAGGAGGAGGCTGTAGTCCATGTGCTTGGGTGAGATCTAATTTAATTTACACTTGAGCCATTGCATTCTGGGAGCCAGTGCTGGGAGGCTACTTAAGGCTACTCAAGGCTAGCAGAAGCTGCATTTCCTTTAAGGAGGAGAAAGAAAAGGAGGAGGCTGTAGTCCATGTGCTTGGGTGAGATCTAATTTAATTTACACTTGAGCCAAGGCTAGCAGGCTAGCAGAAGCTGCATTTCCTTTAAGGAGGAGAAAGAAAAGGAGGAGGCTGTAGTCCATGTGCTTGGGTGAGATCTAATTTAATTTACACTTGAGCCATTGCATTCTGGGAGCCAGTGCTGGGAGGCTACTTAAGGCTACTCAAGGCTAGCAGAAGCGCGTGCCTAACGGCGCGCGAATTTTGATTATTTTTTTTTTAAATCTAGTCAAGGAGGTGTTTAGAGAATAGAAGAGGAGCCGGCCTGAAGCATCAGAGGAAGTGAATCAGAGACTTGCCTTTGGAAGGAGCTTTTAGCCAGGAGCTCTCTACATAACTATAGGCCCCGTGACTTGAACTCAGTGACAGAGCTTGGGAATAAAGGCCAAGTCTAGCAAGGGAAGCCCACAGTCTTGTTTCAGTGCCTCCTTAAGACTTCTCAGTATGGACACTGAAGGCCCTGCTGCAGTCACCTGCAACACCTGTGGGATGTTTGTCTTCTTGCCTACAGAGGTGGCGAACTACACCTGCCACAAGTGCAAGTTGGTAGTCCTCTTGGAAGAGAAAGTACAGCAGCTAGAGGAGCAGATATCTGCACTCCAGCATCATAGAGAGCAGGAGAATCTCCTGAACAGAACAGGCCAGAATGTCTTGGGTGGGAAACAGACAGAGGAAGTTGTTGGGGTGGAGGAGGTCACTCCACATACAACAGAGGTAGAGGCTTGGAGGGAGGTCACACACAGAAGTAAGGAAACCAGGGAACGTTCTGTGAGCGGCTTGCAGCTACAGAATCGCTTTGAATCTCTCTCTGTTGTCAGAGATGATGAGGAAAAGCAGCAGGGACAGACATCAGGGACAGAGCAGGGGAGCCTGAGAGTATCACGAAAAGGAACAGCCACTGCTAAGCCTCGGAGGAGGCGCGTGGTCGTGGTGGGGGACTCCTTGCTGAGGGGTACGGAAGCAGTGGTTTGTGGGCCTGACAAGATGTCTCGGGAGGTGTGTTGTCTCCCTGGGGCAAAGATCCATCATGTGACGGAGAGGCTGACAAGACTTGTCAAGCCTACTGACCGTTATCCCCTTCTTTTGGTTCATGTGGGAACCAATGATACTGCAAGGCACAGCCTTCAGAATATCAAAAGGGATTATGAGGCTCTGGGAAGGAAGCTGAAAGAGATGGATGCACAGGTTGTCATCTCATCTCTACTCCCGGTAGAAGGGCATGGTCCAGGAAGGGAGAGGAAAATAGCAGAGGTGAATAACTGGCTCCGTAGATGGTGCCGCCAAGAACAGTTTGGATTCTTGGATCATGGGCTGCGGTTCCATGAGGAGGGACTTCTGGCAAGGGATGGGCTGCATCTCACGCCAGTTGGCAAAAACGTTTTTGCCAACAGTCTGAAGAATCTGATCAGGAGGGCTTTAAACTGAGTTATGTGGGGGAGGGAGACATTATACTGGAAGACAAAAGGGATGGAGAGAATAGTCCAAGTGGCATAGAGGGAACAAGGCAAACAGTGCAAGGACCCAATAGTAGGAGGCAAAAAAATGTGCAAAAGCAGCAAGTAAAGAGGACACATGGTCTTAAATGTCTCTACACTAATGCACAGAGTATGGGAAATAAGCAGGATGAACTTGAACTCCTAGCACAACAAGGGAAATATGATATAATAGGCATCACTGAAACCTGGTGGGATGAGTCTCATGATTGGAATGTAGAAATAGAGGGATATAACCTTTTTAAGAGAAACAGGCCAAGCAGGAAAGGAGGAGGAATAGCATTATATGTCAGGGATATTTACACCAGTGAAGAGATCCAGGAAGTCAATACTGGAAGCCAGGTGGAGAGCATCTGGATAAAAATTAAAGGAGAGGGAAATAACAGGGATGTTACTGTGGGAGTCTACTACAGACCCCCGACTCAGGCAGAGGAATTGGATGATGCCTTTCTAGAACAGATGACCACACAATCAGGAAGGAGAGATGTAGTAGTGATGGGGGACTTCAACTATCCGGATATTTGCTGGAAGTCAAACTCAGCCAAATCCTCAAAGTCTAGCAAATTCCTCACTTGCCTGGAAGACAATTTCATTGTCCAAAAGGTGGAAGAGGCAACAAGGGGATCAGCCATTTTAGATCTTATCTTAACCAACAGGGAAGACCTAGTTGATGGGGTGCAAGTGGTTGGATCCTTAGGTGGAAGTGACCATGTTCTCCTGGAGTTTGTTATGCAGTGGAAGGGAGAAGCTAGGCATAGTCAGACACGCACTCTAGACTTTAGGAGAGCTAATTTCAATAAACTTAGAGAAATACTGGGAGTGATCCCATGGTCAGGAATACTAAAAGAAAAGGGAGTTCAAGACGGATGGGAGTTTCTCAAAAGGGAGATATTGAAGGCACAATTTCAAACAGTTCCAATGAGGAAGAAAAATGGAAGATGTCTCAAGAAGCCAGGATGGATGACTAAGGAACTTTCAAATGAGCTAAGTTTTAAACGGAACATGTATAAGAAATGGAAAAATGGAGAAATCACGAAAGAGGAATTTAAACAAATAGCCAGCACATGTAGGGGTAAAGTCAGAAAAGCTAAAGCGCAGAATGAACTCAGGCTTGCTAGAGAGGTTAAGAACAATAAAAAGGGCTTTTTTGGATATGTCCGCAGCAAAAGGAAGAAGAAGGAAACAGTAGGGCCACTGCGTGCAGAAGATGGCAAAATGCTAACAGGGGACAGAGAAAAGGCAGAATTACTCAACACCTTCTTTGCTTCAGTCTTCTCAGAAAAGGCAAAAGGTGCTCAACCGAAGGATAATGGAGCAGAAGACAGAATAGGGGAATTTCAGCACAGAATAAGTAAAGAGATAGTACAGGAATACTTGGTTAACCTAAATGAATATAAATCTCCAGGACCAGATGAACTACATCCTAGAGTATTAAAAGAACTAGCAAATGTAATATCAGAGCCATTGGCAATAATCTTTGAGAACTCCTGGAGAACAGGAGAAGTCCCAGAAGACTGGAGGAGGGCAAACGTTGTCCCCATCTTCAAAAAGGGAAAAAAAGAGGATCCCAACAATTATCGTCCAGTTAGTCTGACATCAATTCCAGGAAAGGTGCTAGAGCAGATCATTAAGCAGAGAGTCTGCGAACATTTAGAAGCCAATGCCATAATCACAAAAAGCCAACATGGGTTTCAGAAAAAGAAGTCATGCCAAACGAACCTGATCTCTTTTTTTGATAAAATTACCATCTTGGTAGATGAAGGGAATGCTGTGGATATAGTATACCTCGATTTCAGTAAGGCCTTTGACAAGGTTCCCCATGACATTCTTGCAAACAAGCTTGCAAAATGTGGGATAGACAAGTTAACTGTTACATGGATTTGTAATTGGTTGAGTGGCCGAACTCAAAGGGTGCTCAACAATGGCTCCTTTTCATCCTGGAGAGAAGTGACCAGTGGGGTGCCACAGGGTTCTGTCCTGGGCCCAGTGCTATTCAACATCTTTATTAACGATTTGGATGACAGAATTGGGGGCATACTTATCAAATTTGCAGATGACACTAAACTGGGAGGAGTAGCTAATACCCCAGAGGATAGGATCAAAATTCAAAATGACCTGAATAGACTAGAAAGCTGGGCCAGTGCTAACAAAATGAAATTTAATACGGAGAAATGTAAGGTTCTGCACTTAGGGCGGAAAAATGAAATGCACAGATATAGGATGGGGGACACCTGGCTGAACGAGACCACATGTGAAAGGGATCTAGGAGTCCAAGTAGACCATAAGCTGAACATGAGTCAACAGTGTGATGCGGCAGCTAAAAAAGCCAATGCAATTTTAGGCTGCATCAATAGAAGTATAGTTTCTAGATCAAGGGAAGTTATAGTGCCACTCTATTCTGCTTTGGTCAGGCCCCACCTGGAATACTGTGTCCAGTTCTGGGCACCACAATTCAAAAAGGATGTGGAGAAACTGGAGCATGTCCAAAGGAGGGCAACTAAGATGGTGAAGGGTCTGGAAACCTTGCCCTATGAAGAACGCCTTAGGGAGCTGGGGATGTTTAGCCTGGAGAAGAGAAGGTTAAGAGGTGATATGATAGCCCTGTTTAAATATTTGAAGGGATGTCATATTGAGGAGGGAGCAAGCTTGTTTTCTGCTGCTGCAGAGACTAGAACGCGGAACAATGGATGCAAACTGCAGGAAAAGAGATTCCACCTCAACATTAGGAGGAACTTCCTGACAGTAAGGGCTGTTCGACAGTGGAACACACTCCCTCGGAGTGTGGTGGAGTCTCCTTCCTTAGGGGTCTTTAAGCAGAGGCTGGATGGCCATCTGTCAGGGATGCTTTGACTTGGAGTTCCTGCATGGCAGGGGGTTGGACTGGATGGCCCTTGTGGTCTCTTCCAACTCTATGATTCTATGATTCTATGATTCTATGATTCTAATGTCTACATACCCCTCTCTGTTTCACAATTAGACTATTGCTCAGTGGCGTAAAGCCGGCTATCAAGATATGCCTGAATATGAAAACTTCAAGCACTTGCTGCAGGCTCCACTGGATGATGCTCAAGAAATCCTGCAGACAAGATTCCCAATGCCACGTTATATTAACACAGAACATGGAGGCAGTCAGGTAAGACACAGCTTTACACAGGACCAAACATATAACTACAAGCAGATTTTGAATGTGTCCCAAGGCCAGAATGCCTAGTTCTCATTTGGATTCTGAAAAAAAACACTGTTCTCACAACATTGTTTTCACCATATTGTGAAAAATATTGTTTTCACCATATTCTGTTAGGCTATTTAATAATACCTCTATAAGGGTATTTCTTCATCATGGTCCTATAAAAAATGCAGTGTGTCTTTCTAATTTGAGTTAAAGAATTATTCACTTGCCACTGCTTAGGGACATCATCCTGATGCCAGTAACTGGGAGTGAAGAGACCTGTCTGTTTCACTATATTTTGTGCTTTTTGATTTTAACCTTTTCAAGATTGTTTTGATGTTCCTTCATATCCTATCATTTGTCCAGGGACTTTAGGACAGTGTTCTTATTTGTAGCACTCTTGGGTAGATTTGTCTGTGAAACGAAGACTTGGCCAGGGCTACCAGATATGCTTAACTGCTGAGCATTTTCAGCCAAATGTGGCTCTGCAGAGTCTGAGTGTAGTAAATCATGTCATAGAAAAATACACAAAACCCCAGCAGTATTAATATAAAATGTCACAGGCAAGCAGAAAATTAGAAGGACCACATAAAATTTCTTCTTGCAAATACAAAACTAGAAGACAGCTGAGCAATAAAGTGTCATGCCACCGTGTTAAAGTGTTATTCCTGCTGAAACTGGAAAGCTGTCTAAAAGTAAACCAGGAACTGAGTTCTTTGGGAAGGAAATTCTAAAGAAAAGGTTATGTTTATTGTCATTAGTCTAATGAAGAAACTCTGAGCAGTAATCTCTGAAAAGATCTCCATGTCTAAAATGTTTCATCTGATGTTCCCCAAACTAAGGGTGTACTGGGCCATTTAATTTTTTGCAATTGTGCTTTGAAACAAATGGAAATGAAAGAGAATCTGTTAGAACAGGTGTCATGTAGACCAGCTGTACTTTAAACTAACTGAGCTTTCCAGAAATGTGGAGCCCATTACGCCCATCCAGTTTGGAACTTATCAAGAGATGTATGGCTTGAAGTCTGCTTATTTAAAATACATTTTGAAATATTAAATGCTAGCAGTATGGTTTATTCTGGTAGAAGCAGTTAATGTTCAAGAACAGTTAATGTTCAAGAACCCAGGATGAGTTTTAACAATCTGTCTTCCATCTTTCCATACAAACTTCCATCTTTCCAAATATCTGCATACGTTCCCAGTTAATTCTGAGCAGTTTTAAGAAAGGCATAGAAGTCATCGGGAGATTCATGTAGACATCTTGGATATGGTGATAAGACTGACATTTCTTGTTGTATTACTTCTAAGCTATTTTTTACTCTGTCTTTTACAGGCACGATTTCTTTTGTCTAAAGTGAATCCTTCTCAGACTCACAATAATCTCTATGCATGGGGACAAGTAAGTAATGGATAAAATAAAAGTTTCTGAAGTTCATATTTCCTCTGTGTGCTTATATTCACAATAAAATTATTATAATAAACACTTTAAAAAGCAAGGAATGCACTTGCTTTGATGCATTTATGAAGTTTGGGTTATGTTGTGTGCAGATATAACTTAGTTAACAAAGTTATACCGTATACACTCAACTATAAGTCGACCTTATGTATAAATCAAGGGCAGGTTTTGGGGCCAAAATTATGGATTTTGATATAGCCTGTGGATAAGTCAAGGGTAAAACTTAGGGACATATAATAAAGAATGTAAAAGCAAAGGAAAATGATGCCAAAGAACTTACAAAATTCTGGCAGGCATAACTGTGCTCACCCTAAAGGCTGGATGGATGAGAGTGCAGAAAGCTTGGTCCTTTTTTAAAGTGCTCCCAGGATGGACAAAGTGCTTGCAATTTGCCTCTCTACTCAGAGAAAGGAAGTGACTATATATATATATGAGTACCGGACTTACGTTGACCCATGGATAAGTCAAGCCATGTTTTTGGGGTCAATTTTTTGACCAAAATTTCTAGACTTATACATGAGTAAGTACTCATGTATAAGTCTAGAAATTTCATCACCATCCTCCCAATGCCAATACTGCTAAAAAAATTGCAGCTAGACAGAAGACCAGGAGGGAAAAGCAGGGCTGGGAGGCATTAAAAACTTTGTAAAGGGAACTTTTTTGTTAATGGATGTATGCCTGCATAAGTATGAGGCCTGGAAACAGCTGGATAAGAAATAAATGTTGAAATGTGGATGAAAAGAGCTAGGATTCCTAGGTTCATGTTTCACACTTGAGTGTACTTCATCCGTTCAGTTTTCCCTATTAGTTGTGTAAGTTTGGTTTTTGTTATTTAAACTGTATTTTTTTTTTATTCCAGGAGTCTGGTGCCCCGATTCTAACAGATGATGTTAGCCTACAGGTATTCATGGACCATCTGAAGAAGCTTGCAGTTTCAAGCGCATCATGATTTTTTCCTGGATAAGGAATCCTCAAAATCAATGAACTGAAATCATGCTACTGATGAATCAGTCTGCCAAAAACTTATAACATTCCTTCACCCCTTTTGAATCACACTTTTAGTTATTCCTCATAACAAATGTGCTAGAGACGTTTTGTATTTTAGGTTTAACTTATTGGTGTTCCTTCTGTTTGTGTTCTGTCAATTCAACTTTTTATTCATGTAATTATTCCAAGATGAATTACTTCACCTATACTGTCCAATGTAATTAATTTTTCTGCACTTCTACTTAAGTAAAATAAAAATTGAGGTGGGTGTTAGGCTAATGAGTTAACTCCAGCTGGCCAGTGTGTGTGCGCTTCTATGTGTGAAAGAAAACTTTGCCTCCCTCACTTTACATTGGGGTAGGCAAATTATGGCCCCTAGGCTGCATATGGTCCCTAAAGACTCTCCTAGATACTACTCTCAGCAAAAAACGATGAATTGCCTTTTTAAATCTTCTAGTACTATTCAACATCAAGAGATAACTGTTTAAAAAAAAACCCGCGGGGATTTATTTGTCCCTGGCTCCAGAGGAAAAACTCAGAAAACCTCAAAAGAAAGAGCATTGGCCACTGGATCTTAGTTACTAATGCCTACCCTACATAGAGAAAGCAAAAAAGGAGCAAAGCTTGGCCCCCAGCTGCAGCACTAGTTGGAAACCAGCTGGCAGAGTAGCCAGGAAGTCCACAAATTCAGTGGTTATGCTCCCTGACATTATCCAGCTCATGCTGGCTCAGAGGAGTAGGGAACTACCCCGGTACCCCAAATCAGTTTCCCTCTGCTAATCTACCACACTATTGTCCATATTGGTAGCCTACATCACTTCAGATTTTCCCACTGGTTTTTTTCCCCCTAGCCTTGCCTGGAAACACCATGGTTTGAAATCTGGACTTTCTGCATGTAAAGCCTGAACTCTAGCCCATCACTATTAGTGAATTGAATCTACGTGTCACAGGTAGCAACATGAGTTTGATGCAATAAGCCACAAAAGTAGAAGGGAGAGCTACAGGGTGTTGGTTACCCCTAGACTGTCCCCAATTCCAAATAGTCTGGATAACTTTGGTGAGAGTCGTCCTAGGATGAAAATGTTACTGTTGCTGCCAGGTTGGGTGAATGGAAAAAAGGTCCCTGATCCAGGACCTGGTCCTGGATGGGCATGGCCACTTGTATTACAGAGACCTGGCTGGATGAAGCAGGGTGGGGTGGTCAAGTCAACCTCTCCCAACTTTGGGTTCTCTGCACAGCTGCAGGCAAGCCTGGGGGGCTGAGTTGCAGGTGGTCTATCAGGTTTCCATCTCCCTTACCAGATTCCCTGTACCACAGTCTGATGGGTTCAGATATGCGTTTTTGAAGGTGGGTAGCAGAAATTAGTATGTACCACCCACCCCACTGCTCAAGAACCTCTGTTCCTGCGCTGGGCTGAGTTAGTCTTGGCAATAGCGTTGGCGTCCACATGGCAGGAGAGGTCAATATCCATGGAGAAACTGTTCTGTCATATGTGCCATGACAGCCATGGAGTTGTGCGGAATAATATCAGCTTCTGTATCACCATTGTGTCTGCACAGTGTCATCCAAAGAAGCTATCTGAAGTGGTCAGGAACCTTTTACATTCTGCCTCAAAAGAAGAGAACATAGACTACTAGAAAGCCCACTGTGATAAATTTTGAAGACACTTTGCAGACAAAATCACCTAGATCCACTCTGGCTTGGATGCTGTAGTGGTAGGTCTTGTGGATGTAATCTTGATGCCTGTTTGTCCTGTATTATTGGATATTCCATTTGTGCAGCCTGTGGATGAGGACATGATCAGAGTTTCCTCATGTCCTCAAAGGATGAGGACAAACTAGGGTTTGTGTCACCTGGAGGGGTAACTCACATCTACATGAAAGCCCTGGGAGAGGTCATTTGGAATTTTGGGGTTCATTGTCAACAGTATGCTGATGACACCCAACTCTCTCCTTCCCATTTGATTCAAAGGAAGCTCTCTTGGTAATTAACCAGTGTCTGTTGTGAGTAATGGATGGGATGAGAGTAAAGAAATTGAAATATACTGGGGGGTTTTTTTGCATGTATAAGTCGAGGGAAGGTTTTGGGGCCAAATTTTTAGATTTTGATATAATCCGTGGATAAATTGAATTTACAACTTGGGTATGTAACAAAGGATGTAAATGACAAAGCCCACACCACCCCTGCCTGCCTTGCAAAACCCACCGCCTCTTTCCTTGCTTCCTGGGAAGCCAGGGACACTCACAGACACTTCTTGGCTGAGCAGGAGGTGCCAAGGTAAAGATGGCACTTCTTTCTGAGCAGTACTAATGTATTGATTCATATATAAGTTGACCTAGGATTCTGGGGTCAGTTTTTGAGTACAGTAGAGTCTTGATTATCCGACATAAACTGGACCGGCTGATAGTTGGATAACCGAAAATGTTGGATAATCCAGAAGGTCCAAGAAAAGCCTTGAAATCACTATGAATTGCAAATGTATTGAAGTTTTATTGCAATAACAGTAAAATAAATGTAAAGAAATCACTGATCAACATTGTGCTGTACAGTATAAACAGTTCAGTCCTCTGAAAATTTAAAGAAATCACAAAAAATTTAAAGAAATCACAGCAGCCGCGACGTTGGATAATCCAGAATGTTGGATGACCAAAGGTTGGATAATCAAGACTCTACTGTATATACAGTAGTCCAGACAAGATGGAGGTGCTCTTGGTCAGTCATAAGGCAAATCAGGGAATAGGACTTTGTGCTGGATAAGGTTGCCTCCCCGTGAAATCATAGGCCCACAGCTTGTGTGTTCTCCTGGACTCTGCTCTGAGCCTGGATGCCACAAGTGCATTTGCACAACTGAAACTAGCGTGCCAGCTGTGCCTGTCCCTTGGGATGTCAGATCTGGCTATGGTGACACATGACTTGATGACATCCTGTTTGGACTACTGTAATGTATTCTATGTGGGCCTGCCTTTTGAAACTGGAAACTTCAGAGGGTCCAATCAGTCAGTCAAGGCATTGGAAACTGTTCAGAAATTTCAGATGATTCAAGTCAAGAAGCAACAAATCCAGACTAGTCAAAAAGAGATTCCACCTAAACATTAGGGGAAAGCTTCTGGACCACAAGAGCTGTTTGGATGGAATGGCCCAAAGGGTGGGTGGACCCTTCTTCCTTTTTCTTGTGTGCCTTCAAGTAATTTTTGAGTTATGGCTTAAGGCAAACGTATCAGGGTTTTCTTCGCAGAATTTGTTCAGAGTGGGATTTGCCCTTTCCTTCCTCTGGTGAAATAAATCACCAGGAACAGATGGCATACCAATAGAGTTGCTTCAAACTACAAAATCTTCTCTAGTTCTAATTAAAATCTGTCAACAAATATGGAAAACAAAACAATTGCCCACAGTTTAGAGAATCACCCAATATCAATCACTCAATCAATCAAATTTATTGCACATAATCACAGGTCCTCACAAAAAAGCATAGGTATGGTAAAATAAATAAATAAATAGAAGAAATTAAAATATCACAGCAGGTAATGACTTTTAAACCAAATTAAATATTAAAAGTTTATTGAGTTTGAGTATCACATTATGTTCATTATAATAAACTTTAAAAAGTAGATTTTCAAGGAGATTCTTCAATCTTGTCCAAAAGTTAAAAATAGATGAGCAAATGGTTGAGGACCAAGGTTGAGAACCCATCTCCAGCTTCAGGAACTGTATTGGAGTAGATCTTGGAACTCCCAGGACAGTTTTTAAAATTCTGTTCTGTAAACATTCTAGATCATAAAGCCTTCTGGAATCCCTATATCTCTGCTCCAAATAGTACCTGCAGCTGTCATTTCTTCTTAATGAGATGCATTAAAGGTCTCCCTCCCTGCCTGGGGATGAGGGGTCTTGCTGTTCTCAGTCCGGACAGAGGAAGGAAGCGAAATATATTCTCCTTCGTCTGCTGCTGAAGAGAATGCTCGGGAGCCTCTTACCCTGAGTCACTCTCTCCTCTTCCTTTTTTCCCTCAGCATCTAGGATGGTTCCCTTGATAACTCCTGGAGACTGGTTTTTGTAAACTGGATGGGGCTGAGCAGCATCTCTTTCACTCTGGGAGGAGGAGGTGGCCTCTGCCATAAGATTTCCTTCTTGGGGCATCCAAGACTAAGAGAGGCCTCAGAGGTGAATCCTGAACGATACTCGCTTTTCTTTGCTGAGGCGAGGCTGAGTGTGGACTCATCTGGAAGGCCAGCAGAGGAGGAAGGCATGATCATCATCAGTGGTAAGACAGGAGGATACCAGTTGGGCCCAAGATGACAGCTACCTGTGGTGGTGATGGATCTGAGTAGGTTGCCATTCCCACTGTCTGCCTTCAAGGTAACAGCCTGGCTTTGGAGATACTTAGCAAGGATTCCCAATCCCAGTCCTCCTCTGAGGTAAGTTGCAGCAGTGTTGCTAAGCAGTGAAGTAACCGCCTCACTTGTCATGCAGTGACTGGAAGACAAGGGCCCTGCGGCGGAGAAGAGGCCATGTTGGTTTCTGACAAAGCCAGGGAAGATTGCAATATTGGGCACAATGAAGGCCCCCATCCTTCCTCCTTCGTTTTCTCCTCATCAGGAGGCCTGCTCACCAGATATCTCTGACCCCTTTTCCTTTTCCTTCATTTTCTTCTTCTTGTATTCCTCTTTCTTTCATGGGCCTTCCTAAGGCTTTGGGGCTCTCCAAAACTGAGTCCCTTCTTCATTTTGAAGCTTAACCTGCAAAAAAAGAAAAAAAATTGAGGAAGGTGGAGATGGTCCAAGATGGGTGTCATGAATCAAGTTAATTTGTTAGGATATAGGATTCATGCCATGAGAATGATGGGGTTGAGTTGTAAGGGGGGAATAGGTATAGATTTAGATGGGGAATAATGGGTAATCTAGAAGATGCTGGAATAGACCAGAGCATGAGAGTAATTGGAAATGCAAGCTTGTTAGTTAGGAATGTGTAGGGGAGTTGCTCTGCAAGCCAAGGTTTGACTTGTAACGGGCTTTCAGTGGAAGGAGGGGGACTAAAGGGAGACATAGATTATAAGTGTTGTTTAGTTGTCGTAGAAGGGGAACCACATATATTGCTGTAGATTGAGAATAGAGTTTCTTGCTATATTGTTACACATATATTCACATTGTACATAACATGAAACCCCATGATTGTGTTCGGATTGCCATTAGATTAAACTTCCAATTTCCGTCGTCTGATAAAACGCCATAGAGGAGGATGTGCATATAGACACAGGGGCAAAGCTGTCAAGGGTTGAAGAAAAAGTGAATGAAGACATTGCTGAGTCAGCAGAGTCCCCAAGATTTAAAGAAGAGAGAGAAGAATCCAAAGTCTGACTGAGATGATCAGAATTAACAGACTGAAGATTACGATTTTATGTTGAGCAATATGACAAGGAGGTGGGATATAAGTAAGAGTAAAAGAAATTAGATGATGATCTGATAATAGATAGTCAGATGCCAAGTACTCAGAAATGACACACGTAGCAGCAAGAACTAGGCAAAGACAGTGACTGTGAGAATGGGTTGAAGAGTTGGACTGAGGTTGAAGATCGAAAGAAGCTAAGAGAGAGTTAAAGCGAGACGTTGAAGAATTCTTAGGATCATCAAGGTGGATATTAAATCAGAGAGGGAACTGAATCTGAAAGAAAAAATGTGAGCCATGACTCAAAGTCTGAAAGGAATTGGTTAGCAGAACCAGGAGGGCAATAAATGACAGCAACCCGCAGCTGCAAAGGAGAAAAGAGTCTAATAGAGTGAGACTCGAATGAAGAAAAACAATAGCTAGGTGGAAGAGAAAGGGCTTGAAACTGGCAGAAGTTAGACAATAAGATACCAACCTGAAACTGCTGCTGGTTTCTCTCCTTCTCAGGATGGAATGATCCACTGCAGGCAGGAGGAAGGTGTAGAGGCAGTTGAAACTGCTGCTGGCTCTCTCCTTCTCAGGATTGAATGGAGACATGAGAAAGAAGTGCTGTATATCATCATCATCATCATCATCATCGTCATCATCACGACCACCACCACCACCACCATCACCACCACCATCTCCTTCCCCCCAACACTGACAGTCAAGCCAGTGTACAAAAAGTAAAAACATACAGTTTTACACACTTAGAAATCACAAATAAAAACAGGCAGAAAGATACCATCAAAATGCAATTGTCTGATAGAAATTCAAAGCCAGTTCAAAAGGAACCAGTGGGAACGTGAAGTGCCAGGCTGTTTGTGGAGGACAGAGGGGAAGCCACAGCAGCACCCATCATCCCCTGTCAGCAGCCTGCCTGCGTTCACATCTTCTTCTCAAACAGTTCAGAATTTTACCATGTTATTATCCTTGCTCTTTAGTCCAGCAAGGACCAAAGAACTTCTCGTAAGAGAAGAAACCCATTTCTGACCCAAGTAATGAGGAGGAAGAAGGAGGAGGACACTTTTGCTTTAGGCCATGGGGATGGGGTGCCCTGTTTGAGGCCATGCTGCCATTCTGGGGTATAGAATGAACTTTAAAGGACTGCCTCAAGCTTCTGAATCTACTTTGTGGGATGGGTTTCAACATCTTGGAAGCTGCTTCCAAAACTTTTGCCTGATGAAGAAACCAGTGGAGCTTCGAAAGCTTGCACCATGCATTTTTGTGCATTTTGGTTGTCCCAATAAAGGCATTGATGTTTTGTGGGTTTGGGATGTCATTTTACTTTTCCATATGACCAACATGGCTAGCCCTGGATAGATTTTCTATCTTCAGCATGAGAAATACTTGAGGGGAAGAGTCAGGAATTCAGTGGCCCCAGAGATAAGGCAAAAGGGCCATCTCTGGGGCCTGTGGACATGAGGTCTGAGGTGCCCAAACATTTTCCACACGCACAGCCCTGTTTTGTGAGCCATAAAGGAAGGAGACCCCATGCTCAATGGGCCTTGGATTTGACAGCCCCCTTTCTTGTTTTTTCTTTCTTATTTTCAAGGGGACCTAAAAGCCTAGGAGAGGATTATTGGTAGCTGGGGAAATGACCTCATACAGCCATCCTGGTCGGTCTTGGCACCAGCCACTTTTCTTGAGAATAGAAAGGAAAGGCAGGAGTAGAAAGACATCAGAGATCAGCAAAGAGCCCAAAACTCAGTGCTAGGATTTGTTTTCTGGTTGCAAAATCTTTCGTACCGCTAACCCTTTCTAAGAGCCGCTCAGAGCTGGGTATCTTCTGCACTGCACATGTATGGAATTAATTCTTTATTTGTCCAGAGCAAAAAAGCAAATTTCTGCTCTTGAATCCAGGGTTTAATGTGTAAGCAAGGGAGCCTTTTCCAAGTGGAATCTCCCTTCTCTGAAATGCTTGGAACCAGAGATGTTTTGGATTTTAGATTTTTTTAAAAATTATTTTGGAAGGCCTGTATTTGCCTATCTGTACATAATGAGCGGTTATGGAGATGGAGCTCAAATCTAAGCACAAAAATTAATTTCTATTCGTATAGACTTCATACACAGAGCCTAAACAGTTTCTTTATCCATTTGTTGATGTTGGGGGCATTTTTACAGATTTCCACTTCTGAGCGATTAGTATTTTTGCTGTTGATATCATGTATAAGATATTTTCCCAATGTTTATTTCTATCTTGAGTCTTTATCTTATTAACCATGTTAAGTAGATATATCTCTGGAGTTAGGTTGTATGTTATACTGAGCATTTTTGATATAATTTTATTATCCCCCCCCCCCGAAAGATTTAATTGCAGGGCATGACGACCACATATGGTACTAAGAGCCTATGGGTTTTTTTTTGCATTTCCTACAGATCGGAGATTGATTTTTGTAAATTTTAGCTAGCTTTGTTGGCGTAAGATGCCAACTGTGTTCCATTTTGTGGTATTTGTCCCTTTGGTTTTGGCATTTGGTAAATCTGTATATGTTCTGGCTGTATGCCATCTTTCTAAGTCTATTGACTTCACCTTAGTCATCGTCTATTGTTTATTGTATTTTTTTAAAATGTTTTAATTCTGACATTGTTTAATAGTATTTTAAGGGGGGGGATTGAGGGGTTTGGACTGTATTTATTTTTATGTATTTATTTATGGTATTTATACCCTGCCCTTCAGCCCTAAAGGCTCTCAGAGGATTGTATGGGGTTTTTTGTTTTTAATTTTGTTTAGTTTTGTTTTAATCATTGTAAGCTGCCCCGAATGCATTTTGTAGAGGGGTGGGCCATAAATAAGTTTTATTATTATTAATATTATTGTTATTATTGCCTTCCCAATGTCTTTAGCCCAGTTAATCATTATCTTTCACCAATTCAATTTCAAATTTCCTTTCATGAAGAATATTGTATTAGTTTGGAGATCTGTTTCGGTGTGTCTTCCAGAAGTATTTTGTGTCTATTTTTCATTCTTTTGCAGAGAGACATAGTGGTTTCCAAACCTTGGTCCCACTTTAGTTCCCAGAATTCCTATTATTTATTTAATGTTATTTATTTATGGTATTTATACCCAGCTCTTCACCCTTAAAAAGGCTATCAGGGTGGCTTATAATTATTATTTAATGTTATTTATTTATGGTATTTATACCTTTCTCTTCACCCTTAAAAAGGCTATCAGGGTGGCTTATAATTATTATTTTTAATTACACAGGCCAAGTTGGCTACAATTTCTGGGTATAAATACCATAAATAAATAACATTAAATAAATAATAAGAATTCTGGGAACTAAAGTGGGACCAAGGTTTTTGGAAACCACTGTGTGAAAAATCCAAAACAAATGGAAGAGCAAAGATGGAGACTCACTGGACTAGAAAGAAAAGGGATTTTCTTCTAGTCTAGGTAGTTTAAAATAAGGCCCAAAGCTTGGCCTTTCAAGTTTTTGGACTTCAGCTCCCAGAATCCCTGGCCATTGGCCAAGAAGGCTGAGGCTTCTGGGAAATGAAGTCCAACAAAAAAAACCCCATTAAGGCCCAGAGTTAACTGCTGTAACGGTTTTACCTCAGAGAGAGGCGGGAGGGGGGAGAAAGTATGGAATGGGCCAATGAGAAGCGCCCTCTCTTGGAACTAGAACGTAACTGGTTGTGTCCGGAGACGGGGTTGGTCGGAGAGCTGTCCAGTGGGGGAGGCCGTTGCTGCCGTCGTGCGAGGAGGAGAGGGCGAGGTTATGCAACCTTCGTCCCTATTGGCCCAATAGGGAAAAGCAGGAGGCATTTTTTTGAGGCGTTGCGCATGCGCGCTTCTTGGCCAGACTTAGTGAGTGAGGAGGATGTCCGTTAATAGAGTTGTTGCGTGGAAGCGCCGCGCAGCCCTCATGTACACCGTCGGGACATGGACCATCCTGGGCTACGTCGCCTTCCGGTACTTCAAGAGGGAGGACCAGCAGCAGCAGGAGGAGGAAGAGGCAGGTGGGTGGGTGGCTTCCAAATGGAGGGCCTGCGTCCAGCCCAGCCTCCCCCTTCTGCCATGCAGGAACTCACAATCAAAGCATCTCTGACAGACAGATAGTTGAGACCCCAATGGCCATCCAGTCCAAGCTCCTTCCTGCCATGATTAAAAAATGCACCTGAGGAAGTAGGCTCAAGTCTAAGAAAGCTCATGCTGCCAACCCCTTTCAGTTAGTCTCAAAGGGGCTACAATGTCTCTCTACCCCTGCCATGCAGGAACTCACAATCGAAGCAATCCCTGACAGACAGAAAGATAGGTAGCTGAGACACCAATGGCCATCCAGTCCAACCCCTTTCCTGCCATGACTAAATGCACCTGAGGAAGTAGTCTAGGAAAGCTCCTGCTGGCAATGTCTTTGTTGCTTATTATTAAATATTTATTATTTATTATTTCCAAGATGTATATCCCACCTTTTCTCCCATAGTGGGATTCTTTCTTTCAGTTAGTCTCAAAGGGGCTACAAGATCTCTCTACCCCTGCCATGCAGGAACTCACAATCAAGGCATCCCTGACCAATAGACAGGAACACACAATCAAAGCTTCCTTGACAGACAGATAGCTGAGACTTCAAGGGCCATCCGGTCCAACCCCCCTTCTGCCATGCAGGAACTCACAATCAAAGCATCTGACAGACAGCTGAGACCCCAAGGGCCATCCAGCCCAACCCCTTTCTGCCATGCAGGAACTCACAATTCAAGCCCCCCTCCTGTGATAGAGGGCCATCCAGCCTCTGTTTAAAGACCTCCAAAGAAGGAGATGTTGTCTCACTCCAAGGCAGCGTATTCCACTCTTGAAGAGCTCTTTCTGTCAGGAAGTTCCTCCTAATATTGTTGTTATTATTAGCATTTTTTTTTTACAGAGCACTGTAAAGTTTGCACAGCACTTTATATAATAAGGGTCAAATAAAAGGGAGGAGAATAGAAATCTGCCAAGCAGTGTATAATCTAAAACAACAAAATTGCATGATTAAAATATCTGTTAAATAATACTATTATTTAATGTTGAGGTGGAATCTCTTTTCCTGCAGTTTGCATCCATTGTTCCAGGTCCTGTTCTCTGGAGCAGCAGAAAACAAGCTTGCTCCCTCCTCAATGTGATATCCCTTCAAGTATTTAAACAGGGCTATCATATCACCTCTAAACCTTCTCTTCTCCAGGCTAAACATCCCCAGCTCCTTAAGTCGTACTTCATAGGGCAATATTAAGATGGAATCTGTTTTCCTGTAGTTTGAATCTGTCGCTTCAAGAACTAGTCTCTGGAATAATAGAAAACAAGCTTGAGAGCCAGCATGGTGTAGTGGCTTGAGTGTTGGACTACAGCTCTGAAGACCAAGGTTCAGTTCCTTGCTCAGCCATGAAACCCACTGGGTGATCTTGGGCAAGTCACACTCTCTCAGCCTCAGGAGAAGGCATCAGCAAACCTCTTCTGAATAAATCTTGCCAAGTAAAGCCCATGACACAATAGCAATAGCAAATACATTTCTATACCACTTACCGATGTACTAAGCGGTTTACAAAGTATAAGCTAATTGCCCTCAGTAAGCTAAGTACTCATTTTAGCAACCTCAGAAGGATGCCAGGCTGAGTCAAGCTGGAGCCCCTGGCTGGTATTGAAATCAAAACCTTGTGGTTTGTGAGCGGCTGCAGTACAGGCATTTAACCACTGCACCACTGGGGTATGTTCACCTTAGGGTTGCCATAAGTCAGAAGCAACTTGACAGCGCACAACACACACACACCACTCTCAATGGCATCCCTCCAAATAGTTAAACATGGTTATGACATCACCTGATATCTTTCTCTTTCCCAGGCTAAACATACTCAGCTTCCTCAGCTGGTCCTCATAGGTTTCCAGACCTTTCAGCATTTTCATCCACCTGCTCTGGACACACTCCAGCTTGTCAACATCCTTTTTGAATTGTGGTGCCCAGAAGTGGATATAGTATTCCAGTATTCATCGCACAGGGAACATTGCTTTATGCACCTAGTTCATAAAAGTGCACTACAAATAAAATTTATTTTACGTGTTTTTCTACTTCTCCTGGGATTCAGTGAAAGAGCTTATTTTTGGAGGTGGAATTGGCACACATAGTATCTTTTTTAAAAAATGCTTCCTGCCAAAAAAGGCACTGTGCACACAATGGCAGTTTTATTTCATGTTGCAGAAAGTGGTACACATAAATTTATTTTACAGACAACAGAGAAATGACAACAAGCTCTCACCCACAGCCCACCCTTACATTAATACTGTTCCAAAGGATGAGATCTGAAGCCAGTCTGGCAAAAGTCTGGCTGAAATATCTGTGTACAGTACTGGCTATTCAATGTCTACTTAGACTTGATGCCCTTGTGAAGTTTCCTAATGCTGACAAGAACTACTTTCTAAGTTAAGGGTTTGACAGGCAAAAATAAAAATAAAAGTCAGTAGGTGTATAGCTTACGGTAATTCCAGAAAACTACAGCAAACGTTTGCAAAGAGTGAAGATACAGTGTTAGGAAATCCTTAACTGTTGACAATTTTTCTGCCAGGCACAGGTTTGTGATGAAGCAAAGGGGAGTTATTATCATACTGTATTGTTCACCAATATCTGATTTTATACAAGTTTGTAATATTTCAGGTTATGCACGAGTTCAACACAAATAGATTTTCCTGTTGAGTATGCTAATAAGGTGAAGAATTTATGGAGATCATTGTAGTAACAAGTTGTTGTTTGTCTTTTGGCAAAACATGATATAGTTCTATTAATTTGAGTTTGAGAGGTGCATCTGTCTCAGTGATTCCCAAACTTTGGTCGTCCAGGTGTTTTGGACTTCAATTCCCAGAAACCCTAGCAGGCTTTGCCAGCAGTTAGGAATTCTGGGAGCTCAAGTCCAAAATATCTGGAGGACCAAAGTTTGGGGACCAGTGGTCTAGACTCTAGAGCTTCACACATGCTTGCTCAAATATTTTCAAATCTATATGTTTAAACTGCCATTTTAGCATCTGAATGTTAATCTTCTAAGTAATATTTATGTCACTATGTTAAGAAAAACTTTCTTGGTATATTATACAAACAGGAACTCTTCTTTTTTGCCTTTAGATAAGAAACTGGAATTTGGCACAACTGCTACAGAAGACAGTATAACAGAAACGGCTGTGTATGGAACACCAGGATCAGATTTTTATGTCACAACAACAGTGAAATATAAAGCAAACTTTGTGCCTTATACAACTCGTTTATATAATTACGTACAATCCTTTTTTGATGACAGTGCTAAAAAGGAAAAGTAAATGAGTCTGAGTACATAGACTTCATCACATCTAAAATGGTATCCTGTACTGAAGAATATATACCGGTGTCAAGATGTTTTATGGTGAAGAATCGAATTGTCTATATTTTATTGCACAACATCCAAAGTTAAATTAATTTGGAAGGTATGTTAACTGTCAACGGTTGCTCTTAAAAACTCAGTTTCTTCAGTTGCCTCACAGAGGATTGCCATGGATTTGAATTTGTTTTCACCTATTAAAAGTGGATTGCTATTTCAATACATTTCTTTGTTTCTCATCTGTTTGAAAACAACAAAATTAGAAACAATAAGGATAAGTAACTGTCAGGATCATGGTCTTGCCTTGCTTAATTGTTGCCATGCATATTACTGTGTTTGAACATAAGTGTGTAAATATGGGATGATGGGTTATGATACCTTATTGGTGACACTGAGAGAAGTGCAGGTTGTGTATCAGGTGCAACCTGGGATAATATGCAGATGCTTGGGGAAGAAGTGTGAGTTGCCAGTTACCAAGGGTGTTATTACAGGAATCCATTAGCCTGGTACAGAGTGGAAATATAGAGGGGCCAGAACTGGGAAAAGGATATATTTGTAATTCTGAAAAATGGGGTAAAGGCTTTTGTGATGGGTGAATTGTTTGAACAGAATAATAGGAAAATTCTTACGTCCTGACAACAATTATGTACTGTGATTTGCTCTGCTTGCTGGATAAAGCTTTTCTGAGTTTACTGAAGGTTTGTGTTCCTGAGGTGGCATTAGCGAGTACATGACCATAACCTTGGGGGCTACCTGCTTGAGGATCTTTTCTTTTAGGTTAGGAGCATGCACCCATTGCCCATTTTAGTTCATTTCCTCTCTACATACCTCATAAGCTGCAATGTAAGTCTGGTCATGACTGGAAGTGCTGTTGCATGACTTCTGGTTCTGGAATTGGCTGAAGTACAGCTAATGTTTGCGCCAGGGAGGGTGGTAGTGGAAGGTGAGGGGACTCAAACCACAACATTTGTGTGGTGTTTTGGGATTTGTGCTCATGATTTTTTTTTACTATGGAGACTTAAGAGGCTACAAAAGAAGTTCCATAGGCCTCATGTTTCCCAATCCCTGCTCTGGTCAAAGTCTTGCTCTTAAAATGGATCTGTTAACTAAAACAGTCTTCTGTAACAGAAGTCTTGGAGGTAAGAGAAACCTCCTCTTAACTTCTCAGTATGACAGGATCTCTGTTATCCCTGCTAAATGAAACCATATGAAGGAGCTCACCAACTTGCAGTATGAATTAGCTGCAGTGCTGAAACCAAGGGTGGTACTCCAGGTTTCCCCCGAGCTTGGATAGTTTTCAGCTGTCCACCATCCTGGAGCCAAAAAAAAAGTAATTGTTGAAACACCTTTACTATTCCTTCCCATCTGCTTCGTATGTTTAAGTTTTTAGAACATGAGTCTAAACTGGGCAGTTTTTTTAAAAAAAAGATCGTCTAAATTTAATCAACAGATTATAATTCAACCAACAGACTGCAAAAAGTGTTAAAGCTGAACAGGAAGAATAAACAACAGGACATAAGTTCTCAAAAGACTGATTCTCCTGCAACAACTGTCACCTCCTTAGAGGTAGCTAATAGTGTTCTTCAACTCCTAAAATGTGAGAAGTCATGCGTGTGAGTTATGCAAGTCACAGCCCATGAAGGGGCTTTACAGCTTCACACCTTAGAGTAAGAAGGAGGCAGCCTATATAACTGCTTGGAAATATCATCAGATCAAGCATCTTCAAGTAGAAACCCTCTGGAAAGCTCGTTGCAGCTCTTCCTAGAAATTGCAATAGCAAGAATGATGGTAGCTAAGTACATAACCCCTCAAAAGAAGCGGCAGCTAAGAATAACAATCAATGCCACAACTTACTGTTTCCCCCAGATTGCAAGGAGCATCTGCTCCCATAAACAAAATTCTGGAAATAGATGTGAATTCATTATCGCCAAAGACAATTTTCAAAATATAAAAGAGGAAAACTGCAAAATAGCATTAGGGTACTGGTATTTCTATTCATGTCATGTACAAGTGTAAGTATCAATACCTTGCTCTAAGTAAAATAGCTGCAATGGTGAAAAAGGGCCATACCTCACAGGATAATGATGTAAGTTTGTGATTTGTTTGGACAATAGTTGTCATGGTAAGTTGAAACACACCAGCATTTTAGAATTACAAACACATACAGCTGAATGACTGCTCCTGCCTCTGTTCCTATACTTTGTTTCCAAGGGGGGACCTGGTCCCCTCCAAATGTTTTGGATAATTCTCGTAAGTGCCAACTAGCATGGCTAATGGTCAAAGATTTTGGTAACTGGGCCAAAACAAATGGAGGGGATCAGGTTGCCCACCGCTGTTTTACAAGTCTCCCATTGCGCTATTTTGGGGGTGCGGCTCATTTTCCACTAGAACTCAGAAATAACTGGTTCATTAATTTGTCAAGTTGTCAGCTCTTAGATTTTCCCCCTAATAGCCTGGCTCATTGAATGTCTTGATCAACGTGGAAGTTAGTTCTATGCATTAACAGATGTTTTAGAAGGTTAGAATTTGATAGAGTGGATGGCTCTTCTTCTGGCAGATGCAGTATAAGATCTAAGGAGATGAAGGGTTAGAGGTGGAGGAAATGCAACACCTAGATCTGTTGCTAGGCAGCAGCAGAATAGCTGTGAAGCAACAGAAGAGCTAAGATTGGAGAGAGCGACTGAAGAATGAAAAGGAAGAAAAGAAGTGAGTAGTGGAATGGAACAGCAGAGTGATTTGCTTACTTAGTTCTCAAGCAGTTTCTTACAGAATGTCAAGCCCTTTAGGTCTCAAAAGCTGCTATTTGAGATGGTGGTGTGCCTCGAAGTCATGCCCGACTTACGGCAACTCTAATAACCTTTCATGGAGTTTTCTTGGCAAGTTTCTCCGGTGGGGTTTGTCATTGCCATCTTCAGGCTGAGAAAGTGTGACTGGCCCAACGTCATCCCAGTTTACATAGCCCAGATGGGATTCAAACCCTGGTCTCTGGCTTTTCACGCCACCAAATGCATCTGAGGAAGTAGGCTCAAGTCTACGAAAGCTCATGCTATCAACATCTTTCTTTCAGCTCATCTCAAAGGTGCTACAAGATCGCTTCCCATCCTGGTCCGATGCTCAAACTACCGCACCATACTGGCTGTCCTTAGAAGTTGTTGCCTCTCCAGTCTTTCCAGGGTGGGGGTGGTGCGCTGTGACTCTTTTCAGTTCTCCTCTATTGATTGTATGCTTTCAGTTGTGTATCATTGTGTAAAATATGAAAAATATTATTTTGCACGAGCTACAGTTAACGCCTGTAGTAGGTGTTGTTGCTCACACAGTGCTAGACATCTGGATTGTTACCGATTCCCCCCATCCTTCCCCCCCCCCCCTTTCTTGCTCTGTTGCCTTCTGTCCTTTCCTTCCCACTACTGTCTTCCGTTCTCTTCTCAATTTTTCCCTCTTCTGTAGCTTCATGGGTCACACACTTTGAAGGCTTTGCTAAGGTTGGAACTATTTGGAGCCAAACGTTTCATTTAGCCAAACCCTTGTCTTCCGAAATCTAATCTTTCTCTTTATTAATGTATGTCTCTTCCTCTCTTCTCTACTTCATCCTTCCTTTCTGTTTTTCTTCAGTGGATTTGAGGAGTTTAACAAAGTTGGAACTTGAAGTTAAAAAATACAATGAACTAAATTTATGCCCCTCCAGCCCTATCTATGTGTTTTAGCTACCTAGACATAGGTCCCATTGGGTTAAATAATGTGTTCCTTATTTTGCAGATCATGATTGTTTAGGAGTGGGATGACAGAGAATATGCAGTGATTCATTTATGCACAAAAATATTCTGCATGTGCTCAGAAGCCCGAAAATGTAAGTTAACAACCCACCCACCCCCAAATTCACTGACTGGTCTTTGTAGCCAACTATTTTTTGCTACACTTATAGCAGATCATTGTCAAGTAGCTGAAATTAGCACATCATTCCTTACTAACCTTTAATGTTACTGCTTATTAACTTTTTAGCAAGGTGTCTGAAGGGCTAACTAAACTTAATTGAACAAGCGGGAATATGAGGACCCAAACTTTAGGACAGGCTTTTCCATTGGGGCAGTTGTTAGATATGTTGAATTCCCACTGTTTCCAACCAGCAATTTATAAACTTTGCAGTACATCTAAGGGGAAAATATACAGTGAAGGCAACATTAAAACTACCAAAACCACAACGACCCCCAAACATTTTGAAGGTGTCAATAATAAAATGTGTCCCTAGGCACCAAAGTGGCAACCTTCATACTGGCATAGGCCCTAGTTTCTGTTCTGGAAACCAATATTTCAAACAGTTCACTAATGTATTTATTTAAAAAATTATTTAAAATTTATGCGTATGTAAAGACAACACATCACTCAAACAAAAACAAATACCTACACATACAAACACTGTTCTTGTTTTAACCGCTGTCATGTTGAACTTGACCCATAGCGATCCTGTGGATGAGACATTTCCAAGACTCCCTTTCCCCCATTATCCTTCACATAATTTCGGGCAATGGGAAGTCATTCCGAACGCAATCATGGGTTTCACATAATTGCGTATTAGAGTATCTCACGCAATTTTGGGCAATTGGGGGGTCATTTTCAGACAATGGGAAGTCATTCTGAACGCATTCCGAATGCAATCAGATTTCACGTAAATTTGCTAAACTAGCGAATTCACATTATTGCGAATTGGCTCCATTCGCAATTGAGAGAAATTCCTCCCATGTGATAAACTCCTTAGTCATGAGCTCCTTAAGAGACCTGATCTATCTGGCCTTTGGTCTTCCTCTCTTTTTACTTCCCTCCAAGTTTCCTAGAATTATTATTTTCTCCAGTGAGTCATGCCTTCTCATGATGTGTCCAAAGTAGGATAGCCTCAATTTTGTCATCTTGGCTTCCAGAGAGATTTCTTCTCATCTACATACATACATACATACATACACACACACATATACATACACACACAAATGCAAATACAAATTAAATACCGGTGCTGATAGCCGAGCACATCCTATCTAGAATACCCATTAACCTACTTTCATTTCATATACCCTTCTACCGTTTTTCCTTTATAACCTCCAATCTCAAACCTCTACATCAATCTCCTTATCCATTATTATTATTATGTATCCATTTCTCACTGTGCAACCACCCATCATCTTCCATGCCAAGAAACATCTCATCTCCTTCACTATCCTTCCTTCTCTCTTCCTTCTCTCGCTTACTCTTACCTTCTTCAAAACCTGTTTAAAATGTTCCCTGAAACACACACATCCTCTACACTGCCTTCCCATCAGGGATGGCTCCTGTTGTGACTTTCTTTTAATACCCTAAGGACCTTATCAGACGGGAGGAATTTCTCTTTATTTCGAATGGAGCCAATTGGATCCAATTTGAATTCTTGTGAATTCACTAGTTTAGCGAATTTACGTGAATTCCAATTGCGTTTGGAATGCGTTCAGAATGACTTCCCATTACCCGAAAATGACCCCTCCTTGCCCGAAATTGCGTGAGATGCTTTAATACGAAATAACTTAAAACCCATGATTGCGTTCGGAATGACTTCCCTTTTGCCCGAAATTGCGTGAGATACTTTAATTCGCAATGACGTGAAACCCCACGATTGCATTCGGATTGCCATTGGATTATACTTCCAATTGCCGACATCTGATAAGGTCCAAAGTATTGATACACAGTCTTCATTTTGAGTAAGTTTCTTTTTCACTCAAGATTTCTGACCAAGGATCAATTGGTCCTTACAAACTTTTTCTCTATCGTGAAGGAACTCGGAAGTTGGGGCTCTAACCTAAGTCTGTATTTCCTAAATCTATAGCTGGAGGGGGGGAGGCGTGCGTCGACTTCTGGTCCGCGGCGGAAGTCCCATGACGTCACGTGTCTCCGTAGCGCAGCAGTACTAGACGGCTTTTTTTTTTTTTTTAAAGCCGGGAGGGGGCCCCGCCATCATGAAGGCCATCATCCAGCGCGTCACTCGGGCCAGCGTGACAGGTGCCGCTTTAGTCCAATATTAAGAGAAAGTCGCAACCGCAGGGATTGGATTGCTTTGGCTCTTGGCTCAGTCCTAGGGGATGCTGGGAAGTGTAGTTTTGCCAGGCCTTCACCCCCTCCTCTGTCAGAGGGAGCTCTGGGGCCACGATAAACTACAATTCCCAGCATTTTCGAGCATTTGAGCCAGGGCAGTTTTTAAACCTTATATTGAGAGAGCCAGGATTTAGTCTTTTAGGATGTTTTATTGTTCTGTTGTGTTGTAATCCGCCTTGGTTCCCTTGGGAAAAGGCGGAATATATAAAAATTATATTATTTTAATTATTATTATTTATTGTTTGTTTATTATTATTGTCTGGATGCTGTTGAACCTCAGTTCCCATTGGACTCAGGCAGAATCAATGCAGTTTTGACATCACTGTGACTGTCATGGCATCCTGGGATTTGTAGTTTCCTGTGATACCAGAGCTCTGTGACAGAGAATGATACATACCTTCCAGTAATAATATAATTTATTTACGTTCCGCCTTTTCCCAAGGGGATTGAGGCGGATTACAACGCACTATGACAATATTATTAGTCCCATCTGTTCGGTGAATACGCCACCATGGCCTCGTGTTATATAAACACCCATTTGTCACATCTCTTGTTGTTGTTGTTGTTGTGTGCCTTCAGGTTGTTTCCGGCTTACGGCGACCCTCATGACCAATCCTGGGGTTTTCGTGGCAAGGTTTGTTCGGAGGAGGTTCGGCATTTCCGAGGCTGAGAGAGTGTGACTCGCCCAAGGTCCCTCTGTGGGTTTGCCAAGGCTGAGCAGGGATTCGAACCCTTTTCTCCAGAGTCGTAGTCCAGTACTCAAAACCACTACTACATCAGTGGTCCCCAAACTGTGGTCTCTTTATTCAGGGATTTTTGGACTCCAGCTCCCAGAATCCCAGGCTATTAGCCCACATGGCTGAGGCTTCTGGGAGATGGAGTCCAAAATCTCTGAAAAAGCACAGTTTGGGGAACACTGTTCCATCTTCTTTCTCAGACATCTCTCCTTATAACCCAATAATTACATCAGTGGTCCCCAAACTGTGCTCTTTATTAAGGGGATTATGGACTCCAGCTCCCAGAATTCCATGCTATTTGCCAATAGGCTTCTGGGAGATGAAGTCCAACAATCTCTTAAAGGGCACAGTTCAGGGACCACTGCACTACACTATGCTGGCTCTCTCACATTCGTACTCAGTGACATTAAGGATTTCTTTAAATGTAGGAGGTGGAAAGTGGTGTGGAAGGGACCTTATTTGCTTGACAAATGCTTACTATTTTAAAAAACACACAATAATGAACGAACGAATGAATGAATGCATGCCTTTATTTCAGTTAACAAACCATAGGCAGTATAAACAACAACAACACATTTTCTGCAATTACCAATAAAGCAACAGCAAGAGTAGTACATACGTAGCATCAAAATGAACATGTAAAATACATTATGACAAGGGTTTTGTTAACAGACTCGCCGCTTCATAGCCCAACCCATAACAATTGTAAAGCACATTAATAAGAAATATAAATAAACCTGTTGGAGAGGAGGCAGTGGCCTATGTCCTCTGAATAAATATTTCCAAGCAAACTCTATGACCAGGTTGCTGAAAGTTGGAGTTGACTTGAAAGACACACAGCAACCACAACAGTAGAAATGAGAAGTTGTTCTGAGGAGTTTGTTGTGATGCAAAGTAATAATAATAATAATATGGTTTATTTATATTTCCCTCCTCGCCCTACGGATCGAGGCAGGATTACAACGTAGATAACATTACAAATACAATACAAGTACAGTTAAACCCTAAACCTATAAAATTCAATACAAAATTTAACAATTAAAATAAGCACATCAAAAACGTGCTCCAAAACAATTGGATGAAATGGGCCCATCAGAGATAGATGAGGCCGTCCTTCTCCAGGAGGTCAGTCCGAGAAGGTCCGATAGAGTTAGCAAGATGCTTTCCATAGGACTGCCTTGGACTATGACTCTGGAGGTCAGGGTTTGATTCCCTGCTCAGCCATGGAAACCCCACTGGGTGACCTTGGGGAGTCACACACTCTCCGCCCCAGAAAATCCCATGATAGGGTCACCTTATGGTCATTCTACATTGAAAATGACTCGGAGGCACGCAGTAACAACAACAAATGGATATTTGAGGATAAGGAATCTTCTCTTTTACTCCTATACATTTACAGGCTTGGTTGCAAGTTGCACATGCATAGTACCTGAGTGCAACGAGGCGGGATATAATAAATGTTATTATTTATTATTTATTAGTAAATAAATAAATGTTATTATTTATTATTAGGCTTCTCATAGATGTGTGGCTGTGACTTATCAGGCCCATAGCTAGTTCGCTGTGTATGTATTTTCTCTTGTTACTTTGCTGCTTCTCCAGGGTTAAGCCCCTAGCAGCAAAAAACAGATTAAAAGGGTTGAACCATCACTCAGAGGAAACCTTGTCAAAATTATATTGTATAGAAACAACATCCTCCACATGCACAACTAAAAGCTTCCTCTGTTCTCCCTGCTTTCCTCTCTTCCCTTATAATGAATTGGGAACCATTTGACACAGAAAGGGCCCACAGCATATTTATCTTGATGAAACTCCATCAAGGAAGAAACATTTTGGATCCCAATCGTATTTGCAGACTTCTTATTCTATTGGTTTTGGAGGAAATCTTTTATTACAGCACTCCGAGAGAGAGAAAGGGAAGATTTCTTTAAAAAAACACACACATTTAGAAATAGAATTGATCACTGGGACAACAGACTATGGACAGTAAATTGCCTTGCTACTATAAGAATAAGAAAACCTCAAATTCCCATTGCCACTGAAGCTTGCTGTAGATGTAGATTTCTTGACATTAGAGAGAAATTCAGGTAATCTAACGTCTTTAAAATGTCTTTTACAGTTGGTGGGGAGCAAATAAGTTCCATTGGACAAGGCATTTGTGTGCTGCTGGGTATCTCTGTGGAAGACACTCAGAAAGAGCTCGAGCATATGTAAGTCATTAGAAAGTATTAAACTTTTCTTCTGGTCCATTCTTGATGTATTTTACTTACTTGTTCAATTTCTTACACAAATGTTAATTTTTACATTCAGTGACTGAATTGTCAAAATACCAAATCCTCAGAAGCTATACACTGGTGTTTATATCATACCATTTTACTGGTATTCCGTCTTCAAACTATTATATACAAATCTTCTTCCTTCCAGAACACACGTATTCATGCCTTCTGATTTTCCACTTAGGGTTCGAAAGATTTTAAACTTGCGTGTGTTTGAAGATGAAAGTGGGAAACATTGGTCTAAAAGTGTCATGGACAAGCAGTATGAAGTGCTGTGCGTGAGCCAGTTTACTCTTCAGTGTATTCTGAAAGGAAACAAGCCAGACTATCACATGGCCATGCCTACAGATCAAGCAGAGTCATTCTATAACAGCTTCCTAGAACACCTTCGCAAAACATACAAGCCAGAGCTCATTAAAGGTAAGACAAATTATTGTTGGATGAATGAAAAAAAAAATGACCTAGGTGTGCAATACAAACTCCTTGCCTTTGGAAACTGGAGCTTTTGATTTGACTCCAATTACTTTAAGGCAGAGGTACATCACTTTGAATGTCCCTGGTGTAGCCATAGAATTAGCGAGAGCTAACTCAGCTGCTAGCAGTAGAGGAAGATCATACTTCTGGCAATGCTATTGACAGTGTTAGGACTGCAATCTTAATCAGAATTGCTTAGAAGAGGTGAATGCTTTTGATTTTACTATTTCCTGTTGATATTAGTTGCCAGCTATTAGTGCAATCTCAGTACAGTGGTCCCCTGGGATGTGAATCCCACGGGGTAAGAAAACCCCGGGGTACGAAAGAGCCGGGGCCGCAAAAACGGCCCCGGCTTATGAATAAAACCCCGGGTTCCGAAAGGAAAAACCGTGCAGCCCCTTTAAATTTGCTGCGCAGTCCGGCAAACAAAGTGGTCCCCCGGGTTACGAATATTTCCGGGTTACGAAAGGTAATCTGGAACGGATTACTTTCGTAACCCGGGGGACCACTGTAGTTACAGGGGGTGGGTACGGGAGAAGTTTTTACCTTCATGACTCTCAGCAGTGGTTTCAGAAATGACATGTCAGTTCTCCACCCTGAATCAAGTCTTGTCTATGGTGCTGTCCTCATGTTACCATGGAACAGTATATGGGCGTGAACTCTCATCTGAAAGTAAAATTAGAGCGAAGGAAGCTTGCTCCATTTCTTTCAGACTGGGGGCATGTGTTACCTGATGTTAATTCCTCTCTGTGGATCCCAGTAGGATAATGCCCATTTCAAATTCACTGCCTGAAGTATTTGTTAGAGGCCATTGGGAATTTACTGTTTGTGGAAAGCGGCTCTTAATAATAGGCTGTGTTGTCTGTATTTCATGCTTGTTTTTTTTAAATTATTTCTTTTAGTGAATAAAATCATCTAAAATGTTATCAAGTAGAAACAATAGAAATAGTTTTTATCTTAGGGATCCTAGCCAGTTTCAGAAGGTTTACCTTCGTTATCACAATGTATTTCTTGCTTATTAAGGGATCTCCTTTTGAATTGCTTTTAATTCTATTGATAATTTAATTAACTTTAATTTTTGTATGTTTTTATTGGTGTGAGTGCTTGTCTATATCTGTTTTAATTTTTGTAAGCAATCATAAATCCCATGGCTGAGAAAAAGGAGGAGACAGGTAGCTTAGAGTGAGACATATTGGCCCAAAGAATTATTGTTTTAAGCAATTCCATTCTTTATCTCCATGCACACACGATTCCAGCCTACCCCTTGTCTGGGAAACAAATCTGGTTACATCAGGGTGGATTTTTTTCTGTTTTAAAAATACAAATTTGAGAAAAATGTTTCTGGGTCAAACAGGGGTTATGCCGCATCTTTTTCCACTCTCAGAATGGTAATGAAGGGAAAGTCTTGTCATTATTTAGAACTGTGCCCTCTTTTACAATATCAGGTTACATCAAACTCTTATCTGAAAGTAAGATGCCGTGACAGAGAATCAAAGGGAACAAACTACTTATTAACTACATATAATATCAGTGTTTAAATTTAAATATTTGGTGACATTAGTTCTCAAGAATTTTTCACTCAGTAGTATGCTGTTCTTTCAACATATCTATAGTGATCGGAAGTACAGTATTTCCAGCCCAACCCTTTGCATAGAAATATCTTCAGTAGCCTTTGTGGAATAGGCTAGGAGGTTAGGATTACCACAAGTCAAAACTAATAAATTAACTATCCTTTTGTAATGAATTAACAATTTACAGCATTCTCTGGCAATTGACTGCTTATTCAGCCCTGCTAAAGAAAAGTTAATGTTCATATTAATTTGATGCTTAAGAATAGGAGCAAAGTTGATCTTTTTTCTCCAGATGACCAATGACTGGGAGGAAAAGGGTTAAATAGCAATGCTGTTTGCCAGTTGACAGCTCAACTTTGAAACCATCCATGGCTGGTTTATTTTGTTTTTTAAGTGAAAAGTCAGAGGAGAGAATAATAGAATTACATGAAGCATGTAATTTGGCTCTAACTAGAAATCTAGTCTTACATGTGTTCTAAGTTTGTAACTTTACAACCACAATTAATCCAATAGAAGGGCATCATTTATGAGTGCTCTCCCATTTTCTTAGTAACTGATGTGTATCACACCATTCAACAATGTATAATGGAAAGAATCTGAATTATGCTGTCATATTTAACCTAAAGCATTCCTTATCATGCTTGAAAAGAAACAAACAAAACAGTAGACAGGGGGATGTGGAAGACTCCTGAGTGATATTGGAAAGATCTTCTTGATTTGGTTTAAATGCATTTCAGAAACCCTAGCCTCACACCAGCTGCTTTGCATTCAGTCCAATTTGGTGCGTAGTACGTATTCATGAGATAATGATAGCTGCAAAATATGTGAAATGAAACCTTTTTACATAAACATGTGAAACAGAAAACTTTTTTTCTAAAGCAAAATAATACTGTGTACAGTGGACCCTTCCCTTACATGGGGGACCGTTCCGAACGCCCCCTGCACAAGGGGATTCTGTGTATGTGCAAGCACACGGCGGCCGGGCGAGCATGCCATATCCCTTCTGGAGAGCGCTGCCCCTTTTTACGGCGTGGCTTTCAGAGTATGCTGAAAGCCGTATAAGGCGCACCCGCTTATGACGAGGGCGCACTGTACATGTGAGGTGTAGTGCTGAACCAAACCTTTCCTATTCTCTCTGAGCTGTATCAGTCTTTTAAAAGTACATATTATTTTAGGGCTAGTATGAGATAGTGGTGTGTGTGGCAGATTAAGACAACCATTTGAATTCTTTCTCAGCCATAGAAACTCATTGGGTGACCTTGGGCAAATCACAGTCACTCTGCTGAGAGTATGCAATGGCAAATGTCCTCTGAATAAATCTTGCCAAACAAACTCTATGATCAGGCTGCTGCAACTTGGATTGACTTGAAGGCCACAATGACCACAACAATAGAAACAAGAAGTTGTTCTGAGGAGGAGCAGGTGAAGGAGGAGGCCTCAGTTAATTTACTGTGATGCAAAGTCATGTGCATTTTCACTGTTACCATAATTTAAAAGTTCGTATCATGGTCATACAGAGGGCTTTAAAAGAAAACCACATGCCAAAAATAAATACAGTACAGATTACCTTGGCTTTGAACTGCAATATACACACACACACACACACACACACATATATATTGTGTGTTTAACTGGATGGGAACCTAAACTTGTTTTTGAGTAAGAGTCTTCTTTTTCTCATACCTATTCTTTAACTTTTTAGATGGCAAATTTGGTGAATACATGCAGGTACATATCCAGAATGATGGACCTGTGACTATAGAACTGGAGTCTCCTGCAGCTCCCATTGATTCTAAGCAGGTAGGTGGTGGTGGTGGTAATTATTTTTATTATATTTATTTGTATTCCACTCTTTTCCCAAAACTGGGACCCAAAGCGGCTCACAGTATTAAAAGAACAGTACAGTTAAAACCATACAGAAGTGATACATTAAAATAGAATTAAATTATTACAATATTAAAATAGATTGCTTATTAAAAGAATAAAATACAGTCAAAAAAGATAAAAATGTTTAAACACTTTTTAACGTGTTTTTACATCAGTGATTTCCTTTACTTGGCCTATTCTGAGTTATGCACATCTCATTATGTTTAAATCTCTATTACATTCTGCTTAGTTGTGATCTTTACAGCAAGACCTAAAATATTTAATCAGTTTCTGGAGAACCATGATTCTAGGTCTGACTTGTACAGGATCTCTTTTCTGTTTGAGGAGGTAAAAACGTTCCTCTTAAAAACACTACTGCATTTTCAATAGCAGTGACAAAGATTTACAGAGTTTTTCTGAGGACAAATACGTAATTTATTCTGATGATGGCCATCTGTCAGGGATGCTTTGATTGGGAGTTCCTGCACGCCGGGGGTTGGACTGGATGGCCCTTGTGGCCTCTTCCAACTCTATGATTCTATGAATCTATGACTATGATATAATATCTTTACTGTTGTCCATTTTAGCAGTTGATTTATATGTAGATATGAGTTGTTATAAAATCATCAATCAACAGGATACCATGGTGAATTAAGTTCTACACATATAAGATACTTTATGCAGTCGCAGAATTACATTTATGAAAGAACCTATGTGTGGAATGTCCTTAATAGAACTAAGCTGCATGAGAAGATCATTGAAAGGAAGATGCCAGTGGAAAGCTTAGTTAAATTGGAACGATCCTGCTAAACTATTCCATTCTAATTGAGTTAGTAGCTAATAATTGCCATGGTATATCATGGGTGTCTCCGACATATGCTGCTATGCATGGGTTGGCACAGCAATAACTATGAATGTCTTTAGTAACTGATGACATTTAGTGTTATTTTCATAGTTCTAGACGATGAAAAAAGAATACAAGACACAGGCAGAGCTTTCTTGTCATCTCAGAAGATAAATATGAAACAGGCAGCCATGAGAAGGAAATTTTTGTCACAGTGCACCCACTTCATGTGTGGGCGCGCCTTACACGGCTTTCAGCATTTACTGAAAGCTGCGCTGGAAAAAGGGGTGGCGTGATAATGGCATGAACCCCATTCATTTAAATTGGGCTTGAGCATACACGGAATTTCCCTTACGCCGGGAGGGGGGGGTCCAGAATGGATCCCCCGCATAAGAGAACGGTCCACTGTATTTATTTTAAAGTTGCGTATATTGCCTTCTCATCAGAGGGGATTTCTGGCTGATGTATATAAAAATTGTAGAAAAATTAAGAATACATTTCAATAAAACACATAAATATAACCATGAACAATAACATTTAGAGCAGACCTGCACAACTTGGCAGCAGGTACGGGCCAGAATTAGAACAGGCTAAACTACTTTGGGCCACAGATAGGTTTTAATTTTTAAATTAATTAATTAATTAATTAATATTAATTAGGAATGTTAGTTAGAAATAATTAATATTAATTCCCTAGTCATCCTCCTCTGCCCAGCACTCTCCTCAGGCGAAAGCCAAGGGGCAGAGGAGTCTTGCCTGTCCATCTCTTCCTCCACCCAGGCTTCTTGGGAGAAGGCTGAGCGATGGAAGAGCCTAGAGGGGCAAGCATTTACCCCTTTTCCTCTCCCGCTGCTGGGCCTTCTCAGGAGAAAGGTGGATAAGGAAGGAGCCTTGGAAGGTGAGAGTTTGCCCATCCTCCTTCGCCTGGTCTTCTCCTCAGGAGAAAGTCAAGCAGTGGAGGAGCCTTGAATTTGTTCCACATCCTTACGAGCCACCCAAAACCGCAGTGCAGGCCTGATTTAGAGGCTGGTTAATGTCATTAATTTTAAATGTAAAAATACAGAACACTTATCTATCTTTTAAAATGCCTATGGAATTTATTTATTTATTTATTTCATTTATATGCTGCATTTCTCCCTGGAGGGACCCAAAGGGGCTCACAGACAAAACAAGAGGCTCAGAGGGAATAAAAAGGTTTTTGACTTGGTGCCAATACAATTTCAATAGTTGTTTCAGGTCCACTTCCCTTGAGAAGTCATTTCAGAGTAAGGATGCCACAATATAGAAAGCTTTTTCTTTTTTAGATGACATGTTCATGCCTTCTATGCAAAGTACACAGAGAACAGCTTCCTCTGGTGTTCTTAATGTACAGGGAGGTTAATATGGGAGGAAATACTCCTGCTTACATTTGGCAGGAACCAAAACCTTAGTAGCTATGGTCTTAGTAGCTATGATGACTTGGACTTTTAGTGTAAAATGATATTTGATTTGCTATCTATATTAAGGTATAAAAAGTCAGGTGGGTAGGCCTGTCAGAAGAGATCCGTCTTAAGTGCCTTATTAAGGGCCTTCTTAAAGGCATCTAAGGTTGTAATAAGACGGATCTCTTCTAGTAGGCTATTCTTTATCTAGAACTATACTTCTATTGATGCAGCCTAGTATCATATTGGCCTTTTTAGCAGCCACATCACACTGTTGACTCATGTTCAACTTGTGGTCTACTAGGACTCCTAGATCCCTTTCATTTGTAGTCTTGTTAAGCCAGATGTCCCCCATCTTATATCTATGCATTTCATTTTTTTAACCCTAAATGCAGTACCTTTCATTTCTCCCTGCAAATCCCAGAATGCTGCAGGAGGCAGCCATAACAATACAAGTAAAATAATAGTGCTATAACAGTATAGTGCAGTATTGTCCTGAATCTCCCTTATATGAAATGCTCAGGACCAGAAGTGGTTTAGGTTTTATCAGATACCTTGTTGTTTGCCATTTTACATCAGGGGTGTCATTTTACTATCCCAGTGTATGCAGTGGGACTTGAGCAGTTGCAGAGTTTGGTTTTCACAGGAGTCCTGGAACAAATCCCAGTGGATACCAAGACCCTAATATACTTGCAAAAGAAGAGATTTTAGTGGAAGAGAGACAGAGACAATAACCAATGCAACAAACAGATATTATAGGGCCCCTCCCTTGTTATATTTTCTCCAGTCTCAGGAGGATATCAGGTCACTTCTCCCATGATTAAAATGATTCTACACATATCAGGGGAGGATCAAGGGTGTCAGCTTATGCATTTTACCTTGCATATTGAAACCAGCAAACCACTGTGCTTGACGCACATTTCATTAGTATGGTCTGTACATTCCAGATGAAATTTATTCTCATTAAAGAAACAACTATAACGTATTGCACAATTATGATGTCTTTTCTGTAGGGTCCCTATCACATCAGAGCTTGTCTCTTAGTTGCAGCAGCAGGAGCTGCTAACATCCCATTAAACAATTATGCACCTTAGAGAAGCCTTCTGCTTCTTCCACCAGAGAAGCGACTGATATCTACAAGTTCAAAGACAAACCTTTTCTATGACACAGCAACATTATCACTCATTTAATGATAGATTGGTAGACCCTAGCCAGTATTTGGACATTTGGTGCCCATCTTTTGGATTCTATCTTATGCTGCATCTCTCAGAATGTCTGGATACATAGATCATTTCAGTTTTATAGAAATCTGGGTTCTTTTCCTGGCCTCAGTCTGCTGAGCAGAATTAAGGCAATAATAATCCTACTGAATTCCTTTAGAAAATTCCTTTCTTTTTGTATTTGGTATTTAACAGCATCTTGTTATCAACCCCTAAATGACTAAATGTCGTCAGTTACTAAAGACACTTATAGTTATTGCTGTGCCAATCCATGCATAGCAGCATATGTCAGAGACACCCATGATATACCATGGCAATTATTAGATTAGGTGGATTATAAATCCAGTGAATTGTTTCATCTTCATGTTTCCATTGTTCATATGCTACATTCTGAAGAAACATCATGATGCTGAATAAAAAATACATCCAACAACTGCCTGGTATGAATTTTAAATATTCCATCAGACATATTGGTGTTATAGGTGGATGCTACCTTAACAAACAAACAAAAAAAAAAAAACCTTCTCACCTTGTTAGAGAAGTGATGAGGTGTATATGTGGGGGAAGAAGGTTCCAGGAGTGAGGGGCAGTAAGTGAGAAGGGACGAATCCGGGACGGGGCAGTGGAAATCCTCGGCTGGGACAGGAGACCTTGACTACCAGAACGGAAGGTACGAGAAGGAGTGTGAGGAGAAAGAAGTTCAGATAAGTAAAATCCGTCCATTCCACTCAGCCTCTACTGTCAAGACTCTGGTCCATGCCGTAGTGGTATCGTGACTAGATTGTAATCTCTGTCCAGAACTCAGCTGCATATATTATCACATCCACTCACCGCTCTGACCATGTTTCTCCTCTTTCATCCTCCCTTCACTGGCTCCCTTTCCCCTTCTGCATCCAGTACAAGCTTTTGTTGTTGACCTTCAAAGCCCTCCATGGACTGGCCCCTCCTTACTTATCTGAACTTCTTCCTTACATTCCTACTCGTACCCTCCGTTCTGGTAGTCAAGGTCTCCTGTCCCAGCCTAGGATTTCCACTGCCCCGTCCCAGATTCGTCCCTTCTCACTTGCTGCCCCTCACTCCTGGAACCTTCTTCCCCCACATGTGTGCTTCATCACTTCTCTTACCAGTTTCAAAATTGAGTTAAAGACTATATTGTTTAGGGAAGCATTCCCAGGCGAGTGCCCTTCTCTGCCCCAGGATGCTGCGCTCTAATTATGTGTTAAGAAGCCAAGCCCTCCCTCCAGTCCATCCGCCTTGGTCCAGGTCTCAGAAGGAGTGAAGAACTGCTGGATTTGATCCCCTTCCCCACCACCAGTCCCTTCTCCTTCTGTGTCGTGTCTCTTTAGATTGTAAGCATGAAGACAGGGAACCGTCTAATTAAATGATAGTATGTACAGTGCTGTGTAAATTTACAGCACTATATAAATAAAGGATAATAATAATAATAATAATAATAATCTATAACATTGTTAAAAATTTAATAAGCCTTCTTTAAATATTCTTTTTCAAATCTCACAATGCTATCTTACTCCAAATTGGTTCTTATAGTCACTTTTCCCATGCTTTGGAAACATGCATTTTGCTGTTTCCTGAAATATCCACCCATTCAAAAAGAAAGGGTTAAAAAATAGGTTCTTACTGAAGAAATATGAACTGAAGCCACCACAAAATTGTTATAAAGACCGAATTTAGATGGCTAACATTGGTAGGAGGGTTGGCTATTCCAGAAAGATTGCATGTACTATAAATGTACTACACTCTGTTAATAGTCCTACTAGAAACAGAATATTGATTTTAATTTTTAATGTCCATTCTGTAATAGAAGTCTTATATGGGTCCCATTTGTTCTTATTGTCCATAAGGAAATCAGTTGTGCTATTTAAGATCCATATTTTGGATAAGGACACTCTAATGTGAAGAAGCAGTGGGTATCGCAGAACTGCTAAAAAAAAAACAGTTGCCTTTAAACACTGCAATTTTTTGCATAGCTAAATCTGTAGCAATAGCAATGCTTTAATTATGTGTGTGCATTGCTAATTGCTTGTACTTTGAGGTGGGATTTACATTACTGATTGCAGGAGGATGCTGATTAAAGTAAACCATTTAAGTGAGCATCAATCACTTTTCATTTCTTGACATGGCAAGAGTGTTCAGGAATGTCAGCGGCCTGTCACACAAATTGAGATAGCTTCATATGGGGGGCATTTTCAGACATCCGAGTGCAAAGTAACCTCAGAAAAGAAAGAGGTTTCTGATTTTCTTAGCTCCCTGTGTTTGTTACCTGGCACTTTTCAGGCTCCCTTCAGGCTTCATATCCCTACTTCTGAGGATTCATACTTTTGATATTACTATATGTGTTGGCTCGTGGATTGTGATGGTCATTTTTGCTTTTTCCATGCTCTTCTGATGAACGGTGTACAGTACAACCTTTGCAACATATGTGCACAGATAGACACAGGTACACTGCAATGCCCAGTGAAAACTAGGGATTACTGAGGTGTGTTCGCATGGATTTGGAGTTCCCTCTCACCCCTTCCCTGTGATCTTCACGCAGGAGATGCTAGGGCATTTCCCTCACTTCTTTGGTCAAGGGGTTCCGGTTGTGGATCTTTCCTCTAGGGTTTACATGTCTGTTTTCCTCTTAATCCTGTGTGATATTTTTGTTCACAGTATAATTAAGATGGTATAATACCCAACCTGTTGTCTTGAATATCAGTTAAGTAGTTTAGTGACTAAAATCAGCCTAGGTGCTTAAACACAACATAGTTTTTGCTTTGCCTCTACTAAAACTTTTCACAGTGACTTACACCTGGGGCTTGTTCACTGTTTTGCAGCTGGAGAGAGAAGGAAAGTATTCCTGCTGCCTTACATTGCTCTCAATGCAAATGCAATTTGTTCCTCTGTAACTTTCACCTGGTGTTTCAGCATTTGATGGTAAAAGGAAGTCATTTGAAAAATTAAGAGGGGATGCTATGTAACACTCATTGAAAAGTTTGAATATAAAGTTTTTTGTTGTTGTTAATTGCCCTCGACTCTGGTGACCATGTGGATGAGACACCTCCAAGATCCCTGTCATCTACTGCTTTCCTCAGGTCCTGCAAATTTAAACTTTTGACATCCCTGATTCTATCCATCTGGTCTGCAGTCTTCCTGTCTTTCTGCTGCCTTTTACTTTCCCTAGCATTACTATCTTTTCCAATGATTCATGCCTTCTCATGATGTGGCCAAAGTACGATAGCCTCATTTTAGTCCCTGGTTTCCAGGGAGAGATCAGGCTTGATCTGTTCATGCAATTTACTTAAGATCTATGCTCTTAATATTTTGACTAAAAAGATAAAGTACCATCACCCCTCCATTTTTATGGACTTCAAATCCGTGTCCCTCGCCCATTTGCAGACAGCAAATGGAGGGGAACAAAATGGGGCACGTGCCGTCATTCAAGCCAATGGGGTGATTTTCCGTTTTTGTGGGGGTTTTCAGAACGGGTCCTCCGTGAAAATGGAAGGGCGACTGTATACTGTTAAACAATATTTGGGCCCTAAAGCAGGGATGGGAAGAAAAACTTAGTTGTTTTTTGTTTGTTTGTTTGTTTAAACTGGGCTTTTTGTGGGTTTTTTTAGTTTAAACTTCTTTTTTGCTTTAAAGTTTTAATTAAAACAATTAAATTCTGCTTATTATATTAGTACTATGAAACATTAATGTACAGATTACAAAGCTTGCTTTAATGCTTTCTAACATTAACAATGCAGAGTTGGTAGACTTTGATATGATCTAACATCTTTCACTAAAACACTAATATTGCTGCTTATTATTATTAAATCTGAATATATGTAGACTATACACAATAAAACATACAAAGTACTCTCAGGGTCGTTATGCTTGAACTTATGTTAACTGAAGGACTTGTTTCTGAATGGTGTTTCTTGTCCTATGATAAAATGATTAAAAATAAGCAAAAATAAGATTAAAAATAAGCACAATTGAATACTGGTGTAACAATGAACAACTGCCAATAAACTGCTCAAGTTAAAATGTTTAAATTCAAACAGTCATTGTTGTTCCAATAAGAGAGTTGGAAAATAGTAATAATAACCAGGTCTAAAACTCACTGCAGAAATAATCCAGTTTGAGACTACTTTAACTGCCCTGGCTCAATGTTAGGGAATTCTGGGAACTGCAGTTAAAATGTCATTTGGTTTAAACCAACCTTCTTTAAACCAGACAACACTGGTCTAAAGAATGTGATAGTGTTAATATTTAGACTGTCATACAGATCTGTATCTCCTTTACTATTTCCTACTGCAGTGTTTAAACACAGTCCATCTAAGCTTTGTATTTTTCAGTCCCACTTATTGCAATAGCACCATTAAGCATGGACTTAAATTATTTCCAGTGCAACCGATAGGGCTTAGAAGTGCTTAACCTCTTGCTCATATTACCATTACTATGCCTTCATATTGCTATTATTGTTACAGTACTGTTTTTATGCTTAATACTGCAGGCAATCTTAAAACATTTTCCTTAAAATGAACATAAAATATCTGTAGTTTACTGTAATAGAATGTCAAATTTGGTAGCTGCATATGATTCTTAGCACAAAATTAGTACACAAGCTTCCTAAAAAGCATAGAAATTATCGGTATAATAGCCCATCATTTTTATAATGTAGTGCCTGAGATACCATTTAGTGTTGTTATGTTGTTTCTGTCTACTGTGTATATTTATGGAACTCTCCTTGTTTTTCTTCTTTGCAACAGTTGGCAAAACTTGAGAAACAGCAACAGAGGAAAGAAAAGACCAGAATGAAGGTGCCATCTGAATCCAGCAGAGAAAGGAATGTTCCTAGAAGTAAAAATGACCCCAGTGCAAGTAGTGGAGCTGAGGGAGATGTCTCTTCAGAAAGGGAACCTTAGCTTATAAAAAGGCAGTTCAGGTATGGACTCTACTTTCCAGCCCATAATTAGGACCCAATCTTGTCATGCTTCAGTACAGGGCAAAATGAGATTTGTAGTGCCTTGTGTGCTTTACCTGTCGTTAAAATGTATATCCACACACGGATTGACTCTTGTCTAAACCAGGGAGGGCAAGAGGTGAATTAGGCCCCATTCACACTATGAAAATATTCCGGGATGAATCCAGGTTGAATCCTTGTTCTTCACACTAACAAAAAAACCACTTAAAACAGGATATTTGATACTGTTTTTTTGCCCAACTTTTCCTGAAGGATCTGCATTGTCGGCAATGTGAATAAGCTTCTGAATCAATTCAGATCACTCTGTATCGTTCCTTTGAAGGAAGGTGGCACCATTTTAACCCAAAACGGTGGCATGTGTGAATAACACTAAGGTTAAAATGACTCAAAGATATTTGTGAACACAAAACAAACTGGGAACAACAAACCCGATATGCATCGGTGCAGTGATCCACATCTCCTTGGGACAGATAAATGAGTGTGAACACCCCCTTAGTCTACTAGTGGACCACTTATCAGTGATAGTCTTGCTCTTACCCTGTAATTACTGATCTTGCAACTTACTCAGTTTCCTTTCAGGAATAGCTGTTGAGTCTCTTTCTACCACTCTAGGCAACCACCATCAAACCTTTGCCTTCAGAAGTGCATTGCCAGGTTCACGTCCTCACATAAGGAGTACTGAATTAGTTTAGTTGGTTTTTTGAGATACACACACATATTCTAATAGGTGATGAAAACATGTAAGAATTGAGTTGATAAAAACAAATACAGATAATGTATTAATATTAGTGTATGATTCTTCTCAGCCCCCCTCCCAGCACAGACATTTAGTGGTGATGATAATGACATAGCTGCCTTCAGCTTTTTACATAATATATCCTTATGCAGTTCTTAATTATAAATCCCCCCTATACTGCCATCTGCCTTCATTCCCAATAAATACAAACCACTCATCCTGCTGACTCTTTTTCTTTTCTGTCTCTCCCAATTATTTCTCAACTATCATACCATTCTCTACCATTCCTCACCTTTCTCCTTTTGCCAGCCAGCCCACTTTCATATGCAAATCCATGCTGCCATTTTCTCTGCAGTTTTCTGGAATCCCTGTTTTTATTTATTGCATTAACTTACTATACAGTCCCCACATTACATCACAACGCCTGACTAAATGGTCGTTGCTCAAACCCACCAATGTGCTTCTTACATTTGTAAGCAAAGTTAGTATTCAGAGAAACATAGGTAAATATTCTGTAAGTTATAAAAGAACCAGACTATGTACTGTTGCTGTGTGACTTTTTAAAAAGTGACAATTATATATGTGGAGTAGGACTGGAGGCAGACAGACAAATCATATCGGACTGAAATCGGCCACAGCTAGTTCAATCAGTTTTTTATGCTAGCATGCCATCTTTCCTTATCTTTTCTTTTAGTCAACTTGCTATGTCTCTGCTCATTTGTCTTTTACATATTGCTCATAATATGTCTCAGCTTATTTAAGCCTTTTTCTCCCCATTTATTCCCACATCTTCTTCAAGCTCTCAGTTATTTAAATAGTTTACCTTTCACTTCCTCTGTTTTCACTTTCTCATCACAATCATCTGATTTCAGGCCTTTTATCATGTTTCATCCTCTGAGCCATTTCTTTTTAACCTGAACTACCATCAACCCATCTTCATGGCTATTTATGTATTTGCATGCCCTGAACAGTCAGACACAATATGAAGTTTAGCAGATACAATTTGTTCAGATGTTTCCTTCTGTTCTTGAGAGAGTAGGATGACTCAGAAAGTGAGGAGATAAGAACGTTTTCTAGTTTTCTTTAAAAGGGTATTTTTAGAAATATTTGGATTTGAATTTTTCAAGTTTTATACCATTGTTTTCCGAGTCCTAAGGTTTTTTTTGGGGGGGGGGGGTGGTAGGGACTGAACAATGAAAAGTAATAACATAGTTCACACACACACACACTAGCTGGTTTTCACTATTGTAATGATGGATGGGAAGTAATTACTTTACATGATAACTTCACAGTCCCTGCCATAGTTTGTCAGTCAGCTATCACAGTGCTTGGTGACTTAATGGGGAGGCCATATATAAAAGAGGATATACAACACATGACCTTCAAGGTAGTTTCCCATTTCTTATTTGGTGAGATTGTCTAAACTAAACCACAGCATATATGAAATATGTTAAATGTAATTATAAAAATGTTCATCTTTTCCCCCTTGAGTATAAATAGCATGAGCTCTAAAGGCTTATTTACGTTGGCAGAATTGACCCCATAGCTCGACCTGTTGTGTGTGTGTGTGTGTTAGAATGGTTGTGGACTGGAGCTGTTGGTTAATTGCCCTGTTATATTGCTGAATCCATTTCTTTTAAACCTTGGGGAGAAATGAACATTCTTGTTGGCAGAATATTGATTTGGCCACATGATGGAGCACTTTGACAGCCCCTTCAAAAATTCTGAATTTTCTGCATGGCCTGGGACTATTTTTTTGATTGTGTCAGGATGAGGCTGCCCTCTTGAAATGATTCGCTGAACATTTTGCACAATTTTCCTGACTGAGTTCAATGATGGTTTCATAAAATTCTGTAGGGAAGCCATTCAATCAAACTGCTTTCTATGCTTTCATTTTGAAAATTGCTTTGGCTTTCTGGCCTCCTGACAGGGAGGCATTTAAACTAAACGTGCTGGGCAATGGTAATATAATGCCTCCAGAGAATTTATTTTAAGTCATCATTAGTAAGACCTTAAACTTTGGAAAAAAAAAGGGGAGGGTGGGAGAAAGAAGGTGCTCATTTAGTAATGTAGGAAAGAAAAGAAGGTTACTGAAAATATTAAAGGGGAAATGCTCAGTATTCAGAGGCCAAAATAAAGAATACCATGCTGGAATGCATACATGGCCTTCTTAAAGTGTTAATTAAAGTGGTTTTTAAGAGGCATAGAAGTGTATTTGATGACATTTATAAATACCACTAATACCTTTACATAAATCCAGCCTCTCCTTGTATAGTCATGGACTCAAAGTGGAGTTGTGATTGTATGGGCCATCACTGTAGTGCCAGTTCAGTAGCTCTTTCAGCCTAAGACTGAAGATAAACAAAATAAAATACTTAACAGAAGTTATAATTGGTTTATAAATTTTGTTGCCACAGGATATAGTGATACTCACTGGCTTAGATGACTTTATAAAGCAGTGAAGCAGATTAACATATGATGGGCTTATTAGTATCTCTCTTTGGGCCTTGATAGCTAAATAAATCCATAGATCAATTGTGTTCTGAATACCTATTGTTGAGAAGCAGAATCAATGTACTGAATTAATGGACTGCTGTAGATTGTTTGGAGTCTTTAACACAGAAAAGTTTAATAAAGTTAAAGGAGCCAATAGAGAGCCACTTTTAAATTCAGTCTGTCAACTTGATAATGGAGAGATTTTTTTTCGCAACAAAGACAATCCTATGCTAATAAAAGTAAGCTAAGCATAAAAGATAGCTAATGGAATTATTGATGCAGCAGAAGTTTTGAATATTCTGTAGGCCTCTTTGACATAATTTTCCTGGTTTGCAAACTACTGTTGCACAGTTTTTCCCGTGCTTGGAGAGCACTGTAATAATCCCTGGATTTAGGTGAAAGTTATGCTGTGGCTACTTCCTATGCCAATTTTTATGCTTTTTGAATTAGAAGCAACAGTGGCTATGAAAAGAAGGACACCATGGACCTCCTTTGCATGACCTGGTCACACAGGAAGAAGCTGCAATGTCAGCAGTTCTATCAGAGGGGGACTTCTGTTACTCCTTTGGCCATTCTTTATTTGAGATTAGAACAACAGGAGTGTGTCACTCACAACTGAAGTGAGTATACTTGACTGTGAAAGAGGTGAAGGAGAAGCATCAGGATAGAGCTTTGCGGGAAACATTTTTTTTTCTGCCAGGCCATCGTACAAGAAGGGGAATTGTGTGATCCTGCAAAACAGTCAAATTACAAAGGCATTGCGTATTGTGGTTTCAGTGGACATAGAAAGCGTTAACAGCATCATTTGGGCTGTATTTATCCCAGTCTGTCTCTAGGTGGAGACGGTCAACCAAAGCCACAAGCAATTTTTTGTGCCATGCCTGGGCTGTAAGCCAGACTGGCATGGGTCCAGAAAGCTGATAGGATCCAGGTGTGCCTGAAGTAGAATGGCTACTTCTCACTCAGCAACCTTCCCCAAAAAGGGAAAGTTCAAACTAAGGTGGTAGCTGTTTGGGGACTCTGTATCCAAGGTTGGTGCTTGGCTTTTTTTTCTCCCAGTGCAGAAACTGAGCAGCCACTGATCTGAGGCATAAAAAGAAACCAGCAAAACTTTGTTTCTCCTGGCTGGTTTTTATAAGCAGGGGGTGGGTTTGGACCCAACTTTTAAAAGTGAATACTGGAAAAGAAATATATTGAGCAGAAAAAGAGCTGCAGCAATTATTTGGCAGGTGGGGAAAAAATAACATTTCAGTGGCAGACTATATAATGTAGAGTTCCCACTCAGTTCTTTTGTGTTTGACAAGCTTCTATTATGTACATAATGCCTGAAATTAAAGTTATCTATCACAATCTCAAACTCCCTCCCATACCCCTCCCCACCTCTCTCAGTCCTTCCTTCCTTCCTTCCTTCCTTCCTTCCTTCCTTCCTCCTTTCCTTTCCTTTCCTTTCCTTTTTTTTCTTTCTGCCTTCCTTCCTTCCTCCAGCTTTTTGGAGTGGCCAAATATATATATATAGATATATACTGATACAGTATGACGTTTGTCAGCCTTTTTCCCCTGTCAGATATCATTCATTTTTTCCAACAAAATCTCTCTGCTTACTTTCCTCCCAAACATGCAGTGCTCCTCCACATATCCTTTACATGCAGTCCATAATTTCTCTGTCATTCACACATTGGTTATTTTCACCTTTTCTTCACTTTCCCTTAGCTATTTTGACTTTGGTCCTGTACACACTGGCCATTAAGGCTGGCATGGGGGTGGAGTTGGGACGTAGTGTCCTCATGATGCATGCCCCAACTCTGCCCCCAGGGCACTGTGATGCTGCACACCACTCCACATGGCGCGTGCCATCACGGTACTCCTCTGACACAGCACCGATGGAGCCCCGTATAGCCATGGCGCTGTGGCTATTGTGCCCTTTCCAGGGCACAAAAAGAAGCCACTTTTTGCAGCTCCTTTTCATGCCTTGGAAAGGCCATGTCAGGGCTGCAGCATGCATTTGCCATGGCCTCAATCTGACTGAAGAAGGGGCAGCTGGAGGCCACCTCTTCAGGGCTGTTAGTACAGCTGCTTTGTTACTCATGTCCCTTAACAGTGATTTCCATTCTTCAAGTTGTACCATTGTCAAGATGTCTTGCTATACCCAGTCATTGGGAAGCCCCTCCCAGTACATGTGTTTGCTGCTAAGTCTTCCACCTCCTTAAAATCCTTCTTCTTTTCTTTCATTTTTGTAAGGCTTAATCCCTTAAACATAATTCCCAATTGTAACTAAACTTTAAATTTTATTATCCATTGACTGGCACTCCCAGCTCTCAGTTTACTTCCCCTTTGTCCATTTTCTTGCAGTGTGGGGAGGCAAGTGTGCTTCTCCCAAACACTTCCAAGGCAAAGCTTCTTAAACTGTCAGTCATTTTTCCACCCTCTCAGAACATGAGATCAAACTAGTCCTTCTGACTTGGGGCAGCTCCTAGTGGGGGCACACTTTGCCCATCATTTAGAGCAAATGTCTCTCGATGTCTGGGAGAGCAGGACTGTAAGACAAGGTTACACCACAGACTTTGTTTGAAAACCCTTGGATTTCTTAGATCAATCTCATAGGTCCAGGTCTCAGGAGAGGTATTCAAATCATAAACCCCTAGCTCAAATAATGGATGTAGAGCTGGTGCCTTCTCACTAGAACTCTTCTTGGTTCTAAAGAATAACAAGGACTGGAGGGCTATACTGAACCTTCATAAGTCAGTCATTTTTTTACCCAAACAGAAGTTCTGCATAGAAACCCTCCAGTCTATTTTGCAAGAGGTGAAAGAGGGGGAATTATTTGGTGTCTTTCCATTTCCAGGAGACATACTTGTACATCCTAGTACACCCAGCTCACAGGTTTGCTAGAAAGCTAGAAGATCATGACCAAATGTAAGGCCCTTGCATTCAGTGTGTTGGCCTCCACTCTGGTGTTGATCACCTTGGTGGTGTAACTGAAGGTGCATGGAGTGCATATTTACCTATAGTTGAATGACCTGTTGGTCCAATAACCCTCCCCTGATGAGGGCCAGGGAGAACGTGAGAGCCACCAGGGATTGTCTAGAGTTTAATATGTTTGTTATCAACGAAGAAAAAAGTCATCAGGATCTGGTCCAGAGGATCCAACACATGGGAGCTGTCATAGTTATGACACAACACAAAGTCTCTCTTTCAGAAGACAAGAGGAAGAGAAACTACAGTCCCTTATCAGGATAGTGTTGAGCCAGTCAACTTCAGAGCTGATGATGTTGGCCAGGTTGCTTGGAATGATGGTGGCATGCATAGATTTTGTCCCCTGGACCAACTTCTATCTGAGGGAGTTAAAATGGTTCCATCTGTCCTTTAGGATGAGATTACCAAGAGGCATCTGCTAAGAGTGCTACTTCCCCAACAGTAAAGTCTTATTAGTTACAACCTGAAGTTCTCATGGTGGGAATGCCTTTCTGGAAACTGTGGAGAGTGGTGGTCACCACCAGTGCAGTCTGCAGGAATGGGGGTGCACTGATGACACAGGGTCTGTGGTCTGTGGTGACCAGCAAGAGAATACACAGTATGAAACTGTGGGCAGTGCATCTGGCACTCCAGACTTCAGTTGGAAGTACAGGGAACTCATACGTTGATTCAGATAGCTAACATGTTCACCAAAGCCCACACAAACAAATGTGGGGACAAGTTCTCAGTCCCTGATGTGGAAGACAGCTGTCTGCTGCAACAGGGGGAGTCTCATGTGCTTAGTTGAGTGTCTGCTTAGTTGAATGTCTGGACCAGGAAGAGTGGACTCTAAACTCCTTTCACAGAGTAGTCCAAAGATTTGACATCCTGTGTGTGGATCTCTTTGTATCTCCAGAGAATCGTATCTTTCCACAATTCACATCCAGGTTTTGGACTGAAGGAGCATTAGCCTTCGATACACTGACGATTGTCAATGCACCTTTCCTCCAGTGGTACTGCTGTCCAAGATGTTTCAGGAGATAAGAATGAAGGAGCTGATTTTGATAGCACCCTTGACTGCCATGGTTTTCAGAGATGGTTAGCATGCAGGTTCAGGAGAGCTGGATTGGCTGTACCTACTACACCAAAAAGGTCTTCTGCATGCCTGGAGTTTGAGTTGCAGAGGTTAGTGGCTGAAGGATATGGTGAGAATGTTATTCATGTCATTCTCTCTCAGCTAGGAGATGACCCCTTAAGTGCTTGTATGAATTCACTTGGAGGGCTTTTTGTAGATGGTGTAGACATTAAGGGGTGTATCCCTAGTCTGCCTCAGTGAGATCCATCTTGGCTTTTCTGCAAGCGGGATTGTATAAGGGCCTCAGTACTAACATGCTCAGGAGACACATGTCTGCTTCGGGGTCCATCTTGAAAGGGAAACTGAACAAGCTGCTTGCATCCTATGCACATGTACAAAGTGTTTTGAAAGGATTGTCACTGATTCATCCAGGGACAGTCCATCATTTTCTTTCTTAGAATTTACGTATTGTGTTATGGGCCTTGTTCATATTTGAAATTTTAAGATGCATTAAGAAGTACACAGTTATAAGAGAGAAAAGAAATAGAAGCAAGGAAAAGAAAAGGGTGATTTTCTAACTTTCTTACAGAAGTTATATAACCGTATATAGTTATCCATGCCTTTTTCTCTAGTAATAAAACAAATTCCTTTCTGTCACTAACCTATTTCTTCAGTAATCAATCTCAAAAGTTAACAAATCATTTTCTTTCTTTCCTTTTTTCTTTCTTTTTGCAAAAAGAAAGTTTCAAGTCTTTGAGAAATGTCACAACTGACCTTTCTCTAATCAAACAAAACAATTTCTCAGTTTCTGCTAAATCTGTTAATTTCAACAACCACTCCTCTATAGTAGGTAATACTGAATTCTTCCAGCTTTACATGTATATTAATCTTTCTGCTGTGGTCCTATATTTAAGTAATCTTCTGTGTGTCTTCTCCAGCTGTGAATCCAGCAGTCTCGAAAGAAACAGTTCTGGTTTTAATTAAATATTAGTGTTCAAAATTCTCTGCATCAATATATATATTTTAAATCCATTTTTAAGCTTTTTTACACCCCCCCCCAATATCCCTTCCTGTTGCTCACATTTCCAGCATGCATTAGAAATATTCTTACACATTCTACACAGTTTCTCTTACATCATTGTCAGAGGGCGGATCAAATCAGTCTTTATTCGGTCAATGACCAGCAAGATTTATATATATATATATATAAGTCATAATACAAAGTGTAACAAGTCAGAGGGCGGATGAGGGGGAGGAATCGGGTTGGAGTCCCGGACGGGAAGATGATGGACAGCAGGACCCTGCAGACATGAAGAAATATAGAGACCCGGCAGGCACATGGGACATAGCTGGAAGGTGAGGCGTGGATGCAGCCTATAAGAGCAGAGGTGCTGGAGCGGGGGAGTTGGAGTCGAGGAGAAGACTGGAGATGGAAGGAGAGCCAGAGGGTGGTGAAGAGGAAAGAAGTCAGAGTCAAGAGGTGTGGATGCTACTTGTGGGCCTGGAGGGGAAGTCACGAAGGGGATGAGCTAAGGGACCTGCAGGAGGAGGACTTCCTGGTGGACCGGGTCCACTTGGCTACTTTTGAGATGGAAGAAGGGCCCTTCCAGACTCGGCCGGTACCAGAGCCAGAGCATCACCTTTGCTGGGACATCCACGGAAGGTGTTGGCCAGTTGGATCTCCAATAAGGGCTCCGGGACGAGAAGGGACCGAGGAGCGGAGGGAGGAAGCTACTCCATAGGTGGGCACTACTGGTAGTCCGGTGGCCGTGACATAATGAGCTGGTTTGGACCACATGCTGTTTGTTGGTTCTGTTGTGGTTAAAATAAAGTTGTTGAGCATCCACATCAGAGTCTAGTCATCTATTCAAAGCTATGAAGGTGTCAGGGAGCCCCACCCTGCCAGGTGCAGCTATGGGCTCAGCGACAGTCATATACTTCCAATACATCATCTTATAAAAATTATCTCAGAGATCAGTGTTATGGACCTTACTGAAGCCTCCTTTTGAGTCTTTGGGATAGGTGGCTTTAAAGTTTTGTTTTTAGTTGCTATTATGTCTGCTTACATGGTCTCTGAGTTCAGAGTTCTATCAGTGCATAAGGAGTTGTGTATTTTTCATAAGGATTCAGTAGTTCTTTGGTTGAATCCTTCTTTTATTTATAAGGTGAATTCAGTCTTTCCTCAATCTCAGGAGATTGTTTTCCCTTTTGTCCAGATCCTTGAGCAGCATAGGAAAAAGAATGGCACAGGTTGAATGCGTGTACAAGTTTTAAATTCTCTTTGGAAAGAACTAGGGATTTTTCGAAAGCCAGATTACCTTTTTGTTTCCTTTCAAGAGGCTACTAAAGGGGAGTGCGCATTGTCTTCTGCCTTGTCTTGATGGTTGAAACTTTGCATTGAATTGGCTTATGTTCATAGTTCTCTGATGGTTCCTGCAGGGTTCAGGTACATTCCACTCACAGTGCCGCTGTGAGAGACCTTTCTTTATATGCCTGAGGTTACGTTTGCCTCCTCCCCACAGAAGGCTCCAGTCACTGGCATTTGCCCTGCTTTTTCTCCATTAATGCTATTCTGAATTATATAAGGGCCAGGGTCCCAAGCATCTTCCACAAACCAGTATCTTAGGTAGCATCTTTGTCTTTGTTTATAGAAATCACTCAGACAGAGACATCTACTGTAAAAAAGTAAACAGTATTTTTATTAAATAACATAAAGAACTAACATGTCTTATAAAGGTTATTTCAGGTTTAACATGGTGACATTAACAAAAACAATACAGGCTTTTGAGTCTCTGTACCCCAATCTCTCACTTTCATTCATTCCTACTGAGAGTGACCTAACTATACTAACCAACCAGACCTCCTTATTCCCACTGAATTAGAATCTGCTTTGGATTGACTTCACTGAACTACCTCTCCTGTCAGAATCCTTATCTGATCTTTATTTAGACACTTTATCTCTCTCCCTCTCTCTCTCTCCCCAGATCCTCTGAACTAACTGACACACATTAGAAATTATAAGATTGAAAAATAGATGAATCTGTTGTTGGAAATTATTGTCCAGTGGCTTCCAGTGGAGATCAGTGGTAGTTTGGTTGTGTGCCATTAATGGCATGGATGAAAGAATATAGATGGTACACAGCTCATGCCTGTTCTCTAAATTTTTGGCTCCCAAAATGTCAGGGAGGATGTGTTAGTTTGTCTTCAAGGAATGGGCTGGAACATGCCTTGATAAATTAAGCCATAAACTTGGAAGCATCCCATGCTCTATACTTTTTGGGTGGGAGGGGCCTTACCTTCTGCCAACAGCAGGCACCAGTATCCTGGAGAAGGGATAAGAAGTATCTTGCCTGCAGCCCAACAGTAAAGCTGATTGTCATAAGGGAATCTGGAAAGCATTTTGATTGCCAGAGAATGCAGTTCTATCTCTGACCCCGACTGACTAAGCAAAAGGCAGGCAGGGACCCAGGTGTGCATGGGAAAGGCAGCACGAGCAGCTATCAGACATATTCAAGGACAATGCAAGCTCATTGTTGTGGAAGCTGTCTGAGGAAGAAATACCTGTATCTTTCTGAGTGTAAGAATGTAATGTGTTTTCAGAAAAATTGTGCTCCAAGCTGTCAGTTGGCTAATTGTGGAAGAGGTAGATTGTTTTACAGAGGGGCGGGTAAGAAATAATAATAATAATTATTATTATTATTAGATGTGAGGCTAATTATGGAAGAGGAACATGGGAAGTTCTCGCTTCTAGGTGTGTCATCTCTGACTACTTGGCATCTGACTATCCATTGTCAGATCATCATCTAATTTCTTTTACTCTTACTTACATCCCACCTCCTCGTAATGTTGTTCAACGCACTTTTCGTAATCTTCAATCTGTTAATTCTGATCATCTCAGTCAGACCCTGGGTTCTTCTCTCTCTTCTCTAAATCTTGGGGACTCCGCTGACTCAGCAATGTCTTTATTCAACTCCACTCTCTCTTCCACCCTTGACAGCTTTGCCCCTGTATCTGTTCGCACGTCCTCCTCTGTGTCTAGGCCTCAGCCCTGGCTCTCTCCTGTTGTTAGGTTTCTCCGGTCTTGCTCTCGAGCAGCCGAACGCCTTTGGAAAAAGTCCAGGGACTGGGCCGATTTTATTCATTATAAATTTGTTCTTTCATCCTTCTCATGTGCCTTGTCTATGGCAAAACAGAATTACTATAAATCATTGATCTCTGCCAACGAGAGGCGCCCGCAGCGCTTGTTCTCCTGCTTCAATTCACTGCTAAAACCTTCTTCTCCCCCTGTCTTTTCATCATTTTCCCCCACTGACTTTGCCAACTACTTCCTCACAAAAGTCAGTACTATTCGATCTGAAATTGTTCCTCCTGACTTGCCCCCTACCACTACTTTCCTGGTACCTTCTACTAATAAACTCTCTGTGTTTCCACCTGTTTCTCTGGATGAACTATCTACACTGCTAAATTCTTCCAAACCTACAACTTGTTCTCTTGATCCTATTCCCTCCCATCTTCTAATCTTTATAACCCCTTCTTTTCTCCCCTCGCTCCTCTATATCTTTAATCTCTCTCTCTCTTCGGGATCCTTCCCTTCAGATTTCAAACATGCTCTCGTTTCCCCAATTCTGAAGAAACCCTCTCTCGACCCCTCTTCTCTGTCTAGCTACCGCCCGATCTCTCTTCTTCCTTTTCTCTCTAAGGTTCTGGAACGGATAGTTTATTCTCGCTGTCTTGAGTTTCTTGAAGCCAATTCCATCCTGGACCCGTTTCAGTCTGGTTTCCGCCCACGGCACTCTACAGAAACAGCCCTCACCAAAATCTCAACTGATCTCTTGCAGGCCAAGGCAAATGGCCTCTACTCTATTCTCATTCTTCTAGATCTGTCTGCGGCCTTTGACACCGTGGACCACTGTCTCTTGCTTGACTTACTTTCTGACCTCGGGTTCTCCGACTCTGTTCTCAACTGGTTCAAATCTTACTTGTCAGACCGATCCTTTGCCGTGGTCACAGGTGGTCAGACTTCCTCCTCTGTCCCCTTATCTGTTGGAGTTCCTCAGGGCTCTGTCTTAGGTCCCCTTCTGTTCTCTCTTTACACACTGTCCCTTGGTAAACTCATCAGTTCTTTTGGCTTCTCCTATCATCTGTATGCCGATGACACTCAGCTGTATCTTTCAACCCCTGACCTTTCGCCGGGGCTCGAACAGCAAGTCTCCTCTTGTCTGGCTGCCATCTCTCAGTGGATGCGGCATCGGCGCTTGAAGCTCAACATGTCTAAGACAGAGCTTCTCATCTTCCCACCTAAGCCCACCCTTCAATACTCCTTTTCTGTTTCTGTTGACGGCATTTCTATTCAGCCGGTTCAGCAAGCCCGCAGTCTTGGCTTCATTTTTGATTCCTCGCTGTCATTTACTCCCCAGATTCAGGCCACCGCCAAGACCTGTAGATTCTTTCTTTACAACATTGCTAAAATCCGTCCTTTCCTCTCAGCCTCCACTGCCAAGACTCTGGTCCATGCCCTAGTGGTATCACGACTAGATTATTGTAACCTCCTTCTGACAGGGCTTCCTCTCTCTCATCTCCATCCTTTAATCTCTGTCCAGAACTCAGCTGCACGTATTATCACATCTGCTCGCCGCTTTGACCATGTTTCTCCTCTTTTATCCTCCCTTCACTGGCTCCCCTTCCCCTTCCGCATCCAGTACAAGCTTTTGCTGTTGACTTTCAAAGCCCTCCACGGACTGGCCCCTCCTTACTTGTCTGAACTTCTTTCTCCTCACACTCCTTCTCGTACTCTCCGTTCTGGTAGTCTAGGTCTCCTGTCCCAGCCGAGGATTTCCACTGCCCCATCCCGGATTCGTCCCTTCTCACTTGCTGCCCCTCACTCCTGGAACCTTCTTCCCCCACATGCACGCCTCATCACTTCCCTAACCAGGTTCAAAACTGAGTTAAAGACTATATTATTTAGGGAAGCTTTCCCAGGACTGTGCCATCCGCCCCAGGATGCCTCCTTTTAACTTTGTATTAAGAAGCCATGCCCTCCCTCCTGTCCATCTGCCTTGGTCCTGGCCCCAGAGGGAGAGAAGAACCACTGGACCTCACCCCCTTTCCCATCACCTTCCCCTCTTCCTTTTGTGTTGTCTCTTTTAGACTGTAAGCCTGAGGGCAGGGATCCGTCTAATTTATGATTGTATGTACAGCACTGTGTAAATTTACAGCGCTATATAAATAAAGGTTAATAATAATAATAATAATAAGAAGAAGAAGAAGAAGAAGAATAAGAATATTTCAAAAGGTTTACAAAGGTTCAACTCACATTTAAAAATGAAGCTGTTCCACTTTTGTTGCTTTAAAGTAGATTAAGTCAATTGTTATAACCAACGCTAGATTCAAATGATTTATGTTGGGATGTGAGCTTTTTTCCCCCTGTGTCATATAATGGTTCTTCCCTTGTTCACTATTTTGACAGAAATCCTTCATAAGAAGCTGCTGGTGACCTTCTGTACTCATTAGTGGATGACACTCAGTTCCTATATGAAAAAAAAAATCAGGCAAAAAGAGACTTGGAACAAAGAAATAAGAAGTTAAGATCTGCATCTTGCTGTATTCAAAAACAACCAAAGGAATGTTATCTCTTTCCATTGCTAATATGCTTAAAAATGGAGATGGTAGATTACTTTTTTGATGTTATTTATTTGGATCATTTATTTTGTGATTGTTAACAGTAGCTACCACATGTGTGGTTAGGCCCCATATATGTGGGCTGGAATCCCATCATCTACCCTGCCTGGATGTTCTTGGCAGAGTCTACAAATGCACTCACCACGGAAGGTCTCCTTCCTCTCCCTTCACCCCAGTAAGAAAGATTAATCTGCTAGCAGCTTGCGAGGGAGGCAGGCTGGGAAATGGGTTAGAATAATGCCCCGCACCATGAAAGCGCAGTGTAACTGTAAATGTGAACCGCAGCTCTCTTTCCCATGTCATTTTTTCCAGAGGGAAGCTGGATTCATTAAGTTGTACTGCATGTTTTGGGAAAAGGGGAAAAGAATTGACCATAATCTTGTGCTGTGCTTTGGAGGCAACTGGGATGTCTCCATACTTAGCATGAAGATAAAAGTAAGACCCACTTTCCACTGGGAGTGGATGGGATACCTTCTGGCAGCCACACACTCTCCCCCGCCCAATTTGTCAATCCCGTTTTCTAAGTACAGATATTACAGGTGTGACAGGGAATACCTGCACCATGTATATGTGTCTGTGGTATTTAGGGCCACCCACACCATAGTCATTACAATAGAATCAGTTCTTTGCCTGGTTTCATGCAGCCAGTCCTTTTTCTGATATTATTCTAGCGAGATGGAAATCACTGCAGTGTTTCTGCTGTCTACACCACCAAGACGCAAAAGAAGACCTGGGCCACGCGGAAGTTGTTCCCTTCCTGTAGCTGCTCCCTGTCCCATATCAAAATAAGTAACACTGATTTGGGGGAAAGCGGTTTATGGACTTCTCCCATACAGCACAAGGTTCTTGTGTTACCTTGGTGATCCAGGAAGAAACTGCTGCAGCAGTTCTCACACTCCTAGTATAATGTAAGAAGAGAGCCACCATTGCTGAATGAAGAATGGTTGTTTTTCTATGCAGGTTGTAAGCAGCACTATTGTAATGGATCATATGATCCGTTTTAATAAATATTTTCCCTTAGATTTTCACTTTAGCTTTAAAGATTAACCTTATATTTTGATCCCATCAGTATGATTTTGTTTTTTCCCATGACACTGTACAAAATGTGTGTGCACTGCTTGTGTGCTGTGTGTGTATTTTTGTGTCAGACTGTACAATTTGTGAAAAACAATTCCCGGGTTGGGGAGAGGAGGGATCCACACATAGTGGATTTCACTGATTTGCCATGGAACTATTCTGTGAAAAGTGTGTGTTTGTATGTGTCTTTTAAACTTTTTCCAAAAAAAAAAAGGGAAAACTTTACTAATAAAGTTTGCCACCTGAGTATCTCGCTTGTGTCAACTGCCAATTTCTTTATGAAGAAGCTCACTGGACTTGCTCAGAACAAATATCTGGTCACATTAACATTAACTGTCAGGCGGGCAACTCTGTCACCTTTCCCTACCAAGCTTCCAGGGGATGATCTTGGCCACATTTCTTTCATGAGAGATATTCAGTCAGTCATGTTGTGCTGGTTGCTGATGGCCAAGTTACAGACTGCACACTCAGTGTGTAACTGTTTCACAGGGCCCATCCTTCTCTTCTCCTCAGCTGTCCTGAATTAGAGTTCCTGTCAGAAGGAAAGCTGCAGCAGGAATGGACATGGAGCAAGCGTTCTTCCCACCTGTCACTTCTCTGCTTCCAGTCTGCAAACATATTTTTCTCTTTGAAAAGGACTGGAGTCACATACTCTATGTGTGAAGCATCCTGTGTAGGCAACTGTGGTCCTACAGATCTTGGACTGCAAGTCCCAGCCACAGTTGCCCATCCCTGGTAAAGTGTTTGTTTGGTCTTGAGATTTAGCAACAGACACTCCCCTTGCATTCTCTGCTGGTGACATTTCTGCCAGAGCCAGCAAAGGCCATCTGGTCTTACCAAGCAGATGTTGTGTAAAGAGAACAGAGGTAGCAGGTTGCAAAAAGCTGTGTTGTGGAAAACCAGAGAATTTCAGTCTTGTCTAGTCAAATTTCCACAACTTGACAGATGCATCTGTATGTGGTAGGCTTTGCCAAATGTGCACTTTGGCATTGCTCAAAGGGCAAGTCTGTCCTTTGTTTTTCTACCAGAGTTTGTATGTCGTGATTTCCAGTATCTTAGGAAAAACACCACCATTTAAGATTTCATTATAGCCAGATAGGTTGTTGTGTATGTTAAGTATTCAGCTACGGGATATGGGAGATGACTTCTAGGATGTCATGTGTGTTTTAATCCACACAAGAATCCTGTTGGGGTCTTATCCATGCATAACTTCCATTTGAGAAGCATTTGGACTTTTTTGTTTGTTGAAGAACATCTGCTTTCAGTTCAAGTTTGTAGAAGAGATATGCCTATGGCGCCATTAGATGTCTTGTTTGCTCATTCATCTGCACATTCTGTGGGCGCATTAAATTGGTTGTGCATCCAGTGACACAGTCAGTTGTGCACTTGGTTGCATAATGTCGCAGTTCACATGGCAATAACCAGTATTACCAAAGTGTAACATTGTATGTGGAGGTACACAGCTGCAATGGTACACAGCTGCAGTGCAGGACCATAGTCACTGTTTAAATTAGATCCATTCCACTTTAGGTTTTGGGGAAACAGAGATCAGCCCTCCAAGGTCTCCTGGAGGCCCATGTGGCCGTGTGTGTGTGTGTGTGTATGCCTATCAATCTATGGTGACCCCCATAAGGTTTTCTTGGCAAGGAATATTCAGAGGTGGTTTTGCCAGTTCCTTCCTCTGAAATATAGGCTACAGCACCTGATATTCCTTGGCGCTCTTCCATCCAAGTATTAACCATAGCTGACCCTGTTTAGATTCCAAGATCAAATGGAATCTGATGCCTTTAGAGTGTTTAGACCATCAACAGTTGCCCATTCCTACAGCGTACACATTAAATGCGTGATCACTTTAAGAAAATCTTGGAGGCCATTCACTCTTTTTATTGCTGTTGTCTGCAAGTAATATAAAGTACTGACTAAAATTCATAAAAGCAGTTGAGTCATGAGACTTTTTTTTTCTTTTTCTTTTTAGAATTGTCGTCCCTGAACGCTGTACTGCAAGCTGCTTTTGAAGCAGCTTTTAAACAGGCTTTGAGATTTGCCAACATGCTGTTTGCATTACTGTCAGCAGTTTCAAGGGTATTATTTAGAAATGGCAGCAAATTCCTAACCTCAGTGGAAGGACTGGAACCCAGATCAGCTTGAACGTTGGCCCAGATTTCAGTGGCATAAATCATCCCCATAATGCCCACCACCGTGCAACAATTCAATCCTTGCAGGCATGAGCATTAGGGGGTCTTTTGGGAGTCTTCATTACTCTCTGTGAGCTGCATTGCTGCCTTTTTCTAAACTGGAAGTGACTTTGTTTACTTTTGGGGGTGATATTTACTTGTTTGTGAGTGGGACTCTTGAAGCAGTGTTTACATGTAAAGTCATGCCCCCCCCCACGATCATTTTTTGCACAAAATTTACAAATTTTGCCCCTTTTTTTGGAGCTGGTCAATGGGATCAAGATTCGAGGAATCCTAAGGACTACATTTGGGGCTCCCTGGGCTGCACATTTACCACTCCTGCCTTATTGTAACATTCATCAGTGTAAATGCAGCTCTCCTGCCCATGCCTTCATGAAGTATATTCTTTATATGCAGTGATGTCCGCTTTCACTGTGTGAATGTCACAATAGGAATCAAGTCCTGTTGGGTTCAGCACATAGCAGTGCTGTCATCATCGCGCACCAGACACTCTAGAGCAAATCTGGATAAAACTTCCAGACATCTGAGGATTAACATCCATTTGATTACTTCTGGAGAGGGTTTAGCCATGGGATGGATTTGCCCATCTAAAGTTTTATAATGAAAAGGCAACAGCTATTTCACTGGAAGTTAGCAAAGCCATCATGTGCCATCATGTTGGCTTCAGTTTATGGCAACCCTATAAATGAAGGACCTCCAAGAAACCCTATTAATCCATTCCTGCTCAGTTTTTGCAAATAGTTTCCTTGACTGAGGGTCAGTCTACACGTAAGTGTATTACACAAATTGCTGCAGATATTTGCGCATTCACATTGACAGTTGATTGTTTTCAGTTTCTTGCGCAAATTTTCATCTGTTTGCATCAGTCCATGCTCCCTCTGCTGAAAATGTGCCCCCATTTGACCCCACGTGAAACCACACACATGATAATGTGCATTTTGGCAGATTTCCATGGATACTCTCGTAAAAATGGCAAAGCCTTTTCCTACTGAGTGTAAAGAATTGGTGGGGGGGGGGCAATACAAAAAGCCCAAACCGCTGTGAATTGTGTGTAGCCAGATCACATTCTATTCAACTGGAATGAGGAGTATTTTCATCTTGTAGACAGGCCCTGAGTCGATCCATCTGTAGTGGAGTCCTCCTCTTATCCTACTGCCTTCAACTTTACCAAACAGTATCATGTTTTCCAATTAAACATATTATCTCATGATAGGCCCAAAGTACAACAGTCTCAGGTTTGATTGGACCCATTTATTTGTCTTTTTACCAGTCCATGGAATTGTCATCCAGCATCACATTTCAAATCAGTTTATTTTTTTTCCATGTCAGCTTCCTTCACTGTCCAGCTTTCACATCCAAGTAGAGCGAGCGCTGAATACTAAGAAAACAAAAATAATGACCACATGTGATTTATATAATTTTAAAGTGGGTGATAAAAGATATTGAAATTGTTACAAGATTTTCTGTGCTTCGACTCTGTCGTTAATCAGAATGAAAACTGTAGTCAAACGCTTGGAAGGGCAGCTATGAAGGATGATGATGATTATTATTATTATTATTATTATTATTAACCTTTATTTGTATAGTGCTGTAAATTTACACTGCGCTGAACATACAATCTGTAATTAGGATTCGGTTCTCAAGCACAAAAATGTATCATTGAATACCAAAGTCAGGATCATCCATGCATAGTCTTTCTGATTTCTTAAGTAAATATAAAGTGTGATGCATCCTTTCTAATTGTAAGAAATCTTAAACACTACTATAGAGTATATTCACCAATGAGAGCACAGCATGCAAATTAACTAAAACTTGATGCTGACTGGCTGTCACATCTGATTTCACAATGTGCCCACCCAACAATGATTTTATTAATGTCAACCCAGTCTGACAAACCCAAAACACTAAGCCAGACATACAAGGAGGTGTGGTAACATACTTAACTATTGCATCCACAGCGGGATAGATCTGGAAAGTACAATCATCCTCTGCTGTTCCAGATAAAGTAATTCTTCAAAAGTCTACAGATGAAGGTGTGGAAAGAAAAAAAGAAAGCATGTCTTCAGACAAAGATCAACACACCCAAGGAAACTGCTGCCTCAGATTTGTATGTGACTCTCATGTCAGCTTCCGAAAGCTCTTCCACAAAAAAACCGGGGCTCCAGAGTGACCTAATATTTGAAGAACTTGGTCGCCGCATCAAGGAGATTGGCAGTCAACTTGTCAAAAAGGTGAATGCTGTCTTTCAGTGGGACATTGTGTGTGGAGAGATGATCGTGGCGCAGTGGACTTTAGATCTGAAGACAGGATCTGGTGAGGTCTACCAAGGAGCTTCTCGCAAGCCTGCCAACACCGTGTTCATTCTCTCTGACCATGATTTCATGGAGCTCGCTCTGGGCAAGATGAAACCACAGAAGGCTTTCCTGGTTGGCAAGGTGAAGGTGAAGGGCAATGTTCTCCTCAGTCATAAATTGGAGATGCTTCTCAAAGAATATGTGAAACTCTGAGTTGCTCCTCAGCAAGAGCACTGATGAAATCCCTTATTCTCTCGAGTCAATATGTTGGTCATAGAGGAGAAGGAAATTAAAATGCAGAGTATTTTAATGGAAAGTGTTACTGTTCAAATGTGTATTAATTTAATCTAAACAGGTGTGAGTGACCATGGTGTGCGAAAGGGAAAATCCCAAATGAATTATTTAGCTCAGTAAATTGCCAGTTGTATAGGAGAGAATATTTATGCATTTACCTATCTAATCCCAGTCTGTGGGAAATGTGTGAAGGAATGGCCAGACATGGAATAGTTGTAACTCCAGAATCCTCCAGTTGACATGATCAGTAGTCATACCAATGGGGGATTCTGAAAATTGAGGCTTGAATGAATAACGTTGGTCTGGTTTTTTTTCCCCATTAAGGAAGATACTTTGATTTTACCAAGATTTGGAATTTCACTCCTTCCGCATTAAGAAGACAAATCTCCTGCTGAATATTTTCAGATCATGGGACAGGGAAGTAAATTTGATCCGGGCAAAAATATTACAAAGCAACATGATTATCAAGAGAGTGTGTGCCTCATTAAGTGAAAAAAATATGTGTTTTAAAGGGACAAGCACAAAATAATACAAATGTTTTCCCATCACAATAGAAATGCCACATACACGTTTTGTAATCAGCATCCAAGTGCAGACTATTATACAAGCTATCTTGAATTTTCAAGAAAATTCAGGGAATTTAGCTAGGTATAGATATATAGATATGACTCGTATCTGTCTTGTAATACTAATAAAACACCAAAACACTATTCTTGTCTTACAAGAGAGAAATGGTCTGGAAACCTAAGCCTGGAGGTAAAAGTTCTGGAAACCAAACCCAAAGAGGAATGGCCTAGGGAGCTGGATATATTTAGCTTGGAGAAGAGAAGATTTAAGAAGTGATAGGATAGCTATCTTTAAATATCTGAAGTGATGTCAAGTATAAGATGGAGCAAATCGGTTTTCTGTTGCTCCAGAGACCAGGACACAAACCAATGGATTCAAATTACAAGAAAAGAGATTCCAGCTGAACATTATAAATAACCTCTTGACTATAAGAGTTGCTCAACAGTGGAAGACACTGCCTGAGAGTGTTATGGGCTCTTTTTCCTTGGGAGTGTTTTTAAAAGAAGTCGGATGACCATCTTTTGGGAATGCTTTAGCTGTATATTTTTTCATGGCAGGGGGTTAGACTGCCATGGCTCTTATAGCCCCTTCCAGTTCTATGATTCTATGAAACCCTACAACTCCTCTGTGCTGTTGATGGACAGAAATTATTAGGACGAAGCATTCAATACATGAACATGTTCACCTGTTGCGCATCAAATTGCTCTTAAAGCCGGATGTCACTTGGGTTAGACATTGCAGATTCTAAAGCTAGACAATTTGTTCTTTGACCGGTGCTGTCTGAAATTACAAGGTGATTCAAAAAGAATGGTGCAAAAAATCTGTTCTTATTCAGTTTCGAATACCATTCTTTTTGAATCATCAGATGTATTACAGCCATACTTCATTCTCTGGGGAATAAACAAAACAATTGTGCACGCTGTTTAAAATGTACAAAATTGGATTGACTTTTGCCTTCTGGATGGGAGATGCTCAGTCCTTTTCAGTGGCAAAAATCACATCTGAACCCCGGATGCTAATTTAAACAGATCACATGTTTCTCTGACTATCAGGAGCTTTCCAGAGCATCAGGCAAAGGTTTTTCTAGCCCTGTTAGATAATATAATGAGAGATCTTGAGGACTGAAACTGAGCCCTTCTGCAGTAAAAGGCAAGAGAGGAATGAGAGATTCCCCATTGTTCTCATGCTCTTTCCAGATCTTTGAACACTTTCACCTTTCCCATAAAGCAGAATAACTAGAGCACTACTTTGCTAAAGACAAATAGGTAGAGGAACAAAGATAGTCTTCACAACATGCTTCCATCCCCTGCCAATTTAAAAAGAAAGGTCAAAGGAGCAGGATGGAGGCTGCTGCAGCAAACTGCAACCAAGACAAGAAGATGGGAGTTTGATGTAATAATAAGCTCTTGTGGTTCAAAGTTGAAGTTAGCAAACTAAGCCCACATTGTGGTTCATGGATAAAAGCACCAGAAAGGTAGGTCAGGAACTGCAGATGTATTAATATTAACCTTAATGCTCCGTTTCCAATAAGCTTGCTACATTCTTTTTCTCTTTTTTTTTTTTTTTGCAAGTTTAACTGGTTTCCCTTCGAAAGCAGGGAAAGTGTTTTCCCTCCCTTCTTTGCTAAAATGTGCTTCATCTGCCAAATTTCTGTCTGTCTGTCCATTCTCGGTCTGGCAGAATGGCCACTGCACACAGGACCAAACAAATCCAGAACGTTGGGCCGGCACTTCAAAGATGCAAGTCTGAGCCACAAAACTCACTGAGTAACATTGGGCTCATATTCTCTATCTCTATCAATCTTCCTAATGCCATGACCCTTTAATACAGTTCCTCATGTTGTGGTGACCCCCAACCCTAAAATTATTTTTGTCTCAGTTCCTAAGACCATTGGAAATATGTGTTTTCTGATGGTCTGAGGCGACCCCTGTGGAAGGGTTGTTCGACCCCCAAAGGGGTTGCAACCCACAGATCGAGAACCATTGCTTTATCCTGACTTACCTCACAGAGGTGAAGATATAATGGAGGAGGAGAGCCACGTATGTCACCTGAAGCTAATTGGAAGAAAAGCAAGATATACATTTATTGGACAAATAAATGAGAATCAGACACCTGTGCTCCGATCCTAACCAGACAAACTTTTGTTGGAGCTGCCTGTGTCCTTAGAAATGCAACCTTAGATAAATTCCATAGATGCACTTGTACAAATTTGTTGCAGCAAAATAAAACAGAGTATCCTGGCAGCATAATGAGTGATAGATTATTGTGGCACTTGCTCTGTGGACCTGATGTCATTTGGGTCAATCTATAAATTAATATTCTGATTTGATGCCTGCACAGATGTACAGAGGTATATGTGAATATATGTAAAGAGAAAAATACCTTTTAGCCTCTCTGTTTCCATTTCTTTTGGTATCCAAGTACACATAAACTTATGTGTTTGAATGTGAGAGACAGATCCATGTGTGTCCACACACTTGGGTGTACACGCATGCACAGCCTGTCAGTTGAACATAACACTTCATACATACTTCTGACAAAACTGAACCACAGAAAATTGTGCTACAAAAATCTCTTGACCAATGTGGATGAATAGCTGCAACAGTTGCATACAAGCTTTGAAGCCAAGATCCCAGTAATAGTGGCTCCGACTCTTGGCAAACAAGGAGTTTAAACCAAAGCAAACTACCATTTCGCACACTGTCTCTCTTATTATTTTCCTGCTTTGTCACTTTTTCAAAAGCACCAGATGGTGTCCTTGGCTTCTGCTTCTTTGTGCTATTCACAGCTAATAATATTTTATAGAAAAGGCAAACACCAATGCTTTAAGCATTCCTAGGTCTATTATTGCATGCAGTGTAGACGATATTCAGGAGAACATTCGACGGGTTTGTTTCTCTAAATGCAGAAGTGAGCATATGGCACATCAAAACCAGGAGGCTTATTAATATGAGGCAGGCAGGGAACAGTTTGCAAAATAAATAATAACACTGCAATCACAAGCAAAGGGAAGTGGTGAATGAAGGGAACGAAGACCTCATATGACACAAACCTGATTTGTTTCACAGCCTCTCCATGAGTGGTTTCTCGTTGCTTACACTGAGGTTACATAACCCTAAGCCTAATGTTAGATTTATTTTAGAAATGGAATTAATTCCTCAAAGCTCTGCTGATTCCTATAGCTCAGGGCTTGGGAAACTTTATTAGCCTGGGGGATGAATTGGTTCAGTGTAAAGATTTGGGAACTGCATGTCTGCAGTGGGCAAGGCCACCTCGAGGCTGGTATGTGGCCTCTGATGTTATTTCCTTGCCCTGTTTAATTCATGCATGTGCACATTTATTCATATAATGATGCGAATGGGAGCCTGTTTGCAGTAGATGATAGATATTTGGGGTTCGGGGGGACATGGACACTCACAGCAATAGGGAGGGAAGGGTTAACGTTTACCTCCTTAGCAGAGAGCTCCCAATTCAACTTTTATAAGTCCACTGCAACATGGGGAAAGGGAGGAGAAATCCCTCCTCTCTTATCAGGGATGTACGACAACTGAATAGAGGCCACATGGGCTAGCGGTTTGCTACCCCTGCTATAAATATACATATCAAAATAGAGTCAATAATTCCCAGCTACTGTGGTCTCAGATGCTCTAAAATTAGCCTTTCAGATTAGCCTTTCTAGATTAGCCTCGCCCTTACCGACAATGATGGTCCCGTCCCCCCCAAAAGAAGATACTTGTCTCGCCTCAAATCTACCCCATATTTTAGAAAATTTGTATTTTAATTTTTTTTAAATTTATATTGTTGTTTAATTTTTATTTTTATTGCTTTTTAGTTGTCATTCTTATGATTAGGGGAGGGCTGGGGTGTATGGGACAGTTTATAATTGTGAATTTTTATTCTTTATTATATTTTATTGTTATATTTGTTCTGTAATCCGCCTTGATTACCTCGGAAAAAGGCGGTATATAAATATATTATTATTATTATTATTATTATTATTATTACCCTAAATGAATTCACTAATTGTATTAGACTAAGCTGAAGCCAAAGTATCCACCCACAGAGGAAGCTGCCTGCGACATCTCAGCATGAATCACTGGTTTGCCTTTACCACTTTCCTACTGGTCCTCACTGGAGGCTTCAGATGGTAGTGGATCATTCAGTCAGTCCTGTTCCTGAGGATGAGCAGGATTACCCATCTTTGGAGGAGGCTGCCAATTGCGTCTCTTTGAGCGCCTGTTTTGAGTATGCCTTTTCCTTCTTCTTGAGTTATATTTCCATTACAATGATGTGTACATGTGTGGATGTTGATAACAGAAAGTGGTGTTATTTCTGCGGTTGCATACCTTAAATTAGGAGTCAGGAAATATCAGTAGTTTTTAGATTTCAGTCTCCATCAGCCTCACCCAGCATGAACAATAGTGAAAATTGTAGTCCAAAGGCTCACCAGCTTGGATCTACAATGTGGCCTATTATTATTATTATTATTATTATTTTTCATGATAATTGGGTTGCAGCCTCTCTGATGTCTCCTCCTTGCCTATTAGGACCCTGTTCTTGATCATTGTGTTGACTGCCCTACTAACTGGCTCTGGGAATGCGTGCATCAATATACAGTACATCGACCAAGGTATTTTAATAGCTCTTGCTCCTAATTATATACAGGTAGGACTAATACAATGTTAGGATTTTAAATCCTCAAAAGTGTCTTTCTTCAAACTTGGTGTTGTGACAGCTGTAATATCTAGAAGTGGGAAATAACCTAATGTCACCTCTGCTGCCTTCTGCTCTAGTCATGGCAGTAAAACATAATTTCAGGAAAAAAGGTATGAAGAAACTGATGCCCTCTTTAACTGGAAAAAAGTATTAAAGTGCCAAACTGATACTCTGCCTGACTTGCTTTAACACCCAATGCTAGGACTTGTAGAGATTTTGGTAGCCACATCCACATAAGGACATAAACTGTCCCTCAAGTACCCTGTTCATACAGACCATAAACATTATGCTGTGCTTTCTCAAGTTCCCCAGCTATTTGTAAGCATCAATGAAACATAACTTCAATCATATGGCTGGACCTTGGCTTTATAAATATTTTGCTTCACAGCTGTGTACCGAGTAGATATTTTTTAGGATTAATTCAAAATTTGCTCTGATTAGCCAGATTGTAAGTTTGGGGTGCATCCTTGTCTGTTTCAAAAAACTGGGGGGATTTCTAGGCAGATTTCTTATACCAAAGCAAAACTCCCTCTTGGTGCTGGGATTCAGTGGCTCTAATAAAGGGATGGTGAGATGGACACAGGTCTCTTCATTGGAGAATTAGCCATTGCTTCAAGAGGACCACCTGGCAGACCCCGATCTGGATGAAGCTTTCAAAGATACAGTCAGCCTATATCAATGGATTTTTAAATCCATGGATTCAACCATCCATGGCTTGAATATACATACATACATACATATTCCAAAAAGCAAACCTTGATTTTGCCATTTTATATAAAGGATGCCATTTTACTACCACAGTGTATATAACAGGACTTGAGCATCTACGGATTTTGGTATCCATATAGGGTCTAGGAACCAAATCACGGGGACTGCCATTTTTTGCGCATGGCCTTTAGTCGCTCTTCTTTGTAAGCTGCAAGAAAGATCGATCCTACATTTGAATGATCTCCCTCTCCCCTCTCTTTTCTCATAGATTGGACAAATGTACATGTTCATATGAAGTGCAGTCTTTGAGCACATGTGTACATTAAGTGATATGCCCTCACTGCGTACAGTTCCATCTGCCTAAAGCGGCAAGGCTCATTGCCAGAAATAATAGCAGCTATAGTGTAACACAGTGGTTCTCAACCTTCCTCTTTAATACAGTTCCTCATGTTTTGGTGACCCCCAACCATAAAATCGCATTATCTTAGTTCCTAAGACCATTGGAAATATGTGTTTTCCAATGGTCTTAGGCGACTCCTGTGAAAGGGTTGTTCAACCCCCCAAAGGGTTGAGAACCACTGGTGTAACACATCTAAAGAGCACCAAGCCATTTGAGGATGCTCTTATGGCCTTTAAGATATCAGCTATCCCTGATTTGCTACCCCTGAGCAATTTTGAAACAAATGTGAAATATAGAAAGGTGGTGTATACATTTAAGTACTAATGACAATTTCATATTTGTTCTGAAAACATCACTTTTATTAATTGCTAGTTCTTAGCCTATTTAAAAATCACATGGAGGTATGATTATGATATATCTACTTCAACACTGAGTGTAATAATTTACAGCATCGCATAAGCAGATGTTAAAAACATGCAATATCACAACTTGATTGCCTTGATGCCCCGTCTTGTTCCCTTCAAAACACTTCTAGGGGCTCCATGTGAAAACAACTGTGGTGTGTCACCTAGATTTCATGGTTATTGTTGTGTGTAGCACTATCTTGCACTAACAGGGAAAAAAATGGGCAAAATTATTTTGTGGTCGGGTGTAGTCTATTTATATGCATAATCTGATTATCCAGTTTGAGAAGCAAGATCATGAGATGGACAAACCATGAAAATAGATTAGCAACACTTGGGCTGAAATACCTTCTCTGCCATAAAGTTCTTGGGATGATCTTGAACAAATTGAGTTTGCAGCTTCCCTACCATACAGGGATGTTATGAGGATCAACACTGGAGTGGGGATAGGGAGTATGTCCACTTTCTTGAGCTCCTAGAAGAAAATTGAAGTCTGTGATAATGTTGTTAATCACTCAGTTTGGAAAATGAAATGTTATTTTACCTGAGAAAAACCTGACAGCCTTTTAGACACTGAAAGCTACTGTTTCTCCCCATAAGCCTCCCCATTCTCAAGAGGTCCACCTTCATCGACTGTTCCTCAGAATGTGGGATTTTGACCCATGATGGTCTTCCATGTATCTGAGCTCTACTCTTAATTTTGTCAATGGAAGAACTGTAAGACTCACCACAACACTACACAAAACCGCAAGCAATTTCCCACCCAGAAAACAAGCACATCAAGAATAAAGTGGTTAGACTAGCACCTTTCTTCCTTGCAAGGGAGCTTTCTATCTTCCAGTAACGCTGGTGAGGTCCTGCATAATATAGTGTGCATGTGGAGAGTACTTTCCTGTACTTGCGATTGTCCATTAGACAGCAAAAATCTGTGAGTTTGCCCATTAAGGGGGGGGGGGAATCTAAATCCACAGTTGAGCAATATAGGGGCTTTTTACATTGGCAAGAAAGTGTGACATGAAGTTGCACTTTCCTTAATGCTTAGCAGCTAGACAGCAAGCCCCAGGTGTGCATTTAAAAAATACAGGGCAGCTAGACTGAGGTTTTTTCTGTGGCTCAGCAACTATATGGGAAGCTGTCAAAACGCTACAAACACAGGCGGAGCAGCTACATGGGTGGCAAGGAACGTGGCTTTTAGCCGCGCTTTAAACATTTTTTTCCCTTGCTGGCTGCGAATTGCGCAATTGCGCAGGTACACCGTACAGTCGGAGCTTATCACATGGGGGAGTACAGGACCATTCCGAAAGAGGGAGAAAGTGAGGTCAGTTCGGAAATGCATATGATTACGCACAAGCTCATCACACACAAAACAAGAGAGCATCTACACAAAAAGAAAATGCAGAGTCAATACGAAAGAATTCATCACATGTGAACATACTGGTCGGCTTTCTGTTGCAAATTAAGGCATCTTGGGAAATGGTAGCAAAGGCTCATGGGAGTTGTAGTCTGTGTTCTGTCAGAGCATTATATTGAGTTGTCTTGAGGTTTCAGCCCTCTGTCCAGGAGGGATTCCCATATGTCCTCCATTCTTGAGCAGAGGCCCCCCTTTTCCAAGTTGACCAGGCACGTCCTCCTTTGCCAGGACACGTCCTACTTTTCCAGCCTTCTTTTTGAAGAGGAAGCAGGAGGGCCAGGCGTGCTCTGGCCAGGCTCTGGGGGTCTCTTCCTGGCTCCTTCCCTCCCTCCCTCCCCGCTGCCTTCCTCCTCCCTTTGGCTGAGAGAGTGTGACTTACAGGGAGGCAGGGCAGCGGAGGTGCTCCAGGTCCCTCCCCTTCTCCTCCTCCTCTTGCCAGCTTGCCCTGGTCTGGCTGAGTGCCTCCAGTGCCCTGCTGTCTCCCTAGAAGTCACACTCTCTCAACCAAAGGGAGGAGGTGAAGGAAGGTGCAGGCGCACTCTGGCCGGGCTCTGAAGGTCTCTTCTTGTCTTGGCACCTTCCCTCCCTCCGCACTTGTATCGCTGCCTTTAAATGGGCGCTTTAAAGATACAGAGCCCCATTTAACCGTTCAACTACACCTTAGCCTTTAGATGCAATAGGGGTGCTTTTTACATTGGCTAAAAGGGGCGGTCCAAACTCGCCCCTTCTAGCGGCGAGATGAGGCCTAGGCTGCCACACGGGCAGCCCCAGAGGCCTCATCCCGCCGCAACGACCCGCCGCAAAAAAGAGCTCCGGGATCGAGCTCTTTTTTTGCGGCGCGGGAAGGGCGCGATTGGCGCCCTCCCGCGCCGCCAGAGCATCAAAACGTGCGCAGCGCGTCAAAACGCTGCGCACGTGATGACGCTTGTATGGCGCCACCGTGTAGACGCCGCCATCTTTAAATGGCGGCGTCCATGCGTTTTAGGCTTAGGGAGGGTGTAAAGGCTACGCCCTCCCTAACCCTAAATGCGGGCTTTTTAGCCCTAAAAGCGCCTTTTTTTGCCCGTGTAAAACGGGCCAGCAATGCTGCACCCTTTTTAAAAAAGTAGTGGGGAAATCAAACTACTTTTTAAAGGCACTTCTTCTCCCTTAAAACTCCAAAATAGTGTTTTCATGGCACACTTTCCATTTTTCTCATCTAAAGGCTGGGCTTTCATGCAGCCTTCAACACACCTCTTTTTGCCAATGTAAAATGGGCCAGCTCCTTTTTAAAGCACTTCTTCTCCCTTAAAACTCCAAAATAGTGTTTTCATGGCACACTTTCCCTTTTTCTCATCTAAAGGCTGGGTTTTCAAGCAGCCTTCAACACACCTCTTTTTGCCAATGTAAAACGGACCATACTTTTCCAAGCTGAGCCTGGATCATTACTGTTAAAGAATGGGTATAATAACATGCTGAAACCATCCACAATGGAGCAGCAGTAGGATACTGTTCTGGGAGTCTTAATATTTAATTAAAGTACCTTTTAAGATCAAGCAAAATGTCATAAAATAGTGGGGAAGTTTTCAAGTTCTTCAGGACTTTTTATTAGGCTGGATGTTATGCAAAAACAGGTCCGGGGAGGAGAGCAAAATAATTATGTAAGGAGTGAATTAATCAGTTTTCTGCCTAACAAGGGGTTTGTGTGTTTCTCTTAAAGCTAGATAGAGACTGGGGTAATTGTACTTTTTTGTTTTCAGAAATTAAAGATCAGCCACTGCCCAAGATTTTAGGGATAGTTAGACTTGAGACACTTGGCAATGTCTATCTTAAGAAAGAGTCCTATGGCTACAACTTCAAGAGGAATGTATAACCCTGCTTTGTGATTTCTAGAGAATCCAAAATCTTGCTCATAATTCTATGACACATTGATTGTTTCTAATAAAGTTGTGGTTCAGCTGTGAAGTTTGGAAAATTATCTGGAAGAAGGCATTGGGATTGGAACATAAAAATAATTGTCCTGGAACGTAGGTGGTTTCTTACTTAGGAGCTACCTCCATGGTTTTTAATCTGTTAAAGGATAGGAACTGGTTGCTGAACTGAAGAAGCCTTAGAATTTCTTGTAAAACAGTGCTTCTCAGATTAACTGGTGTGGAAGGCCAGAAAGAGTGCCAAGAACTGGCACCATATTTGTGTCCATTGGCTACAACTGTTTCTTTCTTTCCTGGAAACTCTCTGCAGACCAGAGTTGGAACTGCAGACTTGTGATGTAATGGGAATCCTAATCTTTTAGCATTTGCCAACACTGTATCAAACGCACAACCTGCAAGCATTAATGTCCAAACATATTAATGTTGAATTGAAAATTAATTAGTTAGCATTATATAAAAGCTGTGAAATTAATTTATTGCATTAAATGTTGCCACACGGTATTTTTATTTTAAAAAATACTTTAAAATGTCCAGAAATGGAAACTCCTGCCAATTGTCTAGAAAAGTAACAGAATAACATGGAATGTTAATTGTTACTTAACCCATCGATGTCATAGTAAAAAGGAACGACTTTTTAAATGGTTGTTAAAATGAATCTGAGTTAGATAATGAAGTTCTAACACATGATTTCCAACTCTGGGTCAAGTGTAAGGATAGAATTGCAAAGGCATGATTCACCAACAGAAACCACCTCTGGGTTGTTTCAGAAGACACGATATGTTCAAGAAGGAATATGAATTTGTTTTATATCAAGAAACAATGCCTGGAAAAAAGCAGAAAAGAGATTTGTTACACCTTTTCTTCTACCACTTGAGTTTCTGAGATTCATCAAAACACAAACTTAATGTGTGGACATTACTTTATGTGTCAAATAGAAAGTTTACAGGCACACATTGCTGTGTTTCTGAAGGCATTTAATTCTTTCTAGTACTTCTGTTCACTTTGTGCTGGTGTGCTAGGATCCTCTCTCCGGGTGCATGGCTAGTTTTGATGGTCCCTTGGTTCTGTCCTTCCAGTTCACCATATTTTATCTGAACTTATTGGACTCATAATTCATATTTCATGTTCATTACTGTTGCCTATAGTACTATAAAACAGAATATGAAAACACGCTTCTGTGCCAAGTACACGAAGTGAACATTAGAAAGAGCAAACCTATAAACATGTCTGCCTCTATCAAACTATTGTCCCTGCTGACATAGGTCAGAAGGCAGAGAATATAACAGCTGCAATACCTCAAACCAAAGCAAATTCGGAGGAAACAAAGAGAATGGATGGGGTGCCTTTAGGGTATGGTCTTTAGTCCTGGAGTCACTAATATACTATTGCTCAGATTGGGAAATCCCAATGGACACCTTCTCCGTCTCCTACTAATGTTATGGTTTCATCCAGTTTTCTACATGGTAACTCTGTTATAATGCATACATATTGTAGCATTGGCAGCTGTGAAACTATTCTATATTGTGATGTAAATTCTGGTAGTGTTAATAGCACTGAACAGTGTGGACATAGTTGATGAGTAGTCCCCTTTCTCTGTCTCCCATTCTTGCATAATGCCAGTCGCAACTCCTTTAAGCCAGCTTTGTAACAATAAAACACTTGCATGGTCAGCTGTGGTCAGTCAGATTCTCCTCCAGGGAACTAGCTAGAGAAACTGGGAACAATGTGATGGACTGATTTATTTTGTCCCAGTTAGCCATTCATGGTTAACCGACATGAGTGAGCAGACAGACTATTTTTATTTTTTATTCTTTGTAAGTTGATGGTAAAATTTTATGGCGTTACTAGTACATATACTCTAAACAGTTTAAAAAGTGGACGGCAGTAGTGGTTGTACATACATTTTTAAAGTGTTGTTTTTATCTCTCTTTTCCATGTAAATCATCTTGGGAGCCCTCCCAAGCTGAGATGGGATAAACAAATACTAAAATAAAACAAATGCCTTGGCAAATATTGACTATAGCAGCTGAGCGTATGGAATTCTGCTGTTATCACAATGTACATGTGTCAGGAAAGTGTATATCCATTTGTTTACAGCAGAGAACATTTCTGGGCAGGAGCTGGTAGAAGAAAGATAAGGGCAATTTCACTGGTGGTAGCAATAATCTGCAATAAGGCTTTGTACAACTCAAACTAGGGCACATATATATAACTTTTTAAAGACTGAGTGAACTTTGAGGACACAAATCTCAATAGCTGCAATCCTCCTCAGCTGGTTTTCTTAACATCTAGACCACTGGAGTTTGCTAAGGGTAAATGTATTTCCCAGATCTTGCAGAATCAGGGCCATGGCATACTTACTTTAGACCATCCATCTGTAATACCATCTTCCTCTTTTCCTACTGCCTTCTTTCTTACCAAGCATGATTCTCTTTTCTAGTGAGTCATGTATTCTCATGATATGGCCAAAGTACAACAGTTTTAGGACTGAAACAGCCATATAGGGGTGGCTTGACGCCACCCTTTTGAGTGCCAGATTGGGGCTGTGGCAACTGCATGCGGAGGCCCTGACCCAGCTTTATTTTCTGGTGCAAAAAGAAGCAACAAAATGCCACTCCTTTTTGCGCCATTTTGCAGTGGTGGCTTTTTGGCGCTCCTGTGGTGTGCAGCATGTAAACACTGTGTTGCCGGGGTGCTGCAATGCTGCCCACCATCTGGTCGGGTGGGCGATGTGATGCTGGCTTGGAGGCGTCATCAGGTCATGCATCGTTTGAAGCTTTGCCCCAAAGCCAGCTGAAGCTGCCCATTGTTTCACCCCTTAGTTATTTTGGCTTCTAGGGAGAGTTCAGACTTGATTTGTTCTAGGATCCATTTATTTGTCTTTTTAGCAGTACACAGGATCCCCAAACCTCATTTCAAGTGAATATTCTTCATAACAGCTTTATTCACTGTCCAGCTTTCACAACCATACATACAAGGTAGAAACTGGAAATATGATGGCATAGACGATCCTACCTTTAGTATTCAGTTATATATCTTTACCCTTCAAGATCTTGTCTAGTTCCTTCATAGCTGCCATTCCAACTGCTAGTCTGCATCTATACCACAGAATTAATGCAGTTAGACACCGCTTTAACTGCCACAGCTCAATGCTATGGGATTCTGGGATGTGTAGTTTTGTGAGATATTTAGCCTTCTCTGTCAGAGGGCTCTTGTGTCACAACAAACTACAAATGCCAGGATGGTGTCATGATAGTTAAAGTGGTAACAAACTGCATTAATTCTTCAGCGTGTCAGCAATATTAGTCTTCTTCTGATTTTTTGATTGCGGTTTCCATTCTGATCAATGACTGAGCCAAGGTATGAAAAACCTTGAACTATTGTCTTCATCATCTAATTTAAAGTTATATAAATCATCTGTGGTCATTATTTTTGTTTTCTTAATGTCCAGCTGTAAAACTGTCTTTGCATTTTCGTCCTTGACTTTCTTCAATAATCATTCCATGTTTTTGCTATTTTCTGCTAGAGGCATGATGTCATCTGCAAAAGTAAAAATGTTGATGTTCCTTTCACCAGTTTTCACACCTCCTTCCTCGTAGTCTAATCTTCCTTTATGTATGATACGTTCAGCATACAAGTTAAACAAATAGGGTGATAAAATGCAGTCTTGCCTGATCACCTTGCCAATTAGAAACCACTTCATTTCTCTATATTCTGGGCTGCTAGTAACCTCTTGTACAAGCAGCACACCCATTTCTTTAAGAGCAATCCATATTTTTGTTCATGATCTACACAATCAAACGATTTGCTATAATTTATGAAATGCTAGTTGATTCCCCCCCCCCTGAAATTCTTTGCTGCACTCCATTATCCAATATATGTTTGCAATAGGATCTCTCCTGCCTCTTACTTTCCTGAACCCAGCTTGGACATCTGTCATTTCTTGCCTCATATATTGTAAAACTCTTCGTTGTAAAACTTTGAGCATCACTTTATTTGCATAAGATATTAATGCAAAGGTCCTGTGGTTACTGCAATCTCTAGTGTCCCCTTTTTGGGGGACTGGAATATATATTAAGTCTTACTAATTTGTGGACCATTGTTTTGTTTTCCATGTTTTTTTGACATATTTTAGTTAGAACTATAGTAGATTCTATCTCTCTAGCTTGAAGCAGCTCTGTTGATATGCCATCTGTTCCTGGAGATTTATTTTTCCCAAGCGCTCTGAGTGCAGCTTCCACTTCACTTTCTAAAATTGTAGTTTCATCATCAAAGGGTTCTTCCTTGAATGAATACATCATGCGTTCATCTTTTTTATATAATTCTTCAGTATACTTTTGTTTATTATATTGTGTATAGTTATGCATTATATAGTTTATCAGAATATTGTCCTACAGCCACATGGAAAAACATTGTCTCTGGACAGCAGATATTTAACTGTCCAGGCTAACAATCACTGTTAGATATGCTCTATGTTTAATTTTGACTGGTCCTTTCTCAAGCTGGTCATCATCAGCTTTCCTGGTAGTAAAATGAAAAATTGCACACATTCTGTAAATAGTTTATTTCATCTGCTTTCAACCCCAGCTGCATTGGCTAGATTTAAAGAAGTTGTCCACGGTGCTGAAAATGTTTAGGTTTGGTTAAAGAGAACCTTTAAAGCCTGGACAAAAACTGGAATGGATTCACTGCCCTACTAACATGGGAGCCACCAGCTGCCACAGATTGAATGATGCCAAGTTTGCCCCAGTACAAATGATCAAATATGCCTGGTAGTGGAGTAGATTTCACCACAGGTACAAATGCATACGAAAAAATTCAATCAATTATGTGGTAAAATGGCTTGATGTTTGGTCTCCTAGCATTGCATACATATGAGGAAAATATTCTTTTGCTGTCCTGGCCATGATATTCTTAACTGCATAATAGAGACAATGACCAAGATCCTAGACCTACATAGCATCTCCTGGCCCAACCCTCCCAATATTGCTTTACCTGGCAGCAGCCACTGTGAACGGTAAAGCTCTGTTTTCTTGTAGATCAGGGCACACCATATGGATGCTACCACCCCATTCCTTTCAACAGTCTTCAGTGTGACAGTTAGAAGCAGGGGCCTTGCCACAATGCCACCAAACACCTGAGATCGCTGGCAGAAGGAGGGATGGAAATACCAATATGCTGTGTCTTGATCAACAGAAGAACAGGGCTGTGTTGCTTGCAGGCACTGCCACCTTGTAAAACAGGATCGGAGGACTTTTATAATTGTGGCAATATTGCCACAATTGTGAATGCACAGGAAACATGGATGTACAATTCTAGGTTATGCACCGTAACTGCAATAGTAAATTCCGGCCATCCTTAGTTAGATTTATACCCCACCTTTCCAATAGTTAGCTCTAAATTAGTATCTTCTCTTTCCTTTTTACCCTCCAACAATCTTGTTTTGTGGGTCAGGCTGGAAGAATTTGACTGGCCCAAGCTCAGCTAGTGAGTTTTGTAACTCACTATGGCCTTGTAGCTGGATCTCCCTGCTAAAGATGTGGATAGGGCAGCATCACAAAACAAAACAGAAATATCCTGTGATGATTTTCACATCTCTCACAACCACAAGGTGGGAACTATGCAGGCTTCCATGGTACTGTTGGACTCCAAGCATCCCCAGCTAGTATAGCCCAAGTGGGCCTCATGATGCCCACCTCCTGGACTGGCACAATCTGGATGGCAAATTTATGCGAGAGCTGCTGTAGGCCAGGGATCCTGTATATCTCTTTCTAGAGAAAGTATTCATGCCCTGTGCTGGCAAATGCAAAGGTGTTTTAGTCAGCTTCACACAGACAGAGCACTGAAGCTGATCTCAGTGCAGGAATTCAACACATGCTTCAATCTTACCTATTAGAAACAATAAAAAATCAATTAAAATTCTAAATGCCCTTTGTAATAATTGCTTTCATCAATTTTGTTAGTATGTGGCTCGTGTGTGTGTGTGTGTGTGTGTGTGTGGCCGAGACCTATGGCTTTCTCCCTAAAATAAATCCTACTGAATTCAATAATTCTTACTCCTAGGTAAGCAGCCATTTGCAGTTACCTTAATCTCCTCATGAGCTGGAGGAATGTGGCTTTTTTCTTTACAAGGTATAAACATTTACACTGTCCTTCCAAACCCTATCGCTTTAATCTCTTTGATAGGCTTTTCCAGCAATGCCTACTGGCAATGGAAAAACAAATTAGCTAAAGTTCATTTATTTTTCTTCCATATGTATGAGGACTTTGACTCTTGGAAAACAAAATACCAAAAGCTAAGTAATGGGAAGGGGAAGGTCAGACACTGCAGCACATCTATAACAGATTTTGGCTTGGTGGGCTTCTAGGAACAGAGATGTTAACAGCAGGTTTAGTAATCACTACTAAAGTACAGAAAGAAAAGTTACCAGTGGCCCAGGTATTGATTGTGCTAGAACTGGGCACCAGGAAGCTTGTAACTGTAGAAATACATGGCTTGAGAGGAGAGGATACAAACATTTCTCTAGGCATGCAGATAGTTATTTTTTATTTGTATTGAGTTTATCATACGCCAGAATTTGGAGGTATAATGCAATGGTAATCCGAACGCAATAATGGGGTTTCACGTTATTGTGAATGAGTGTATCTCACGCAATTTCGGGCAATGGGAAATCATTCCGAACACAATCATGGGGTTTCACGTAATTGCGTATTAGAGTATCTCACACAATTTCAGGCAATGGGGGGGTCATTTTCAGGAAATGGGAAGTCATTCTGAATGCATTCCAAATGCAATAAGATTTCATGTAAATTCGCTAAACTAGCAAATTCATGTAATTGCGAATTGTCCCCTTTCCTCCCAAACTCCAAAGTCACCTGTTTGCTTTCAAACAGCAAGACTTGTGCTGTATATTGAAAAGAGAAAACTTAGACTTATAGAGTGGAAACAGGGCTAAGCCTACCTCCTCTCAGATTCTGAAGTATGACCTATCATTAAAAGTTGCCAGTCAGGGACGGACAACTTTACAGGGTCCAGGGGCCAATGTTCTGCCCTCAAGACCTGCTCTTGGCCACAATAGACCTGAAAAGAAGCAAAAATTGTCTCCAAAAAGTACAATAAAATTTAAAAACTGGAAGAAACCAATTTTTGAGGCCATGCACAAAACCTTGTGGTCTATGGGCTGCACTTTGCCTACCCTTGCTGAAAGCCAGGCATGCACATTATCTGGCCCTCCAGGTGTTGTTGGAGTACAAGTCTCAGAATCCCTAGCCAGCATAGCCAGTGGAAAGCAATGATGGGAGATGCAGTCCAACATCTTGAGGGGCTTGTGATCCACACTCTTTATATAAATGATCAGTTAATTTATGTGCTCCATATTTTCTTGTTTATCAGAGATAGGCTCATGATGCCTATGTTCTGGTCCCCACTTTTAAAACTTTGTGAGAGATTTGGGGGAAATTCCTCTTAATTCCCCCCCCCTAGCCTTCCTGAAGTTTCAGCCTTTTAACTGAACCTTAACTATTGGGATGAAAAATGCATAGTCTTTCTGATGTTACCGGATGATCACTCCTATCAGCCTTAGTTAACATAGCCAGTGGTAAAGGATGATGGGTGTGGTAGGCCATGAAAACATCTGGAAGAGCATTCCTACTCCAGAGAATAAATCCATGAAATGCTGTATGTGTGCGCGCGTGCCAATTTCCCTAATAGGTATTGCAGGGTGTGTTGAATTGCAGCACTCTTATAATAACTGTCAACAGATACACCACAACATTAAACACAGGAACTCTCTTTTGGTTAAATTATTAGCACAGCAGATGCCAAGGGGAAAGTATAGGCCTAGATACACATGAAGTAAATATGTCATGAATAGTAACCCATTATCCCGTCTACAAAACACAGAAAAGATGCCTTTCCCACCCCTTTTTACTGTTGCCTCCCCTTCATGAGCTTCATGCAACTGACTTCAAAGTTCCCATTGGCATTAAAGGAACTGGGGTAATATTCAACCAGCTGCCCTCTGTGTGATAACAAATTGTCATCATGCTGTAATGATACAAGACTGTGGCACTTTGAAGAGCACACTGTTTAATTTATCCTTACTTTAAAAATATAGTGGTGAGGGAGTTTCTTTATTTTTCTACTTTAAGCACTCAAAACGCTTTGGGATGGCTCTCTATCAAACCCCAAATCACTGCTGAGACACTCTGAACTAATATGTGCTCAAACTCGATCTAGTTCCAAAGCCTAAATGTCAGTTCTATTGGCCCAGACTGTTAAAAATATTTTTTTACTTTCTACAGAAGCTTAGGCTGTTAGAAGCCTGTAAGCTCAGGGACAGGTTGCTTGGAAGTTATGTAGTATTTTTTTTATGGCAAAGATATAAAATGTATCATATGAGTATCTTGCCTGAGAAAACCCTACGAAATGAATGGGATTTCCATACGTTGACAGGTGACTTGAAGGTACACACACCTACATCACTTCTTGGTTGAAATAACTGATGAAATAAATCTAGAGGATGAATAAAGCTTAGAAATCTTAATTCGTTGGCTGCAGTCCAAATGTTCTATGTCCGTCAGTGAATGCAATGGAGGAAGAGCCAGAAAAGGGAAAATAATGTTACCTCCCCAGTCTCTCTGTAGAGATGTAGTGAAAAGGCATGTTGTGATGGACATTGGGGTATATGTTATGATCAGGTAACCCAGAGAGTTAAGCTTGAATTAAGGCTTTCACACTATGTGACTAATAATGTGTTTGGGGTTTGGGGTGCCTTGTCCCCAGGTGTTAGCCAGCAGCAGATCTACACAAAGGGTGGAAGATATCAATGGATGACTATGGGCCAACCAGACACCCAGGTGGCTCATTAAACTGTGGACCATCCTAGTTGTGGAGGAAGGGGAGAAATCTGAGGAACAGGCTCTTCTCCTGTTCCCTTCCCTCCATGATTTCCTGTAACAGCCTTTAATCCCTTGCACAGTAGGCATGCCCACAGCATTCCCAGTGGCACTGGAATGGGGAGGGCTTTTTTTTGCTTCCACAGGCCACTTTTCTTGGCAGTTTCAGGAGTAACTCCTGAGTTGCAGTTTCCTTTCTTGGCTTGATCAACACCAGTTCTGAGTCCTCAGTAAAAAAAATTTTGCATGAGATTTCATATTTTTAAAAACATCGTCAATACCAAATAACTATACCTCTTAGAAAGACAAAAACGCATGCAACATGGTCAGGTCCCAGGCCTCTGGGTCTTGGTAATTTGTACCAGCTGCTCTGCCTGCCTGTCCCAAGTCAGTGCTGCCTTCAAGCCTCTTAAGGAAGCGAAGAGAAGTGGCATGCACCATCAGTCCTTGTAACTGGCAGGCAGTGCAACGACTTGGCAGAAAATGCAATCATACTGCCATTCAAACATTACAAAACGGATGCCCTTTCTGATGCAGAGATTAATCATTCTGTTGGAAAATGTAACATGTGGAGTGACGTCAAGGAAAAGCTGACCTGATTGCTCTGCACATTAGTTCCTAAACATGCAGACCAGGACTGGGTTTCCCCAGGTTTTTTAAAGAACTAAAGATCTGAATGGTCATTCCGCAGTTCACTCAGATTATTTCTTGATTTGACATTTCAGCAAATACAAAAAGCCCTCACCACAAAGGGTTTTTTTTAAAGTAATAATAAACTAAACTGCCTGCTCTTCAAATTGTCACAGCCCAGTATGACACAAGAAGTCTGTTATCACACAGAGGGCAACTGGCTGAATATTACCCCACTTCCATTAATGTTATTGGGAACTACTTTTCCCTAACTGAAGTCTTATCATATGTCCAAAGAATGGTAATGTCAGTTTGGTTATTTTGGCTCCCAGTGAGAATTTGGGTTTGCTCTTAGATCCATTTATTTATTTATGTATTTATTTATTTTGTGGTCCATGGTATCTGTACATTCGGTTGTCACTTGGATTATGATGATCATAATTTCCCTATTTTCAAAATGTTTCCATTCTCTGCCCTCCACCCTTTCCTGTATGTCCCAAGTCTCATGCCTCTATTTAATGTTTTACACTACTTTAAAAAAACCCAGTGAAAAAAACCCTCTCTGTATTGCCTTAAGGATAAACCAGTAGATTCCTGTGGTGGAAAATTTAAGCTTAAACATTAATTTACATAAGTCAAAAGGAAATTAAATAACAATATAGTTTTGAAAATATGATCAAACAGTTAAAAACATTTGAAACATAATTTCCAATAAAGGACTTTAAAATATTTTTCATACCCACATCTGTTGCTGTTGTTATTGTGATTTCTGTTTTATGATGAACCTAATGTGAACCTGTCATAAGGTTTTCTTGATAAGTTTCTTCAGGCCCTATCATGGTGTTTTCTTAGTAAATTTCTTTAGAGGGGGTTTGACATTGCCATCCTCTGAGGCTAAGAGAGTATGACTTATAATCATAGAATCATAGCGGTTTTCCATGGCTGAGCCAGGATTCGAAACCTAGTGTTTCAGTGTGTCCTAGCCCAATGCTCAAACTGTCACAACACACTGGGCCTTCATACATTGTTCCATAGTTAAAATTAAATTTCTAAGGCCTGCCTGAATAAAAATGTCTCCTGGGGGAAAGAAAGCAGAGAGAGGCAGTGGCATCACTAGAAGGGTGCTGGGTTGCAAATTGCACCAGGTGACACCCTAAGAGAGGTGACACCACTGCGCCTCAAACATCTGTCTTTTCTCAGAATAGAAATGGGTTGAGACATTTCCTTGTATCTCTTTAAAATGCTGAAGAGATGGTGTGAGTGAGGTGATGCTCAGTGGGAATATAAATGAGAGTTTTGATTTATTTATTTTTTTGAATGTTCTTTTAAAATTTTATTTAAAAACACCACCTTTTACCAAATTTTCACTTCAACCACATGAAACAAATGTATATGTAAATGTGTTTAGGCTGTGTGTATGATATGGTAATTTAAAGGTATAATTTTAATTTTGCTAGGTGTTTATGTCACAGCTATTACCATTGCATTCAGTGATATACAGGAATTATGATTAATGAGTAACATTAGTACAAAAAATGTGGCATGGGAGGAGATCAGTGGGGTGTGTGTGGCACCATGAACTACCACACCAGGCAACACCAGCCCTAGTGACACCACCTGCGAGAGGACCAACTGGACCTGCCACTGAGAAGACACTGGTAGGAACCAAGAGAGGGACTTAGCATGGGAGTTGCATTTTGACAGTAATGATGATGCAAGGTCTTTCTTGGCCATTTAGAAATAGGGATGAAAGTGCTTAGGATGTCCAGAGCTACTGTAGATCCAGGGCTCTGTGTTCTCCAATGAGACCGTTTTCTCCACTTCTCTATGAAGCTTAGGTCACAATATGGATGTTTTATTCACAACATTTACATACATAAATGCCTACATGATGCTGACACTCGAACTTAAATTGGCTTCATAAGACAAATGGGCTGAGACTTCTTTTTTTCCTTTCTTTTCCTTTCCCTTTGGATAAAAGAAGAAGGCAGGACAAAGAATCTAAACCAGAAGCATGTTATGCAAATCACACATTTTATTACCCTTCAGTCCTAGTAACTTTTATTGATGACCTTTTGGGTCTACTCTCACTGAATCTTATGAATTATGGAAATATCAACACTGGCCAAAAGTAACTAACAAAACCAAAATGTACAGGAAATCCATATTCTGAAACAAGAGAAGTTGATTTCTGCAACATGTATAAATGGATTTACATTGCAAATTATACTATTTTGTACAATTTATTCTAATAGTCTAACAGACCCCTGGGGCCTGATGACATTCCATCACAAGCCGAGGAGCAATTTTGCCAGTCGGTTCCTCTGCCTTCTGAGGTTTCACCAGGCATTGTCTGACATTTTCACATGTTCAAGCATATACTCACAACCTTCCCTTGCTCAGTCTTGCTTTCAAAATGAAAGCACTGTCTTAGGAAAAACAATTCAAAATCTTGTGGCTTTAAAAAAAAGTTTTAAAATGGAAAAAGCACAATTATTTTCTCTCCTCGTAACAAATCATTATTTTCATTTATTTAAATCATTTTAGGCTGCTTTTCCAAAAGCTTCAAAATGACATTGAGTAGAAATTCAATTAAAAACACAACCAGATTGAAATGTCATCTGAGAAGAATTAACAGCACACCAGAAAAACCAACCAACCAGTCACTGGAGCAGAAAATTTTGTAGCCTTTGAGAAAAGAAGCATTTGCCACCAATTGAGATCTTTCTTCCAATTCCTTCCTCTCCCCCATCCCCGCCCTGCAAAATCCATTTTGTTTGCAGCCAGGGAGGAAAGAGGTACATGTCCTTTCTATGCCTATTCTGATCTCATTAATTATAGCCTTCAACTCTCCTCTGATGCCATTTGCAATCTTTTAAATGTGCACATGTGAGATTAGAAAAGGTACATGTAGTTTGGGCCTCAGAGTAAGTGGAATAAACATCAGTGGTGTTGGTAGAACAGAAACACCGGGTAAAACAGCTCTGGCAATTTCCCCAGGCAATTTCAATAAAAGCAGTATTGACAGCCAGAGTGGTAAAATGATTTTAGTGTTGTACTATGACTCTAGAGACCAGGGTTTGAATCTCAACGCAGCCATGTAAACCCACCGGGTGACCTTGGGCAAGTCACACTTTCTCAGCCTCAGAGGATGGCAATGGCAAACTCCCTCTGAAGAAGCTTACCAAGAAAACCCTATGATATGAAATGACTTGAAGGCATATGACCACCACAACAATCCTATATAACGTTCTTTGAGAGAAGACGTGAATCACAACAATGTTCCCAGGCATGCCTTCAAGGACAGTCCAACATTCATGCCGTTGTGTTGATCTATTAGGTATGCATTTCTATAAAATGGAATCAACACAGCTGCCTGAATTTTGGACTCACCCTGAATGCATTGCTGCAGAGGGCTGTCATTATGAGCTTTTGCCTTTCAGTATTTGCCACTATGTTGCTCATGTGGATGAGCTGGAAGCAGTATGCTTTTATACAGAAAGATCTTAGAGCTCTGTTTCCCACTTGTTCAGTTTAATTTACTGCTAATGAAAGAGAGTCCTTCACAGGCAATCACAGTGTTAACAAATTGTATTTCAGGAATACCAGAGTTCTCCTGTTCTTCATCTGCCAAAGCCCTCTTTCATGTATGCACAATGCCTATGACAAGAGGTGATTTTTCTTGTGGCAAAAATAGCTGCATAGGACTGAAAAGACTGTGCTGCCTTCCCCCCAGATCTCAGTTATTCAGCTCATAATTCAGTTCACATATCCACAAGGCAGGCCTTAGATGACCACCCATTCGGCTCAGAATTAAATAATCTTACAAGGGACTCTTTCAAATGGGAGGAATTTCTCCCAATTCCGAATGGAGCCAATGCGGATTCATGTAAATTCGCTTGTTTAGCGAATTTACCTGAACCCCTGCTCTGTTCGGAAGGCATTCGGAATCACTTCCCATTACCCGAAAATAACCCCCCCCCCTTGCCCAACATCGCGTGAGAAGCTTACATTCGCAATAACGTTAAACCCATGATTGCATTCGGAGTGACTTCCCTTTTGCCCGAATTTGTGTGAGAAGCTCTAATTCGCAATAATGTGAAACCCCAGGATTGCGTTTGGATTGCCCTTGGATTATACTTCCAATTTCCCACGTCTGAAAGAGTCCAAGGTGAGGGGCTGCCATGGTTGTCAGCTTTTGGATAGCATTAACAAGTGAATGCAGAATTGATAGGTGATCTAGTGGGGTGTAGTGGTTTGAGTATTGGACTAGGAGGCTGGGGTTCAAATGCCCATGCAGCCAGCAAGTCATACTGTCTCAGCCTAAGATGAAAGCTATGGCAAACCTCCAGATTAATCTTACCCAAGAAAATATTGTGATAGGGTCAGCATAAATCAGAGCTTGAAGGCACATAATAACAATAACAATACAGATCCGATCCTTTGACCGCAATGCAGCACAGTAACTTGTGCAAGAGAACATAGTACTGAACTGTGTCTCAAGTCAATATCTGGAAAGGGAAAAGGTGCCGTTTTATTTTACTTTATTTTTATTTCAGGCATCCAACTATGTCTCAGTTCAGCAAGCCCTCGTTCCATAGGCACCTGTGTATGGTTCTATGCTTTTTAGTGGGAAAGGTTCATGTTCCCATTGTTCATGAAACAGAATGAAGTTCTGTAAGGAAGTATTGGCAATGTGAATGTGGGAAGGTTTGGGGTTCTTTGCCATTTGTAATTCATTGTTTAATTGTGTGCAAAGTCTTTGATTACAGCATTCAACAGATATCCTCCAAATGACTTTTATGTCATTAAAAACCTGTATCTAGGGAAAATGTGAGAACAGCAACTGTTGTCTCTGAAAGAACTAAAGAAAAAGGAAGCTGTCAATTTAGTTTCCAGCGGAGCTGCCATTAGCAAGAAAGCCTGTATTTTGAGTCTCTAAGCAACTTACTTATAATGCTTGCTCCTTTTTATGATGTATTTAAGCCATTATATTTTAAAATCTATTCCTGACACGTTCCACAAAGCAGCGACCTTAAGCAGAAACAAGAAAATGCAAACATGCATAACAACCTCAGAAGCATTATATGATTCCAGTGGGCAATGGCATTGGGCTTAGTTCATTTAACGAATGTTAACCCCTCAATAAGTGCAATATCAAGGATACTAGTTTTAACATTTTAATCTCACTTTTCATTCAAGGAGTTGAAAGTAGCATATAAAGCTAACCCACTTCCCATTATCCTCACAACATTCCTGTGAGGCAGGTTGTGTGGAGAGAGAGCGATCGGCCCAAGATCACCTTCATGGCTTCATGGGGATTTGCATCTGGCTCTCCCTGGTCCTAGTCTGATTCTGGGTATTTCTTGATGAAGGAATCATCCCGCTAGCAACTGCAAAGTATTGTGTTGCTATTCTGTGTTTTCCTCTTTAACAGATTTTCTGTGCCAAAGAGAAAGATGGTAGAAATGGTGTTAAAAACAAAGGAAGGTTATAAACAGAGGGAAATGGCATGCACATAAAATCTGGCGAATGAAACAGGGTGGTGTTAGGATAGAAGCTCCATCTGGATACACCCATTGCACCTAACCACTGCTCTACAACATATCTCTATGCATGGGACTGATGTCTTGCACATGTCACTATAAGCCATCACAGACCTAACACCATATGGAAAACTTTAGTGCCACTTCACATTCAGCTCTAGACATCAAGTGTATCGTAGTCAGGTGATTCCAACCTATGCTGAATTCATCCATTGCTAGTGTCCTTGTACAAGCAATTCCAGATCATATACTGTATGTCATTTTTATATTTAGCTTTCGCTGACCTCTGTTAATTTAAACAAATTGAGGGTGGGGTCCCCCTTTCCCCCCATTCCCCCAGTAAATGTTACCAACATGTATCAGTGTGTATGCATTTCGCCATGCCTTGTTGTTCTTCACAGGTTCTTGTGCTTGGCAACTGGCCACCTTCATAAAACAATGGGTTTGCACTATTTCTCTGTGTGGTTTGGGTGGCATCTGGTTTAGGTTTCCCTTGTCAGCAGAGGGGCAGGTCTGGTAGTCCTGGCATATCTTGCACACCTTCATCCCGAAGTGAAAACCATGACTGGCATTTTGCTTGTTCCTCTTAGCAGTGAGCCTAGGTAGCAAGCATACAAGGATGCCCCAACACTTCAAACAGGAAGAGGTTACCTATCTTCATAAGTCAGTGTGTAAATTTCCCATTCCAGTACATAATGGACAAGATCCAGCTTCACTCCCTAGAGCAAACACCAAGAAGCAAATTCACTTTGGTGGTAACAATATCTGCGAGTTGTCACTGCTTAAACAAAATGCGAGACAAACAGCAGAGTCTGTGTACCTAAGTGGGACAGATCACCACGTGGGGATCAAAAGTGGTGATTAGGGGAGAAGTTGGCTGACTTTTCTCAGTAAAATAGCCTATATCCAAATAAAATCAACTGGAATTTCATACTGCCTTGTCCCTTATTACTGATGTTTCTCCCCCCCGATTTTTTCCCCCCTCATTTTTCCTCAGCAACCTGGGATTTTTCCAGCATTGCCTCTAGTAATGCCACATGACAGCTCCATGACCTAGTTGCTCCCAGACATTTCTTCCTTCAGTTCAGTCTCATTGTTTGCAAATTTGTGTTTCAGATTTCAAAAGATAGTGAGAGGTTGTGCAAACATTTGACAGGTACTAGGCTAAGCATAAGGGATGGACTGAAAAGATGCTGCGCAGCCAAAGAGGGAAGCAAACCTACTCTTCCCATCACAGGGAATCCTGTAACAATCCCCCTTACTATCCCTATTCCACTGGACTGATTCCTGCTGCGGACACCAGGAACAGTCTATGTCAATGTTCCTCACTCGTATCTGGTGAAACTAGCATAGAGATACTGATAGATAGATGATAGATAGATAGATAGATAGATAGATAGATAGAGACTGGTATCATACCTGTGCCCATTGGCTATAACTCTTTCTATGTTTCCTGGAAATTTGCAACCAATAGCTCATAAATTGACACTGGCCCACATGGACCACCACTTTGAGTACACTGATCTAGACCTCCAAAGCTAAACTATCTGAACTGGGTTGTAGTTTCAGTACATACCATTCTGAACTGGCTTATGTTTATTATTATTAGTGAACTGCCAAGGTATTGCATCCCCCAAAGTGGCCTGAAAATATTGTGTCTATTTATTATATTATATTATAGTATTAATATTTTTTACTTTTCTTTTAAAGGAACCATAACAAATCCAATCCCAATTTTTAGTATATTTTCACTGTTTGATTCTATTTTAACTGTGATTTCATCCAGAAACAGCCATATTCAAAAAAGATAGAGATGCTCAATTTCTCTGGAAAATAAACAAATTATCTGCTCAGCCACAGCTTCAGAGGAAAATTTGTCACATAATTTCAAACTATTGGGGCATTAATCTGATGGGGTTGTACAAATGCTAAAACAGTTGTTAAAGCCCTAAATGATGCCAAATACAAAGTGTCTCTGTATTTCAAATGGGTAGAAATGTTACTCTGTGTTAGCAGAAACAAAAAGGAAGTTTATGTGGCCCTTTGTTAAGGACTGATTGATTGATTATGGCATAGGATTTTGTGATTTGGAATCCATTTCATCTGATGTATATTATCCTGAGATTGCCAACTCATGTTCACAGTGGTGTGAAGAGAGAAAGCGGTAGCAATTGAGATCACAGGGAAATGAATTGCAAAAAAATCCGACTGCTATACTAATGTCAAAGCTGAAGTTCAACAATTCCAAGAAGCCACTTAGCACAATTTACAGATTCCCTCTCTCTCTCTTTCTCATACTTGACTAGCAGATCTGTTTAATGGAGTTGTTTGAGTTATGAGCAGTAATAACATAGCACAACCAACTGACTGCATTATGTTAAAAGGTATTTCAGATGAGACATATTAGGCAAGATCTGACATTTACTTTTTTGCTGAAAGCCAAATTATTACATTAGTTAAAATTAGGCACCAAATTAAGAATTACACTTTTTGTCTCAATTTACATTAGAATGGAAATTGGCAGCGGTAGCTAAAAAAAAATAGCACCCACATATTGGTGCCCAAAATCTTGTTAAATATTTTTTTTAAAAAAACACTAATGGCTACACTCCTTGCCTTGAACACTTCAGATTTCAAATATTCTCTTTCTGGGATCATAGAATCTGGGATCTCTCTCCCTTGTCCCCCATCATCCCGATGCCCTGAAAGGAAGCTGATGGCAAATGTGATGTTTCAATGTTTTAAATGGCAAGCATCATGCGGTTTCCACTCCTAAGGACCTTCTGCACTCCACTGTTGTTGTTTTTTAAATAGTGGGTCAAGCTCAAGATGAGGATGAGCAGTTTGATCAAAGGGTCTCCAATTTTGGTTCTTCTCCCTCATTTCAAACGCCAGCCCCAGCCCTACAGCCAGCTCATGTAAACATTACAGCTGTAGCAATTCACAAATGGCCATGCAAATGGAAGTATTTGTTTAAAGACTGGTTGTGATTTCAGAAATGCGTAATGAGAGAAGTCAGGCTGAAAGCAAACTATTGCAGATTATAATACGGCGGCTACTTTCATTTGAATAAATATGTATAATGTAAATAAATATCTGCTCCATAAATCCAATGAAAGCGGAGCTCATCATTTCTGGAAGAGCATGGTTAGCAGCAATAACTCACGAGGCTTAATGGCGTAGTAATGAGTTGTATGGAAAAATCACTTATAATGATATTCGCATAAAAGGACAAAAAACAGTCAGTCATTCCTAATACATTTGTTTTATTCACTTGCCTCAAAATGACTACAGCTCTATAAACCTGAGCAGTGCATGTCCAGATGTTGCCCTATAGTGAGAGCAGCTAAAAATGCAGTAAATTATGGATATGTTTTTCATACTTCCACATACACTAATAACTGCAAATCTTCTCTATGCTAAAGGGATAGATGTAAGAACAGCTTAGCTCAGCCTGGTGAACGGGAGCTAGACTTAGGTATGCTTAAAGCAGAACCACTGAAATAAATGAGAATCAGTTTAGTCATTCATATAAATTGCATTGATTTATATGTGTCTAACTCAATGTTTGGAAACAACCCTGAACCATACCTTATTGAAAGAAACCATACCCCAGTGGAAAGATATTTTTACACACTCCTCTAAAAGGAAGAGAAAATCCATAAGAGGATCATAATATTTATTGGCCATATAGTCCAGCAGTATTTGTTGTTGTTCTTTGTTATGGAGTTGGTTTTGACTAAGACAGAGTTATAAATATGAGCTCTCTAAAAGCCCCAGTCATCAATAGCCCTGCTGAGGTCATGCAAAGTCACTATATTGGTCTATAATTGTTTGACCACTTGGCCATATTGGTCTCTAAAATTCTAATTTGTCCACTTGTCAGATCATTGAATCATAGAATCATAGAATCATAGAGTTGGAAGAGACCACAAGGGCCATCCAGTCCAACCCCCTGCCATGCAGGAACTCCAAGTCAAAGCATCCCTGACAGATGGCCATCCAGCCTCTGCTTAAAGACCCCTAAGGAAGGAGACTCCACTACACTCCGAGGGAGTGCGTTCCACTGTCGAACAGCCCTTACTGTCAGGAAGTTCCTCCTAATGTTGAGGTGGAATCTCTTTTCCTGCAGTTTGCATCCATTGTTCCGCGTTCTAGTCTCTGCAGCAGCAGAAAACAAGCTTGCTCCCTCCTCAATATGACATCCCTTCAAATATTTAAACAGGGCTATCATATCACCTCTTAACCTTCTCTTCTCCAGGCTAAACATCCCCAGCTCCCTAAGGCGTTCTTCATAGGGCAAGGTTTCCAGACCCTTCACCATCTTAGTTGCCCTCCTTTGGACATGCTCCAGTTTCTCCACATCTTTTTTGAATTGTGGTGCCCAGAACTGGACACAGTATTCCAGGTGGGGCCTGACCAAAGCAGAATAGAGTGGCACTATAACTTCCCTTGATCTAGAAACTATACTTCTATTGATGCAGCCTAAAATTGCATTGGCTTTTTTAGCTGCCGCATCACACTGTTGACTCATGTTCAGCTTATGGTCTACTTGGACTCCTAGATCCCTTTCACATGTGGTCTCGTTCAGCCAGGTGTCCCCCATCCTATATCTGTGCATTTCATTTTTCCGCCCTAAGTGCAGAACCTTACATTTCTCCGTATTGAATTTCATTTTGTTAGCACTGGCCCAGCTTTCTAGTCTATTCAGGTCATTTTGAATTTTGATCCTGTCCTCTGGGGTATTAGCTACTCCTCCCAGTTTAGTGTCATCTGCAAATTTGATAAGTATGCCACCAATTCTGTCATCCAAATCATTAATAAAGATGTTGAATAGCACTGGGCCCAGGACAGAACCCTGTGGCACCCCACTGGTCACTTCTCTCCAGGATGAAAAGGAGCCATTGTTGAGCACCCTTTGAGTTCGGCCAGTCAACCAATTACAAATCCATGTAACAGTTAACTTGTCTAGCCCACATTCTTCAAGCTTGTTTGCAAGAATGTCATGGGGAACCTTGTCAAAGGCCTTACTGAAATCGAGGTATACTATATCCACAGCATTCCCTTCATCTACCAAGCTGGTAATTTTATCAAAAAAAGAGATCAGGTTCGTTTGGCATGACTTCTTTTTCTGAAACCCATGTTGGCTTTTTGTGATTATGGCATTGGCTTCTAAATGTTCGCAGACTCTCTGCTTAATGATCTGCTCTAGCACCTTTCCTGGAATTGATGTCAGACTAACTGGACGATAATTGTTGGGATCCTCTTTTTTTCCCTTTTTGAAGATGGGGACAACGTTTGCCCTCCTCCAGTCTTCTGGGACTTCTCCTGTTCTCCAGGAGTTCTCAAAGATGATTGCCAATGGCTCTGATATTACATTTGCTAGTTCTTTTAATACTCTAGGATGTAGTTCATCTGGTCCTGGAGATTTATATTCATTTAGGTTAACCAGGTATTCCTGTACTACCTCTTTACTTATTCTGTGCTGAATTTCCTCTATTCTGTCTCCTGTTCCATTATCCTTAGGTTGAGCACCCTTTGCCTTTTCTGAGAAGACTGAAGCAAAGAAGGTGTTGAGTAATTCTGCCTTTTCTCTGTCTCCTGTGAGCATTTTGCCATCTTCTGCACGCAGTGGCCCTACTGTTTCCTTCTTCTTCCTTTTGCTGCGGACATATCCAAAAAAGCCCTTTTTATTGTTCTTAACCTCTCTAGCAAGCCTGAGTTCATTCTGCGCTTTAGCTTTTCTGACTTTACCCCTACATGTGCTGGCTATTTGTTTAAATTCCTCTTTCGTGATTTCTCCATTTTTCCATTTCTTATACATGTTCCGTTTAAAACTTAGCTCATTTGAAAGTTCCTTAGTCATCCATCCTGGCTTCTTGAGACATCTTCCATTTTTCTTCCTCATTGGAACTGTTTGAAATTGTGCCTTCAATATCTCCCTTTTGAGAAACTCCCATCCGTCTTGAACTCCCTTTTCTTTTAGTATTCCTGACCATGGGATCACTCCCAGTATTTCTCTAAGTTTATTGAAATCAGCTCTCCTAAAGTCTAGAGTGCATGTCTGACTATGCCTAGCTTCTCCCTTCCACTGCATAACAAACTCCAGGAGAACATGGTCACTTCCACCTAAGGATCCAACCACTTGCACCCCATCAACTAGGTCTTCCCTGTTGGTTAAGATCAGATCTAAAATGGCTGATCCCCTTGTTGCCTCTTCCACCTTTTGGACAATGAAGTTGTCTTCCAGGCAAGTGAGGAATTTGCTAGACTTTGAGGATTTGGCTGAGTTTGACTTCCAGCAAATATCCGGATAGTTGAAGTCCCCCATCACTACTACATCTCTCCTTCCTGATTGTGTGGTCATCTGTTCTAGAAAGGCATCATCCAATTCCTCTGCCTGAAGAATGATGGATAATTGGCTTCATTTTGCGAACATACACACTGTATGCCAAATGTTTGTTATTGGCAGTTGGGTGTACAAATAACGCAATGGATAGGGTAAGTACTTAAACATATGGATGACATTTGTCTCCAGTAAAGTGAAACTGAGCGCAGAGATTGATATATCCTGTCATTCTCTGTAGTCGTGACAGTTCAATTAAACCTTTCAGGCACTGTTCTACTAGACCTGTGGCGTTTTTAATTAAAAGCTGAGTGTACTGGTGGGTGGCTGTTGGTGAGTCACCATAGCAATCTTTGTGGCTGCTTGGAGGTGGCTAGCAGTGAGGTCTGACATTCACCTGGTTACATCCCACTCACTCTAGGGTTTCTCTGGAAATGTACATGTTGGACTGGCTTAGGTGCTGTACATTTTCCCATACGTGAAAACTGGTTGATCTTCCAGTAGGAAATTGAAACTGAAGAAGGAGCTCTCTTGACTACGATATGATATTCAAAACACTCCTGGCTGCAGTATCATTTATATCAAAGCCAAAAAAAAAAAAAATGTGGTGGAAACATGCATTTGATTGGGTTTTAAATTATTTTATTTTATTTTGGTTTAAGGGAACACCATTGGTCCATCTCACTTTTGTTCTTCACATTGCCTGACAATGGCTTTCCATCTGTAAATACGAGGGGGTATCCTAAAGTTTTAATTATCACCTTTAAAAAAAATTGATGGAAGGTTTGTCTTGATTTGTAGTTGTTAATTTATCTATATGTAGTCACCATCCAGATTGACACATTTTTCTTGACCCTCTGAATACCGTTATTGTAGAAGTCTGCAGATTGCATTTTACGAGGATTTTACACTTTAGTCACTTCTGGCGCAGTCTGTCACAAAAATAAAGGATGCAATGAGCTGATTTTCTCAATTTCATGCACTTAGAGACCAATTGTGACACTGACAAAATTTCATCAATATACCCTAATAACTTCCGGGTGATAATTATTATTTTACGAAACTCCCCTATAAGGCAAAATCCGGAGGGTCAAGAAATGCTGTGGAAAATGTGCAAATCTGGATGGTGACTACATAGAAATACGTTAACAACTACAAATCAAAACAAACTTTCTATCAATTTTTTAAAAAGGTGATAATTAAAACTTTAGGATACACCCTTGTATGTAATATGTCATAACAATGAAGTGTTGGCCTAATGGTAAACAGAGAGGTCTAGGAAAAGGTAATCTCAAACTACAGTGATCCCCCGGTTTACGAACCCCCCGGGGAACGAAATCCCCGGGGTCCGAAACCGGCGGGACCAAAAAATATCCCCCGGGATCCGAAGAAAAAAACCGCGCGGCCCCTTTAAATTGGCCACGTGGTCCGTTGAAAATAGCGGTTCCCCCGGGAAACGAAGACTTCCGGGTTACGAAAGGTAATCCGGAACAGATTACCTTCGTAACCTGGGGGACCACTGTAATACATAAGAAAGTTTTAATATCTAAAATATTCAAATAGCGCAGTAACAGTTGAACAGTGTGTAGACAGAGCAATACACTGTGCCAGAAAGCAAAGACGATAAGGAGTGTATATACTTCCCAAATACATACAAAGTTAAAAGTATAAACACATCGAATATGCATAAAAGATAAGAAGGGTATGAGTTTCATGCCCTTTGGATGTTGGATATACTTTATATTTTGTATGTTATTTGGAAACTCGTACACTTCTTATCTTTTATGCATACTGGATATGTTTATACTTTTAACTTTCAGTGTATTTCGGAAGTGTATACACTCCATGTCATCTTTGTTTTCTGGCACATATACACATTCTGGATGCCAGAAAGTTACTGTTACTGCATTATTTGAATATTTTAGATATTAAAACTTTCTTATGTATTACTTTGAGATTACCTTTTCCTAGACCTCTCTATTTGCCACACCAATATGTAATATGCCCACATAAGCTATACATTTTCCCAAGTGCACTCTCTGAAGACAATGAAGATGCCTACATACCCATTATACCAGGCTCCTGGATTTATAACTCAAGTAGAACTGTAAACTCACTTCTGGGTTGTTCGAAAGGGATTTTTAGGGATTTTTAGCCAATGGGGTAAATGACTGAAAACAAGCTATTTCAAGATAGGCAAACAAGTTTTTCAAATCTCATGCAAATAAAAGAGAAAGTGACTTTCCTTGCCCACATGACCTAGAATAGACACTTGTAGATGGCAAGTCTTGCCCACAGGGTATTAAATGAGTATCAACATATCAGTAGACAAATGCCTGGCTTGAACCAGATGGGTTAGTTGAACAAACTTTTAGAAATCCAACCAATACAGTCCATCACCGGGTGTTGCAAACAGTGTCATGATGATCTGCGCATTCCCCGAGGCAATCTAAGCATCTAAGAGTCAACTTGCATAACCTCCAGAAAGAAATCTATAATATGGGTCCCTGAAGTGTGGGCTTCTTCTGACATGCCGTGAGGTTATGTTTCTCTCCTTTCCAGTTTGGGGGCATGAGGCAAGGTATCAGCACCAAGGACAGTGTTCCAATTCAAGATTTCATCTTTCCCTGCTTCTCAAACTCCTCCCCAGTGCATAGGAAAGGCAGGCTGACTTAACCTCCTCTTCTGGTACCACCATCTGTTATCTTCTGGGCCTCTGAAAGCAGATCTTAACAGCTGCTAAATCTGCTCTGTCCTTAGATCTGTCAGCCCAAAGTACCACCACCCTTCGGATCGTTTTCCTTCCTGGAACGGTAACAAGAATAAGGATTTTCCTGGGTGGCTTCCAAAGAAATACACTCCATCTTGATTTTCTAATTTTACAGTAACAAGCCAGACTTGTAATTCAATGTTTCAATTTTTAGGGGCTTAGCCACTTCCCCACTCTGCCTAACATTATCTCGTTGGGTTTACATGGGTGTCTGTGTGTTCCCTGATCACAGGCTGATCACAGGTACTTCTCGTAATGATCATATAACACCGGTTTTGAAGTTCCTCCGCTGGCTGTCAATTAGTTTCCAGGCAAGGTACAAGGTGTTGGTGATCACCTTTAAAGTCCTACATGGCTTGGGTCCAGAATACTTAAGGGAACGCCTTCTCCCGTACTTTCCATCCTGCACACTGAGGTCCTCAGGGAAGAATCTACTTCAGCCGAAAAAATCTAGGCTAACTTCAGTTACCCAGAGGACCTTCTCCACTGCTGCTCCGAAGCCATGGAATGACCTGCCGGAGGAGATCCACCACATCTCTACTCTTACAGCCTTTAAGAAAGCTCTTAAGATGGATCTCTTCTGGCAGGCTTTCCCAAACTAGCTCCTCTCCCTGCATACTGTCATTTATTTTTTTTTTATTTTTTTTGCTCTGTCCACCAATTTTCCTCTAATTTTAATACTATTGTATTTTATTGTTTTAAAATTGTGGTTAATTAATTGTACTACTACTACTACTACTAATAATAATAAATTTTATTTATATTTCCCGCCTCTCCCTGCGGAGGATAATAATAATAATAATAATAATAATAATAATAGGATTTATTTCTATTCTGCCTTTTCTGGTGGGGAGTCAAAGCGGATTACAGCAGTCAAGCAAACAACTTCATTTATACACCGCCTCATACCGCCTAAGGAGTGTCTAAGCGGTTTACAACTGTAAGCTTCTTGCACCCAACAATCTGGGTACTCATTTTAGCAGCCTCAGAAGGATGCAAGCCTGAGTTGAGCTTGAGCCCTTTTGCTGGTATTGAACTCGCCACCTTATTGTTTTGAGTGAATGGCTGCAGTACAGGCATATAACCAGTGTGCCACCAGGGCTCTATAATTGTTATAGTATTGGGATTGGGGGTGGGGGTGGGAAGGGACTATTTTGAATTGTATTTCATTTTCTATGTATTTTAATTGCTGTAACCTGCCCGGATTCCTTGTGATTGGGTGGGCTATAAATAATACTAATAATATTATTTTTATATTTTATAAAAATCTCCTAGTTTTTTTTTTAAAATTGTTTATTTATTATTTATTTATTATTGTAGATCTTGGGTCTCATGTCAGCATGCTGATACTTTCTGCTTGTTTTCTAGTAGTCCTGTTTTTGTGCCCACCCTAGCAGCATGCAGTTATCTGAGTGGCACACCAAGGTGTTGGGGTTTTTTTTAAGAAATTCTGTGCTTAGTTCATGGAACATATAGATTAGCATTGCAAACTGCTTCTCAAGCCCAAAGACAGAGGACCTTATCAGACGTTGGAAATTGGAAGTATAATCTAACGGCAATCCAAATGCAATCATGGGGTTTCAGGTTATTGTGAATTAAAGTATTTCACGCAATTTCGGGCAAAAGGGAGTCATTCTGAACACAAGCATGGGTTTTATGTTATTGCGAATTAAAGCATCTCACGCAATTTCGGGCAATGGGGGTCATTTTTGGGTAATGGGATGTTATTATGAATGCATTCCGAACACAATTGGAATCCATGTAAATTCGCTAAACCTAGCGAATTCACGTGAATTCGAATTGGCTCCAATTGATTCTATTCGCAATAAAGAGAAATTCCTCCTGTCTGATAAGGTCCAGAGAGACAACAAGGGCAAAAGTCCTATTATGGGAGGGGGATCAATTTTAAAGAGCTAGGGGTGACAGATATAAGACACTTAACATCTCCATGTCTGCCAGAGTTTCTTATGCAGCTCCACCAGTGGTATGCAAACTGCTTTGAGCAGAAGGCTCTAAGGCCCTTGCTCACATCTGGCCTGAAATCCATTCCGAGAAACAAACTTATCTTTTAAAAGTTCAGTAGTTCATTACTGCTGACAAAGACAGGAGGTCTTGTGGTTCAGAGATAGCTATTGCTGAATCACTCGCTTCTTGTACTATTTGTGATAAAAAAATATGTCAGAATGTACATGCAAAAATTCATATCCTAAGAACAAAGAAAACAAGTCACAGGAGATCCGGAAGACAACTGACAACCGGAAACATGAATATTTCCTGCAAGAGGAATGTTCGGGGCTGCCAGTTTTAGCATTTTCTTTTTCAAGATATGAGGCCCTTTCACACAATTTATAGCACTATAATTCTACTTTAATGCCATGGGACCATCCTATGGAATCCTGGGGTTTTCAGTGCAGGAAGGAGCATAGAGACTTCACCAAGTACCCCTCACCATACCACATACCCCATGATTCCCCAAGGTGCAGCTATGACAGTTCAAGTGGAATCATAGTGCTATAAATGTGTAGTGTGACAGGGCGCATGGGCAGACATGATCGTTATTCCCCTGCTTTCTCTGTTCCTGCTTGTCAGAATCTGGCAGAGTCTGCCATAAAATGGATTCTATAAATTGGTTGTGTAGTATTATAGCTGAATATAGAGGTATATAGTTTAAAAGTTATACAATATGTAGAGTGGGGTTTGTTGGGAATAATGAGAGGTATAGTATTGTATCAAAGAGCTACTGGCGGTTCAAAGGAGAGATAATTGTCTGGCTCAGGAAAGTACAAATGTCTGTGGGATGGTTTTCCATGGGAATCTCCTGGGAAAAGAGACAGAGAAACAGAATCTAAAATGCATGAAGGAGGGTGGGCACATGATACATACAAGGATGGGGTGCAAGTATGTTTTAATCAGTAAATGAATTGAAGTATAACCCATGGAAATGCAGGGTGAGGCATTGTTAACTCTATGCTTGTGATTATGGATGATGGTAGTTTTGGCTATATATGCCTAACTGTGAACTTCTCCAGCTACTGAAAAAAAATATTATACTATAATTTTTTGTGGGTTTTTCAGGCTGTGTGGCCATGTTTTAGAAGAGTTTCTTCCTGACATTTCGCTAGCATCTGTGGCTGTGGCATCTTCAGAGAATACTGGAAAATAACCAGGGTCACACAGTATATATAGATATATACTCACTCTCTTTCATTCCAGTATTCTCTGAAGATGCCAGCCACAGATGCTGGCAAAATGTCAGGAAGAAACTCTTCTAGAACATGGCCACACAGCCCAAAAATCCCACAAAAAACTATGGATCTGTGGCCATGAAAGCCTTCGACTTCACATTAAATTTTTTACTGTTTGCCTGCAGAAGACTGGTTTACTGGAGCATGTGGAATGGGCAGGTTTTGACATTTGTTGGTTTGTTGGACCAACTTGCATGACATTCCCATTACTAGGATCCAGGATCAAAAAGATGGTGATGGAGAAGGAGTTAAGTATGGAGGAAGTCCCATTCATTGTTTCAGTAGGAGTATAGCTGTCAAAAGATATTAGAGGGGATGTTATATAGGTCTGGAGGGGATATTATGTATCCTCTAGGGTTACACTGGGCAGTCAGTAGGGATGAAGGATATAAACAACTGGGTACCAGAATAAAAGTACCAGAAGCAATAGTCAAACCAAGAAAAATCTTCCTTCAGAACAGCAGAACACTATTCAGATCCACTTTTCTTTTTGAATTGAGTGTCTTAACAGATTCTCCCATTTCTGCACAGGAAAAGGCTGCTATAACTCACCACCCATCTTCATGCAATTGCCCAGAAGAAATTACCAGACCCCCAGCATGACTGGCAACATTGAGCTGACAACATGCTGGGGCAGCTCCATCATTGTGATAGTAACCACCATGTCCTGAGATACTCCCGAGTGGTGTTGTGACCTCTCAGGACCAAAATCTTTGAGAGGAATGCAATACTGAGCTCAGGCATGGGAGAAAGAGAACTTATGATGTGGTCAGCAAATTAACAGAACACTTGTCCTGTCTCATCTGTTCAAAGGTACAAGGACTCAAAGCCAGGTCTCTGCTGGACAGAAACCTCAACTAGAGAGTGAAAACTCCTAAAGACTATGATGGTTTCCTCTCAACCATCAAACCTCTGTCGATTCATCACCAAAAATCCAGGAACACAGAACTAGGACAGACTAATTCCAAACAAGTCTCAGTGATGCGGCCCAGTTTACCACCCACATTTAGGATTAAATTTTGGATCATCATGGTTTACCAAATTGACATTTAGCAACAGCACTTGGTGGTTTGTTGACATAATAACCAGAGTAGTTGTGGATGGGAAGGGACTGGATGCTATATTTCTATGATCCTTCTTCCACTCAACCAGCTTGTCCAGTTCACATTACTGTCTTCCCCTGCCTGTTCTTGGGATGCCTTCACATAGGAAACTGGTTCTATGAAAGAGGGTGAACGTGAAATTTAAAACTAAGCAGGAACAAAATACTAACAAAATGTGTCATAAAAATGATATAGATCAAGTCGAACAAACACAAAATAGATAAACAGAGTAGAAAGCAGCCCCTCTTCTACTATCCCTCTCTCATCTCACACTAGTTCCAGAACTGACCACTCTTTACAATCTCCTCTACCAATAATGTTTGTTAAAACACACATTTTGGGGGTGGTGAAGAACACAAATGTTTTTGTTAGTGGCTGGGCGTGGAGCAGTCATGTTAGTTTATTGCAGCAGACAGAAAGAGTCTTGTGTCACCTTAAAGCCTAACCAATTGTACTGTGGTGTCATTTGTTTTGCTAAATATTTTGATGCACCAAGTACAAAAGCGTAAGCTTGAAGTAATTGGCCTGTAGACAGCAACACCAGTGCTAACTCTTAAAGTCTCCTGTGGGCATTAGTAGAGAAATTTGCTGTTGGCTCCATGTCTATTGCGTGTGACTGTGGTTTCATACTGCTGTTGCTGTATGTCATTTCTCATTACTCTTGCCTCTCAGCAGCCTACATATAAGCATAGGGCACAAATGAAATTGACATAAAAATTCCTGGTACTCCCCACTGGGCTGCTGGTCTCTTGAGATGTGGTTCAGTGCACACGGATGGTCAGGTCCCTCCTGTGGTTGCATTCTGACAGGACTTGTCATGCGGTGTGCTGGTACATAGATCTGGAACTCTAACCTAAGGGAAAAGGGAACCATCACACCCTGATCTATGAAGAAACATCAGCAGACAGCTCTGTGGGGGCTTGAGAGGCAAGAGACAATGTGTTGAGAAGACGGGTAGGATAAATGGCTGTAAGGCCCTTTTCCTGTACTGTCTTCAGTCTTTTCTCCAAAAATAAGCTTGCATTAGAATTTCAATTTAAAAATGGAAGCTATTGAATTAGTGGATAATTCTCTAAGCAAATTATGTTGGAGAAGGGATTCAATACTAGATCCATATACATTTCATATACATTTCATATACATATATACATTCATATTCATTCATTCATTCATTCATATACATTTCTACAAATATCATCTCTCCTCACAAACACTCTGTATTCAGCTCCTAAAAGTACAGATGAAGGAATGATGTAGCTGTCATCAATGCCAATGTTGAAAGGACAGGACAAACATGAATTGCACCCAGTAAATTAGGATGAGCAGGTTGGTAGGGAACCAGATCCTGAAATCTGAGTATTTGTTGGAGATGTTAGCAATGTTTTTGGGGGCTCAGAAAAGTAATTCAGGAACTTGCCTCACAGCAGGAGGCAAATGTCAATTTTCTTCTCTAGATCAGAACATAATTTAAGCCACAGAAGAATTCATGGTTACCCCAATCTCCACATATTACTGTCACTGCTTACATTACCCAGAAACAATGACTAGAGCAGCGGCAAAGGCCACACTTTCCCCACACCTGTTCTATATATCCAAAATTAAATTTAGGCAATAGCTTGAAGTAGTATGACAATTCAGTGCAATCAAATGGTTTTAATGCATCCAGTGATAATAAGAATAACCTTTGTTTCTACATATTGCAATATTGCATCATGCTTAGTGTACACTGAATGCCCAAGCTTATATCCAAGAGCCTTCACAGTGGCTATTCCCAGCTTCTGGAATTCTTTCCCATGGCTGTCTACTTTTTTTCTGCTGGCTTTTTAAAATTTAGGCAGGCCTTTTGCACTTAAGTGGCAGAAAAATATTTTTAATGGGGTTTATTTTGTTCAATGTGCTTTTAACTGGGGTAATTTAGAGTATCAGGCCCCAAGTATGGCTGGCTGCTAGATGGGTATTATCTTCATCAGATGTGAAGACACAACAATCTTAGTTTATGACCAGCTCTCCAGTATTTGTCCTTTAGACAGAAAATCATCAAAGAAAGCTTTGAAATATAGGATCAGGGTATCACTGGAGGTTTGTAGTATTCTGCAGAGAACCCTTATGTCCTTGATAACCACATACAGTGTTTTGAATTTCAATTTTGCGTTCTTCTGATCTTCTGAATGGATTGGTTGGTTAGTGATAACTGAATCCATCCAGAGTGCTATTATCTGTTCTTTTCAGTTTGAGAAACTTCATTTATGGGCAGGCCCCTAAGTACTGCTTCCAAAGTATCCCATAGTAAGACTGATATTTCTTATCCAGAGTTCTCTTTATATAAGTGTCTATAGAGTCACTCCTTTAACCAGCCAAAAATTGGCCAGTTTAGTGTCCCAGTCCACTGCTCATTTGACAGGGATGGGACCGGCACACAACTTTTTAAAATTGTAAATATCTTTCTTCAGCCCACCCAGATCTCAAACCAGAAAATGATCAGAGTGGCTAGAATCACTTTCTTTCTGGGATTTCTTGGCTAACCAAATCCACAAGGCAATCTATTCACCAAATATCAACAGCCATAGTTTGATCCATTTCAAACTGGCTTTATGACAGGATTTGGAGTTGAGACTGCCATGGTTGCTCTGGCTGATGACCTTCATCTAGGCATCAACAGGGGTAGTGTGACCCTGTTGGTGTTACTGGACCTCTCAGTGGCTTTCGACACAATAGACCACAACATCCTCTCGAATCGCCTAAGAGGGCCAGGGATTGGAGGCACTGCATTGCAGTGGTTCCATTCCTTCCACTCAGGCAGATTACAGAGGGTGGTGCCCAGGGACAGTTGCTCTACAAGGAAAGAGCTTAATTGTGGCGTCCCACAAAGTGCCATCCTGTCCCCAATGCTGTTCAACATATATATGAAGCCATTGGGAGAGATCATCCGGAGGCATGGGGCGGGGTGTTATCAGTACGCTGATGACACCCAGATATATTTCTCCATGTCTCGGTCTACAGCTTTGACTTAAGATGGCGTCTCTCCTCTCCATGAATGTCCTAAGGCAGTAATGGACTGGATGAGGGAAAACAAATTGAAGCCGAATCCAGACAAAATGGATTTTCAATCTCGGCTTACAATATTGGCTCCGTATCCAGGTATCGGGATACAACCTCCAGTCCTGGAAGGAGTCACTCTCTCCTCAAACAGTCTGGGGGTGCTCCTAGATCTGTTGCTTCACATGACAAATCAGGTCAGTAGTGCCCGTTTTTAGCTTTGGCTGATATGCCAGCTGCACTCTTTCTTGGAAGTCAGGGACCTTGAGACCATAGTACACGCACTGGTAACCTCACGTCTGGATTTCTGTAATGCACTCTACATGGGGCTACCCTTGTGCTTGGTCTGGAAACTTCAGTTAGTACAGAATATGGCAGCTAGACTAGTCTCAGGCACATCTAGAAGAGACCATATTACTTCGAACCTAAGATCTCTCCACTGGCTGCCCATCAGTCTCTGGTCCCAGTACAAGGTGTTAGTTATTACCTTTAAAGCCTTAAATGGCTTGGGTCCAACCTATCTCTGAGACCCCCCCCTCCCATTTAATACCATGTAATCCTCCCCGCACACTCAGGTTTTCTGGGAGAAATCTGTTACAACCAATAAAAACAAGGTTGTCTACGAGTGCCCAGAGGACCTTCTCAGCTGTTGCTTCCAGATTGTGGAACGGCCTGCTGGACGAGATCTGTCATATGACCACCTTAAATAGCTTCAAAAAAGCTGTTAAGATGGATCTCTTCTGGCAGGCCTTTCCTGAATAAATGCCCGGCCACCACAGTGAATAAGTTAGGTATTGATCTTGTTTCCTGTCCTATTAGTTTATGCATTGTTGTTTGCTTGTACTTTAACCTCAATTAAATTTAACAAAATAAATTAACAAATTTATGGGGGACAGGGAAGCAAATATAATGAAAATAAAAATGTGGTCCATGAACTCTTGGGCACCCCAGAGTTTGGTCCCTAGCTTGGTTGCATTGGCTGCTCCCTGATATCTTGAAATTGCAGTAAGTATAAGAACAGGAAATAAAGTTATTCTCTCTAATAATTTCCAATTGATATTAAGTTTTAAATTATAGCTACATAATGTGTAACTATAATATAATAATATAATATATTATTATGATATAATAATATGTTGTGTTCTTGGGCATTACCTCTTTAAAAGAAAAAGTGATACCAGAGGGAAAAATAACATGGAAAGAATAGGAATAGGTTCCTACATCACAAAAAAATGAAAGAGCATCTCAACATGGTTCAGCAAACTTTTTACTCAAACTAACAATATGCACATGTGAAATGAAAGAACCAGATCAGGTAAAACTGTCATAAGTAAACAAAAACATTTTGAACCTTCTAGAGACCACCTATGGATACTCACTCCCATGGAGAGATACCAGGGGAAAAAAAGATCCTGGCAGAGTTTAAATAGGAAGCATTCTGCAAATAGGGAGCACCTGTGAGACTTGGGCAGGCTATAAATAACCCAGCATCTCCTTCAGTCCAATATGGCTGACAACCATCCTTTTCCATGGGAGAAAGCCACACTGGTGCCTTGTTCTTTGATTTATTTATTGCCTGTTGCATTGAACTCTGCCTGGGCTCTAATTATTCATTTGGTTCATCCTTTAGGCTGCTTTCCTAGACAGAAAACTCTGTCATTAATGATCCAGAGTAGACTTGACTACCTCTGTTTTTCTACTGATGCCTTGGTGAGCTTTCACTCTCTCTTCCTCTCTCTGCTTAAAATTTTCACAAGATGCTGGGGCTTTTTTGGTGCGAATCTGGTTACTTTTCCAAGAGCAAAACAGAACAATTCAATTGTTTACTTCAGATATGCTGCTGCACCCCAACACAGAAAGTCTTATGCTTTTCTAGCCTTCTTTCACTATCCTACCAAAGCTGATAAAAACTTCTGGCTAGACAGAGGATGAAAAGGAACATGCAGCTGAATTGGTGTTAAAAAAATATTATAGAATGGAGCTTCTTTGCCAGAGGCTTTGTTAATTGATGTATTCCTATAAAGGATACAAAACCGATAACCCCTTTTCAATGGTGAAACTCCTTTGTCTAACAATTTATAATGTAGCTCTAACAACAAATAGACCCCTGATAGCTAATCATTCTTCCTTCTAACATTTTATCACCCAGGTGTCTATAAATATAGGTTGAGTTACAATTGGAGGTTAACTCTATCAGCCATCAGGACCTATTAAATTCCTATGTGGAAATATTTGTATTGTTGCTCTTTTTTTCTTGTTGGTGACTATCCAAGGGTTTGCCGAAGCATAAGGGTCATCTAGTGAAGCAACTGGATGCAATGCTACTTCTTTTGTTATGGGAACAGCCAGTACTTCACCAAATCTGGCTACTTGTACCATAGCCAATTCTATGAGGCTCTCCACCCTCCTGAAATATCAACTTAAAGCGGGAGCCTCATTTGTATATAATGATAGCTACTCTGAGAATTACAATATACAGTAGGTCTTTTCTTAAGCATATAATGAGACAAATCTTGAAATACCAGAAATTTGTTGCCTTGTGGTTCTAGGCGGTGAAGATTGTTCAAAGTCTTCATTATCTGGAATTTCTTCAGCTAACTGCATGTGAGCTTGTGTGGCATGCTGATTTGAGTGTTGGGCTACAGCTTTGGAGACCAGGGTTTGAATCCCTGCTCATACCATATTTTTTCAGCTTCAGAGGGAGGCAAGGGCACCCTCCTGCCCAAACAAATCTTGCCAAGCAAACCCTGCAAAATGTTCACCTTAGAGTTGCCATTAGTCAGAAATGGGTTAAAAGTAAGGAACAACAACTGCATGATTATATCTCAGATCTGGGGTTTGTTTTTTATATCTGGATCTCAAAATATGGCATGTTCTTTCAGCATTGTTTCTTAGCAAGTTGACTGTCTGGCACACTTCATTTCTGAAACCAGGAGGATGATTATATTACCTGCCCCTTTTCCTTCTTGAGGTGCACATTCATCCTTGTTGTGTGCTTTCAAGTCATTTCCAACTTATGGCAACCCTAAAGCAACCCTATCATGGGGTTTTCTGGGGTTCCCTTTGTTTTCCTTTAAGGCTGGGACTTTCCCAACTTCACCCAGTGGATTTCCATGGCTGAGCAGATATTTGAATCCTGGTCTCCAGAGTCACAGTTCAATGGTCAAACCACCAGGCCACACTGACTCTCTACATCCATCCCGTGAACCCCTATTTTCCAAGGGGCCAGTCAAGCTGCGCAGTTATGGCACTATTATTCCACGTAACTGCTATGGCTCCATCCTATGGAATCCTACTGTTTGGAGAGGCACTACAGGAATTCTCTTGCTCCTTCCTTAACTACAAATCCAAGGAGTCCAGAGGGGAAAAACCACAGAAGTTAAAGTGGAATAATAGCACTATAATTGTGTGAAGTGAATTAACCCCAGGCTTTTGACCTTGGGTTAGAGTGCAGAGACATTGTCTCAACAGTTTTGATCTTAATTGAATTTTAGATCCAGATTGGCAGCCTCATTCACTACTGTGTTGATGCCTGCCACTTTCATTGACATTTTAGTCAATTTCAAGTCTATGAATGAAAAAGTAACCTTCCTGGCTCTCTGCAGCTCAAAGCTCAATTAAGGAAGTATATTCCTAAATTGAGCACTTGGTTCTTATTTCCTTTGGTACCCTTTCCAGAGTTTGGCACCATGTTGCAAACATCTGGGTCTTGGTCATGGGCTGAAAAATCCAGTCACTATAGGACAAGAACTGCTCACTATAGGACAAGAACTGCTAAGCAAAGTTTTGTTCCAATGAAGATTTGAATGTATCACTTTTGAGTGGAATTTTTCTTTTTAAGTTTTATCCATGTTAGAATCTGTCAGATTTTGTCAGCTGAATTTTCTTGAGAGAAAAAAGAGTAATCAAACCACAAGCCAATCTTGATTGCTGATGATCCTGTATCCCATCCCACTTTGTTTTTGAACTTCTATCCCTCTCTTCCATGGGTTTGGTGCAATTTCATGTCTGAACATATAACTGCTGCTATCAAATCTAGTTTGGCCATCAGGAAATGTTCTAAGGGGAATCTTTGTACCCTTCCTTTGTGCTGCTTTTCTTTCTTTTCTCATTTCCTTCCTCAGCCTTCATCCAGATGTTTGCTCTTGTCATTCTAGCAGACAAGTGTACTTTATTTAGGCGACCTGTTGGATGACACACCAATGAAAGTGTGAAAAGACCCAGCTGAAAAGCATTGCCTTTGAATTTATTGCAAGTAGTGTTATGAAAGTTCTTTTGGGGTTGTGTGATCAGTGATGATCATGGACAGAAACTATCCTTCAGTGCTGTGGCCTTCAAGCAGGAATCTGTCTTCGGTTTTCTGAGGCTCTCTTGCTTCTACACTGAAATTCATATTTGAAAGATGGAGTGATCAGGCAATTCAAATAAATTGCATTATGGATGCATTCAAGGCTCCAAGAGATTTAAAACAGGTTTGGGAATGGAAAATGGTTGTTGCTAGTGCCCACTATTAATCCTGTTCTACACAAACACAGAGAAAAACCTCTCCAAATTTGTCTGCTCTTTTATGACATTATTATGTGTGAGAATTGCCCCATTCCCACCTCTGTCTTTGTTGTGACAATTTGTTGTATATTCGAGGACATTCCCCTAGCAGAGAACCTGGCTAGGTTGACTCTCCTGTGTTTTGTTGACAGTCTCATTCATGTAAGCTAATTTAATTACCAACCGAGCATATCAATTTGTTCATTGTTCATCAAAACTGAATCATGTCTCGATCTGTTTTAGGGTAGGAGAAAGTCTTTAAAAAGCAGCTAGGGGAGGAAAAGAGAGGACTGAACATCTTACTTGTTCTCCTTGTCAAACTATATACAGCATCCTGATATGTGTTGGTTCTTAAAAGTTGAGAGGCAACTGGGAGATAGGGGTTTGCTGCCAATTTGGTTAGAGCTCAACGCACATGTGTGTATTACTCCTTTTGTCATTTTTGTTCTCTTAAAATTTCTCTCCACAAGCTGTTTTTCTCCCCTTTGAGGGAAAATAAATCCTTCTTGTAGGAGGAAAACAGCAAAAGAGAGAAAGGTGTTGCATATATTTTTCTCTGTTATATGCTAGTTTATTACCTGCAAGAGCATTTTACATGAGGAGTGTTCAAAGATATGTATCCTCACTACACCCTTTCGAACACAATGCAGATTGAAATGTAGAAAGTAGAAAGGAAGGGGGAGAAAAAAGAAGTGTGGCAGCAACTTTAAGACTAACTCTTTTTAAAATTTTTCATGAGCTTTCATGGATATGAATCCAGTTCTTCAGATGCAGTATCGAGTGGCATCAAAGCCTCAGGTATAAAGCAGTTTGTTTGTTTGTTTGTTTGTTTATATTCTGCTCTTTTCTCAGAACTGGGACCCAGAGCGGCTCATAATATTAAAAGACCAGTACAATTAAAAACATAGGAGTTTATCAGGTGGGAGGAATTTCTCTTTGTTTCGAATGGAGCCAATTAGAGCCAATTCAAATTCACGTGAATTCGCTAGTTTAGCGAATTTACGTGAATTCCAATTGCATTCGGAATGCGTTCAGAATGACTTCCCATTGCCCGAAAATGACTGCCCATTGCCCGAAATTGTGTGAGATGCTTTAATACGAAATAACGTAAAACCCATGATTGCATTTGGAATGACTTCCCTTTTGCCCGAAATTGCATGAGATACTTTAATACACAAGAACATGAAACCCCATGATTGCGTTTGGATTGCCATTAGATTATACGTCTGATAAACTCCATAGAAAAGTGATACAGTGGTCCCCCGGGTTACGAAAACCCCGGGGTACGAAAGAGCCGGGGCCGGAAAAAAAACCCGGGTTAAGAAGAAAAAAAAAAGCACCGGCCCTTTAAATTTGGCGCGTGGCGCTACAAACAAAGTGGTCCCCCAGGTTACGAAGACTTCCGGGTTACGAAAGGTAATCCGGAACAGATTACTTTCGTAACCCGGGGGACCACTGTACATTAAAATTGAATTACATTATTGCAATACTGAAATATTTATTTATGTGGGAGTGGAAAAGAATGCAACAGGATCGAGACATCCAGAATGTAATAGGATCTTATTACATTCCCACTCCCACAACTGTATAAGCTTTATACTTGAGACCTTTGCTACTGCATTCATGAAATCTCATGCAAAAAATAAAAACCAGTTAGTATTAAAGATGCTGCCACTTTGCTTTCCCCGCCGCTCCTTCCTCATTTTCATGCCACAGGAGACAAACACAGCTATTTCTTTAAAAACTACCAGACTGTAGTGGTACATCTTTTTACATTAAAGGAAAATATGGGCGATTGGAGCCGAACTAGGTAATTGGAGCTGAAACCTGTTCTCTCCCTCACCTGCATTTTTACCGCTCTTGCTGCTGCAGGCATTTTCCTCCTAGCCTTGCATTATTACTATGATACTTACTGGAAGTGCACAGCACTGGAGAGATAAGTACCTGAAGACATGGGATCATGATGAGAGTAAGGCTTTAGCTCCTCCTCCAATCATGTACCCAGTTTTCATGTGCAAATCAAAGCTCTTCCTCATGGCTTTAGACATAAATGGTACAGACACATGAATGAGCAATGTGGCTGCCCCCTGCCATGTCTAATTTGCCACTGAATTCTTTGCAGCTGTCTTGATTTTCATCCACTCGCTGAATTATCCAACCTGTTCTTCCAACCTGCTTTTGAGCATTTCTACTCACAATTTATGTACAGTTCTTGCAAGGTCACTGTTAACATATCTACGGCCTCATGTCAAGATCTCAGAGGCTGAATGGCATGGCAGCCAGTTAGGCCCCATCCTCAGGATCCATATCCTCATAGTGCATCTCCAAAATCAGGGCCATTAGGATGCCAGGTTTTTGATCGGTTAGAACAAACTTTACACAAATTTGGGCCATCTAATTACAAACATAGAGTTGGACACATTGTAAGCCCCAGTCTTAACCCATTCCCACCTGCTGCAAACACACGGAAAACTTTATGTTCTCCTTTGGAAGTGTGATTTTAGTTTTGACTTTTTCAAAGTTGTATGTTTAAAAAGGCTGGAGCAATGGCATTGCCACTATAACAAAGGACCGCAAACATTGTTTAGTAACAGTTCCCCAGGAAAGGAGAAGTTAGGGAAATTTTTGTAGCCTCCCTTTCTTCCCTGGAGGGTAGAGAAGCATGATGACTATGTAGATATGAAAACCTGTTTTTATATACAAACGTACAGAGTGATAGAGAAAATAGCAAAGTAATAACCAGCACAAGACAGATAACATGCTAGCCTCAGGCTGCATCTGCACTGCAGAAATAATGCAGTTTGACATTGCTTTAACTGCAGGGCTTAAAGCTATGTAATTCTGGGGTTTGTAGTTTTGTGAGATATGGTTGGCCCTCCTTACCCACGGATTTTTTTATCCATGGAGTCAAGCATCCATGGCTTGAAAATATTTCAAAAAAGTATAAATTCCAAATAGCAAACCTTGATTTTCCCTTTTATATAAGGGACACCATTCTGCTCTGCCATTATATTTAATAGGACCTGAGCATCCACGTATTTTGTTATCCATGGGGGATCCTGAAACCAAACCTCAGTGGATAACAAGGTCCCATTGTACTTAGCCTTCACTCTTAGAGAGCTCTGGGGCCATAACAAACTATAAATCCCAGGATTCCATTTTATTGAGCCATGGTAGTTAAAGTGGTGTCACACAGCAGTGTAGATGCAGCCTCAGTCTATAAACACTTCAGAACTCAAAGTCTGAACAGTTAGCTAGACTCAGAACATACAAAGTCACATCTTTCTGACCAGGAAGTTCAAAACTAGGGCTCAGTAAAAACTATGCATTTTATGAATATATTTACAAGCATCAAATCACTCTTTTTAAAGGTCAAAAAAATATTCACTTGTTAATTTACACTGCCTTTGCTTGCTTTCACTTTCGAGTGGTTTCATTTTCCTTCACTGTCATCATCAAATAGCCAAATCTAATTGGCTATGTTAATAATGTCAGTCTTGATTAATTGGGTTCATACAAGTGACTAGTTCTGTAATGCTACTGGAGATATGTTGGTTGGGCAAGAAAAAAACAAGGCTAAAAAGATGAATATTCACATTTAATGGGATTAAAATACTACCACGTTAACATGGCAAATGTGGATAGTCTAAATGATAAAAACAGGCTATATGGCAAAACTGGATAAATAAATAAAGTTGAATCAAACTACAGCAACTCCTTGGGGGACAGCATGTTTTTTCATCTGCTATGTGCATGCCATGGAAGATGCAGATATATCTACTAAAAGCTGATTTCCCATTCTATAGTTCTTCATACCAATGCATTGAGTAGAGATTTGATGTAACGTGTGAGCATGACACTGGTAAACAAACAAGCCGGTTTGAATAAAGATGCTGCTTAGTCAACGTAAGCTGCACCCATGAATCACTGGGATGATTGTAGCTGGGGTGCCACCTTCAACAGCTTTCAGTTTCCGGTGAGAACATGCCACTTTTATTACCATATTAAATTTAGCCTTGATGACTTGCCTTTGAGGATAACTGTAGCACTTTGTAATCAGCAACTGAGGGTGAATGCAGACATCTGTTGACCAAGTGTGTGACAGACTGGTATGTCTGCAGCTCCATCCCTGCAAAATAGGTCAAGTTGTCAAACATCTTGGCTATAGTCTTGAGAACATCTTTCATACTGCGCACAAAAGAATACAGTCTTCTATAAATGGAGAGGGATAGGCTCCTTCTCCAGAGTTTCCTTTCCACTCTTTCACCAGGTTAGGCTAAATCTCTGTTTAGGAACAGACAACTAATCTAACTCCAAATGCCAGTTCACTGTATTTATAAGAGACCCATATGAAGAAGAGCTCAGCCCACATATGTCAATAGTTTTAGTAGCCCTGGTAATATATTTCCTGCATCAGAGCCACTATGCATAGTATACTGTACCTCTGAGTGCCAGTTGCTGGGAAAGATGAACAGGAGGATTTTTTATTATGCTTCTTGCCCTGTTTTTGGGCTTCCCACAAAGAAATAGGTAGCCACTGTGAAACACAATGCTAAGGCTACATAGGCCTTTGATCTGATCCAGCAGATCTTTTTTTATGTTCATCTAATTTATTTAGCCTGTGGCTGTTGTGATTTCTGTTGAGTAATGGTAGCTTCAGACAGGGCCAACTTCAGCTTCTATATTCTCTTGCTGAGATGGAATTTCAGCCTAGATCTGTTGTGTACAAGTTTATCACCACAAAAGTCAGAGGAGGAAAGCCTGAAGAACTCATCTGCTCTGGTTTTCCCAAGGGTGATAGGAGATTACACAAGGCCAACTGTACCTATGACAACTAGGGCACTCAGACTCTATAACAAGTGCCACTACAGAATCACTGCAAAGCCACTTCCCCTGTCTTAGGCAGGCACACCTGGAAATGTGACAAACACGATTGGCTCTAAAGCTACATAATTAGGCTTTGTTTATGCTCTTAAGAAAGATGTTGAGTGACTCATATGATTATGGACCAGGAGCTCATAAATTCAGTCCTCAAAAAGCAGGTTGTTCTGCACACTGTTAGCCTACAAATTAACTCACATAGGTTGAACCACATAATGGAGCAAGCAGGAATAAAGACGAGGGACTGTTCCAAGGAACCGACAAAGAATATAGCTTCTTATAACCAATATGCACATATAGTTTCTTTTCTTTTCTTTTTTAATTCTCTTTTGCTACTTTTACCAATCTTGGCCCTCTCTGGCTTTGTTTCTACTAGTGCATATCCCTTTAATTGAAATTGAGATGATATATTTAGAGGGGCAGGAAATCTGCCTTTGGCTGGTCACTTTCTGTGAGGATCATGGAGCTTCAAGGTGTCCTAACCACTTTTCCACACCATCCAACTTCTCATCCATTAGCTGGAGGTCAGGAACAGATTGTTGTTTTCCTGCTGAAGCTCATGGGGGAGAAACAAAATGAATGATGATCAGAGAGGTTTTGTTACTGTCTCCATCCAAAATGCAGAGGGGAAGGAATCCTGTTTGCTTCCTCCTAGTCATCAGAAACTTTAACTCCTACCATCCCATCCTACATCTCAGTTACTCTCCAAATCTATGCACTCACATGTAGATGGGTGGGAGTGTGTGTATGTGTACTATATGCATATGTGTGTGGCCTCCAACCTACCATTCAGTACTGTACTGGCACCACAAATACTGCTTACTCCTGAAGTACACTGACATCGTATAAGAGGAATGGGTGAAAGTTAGATAGGGATCATTGGGCAGTTTCCAGTTAGCTACCTGATGTTTAGATTATGCCTGCAAACACCTTTTCAGGGCACAGCATAGCCTTGTAAGAATAAAAACAACAATTAAACTAGCAGAAACCAATAGCCTCATACATTACTGATTGTAGGCCCTGATGTAGCAACTCTTCTGACTCAAATGAAAAACAAATAGACAGCTCTATGTCACCAGAGGTGGAAACTCTCTTTGAATGTATGAAGATGCTAAAAAGTGTCTACCCAAAGCAGAACCTGTGGGATTTCTGCTGCATGCATCACAGGGCTGAACAACAGTTTCTGGAGTGCCATTTTCTGGAATCAGCCCTTTAAGTAAAGATGGAACTAACAACTTCTCATACCCAATGTCCAAACCACAGGGGCCATCCAGTCCAAACCGTTCCGCCCCTGCCATGCGTGAATACACAATCAACACATTCCTGACATATGACCATCCTCCAAAGAAGGAGACTCCAACACTCACAGAGGCAGTATGTTCCACTCTCAAACAGCTCTTACCATCTGGAAGTTCCTCTTAATGTTGAGGTGGAATCTCTTTTTCGGTTGCTAGAAACCACTGCTCCATGTCGTAGTCTCTGAAGCAGCAGAAAACAAGCTCACTCCATCTTCAATATGACACTCTTTCAAATATTTAAACATGGATATCATGTCACCTCTAAACCTTCTCTTCCCCTGGCTAAACATACCCAGCTCCCTAAGCTGCTTCTCATAGGGCATGGTTTCCAGTCACATCCCCTCAACCTCAGAGGAAGGCAATGGCAAACTTCCTCAGAATAATTCTTCCCTGGGTTGATAGGGTCACCATAAATTTGAATACACTTGAAGGCTCATAACGATGACAAATTTATTTAATCTCTTACGCTATTCCATGAGCTTAGAGTGGTTTGCAGCAACCTTTCTAAAGATTAATAGTTCCATTCCTCAAAGGCTCACAATTGAAGATCAAAAACTTTGACCTGTTTAGGTACTTTGCCCCCAAAAGAGGCTGTGTGTAACTGGCTAGTCACAGTTGAGATCCTTAGAATTCAGGAAGGATTTCTTTCTGAGTAGTTTCACAACATCTTTTTCAGGATAACTACATCCACCTCCCCTCCTCAAGAGACATTATTGCCTCCTGATTGTGGTTGCTTTGTCTTCTGCTTGATGTTCTAAGCCAAGAGGGATGAGGGACATGCAAGGATGAGGTGGCCCATATCCTTCCAAAGATCTTGTCTGATTCTTCAACATGCAATAATTGAAATCCCATCCCCCTGCCCCAAAATCCTATACAGTACTAGAAAAATACCATGACTGATCTGCAGAGCTAATTATGTTCAAACCAAGGCGAGCAATTTCATCCTCAAAGTGCTTAGCAAATGTATCATGATGTGCTTCAGAGAGTTCTTTCCCATCTCTCTGAGGGTCAAGTCAGAGAATGCTGAAAACTTCCTGGGGGAAAAATGCTATTAGATGGCACTCTACAAATATGCAGTGGGAGATATGAAAAAGGACCAGCTTACTGGCAGTACTGTTGCCATGGTTTCTATGAAAGCAACAGATGACCCAAATGTTTTGATCAAGGGATCCCAGGCAAAGCAGAACCTGATAAATAGGCTGCTTGAGAAAACGCTTGAGTCAGATTCCTGTTAAAAAGGGTTTTTAAAAAAAACTTTTTAGCCATCTCTTGGCTGAGTGTAAAGTTTTATTCTCTTGTTGATTATATGGCTCACAATTTAATGTATTTTGATAACAAAACAGTACTGGCTGCAGAACAGAGCTTTCAAAAAATCATACTTTTGGTTGCTTGTTTGTTTTCATATTCTGGTGTACGTTGGCATTGTGGTTAATTGTTCGGAAGGCTGGAGTAAAAATTTTCAAAAGAAATGCATCACACCCACTCCCACCACCTCCATCATAACACGACACCACCATACAAAACATGGGTGGAGGCTGAGCCTGCAGTAGGTAGGAACAGAACCATAAATTTTATTCCAAAAATTTCTCTCTCTCTCTCTCTCTCTCTCTCTCTCTCTCGCTGTTACACCCTTTCCACTTCTGACAACCACATTCTCTTTCTTTTTCTCTTTTCATTCCACTCAACAGGTTGATGGGGATGGGACAGATCCCTTTAGCCAGAGGTTTGATCACTTCTAGATCAACGTGATCTGGGGCAAGCCAGGATAAATACTAGGGTGACAATGTTCCATATATTCCATATATATTTGTCTCCCTCGGTATTTGCCAATTGCTTTAAACATCTATTGCAAAACCAGTGAATTTGAAATAAAATAATGATATGGAAATTTTGAAATCCCCTGAAAAGGTTAGCTAGTCTGCCAGAGTCTCAAGACTGCTGCTGGGAAGGCCAGGAAACTAGGCCTTCCCAGACTCATCAGAAGGCCAGACTCATCAGGAGCTGGCCAGCCCATAGCCACGCACCACTAGCTCCTGCCCATCGTGCCTATGCCCAACAGGTCAACATTTGAGCCCCATCTCACTAAATTTCAAAAGTGCCCAATCCTGCTGTTGGCCACCCTCCAAAGAGCTGCAGTTTGCACACCAAACAAATAATCTTATTTAGACAGAATTTCCAACTAATAGGGTAAACCTCCACTGAATTCAATGTCATTGAATCATAGAATCAGAGAGTTGGAAGAGACCACAAGGACCATCCAGTCCAACCCCCTGCATGCAGGAAATCACAATCAAAGCATCCCTGACAGATAGCCATCCAGCCTCTGTTTAAAGACCTCCAAAGAAGGAGACTCCACTACAGTCCGAGGGAGTGTCTTCCACTGTCGAACAGCCCTTACTGTCAGGAAGTTCCTCCTAATCTTGAGCTGTAATCTTTTTTCCTGTAGTTTGCATCCATTATTCTGGTTCTCTGGAGCAGCAGAAAACAAGCTTGCTCCCTCCTCAGTATGACACCTCTTCAAATATTTAAACAGGGCTATCATATCACCTCTTAACCTTATCTTCTCCAGACTAAACATACCCATCTCCCTAAGGCGTTCCTCATAGAGCATGGTTTCCAGACCCTTCACCATTTTAGTCGACCTCCTTTGGACACAGTCCAGTTTCTCAATGTCCTTTTTGAATTGTGATGCCCAGAAATGGATACAGTGTTTTCAGGCCATCACCCCATTTCTTCTTGGGTGATAATCCTAGCACCCCCCCCCCCCCATGTGTATTTCTTGATATTAGGTCTATTGTCCTACTGCAAATTCAAAACAACCAGTTTTGGTCACTGCTCCTTTTAAACCAAATTACTTTGGAAGGAGCAACCAAGCAGCTGGCTGAGCAGTGACTGAGAAGCTTCTCGCGTGTGCTGGCCTTGTAGCAAAACCCAATGTAGGCAAGAGGCTTCTCTGTTGCTGCTGACTGACTGCGTGGTTGCTGCTCCCTGGGTGACCAAGGCTGGATACACATGGGCACTTTGTGATGTGGTGGTGGCGATTCTAGAGTTCGGGAGCGTGCACCAACCGCACGATCCCGAGCCCTAGGACGTGCAGGTGGCACCATTTTTGAGTGGCACTGCCGACACGAGGGACGTATTGATGACATGTGCCCACATGTCTCTTTGAGGAAGTGGGGTTGTAAGGGCTGCAACGCAGCTCTTACAATGTCGCAAATAGGAGCCACTTTAGGCGGCTCCTTTTTTGCTGCACAGCAGTACTGCACCGTTTGGTTGCTGCAGCAACAATGTGCAGCAAAGAGGGGCAGCTCCAGCCCGCCTTTTACAGGTGGTCTGTCGAGTCCCCAAGTACAAAGGGACAAACCCTTCCTTGGTGAGGAAGGACTCTCAATCTTTCTTCATCACATGCTTTCAACTGGTGACTGACACAGATGGGGAAAGGAGAAATTTTAACTACTCAAGCCACTCCAAGGTGAAGGACTTTTTCCAATAATCAACTCTGGATACTCTTCCCTGTATTTCCCCACATAGAATCAAGTCTTCCTCCCCACTACCCAGCATGATTTCTTCTGCTACCTCTTCTCTCCGCCTGTCTGATGAAAAAAAGCAGAAACAGCAGCACATCTCCAACCTGCCAGCCAAATCCTGGCAAAGCTGACATAGCTTAAGCAGGGCCCCAAATTTGAAAGCTCCTTTTTGCTGCCACTTCTCCCTTGCTGCTATGTGCTCCTCTAACTCCTTGCTCTAGTCAGTCAGTCTGTCCCCAAATGGTGCCATGTAGAGCCATGGAAGCAATGCTCTGCACCCAAGCCTCTCAAGAATTTCCCAACCACCACTACTAGCCAAAGACACAGCTAAGGGAGTGAGTTCACTTGGGGGATGTGAAGAACAGGAGATGCCACCATATAAAGTGATCAGCAAGGCTGTGCAGTGATTCTAAGGGACCATGAAAAGATGTTTCATGCAACCCTTACTCTCATCCTGGCCCTTAACACTGCCGATTCCCCTTATCTTTCTTGCACACCAATATTTTGACTGAAACCCCCCTGCTGCCCCCTTTCCCCCTCAATGCCCCCTTGGATCTTCCCCCACCCTCCAAGGGAGCATACCAACCAGTTTGGCAGTCACTGAACTACAGGAAAAAGTGTGGAATCTGATGAGCAATAAAGAACCCAAAGGAACATAATGTAGAGAAGTCAGAGATTAAAGACAAGCAAGCATAGTAAAATGGATACTTCTGTAGAAGCTAACGTTGTAATATGGACAGGATAAGATAATGAATAAAAGTATAGGCAGAATCAGAGAAAGAAATTATCTATATTGTTGTGGTGTGCCTTCAAGTCTTTTCAGACTTATGGTGACCCTAAGGCCACTGGGTATTCTGGGGCTGAGAGAGTGTGTCTCACCCAGGGTAACTTAAGTGGGGAATCGAACCCTGCTCTCCAGAGCTGTAATCCAACATTCAAACCAGTAAAAGCCATGCTGGCTCAAGCACGGTTTATTTACTGCATTCAGAGACATAACAATTACGTGATTTCTAGCTTGAAGAAAAAGAACAATTCCCACACAAGGGCATCCCCAAGGTTCTCTCTGGTCTTGGGCTGGAGATTACGAGGACTGTTTATGATACTGGCAGGAAAGAAAACCAAGTTTCAAGGATGGGAGCCTCTATTGGCCATATTCAGACCCTTACTGGGTGAGGGTTTCCTTAGAATCATAAAATCATAGAGTTGGATGGGACCAGAAGAGCCATCAGGTCCAACACCTGCCATCCAGGACTACACAATGAAAGCACTCCTGAAAGATGGCCATCCAACCTGTTTAAATGACTCCAAAGAAGGAGAGTTGCATACACTCTGGGGCAGGCTAGTCTACTGTCATATAGCTCTTACCATCAAGAAGTTCTTCTATTGTTTATGTGGATTCTCTCTCTCTCTCTCTGGTTCTTGCTTCAGTCTTCTGAGCAGCATAAAACAAGCTCACTCCATCTTCTACATTACATGCCTTTAAATATATCTACCATATTGGCCTTAAAGTTATAAATAGCTTGGGATTGGGTTGTGTGAAGGTTTGTCTTCATCTATATGAACCTGTTTAGGATTGGCCACAGAGGTTACCAGTGGCTTAGTTTCCCCCTAGTAAAGTCCAGCAGGTCCATGGGTACAAGAGAACAGGTCCTCTTCGGTAAAACTGCCATACTTATAAAAATGTCCTCCCATGAGAAGCCTGCCTGACTCCCTTCCCATTTTTTAAATAAGTCTGAAAGAATTTGTTTCATTCCACATTCTATTCACTGCGGTTTTAATGGCTATTTTTTTTTACTAAAAGTAACAGCTTGTGTTGCTTTAGTTAACTATTGGTTTATGCTTTTAACAGGGGGTAGGAAGTATTTTAAATAAACAAATAAAAATTGTACCACCCTGAATAAATAACAAAGCAGGAAGAACAGGAAAGTTAGAGGGAAAAAATTAGATCAATACTATTTAACTGCACAGAAAAGTAAGTCCCGCCCATTGGGTACAATAAAGTTTCCAATAAAGTCATGAACTGTGTCTATAGTGTTGCATTTTATTTTTAAAATGAGTGGATGAACAATGGTGGATTGCCAGCATGGATGTGGTAACTGATGCCAAAATAAAGAGGGCCCCCCTTATGGATAAAGACAAAATAAAAAGAGCCAAGGAGCTGAAGCAGAGCCTGGGTAAACCCCGACAGACTGAGCAAAGAAAAAAAGGAAAGCGACATTAACAGAAACATGATAAGTACAGTTAGTGAGATAAGAGGAAAACTAAGACAAAATACAACCATGAGAACTGAAATCATACAACAAAGAAAGAGTGAATAGCATATTTCTGAAATACTGAAATCAGAGGACAGCTCAAGGAGAAGCAGGAACTGGACTCAAACCTTATTAAAGTGTTTTGAGTCATGGAACCAGGGATGTAGCTATGGGGGCAGGGAATGAGGACAAAGCCCCCTGAACGAGAATTCTGTCCTACATTAAATTTTCCATCAGTTTTCAAATTTCTAGCATTGCAGTGGAGCATAGAGCCAGTGTAGTGGAGTGGTTTGAGAGATGGACTACAACTCTGGAGACTACAGAACAAAGCCCTTTTTGAGCATAAAAACCCACTCAGTAACCTTGGGCAAGTCACACTCTCTCAGACTCAGAAGATGGCATTGGCATGAGCTCCCCAATGAAGAGTGGAGGCACTTTCCCCACATATGCACACAGGCTGTTGGCTGTGCTGGCCAAACTTTCATGGAGCACAGCCCAGACACATGGAGGGGAAGCAGCTGCTACTATACACACAGGGTCCCAATGCCTTCCCCAGGATGGTCACTGTCATAGCAGTCAGTCTCCTTTCCCAGTACACAGACAGGGAGTGGAGGTAGTTGAGGCAATACCACCGGCTGAGCACAAAGGTGGCACCACTCCCAACGCTCCTGTCTCCAAAACAGCATCCATGCATCCAGCTCAGGGGATTATTACTTGCAGGTGCTGACCTTTGGTCAATACTCTCTGCCTTCAGTTCTCAAGGGTGACTGTTCCACAGGATCAGGATCAATCCCCCAAGCCCTTCCATGCAGAGCAGAAGGGAGGTCTCCCTCATGACCAACAGCATTAACCAGGTTGGCCCTGGCTTTTCCTCCGCGGGCAAGACACATTATGGCATCTTAAAGACAAACAGGTTTTGTTTGGCACAAACATTTATGGACTGCAGCCCACTTTATAAGATGCAAGATCACTCCAGAGGAAGTTAATTTCACTATGGGCTTGTGAACCAAGTCTTTTAGACTTTTGTTGTGTTGCTTGCAAAAGGCTAACATAACTTGGTGTTGTTGTGTGCCTTCAAGTTGTTTTCGACTTATGGTGACCCTAAGGTGAACCTGTCATGGGGTTTTCTTGGCAAGATTTGTTCAGAGGAGGTTTGCCATTGCCTTCCCCATAACATAGCTATAGGCCACACAAGTTTTTCTCTCTCTAGGCAGATTTCTCCCCTTTGCAAGGTTAATCAACAGGATAAACTGACGTTCTGGGGGTGGAGCTGGAGCTATCAGCCACTCTGCTATGTCGCTACAGCCCTGCCTGCCACAGGTCAAGGCCTAGATCAATTGGCAACTTCACATGTTGGTGATATGATAGCCCTATATAAGTATTTGAAGGAGTGTCAAACAACTTCACTTATATACCACTTCATACTGCCCATGCAGTGTCTAATGGATTACAACTGTAAGGTAATTTGCCCCCAACAATCTGGGTACTCACTTTAGCGACCTCAGAAGGATGCAAGCCTGAGTCAAGCTTGAGCCCTTTTGCTGGTACTGAACTCACAACCTTATGATTTTGAGTGAGTGGCTGCAGTACAGGCATTTAACCACTGCGCCACCACTTGTTTTCTGTTGCTCCAGAGAATAGGACCCGGAACAATGGATACACCTTAACATTAGGACTTCCTGAGAGTAAGAGACAGTGGAACACATTCCCTCGGAAAGTGGTGTCGTCTCTTTCTTTGGAGGTCTTTAAACAGAGGCTGGATGGCCAGGGATGATTGCGAGTTCCTGCATGGCAGAGGGCTGGACTGGGTGATCCTTGCAGTCTCTTCCAACTCTATGATTCCATGAAAACTTGACAAGCTAATAGGCAGTGATCCTTCCCCTCATTATTCTGAATTTTCAACAAGCAGGCCCCTGAGGCTGCATAAAAGGATGGCACTGCCAGGAAGTGCAAAATACGTAGTTAGATGTGTGGGAGAAAGGAGGGGAAGATATGAGAAAGAGCACAAATAGACATATATGACCAGGCAGTGCTGGCTTGGTGGGAAAGGCAAGCAGTGGGATCTATCAATGGATTGCCAAGGGGTGCTAGAATGGACAAAAAGGATTGGTTGGACCACAATTGTCTCAGCTGTGCTGGTGAGCTGCATCCTCAATTTGAACATAAGACTTCCTGTATGGGCATCATGACTTGTTTTTCCCAGACAGGGTACAACCTGCAGCTCCTGTGCTCCCAGCCTATATATCACCCAGGAGGTCTTCAGGATAGAGCAAAACAAATACCTTGTTGTGTGCCATAATTCCTGTCTGCTGCTGTGGAGATAGGAAATTTGTCCTGTGGAATCTTTAGGAAGAAAATGCATCCCAGATGTCCTCTCTCTTCTTTTCTCTGTGCCCAGATTCTTCCTACCTTTAACCCCTACCCACCTGGGCCAAGGGGAGCAGAGGCATATTCTCTCCTTCTGTCTTGAAGGCTTCAAACTTTCACCTGCTGCTTCCCAGCCTCCTGCCCTATAAAGGCCTGATTCCCAGCACTTTTTAAACTGGATCGCAAATCAGTTTGAACCGATTCAAATGACCCTGGTTTTCACTTGAATTGATTTGCTGAAGCTAATCGGAGAGGGGGGCCATGCGCTAGATCCATTTAACCCGTGTCTTTTTGACACTGATTTTTTTTCACGTCTTTTTGGACAAATCGATTCTGCGCAAGTGTGAACCAGATGCAGATCGGAATTGATTTAAATTTGCCCTTTGGCCAGCTGGAGCAGCTTGAATCGATTCGTTCATCAATGTGAACCACAGGTGGGTTATTTTATTTTATTTCGCAGCAAGAAAATGCGATCGGGGCAAATGTAGTGGGAACCATGCTCTGATGTCAAATTAATCCATCAATTTGGATTGCACACTGATTTATTTGTAAGTGGGAATGAGGTCCAGGTAAGCCACTGCAGACTGGTCAGAACATCCTCTTCATTGTTAAGTCCTTGCTCCTCCTAACTCTTTCCCTCCCCAGGTGATACTTGAACCTTGGTCCCAGGATATCTGTGTGTGCTCTCTGTCTTGGTAAGGGAGATGTATGGGCATTGTGAGGTGTGAGCTCTCTTTCCTTTTCTTTGTGTATTGTTGTGCTCCAAAACACCGCTTGTGAGATACAGGGATGTATTGCTTCTTTGTTTATAGAATGCCTAAGAATCCAGGGTTTCTGGGTGGCTTTTAAAGAACTGAAACCATTAAACAAAGTAATATACAAAAAGGAAGTCAAAAACAGAATGAAAGCAGCAACTGCATAGAACCAAAACAGAACCAAGAACAGGGGACATAACTCCTGTGCAAAGAATCTTAAAAGCAGTGGAAATTTTAAAAATTGAAATAAAATAGAATTTTGGTTTGGAATAACAAGGACATCACCTGGTCCTGAAAATACTGCAATGTATGTGCCATGCATGCTTCTGTGTGAAGGGTTCGTAACCTGGGTGCCACTGCTGAGAAGGCACTCTCTCTTGTAACTGCCTCCTTTGGCAACAGTGTCCTGGTGATGCAGTGGTTAAATGCCTATACTGCAGCCACTGACTCAAAACCATAAGGTGGCGAGTTCAATACCAGCAAAAGGGCTCAAGCTCAACTCAGGCTTGCATCCTTCTGAGGTCGCTAAAATGAGTAGCCAGATTGTTGGGGCAAGTAGCTTATAGTTGTAAACCGCTTAGACACTGCATAGGCAGTATGATGCGGTATACAAATGAAGCTGTTTTGTTTTGTTTGCCAGGAGATCACATTTAACGAAAAGATGAAACAGAGGTGGGGCTTATAAATACATTGATGGCATGACATCAGATGACCTCTCCCAGCAGTTTCGTGGAGATGTTACACACCAGAGATGATAAATCAGAGCCCGTAGGACCCCATGGCTTATCTGCAAAGCTGTAGGCTCCTCTTCCCCCAGCACCACTTTATGAAATCAGCCATCCAAACATGAGTACAATACAGTTCTACTGAAGCCCAACCCAGATAACTTCATCCAGAATCATGTCTGGGATGATGGCATCAAAATTGCCTGGAGGTCAGAAAAACCCAGATGGGTTGCATTCCCATTGTCATTTTTTCATCAGTTATTATGCCACAAAGCAGATCAAGGCAGTTTCCATCCATAAGGGGATTTCAATCCTACCTGTAGCATGCTTAAGGACTGGCAGTAGCAGGCATGTTGCTGGGTGAGTTGGGAAGGCTGATGGATCAGTGATGTTGTGGCATCATTATGTGTGCCGTGTGATTCAGGGATGGGAGCTGAGGTGTGTTAACAGCTCATTAGAGCCTTCTGCTTGTGAGTTTTGTTGCCAGTCCAGTTCCTGATCGATGGGCGCTTGAGACAACTCTGTCATATGGATGTTTCATTTTGATTTTCTGGTTCTCTTTTCTCGTCTCCTCCCAGGCTCAGCATGCGCCGGATAACGCAAACCTCCACCAGCACAGAGCTTTTCATCCCCAGCATGATCTGACTGACTGTAGGATTGTTCTGCCAAGTAGTTTTGAATGGCAACGTGTGTGGATCACATTTTTGAGGGTGAGGTTATTTAGAACAGCTCCATGGATAATGATTTCATACCACCAGCAGTGAGTTCTGAATGTAAACTATTTAGGTTTTGAAAATTTTAAATAGCAAGGGGATTATGCAAAGCTTCTATGAATATAAATGTTAGGTTGCATATTTTAAGGGCACACTTTCACCATCTGTTGGTAAATATGGCTAATTTGGGTGTTTTTTTTTAAATTGTGGAGGACCCCGGGGAAGAAAAGTGACTTGAAATACATTTGGGGAGTGTGTTTGGAAAAATGTGAAAGAAGAAGACATGAATAAATAGCAACACTGATTTACTCCTTTTCCTTCACTCTTTGTTGTTGCCAGTCACTTGGATGTGGAGACAGACTTCATATGAGGAAGCAAGTTTCTTTCTCTCTCTCCTTTTTTCTCCAGCCAGGGCAGAATTTCTAAAACGAACATCCAGCTTTCTCTGATGTGGCCTCTTCCGACTTGTTCACACACGCACCTCATCACCTGATGACGGCAATGTCATTAACACATATGCTACTCTCACCCTTCAAAGCGATGGCTGGTATGTATGAATGAGCCATTAGAGAATAGGAATAGGAGCAATGGATTCAAACTACAAGAAAAGAGATTCCACCTAAACATTAGGCTGAAGTTCCTGACAGTAAGAGCTGCTCAACAGTGGGATACTCTGCCCTGGAGTGTGATGGAATCTCCTTCTTTGGAGATCTTCAGAGGTCTGTTGGGTGGGGGTGCTTTGATTGTGAGTTCCTGCATGGCAGAATGGGGTTGGATTGGATGACCCTTAAGAGTCTCTTCCAACTCTAGAATTCTATTCTATGACCATCAGGGAGAGAGCATCTCCAGTCCTCATCGTCCATACTCATTCCCAGCAGAGGGCCGCTAGCCCCACAAGCCCCATTCTTTACAAGGAGGGATCAGTTATAAAGTTCAGTTCTAGAAATGCATCCTAAAAATTATGCCACATTATGGGTGAAAGCCAGCTGATGGTGGAACAACAAGGGCAGGCTAGACTGAGGAGTTTATCAGACGACAGAAATTGGAAGAATAATCTAATGGCAATCCGAACGCAATCATGGCGTTTCACGTCATTGCCTATTAAAGTATCTCACACAATTTTGGGCAAAAGGGAAGTCATTTCGACCGCAATCATGGGTTTTAGGTAATTTTGTATTAAAGCATCTCACTCAATTTCGGGCAATAGGCAGTCATTATCGGGTAATGGGAAGTCATTCTGAACGCATTCCGAACGCAATTGGAATTCACGTAAATTAGCTAAACTAGCGAATTCATGTGAATTCGAATTGGCTCCAATTAGCTCCATTCGAAATAAAAAGAAATTCCTCCTGTCTGATAAACGCCTGAGAAAGAAAGGGCTGTGAAGAAGGCAAGGTGACCTGATACCCCCCACAGCAAACGAGGACACCAAGGCATCAAAAAATGGAGGACACTCATGCCACCATTTTCCAAGCCCAGTGATGTAGCACCTTTGAGAAACCAAGCCACCCATCCCTTGGAAGGGAAAGCACTCTGGACATGCTCTTTCTGAGATTCAACAAAGGAAAGCCCAGGTGGCACAGTGGTTAAATGCACTTAAAAACAAGGTTGTGAGTTCAATCAAGGTTGACTCAGACGTCCATCCTTTCTTATGTTGCTAAAATGAGTACCCAGGCCACGTTCTCTTCCACACCATATCCGCCTTGCTACTTGTTCATGACTGCTGTGGCCGACTGCATTCCCTGGTGGCACAATGGTTAAATGCCAGTACTGGAGCCCTTCACAGCAGCAAGGTTGTGAGTTTGATCCCAGGCAGGGCTCCAGGGTTGACTCAGACTTGCATCTGTCTGTAGGTCACTAAAATAAGTACCCAGCTTGTTTTAATGAGTACATTGTAAACCACTTAGGGGCTAAAGCGCACTACTTCTGTCTTTTAGTGAGTCTAAAAGGGGCTACATAATCTCTCTCTACATACATTTAGACATTGGATGACATAAATGCATCTGAGGAGGTGGACTTGAGTCTAGGAAAGCTCCTGCCGCCAACTTCTTCCTTTCAGCGAGCCTCAAAGGTGCCACAAGACCTCTCTCTCTGTGAACATTTGGACATTACATGGCATAAGTGCATCTGAGGAAGTAGACTTGAGTCTAAGGAGTTTATCACATATAATGCAATGGGTATAATGCAATGGTAATCCGAATGCAATCATGGGGTTTCACGTTATTGCGAATGAGCGTATCTCATGCAATTTCGGGCAATGGGAAGTCATTCCAAATGCAATCATGGGGTTTCATGTAATTGCGTATTAGAGTATTTCATGCAATTTTGGGCAATGGGGGTGTCATTTTCAGGCAATGGGAAGTCATTCTGAATGCATTCCGAACGCAGTTGGAATTCATGTAAATTCCCTAAACTAGCGAATTCACATGAGTTCGAATTGGTTCCAATTGGCTCCATTCGAAATAAAGAGAAATCCGTCCGATAAACTCCTAGGAAAGCTGCTGCCCACTTCTTCCATTCAGTGAGTCTCAAAGGTGCCACGAGACCACTCTCTCTCTCCGTACATTTGGCCATGACACGACACCAACGCACCTGAGGAAGTAGCCTTGAGTCTTGGAAAGCTGCTGCCCACTTCTTCCTTTCAAAGCCAGTGCCACCACAAGACCACTCTTTCTATAGACTAACACAGTGTGGAGAGAGAGTGGTCTTGGGTGGGTGGCACTGACTTTGAGCCTGAGTGGAAAGGCAGAAGTTGGCAGTGCAGAAGCTTTCCTAGACTCAAGCCTGCTTCCTCAGAGGTCAGTCAGGCAGTGGTCCAAATGGATGCCCAGAGAGAGGCCCTTGTATATATCTTGGAAACCCCCAGCCACCTCAGGAGGGCTCTTCTAGTCAGAGAGCAGCAGCAAAGCAACCACCCACTTCCCTCCCTCTCCCTGTTCCCTCTCTCTAGTCTGTGGGGCAGCTTAGCCATCCCTCCCAGTGAGGGAGGTGAGTCCCTCAGAGGCAGGGGGGCTCAGCTTCAAGCCAAAAAGCCCTCCCTCACAGGAAGGAGGAGCCCAGCAACAGCAGCAGCAGCAGCCCCCTCCCCTTCACACACTCTCTATTGCCAGCCCTCCTCCTAGTCTCTCTTTCACACAGTCTTTCCATTCTGCTACAAGAGAGCCCAGCCCATGGAGCAGCAGCAGCAGCTCCTCCTCGCCTCCTCTGCCTTCCAGGCTCCTCCAGGCACCCAGTGAGGGGCTCTCCTCCTTCTTCTCCTCCTCCTCCTCCTCTTGCCCAGGGAAGAAGAAGATGCTGAAGAAGAAGGGCCAGCCTCGTCCAGGGAGGAAAAGGCTGCTTTTCTGGGGCCATTTGGGAGTCCTGGTGTCTGTGCTGCTGCTGCTGCTGCTTGGAGGAGCCTTGGAGGAAGGGCAGAGGGACCCAGCTGGTGGTGAGTGGGTCTGGGGAGGAAGGGGCTCCCTCTAGGGCTGGCTGCCTGGGCCCTCCTGCTTTTTGGGGGGGGGACTGAGTGTGAGACCACCACCTTGGTGTTGGAAATGCAGAGGCTCCCTCTACAGAGCTCTCTTGGCTCTTGCAGCTCCTCTGTCTTTCTCTTTTGTTGCTCCCCCCCTTTCCCTTTAAAGACAGTGATGATGATGATGATGATGATGATGATGATGATGATGATGATGTCCAAACTCTGTTTTGGGGACTTCAGCTCCCAGAATCCCAGACCATTGGCTTCTGGGAATTGAAGTCCAAAACACCTGGAGGGCCAGAGTTTGGACATCACTGCCTTAATATATATATATATCAACCTTGAACCAAATCTGGAAGAGAGCCCCCCCAAGCTGTGGGATACTCTGTTGAACCTGAGTGTGATGCAGCAGCCAAAAAGGCCAATGCGATCCTACACTGCATCCATCGAAGTATAGTACCTAGAGATAATGCTACTCTATTCTGCTTTGATCAGGCATCTCCTGGAATGATCCTGTGTCCAGTTCTGGGCACTAGGATGTGGACAAGCTTTGTCCAAAGGAGGGTGACCAAACTTTGGTTGTTTAATGTCATGGTTTAATGCAAGGGGAAGGGGATATTGGGATGTTGTATGGAGTTTTGATATGTAAGCCGCCTCGATTACCTTTGCGTAGAGGTGGGGGATAGAAATAAAATTTTTATTATTTTTTTTATTTACTTTTATTTATTTATTTATTTATTTTGTATTAAAATGGGGAAAGGGTCTGGAAACTATGCCCTGTTTTAGGGAGTTGGGTGTGTTCAGAGAGGGTGAAGAGGTGATAGGATAGCCCTGTTTAAGTATCTGAAGTATCTGTTTAAGAGGGAGCAAGCTTGTTTTCTGCTACTCCAGAGACTAGGACCTGGAGCAATGGATGCAAGGTGCAGGAAGAGATTCCACCTCAACATGAGGAGGAATTTCTTGACAGTAAGGGCTGTCCTACAGTGGAATAAACTGCTTTAGAGAGTGGTGGAGTCTCCTTCTTTGAAGGTGTTTTAGCAGAGGCTGGATGGCCATCTGTTGAGGATGCTTTGATTGAGAGTCCCTGCATGGCAGAATGGGGTTGGACTGGATGGCCCTTGTGGTCTCTTTCAACTCTAGGATTCTATGATTCTAAGTCAAAGGAACTCGCCTCGCCAAGCAAGAACCCCCAGGAGAGAGTCGCCTTGTTTGTGGTGTGCTTTCATGCCCTCCCCAACTTAAGGTGAACCTTCTGTGGGGGTTTCTTGGCAAGGTCCTTTTGTTTTGCTTTGTTTTGTTTTCTTCATCCCCTGAGGGTGAGAGAGTGTGACTGGGCCAAGCCCCTCTCCCCTCCAGTGGGCTTCCATGGCTGAGCTGGAAAGCATTGGTCCCCAGCGTCACCGTAAACAACGCTCAAACTGTAGGGTCTCCATAAAGTCTCCATAAAGGACTTGAGGGCATCCAACAGCAACAACAAATAGATGTACCTTGGTGGAGACCTTCACCAGTCCTGGCCTTTGTGACCGTCCGGGGCACGGTCCTCCATTTCAGCCTTCTGCCCAGGAGGAATTCCACAGCTGGAGCATGATTAAGAAGGATGGATTTAGATTTATATGAGTGTTTTAGCTGCTTTTTGGAGGGTAAGGTTCTATCTTTCTTCTGGAAGACCTTACATTTTTTCCCCACAATGTCTTGTCCTTCTTTGTGATGAGGACTTCTGCTTCTGGCATCCTCCTCTTCAAGATGGCCGAATGGTGTGTGGGTTTTAAAGGAGGAGAGGGATTGAAGGTTGTAGGGCAAGCCATCCACCCTTGGATTTTGGAAGGTTTCTCTTTTTCCAGGGTCACCAGATGTCCTCTTCAAGGACATGTCCTACATGTCAACCAGGTCCAGGACTAATTTCAGAATGTCCAGGAGGAATGTCAGAACGTTCTCCCTTCGGAGCATGATGGAGAATCTCATATGAGTGTTTCGAGTTTTTCTTGGGCCAGGTCCTCCATTTTTCTGGTGTGCCCTGCATTTTGTGGTGTCTTGTCCTCCTCTGTGGTTAGGACACCTGGTCACGCTGCCCTTTCCAGCCCCTTCTTCTCGGCCTCACCTGCCCTTGTTGGGTCCCTTCAATCTGGCAGGCTCCATCCATACTGTGGCTTCATTCCTCTTTGCTGGCAGGGAATGGGGTTTATGGGGCTGGCAACCCTCTGCTGGGAATCGGCCATCTCTGGTGGCATTGGACTGGCATGCCAAGGGGAGCTCTGGGGCACCATCATTGATGGGAAGGTGGGTGAGTTTGACCCGCTGGGTGCAAAATCCTCCCCTTCCTCAGGAGTTCAGCCCCCACTGGAATTAACTTGGTGCCACATCTTTAGGAGGATGCCGGGGAGACAGCTGTCCTTGGGAGTTTCCATCTCATATGCTGAAATACCTTGGGTCAAATCCTGTCAGGTCTGTAGCTGACTTTCCACACCAGTTGATGCGCCCCCACCCCACACCCTTTCTCTGTGTGTTCTTGAACTTCCTTGCGTTGACGGAACTAGTTGTGAAATAATCGTGTACCACAAGAGCGGGATTTGTCTGGGCTCCTGGTGATTTTAGTGGCCTTAAGCACACCAAACACTGTGTTGGGCCATGGCCAACCTGCATACACCACCATTTAAACAGGAACCCAGGCTTGTGTTTCGATAATGTCGGCTACATCTCCGAGGCTGCAATCCTGTACCAGAGAGTGACTATACTGTAGTGACGTGCTGGGGAATAACCCCATTTGAACTCTGTAGGACTTTTTAGGATGCATTTTTAGAACTGAACTGTTGCTTAATAAAATCAGTTATTTGATTAAAGATCCCCCACCACCGAGAGCTAAGAAAATCCTTTTTTAAAATTATTATTGGTAAAGGGGAAGAATGGGGACAGTGAAGTGGAAGCTTAGAGCACACTCAGAAACCAACATGTTGCTGGTTCTCCCCAGATCTCCTGGAGGAATCAGCTTGCAAAAATAAAAAGAAAATTAGCTCCACCGAGGCAAGCGACATCACTTGCATTTCCGAGCAGACTGTAAGGCCGCAGTTCTTCCATTTTTCACAGGCGTAGCTCTGTTGAAATCAGGGGAACTTATTTCTTATTAGCCTGATCTAGAAAACGTGCTCCTTTTCTTCAGACCATTATGCAGTTGCAGACGAATGAACATTTCATCAACGAACCAATGGCTGAAAGTCCTAGGCTTGATGAACTTCACTTTCATTCATCGGGTGTCACCCTTAATTGTCAGCTTTGAGGAGTTTGCCCCTTGTGTAATAACTATAGTTAGCATGTCGACAGCTACACTGCACATATGTTTTTATAGTCATCTTTATTGCAGGTAGGTTATTCATATTCTTGTTCAAGTATAAATCCAAGATTGTGTCTTAGGACTGTGTCTAAGGCTTGCCTAATAGCTTGGTGGCAAAGGGTGGAACCAAATTGGCATAGATCTCTCTGTCTCTTAGCTGCTATGCTATGACAGCTCTTGTTATAACAATTATTTCCCCACTGTCAAGTTGCCTTGTCAAGTTTGAGCTTCCCTAGAACCCAGGGCTTTCTATCCATTGGTAGCATCGGCCAGCCAATTTCAGTAGCGGACTTAGCGGCCCAAGCCTTCATTGGAGGATGTGGGATACAGCCATGCTCAACGGCATTGTGGCAGCAGACTTGCATTTCCACGAATTGCAAATCTCACAGAGTTTTGTTTTGCTATGGTTGCATAACTCTGATGGAAAGGCTATTCATTAGATTTCATTTGTAATCCCCTTTGTGCTGTTGTATTTTGTGAAAGGAAAGGCTGTTTACAGTGCATCACCTATCTTTGGACAAAGGGAAGTCCCCCGGAATTCAAAAGGGGGCAAACAATTGTGTGTCCCCTGTTCATATAGAGAGTGTCACCGAGTCCCAGAACCTACAGTTTTGGAAAAATGAACTGTCTGACACAGTTTAGCATCTTTGTATCGTGGCAGAATACAATGGAATTCTGAGCTAGAGGACAGTTTTAAAAAAGAAATAGGGATAAACGTAGCATATCCAGTTTGGTGGTTGGCAGACTGATACTTAATTCCAGTTATCTATGGATTCTTTTTCATATAATTGCCATAAAAACACCTAGAACATGAAAATGAAATGACATGAGGTTAATATTTGCATTTACAATTTGGAAAAGCACACATAAAGATAAAACTGTGTGAATAATTCCTGTGGTAATATAATACGGCACTTTGTTGTCTATTGTTGAGTGCCTTAAAGTTGTTTCCAACTTATGGTGACCCTAAGGAAAAACTATTGTGGTGTTTTCTTGGCAAGTATCTTCAAAGGGGGTTTGCCATTGCCATCCTCTGAGACTGAGAGAGTGTGACTTGCCGAAGGTCACCCAGTGGGTTTCCACAGCTAAGCAGGAATTCAAACCCTGTTCTCCAGAGTCATAGCTAAATTCTCAAACCACTACACCGGACTGGGTCAATATGCAGTCAGTATGGATTTATACAAGGAACATCAGACCTGCCTCCCCTATGCATTCATGGGCCAGCCTCTCCACATGCTGCCAATAATGCACACCTCTGCATGCACAGAGCCCTCTGTCCATATGGGCCAAATGTAGAGATGATGGAGGGTATAGAAGATAGGTGCAAAAGGATTAACCGACATGGGCCTCTCACTTTAAATCATATTCCTGGCTACTACTAGACATGTGTTACTGGACATCCTCCCAGTTTTAAGCTTGGAGAAGCAATGGTCTCCCCCAGCCCAACATTTGGTCACATGTGCAGTATGGCTTGCGCTGTGCTGGAATGCAGGCCTCTAGGATGAGGTAAACTTCACACCTTAAGTGCCAAGATGTCTCCCAACAGCCAGAGTGTTTTATGGCCAACTGAAATGTGTTCCTTTGGCTTTGTCAGTCCTGTTCACATATAAGGAGATGCGGAGCTATCTTTACCACTGAAAGGAACGTGCAGGATCCTTTTGTCACCTAACCTTCCCTTCTGTCCTTTGTTTGCCATTCCCAGCTAAATGGGGTCCAATGTACTGAGACAGGCCTTTGGCCTATAGTCAGTAGTTCAGATCCCATTTTCTCTCCATTCTCAAAGGGGTGGACCTGGCAAATCATAGTGGTAGCACTGGGATATTCCTTTGTGCTTTTCCTACCAACGAAGAATCCTGAAAACACGGGACTGCAAGTAAGAGGCCTTCTGTGTTGGTAGAAAACGCAATGGGAAGTGTCCTACTGGGAGAGAATGCAGTTATTGGAACCACTTGCTGAAAATAGCAGGGGTGTTTTCTACAAGCCAGCTAAGTAGACATTGCACCCATACCATCTAGCTTCATACCAGACCTTTCTTAATAGACCTTTGTAGTTCTACCCTGACTGGCATATCAGCTCAGCGGAGGCCTTGAATCTGGAAGCACTTAATAGAGAGTCTCCTCTGGTGGAACAGAGTTTGATGAAGGAAAGCTTTGAACGTCTGAGCAAGTGCATCATCTTGCACTGCCTTTTCTTTTGGTTTAATGAATTTCTTTTAATTTAATGAATATAGCATGATAAATTCCTGGATTAGGACTGGTCCTCGTATGAGGTAAGGTCTGCTACCAGAGGGTTTATGTGTATGTGTCCTTCATACTGACATTATGTAAGATAATGGAGTGGTTCCCAGGCTACATATTCAGCTTCATGAGATATTGGTCACCTAAGATGCAGTGAGGCATTTTTTAAAAAATTACACACCTGAAATGTTGAAATTTGGAGAGATTACCCCAACCTATGGCAGAAGTCTACACGCAAACAGCTGCTCCTCCCCCCTGAAAGATGACCAAGATCTGATGTGTGGTAAATGATCATGTGTTATAAGTTGTCTTCAGCATGGGAATTACATGCATGCATTTTGCACGATTGTTGTAAAATAAAAAGGGTAAATAAGAACAAGGACATGAAAGGACTGTACAGAATGTGATATTTGAAGCAGAACCATTCATGTATTGTTTTTGAAATACTAAATATGACCATAAAATCCCAAGTAAGGTTATGAATTATAATAGAGAACAAGTACATTTGTGGGGAAAACTATGGTTTTGATGATTTACTTCCAGATCAAATAAATTAAGCAGAAGAGCAAGAAAAGAGGAGATAAGCTTCAGCTTCCAAAACAGTAACTGCTGTAGCTATTTATTTTAAGAGGAATAGCTTTCATTGATTGAAAGTAATCCTCTGTCTAGCGTATCAGATACCAAGGTGTTGCAGAATATTTGCAAACATCCCAGCGTCTGAGAAGTTTTAAGAACTGACTACGCAGCAGGTCTAGACACCAAGGAGGCTGCATACTGTTTGTGTGGAAGGCAGCAGAGAAAGGATTATGCACCTCAATCTCTCTGTATATGCGTGTTTGTAAGAGAGTAAGAGAAAGAGAGTAGTATATGAATGACGTATTTCGGTAATGCATACATATAAGAACTGCATGAGTGTGGTGTAGTATTTGTGTGGGGAGAAAAGGGTTGTTTGTGAGAGAGTAATGTGGAATGCAGAGACAAAATCTAATTTGCAAAATTTTCTAGAACTATATATTTTTTTGTTATCTATTTCTTCATCACGATGTATTCAGGAGCATCTTGACTTAGGGCCATTTAAATTTCATTGTGTTTAAATGGAGTAATTTACTTCTTGGGTCAACAAAAATGGTACCCCAAAGTCTTAAAAAGCCTGGCTTTTTAAAATGTGCTTTGCCCTGTTATGCTTTCTTTTCCCCGACTCTGATTCCTAGTGCCTGCTTGCCTGAGGGGAAATATAAGGTCAAAAATGTCAGGGATAAAAAAAATAGTTACATATTTGCCTAGAGAACTTGTACCTGTATGAATGACTGCCCTTACAAAAGAGGCTGGAGTATTTTGTCTTTCTCGGATACTTACTCCATCACTCCTGAATTTCAGCTACCTCTGGGGACATCTGCTGAACAGAGTGCAGCAAGACTACAAAGCAGTTCCTAGATCAGGAAAAAAAAAACCCAACTGATCTATAGACAACTATGTAGGGCAATGTTCTCTCTGATCTGCTAGGTGGATTTTCCATGTTCTGGCTCCCTATGGTTTTTCCTATTTTGATGTCAAAAGAAGTTTTGGAGATGAAACAGAGGCAGGAAAGAAGTTTTACCAGAGTCTGTGGGTTTTCTGTTTATGATCTGCTGTGCTAAAGATTTCGGAAGTGCTCCTGTGGTACTACTGCAAAATCTTGGTGTCAAAGGGCTGGTTTTTCCATCAGGATTTTAAGTCATGACAGTTGGCCTCCCACATCTAAAAACAAGACAACTGAGAAGCAATTCATATGGTGCCTACTGCAATGGATCCCTGTCAGGGAAATGGAGTAGATGGATGGAAAGGAATGACAGAATGGCTAGTTAGGTGGATCTACCAGCCATTCTCCTTTCTATTTAGGTAGATCCTGGTGGACAGAATCCTTACTCAGGTTAATCTGTCTCACACTAGCCATTCTCCTCTTTGGTGACTGCTCCCAAGCTGTGGAATTCCCTTACATGGGAGGCTATGCTAGTCTATTGATCTTTTGCTAGCAGGCAAAGATCTTTTTATTCAAACAAGCATTTAATGCTTAATTGGTCGAAGGGAGTATTTTAAGGGATGAGTGTGCTGCATTTTTAACTTTATTGCTGCATTTTTAGGTGAGATTATACTTTTTAAAATTAAAAAAAGGCAAACGTAACGGTTTCCCCTTGTTTAGTTGTGTCTGATTGTAGCGGGTGGTGCTCATCTCTGTTACTAAGCCGGCTGAGCGAGCGTTGTCAAATACATTTCTGTGTATGTATAGCCAGCATGACTGGACAGAAAGCTGTTACTTTTCCTACCAAAGTGGTACCTATTTATCTACTTGTACTTTTACATGCTTTTGAACTGCTAGGTTGGCAGAAGCTGGGACTAGTGATGGAACTCACTCACTCCGTCATGTGGCACTTGGGTCTCAACCTGCCAACCTTGCGATCATGAAATTTACTGGTACCTTAATATGACAACTTGTTTAACTCAGCTTTAACTTTTTATTATCAGGTTTTTAGCTTAGCTTAATTTAGCCTTCTTGTACGCTGCCTTGGGCCGCACGCTGGAAGAAAGGCACCATCAAAATAAAAATTAACTAACTAAATAGTTCCAGTGCTGAATGAGGGCTCAGTCCACAGGTCATTTCAGGGAGTAACAGAGTACATGGTATACTGTGATAAAGATCCACCTCACTGGGCATTCTGTCATTGGTACTTGTGTATGGGGGTGGGGTAGGGAATGTAAATTTAGAAGAGGAAAAGCTATAAAAGCTTGAGAAGTGTAGTGATAGCAACAACTTTTTAACGGGAAATAACTTCTACTGGACTCCTGTAACTAGAACATCCTTCAGACATACACAATGGGAATTCCACACGCTTGAGGCACAGCAGGAACTGTCCCATCTCCAAACACCCACCTGTTTCTGCGTGAGCTTGAACCCCAATTGCAAATATGATGAAATCTTCATGCACATAATGGGTGCCAATGTCTTTTTGATGCGTAGAAGTATCTTTTCTAGGGATGCGTGCCAGCTGCCTTGTAGACTTCTGTTGTTTGTATCAAATTGTTTTGGCTTTCTTTTAAATTCTTTTAAGTTTTTTTTTTATTTGCATATTTCTAAGGGGTTACCTAAGGCAGAATTTCCTTGAATGCTTTTGCTGCAGGCATTTTACCTGAGAATAAACGTCCAAAGTCGTTTTGGATTGCACATGTGGGACATATTGAGTGACAACTCTGTGGTACAAACATGCTCTATGGCATTTTAAACACATAGGGAATTGATTTGTGCTTTTTTGTTGAATCATAACAAGGGAACCAGCTTTAATGGGAAAAGCAACAATTACTCCATTCTTTTCTATAATTTTTTTTTAAAAAATGCCTTAAACCTAACAGCATATTTTTTCTTAATCTTCTTTTTTCTTTTGTTTTCGGCTAAGCTTACCTGTTTCCATCAGGCACTTCCCTTTGTGTCCTTGCTAATTCTGAAGAGAGTGATGCTATTACTTCTGGAATCTTACAGTATTGCTCCTAGAGTTGTGTCCTGGGATGACCCTTTGAACTCCACCATCATATTTCTGGCTTGTGCTTGGTGTAGTTCCTGAAATCCTTCTACCAAGAGTTGCTGCCTCATCAGTTCTTCTTCCTGTCTTCCGTGTAGTGTCTTGGTTTTCTTATTATCTAGATGGATCATCTGTATTGTAACCACCCTTCAAGGAATTCAGGAAAGTGTATATAGGACTCATCCCCGCTTTGCCTTATTAGCCCCTGTTTTTTGCTTTACAAGCCCCTCTTAGAGAAACTTTCCATTCTCTCCAGTGTGTATTTTCTGTTGATTTGGTAAGTGTGCTATCCATTCCTTAAGAGCTGGTATATAAAAGTATGGGTTCCTCTTTCTGATTGTCAAAATCAACATTTCTAAAACCTAGTATTTGTTCTTTGTTGCTTTAATGTCTCTGATCATTTGTAGTAGCATAGCTTTGCAATAAATCATTGTTTTGTAGAAGAGCACATGTTTTGCATGCAGAGGATGCCATATTCAGTGACTGCTGTCTTTGATTAACAAACTCTGGGGCTAAACAGACAGGCAAAAAGAGATGCTTTCAGGCTGGCTTGAAGGTGTGTCGTTTAGATGACACATGCCTTGAAGCCAGCAAGAAAGTGCTCTTATGCAGAGAAAAGCCATTTCAAAAAGAAGCACAGTTTTCCCACTTCTTCCTGGCTTGAAGCCATGTCAAGAGACAGACCTATACAAGTGTGTGAAAATAGCAGTAGAAATGCAAAACTTATGGGTATGAATATCTCCATATTTATAAGCTTTATATTTTATGGACATTCTCACACAGAGCCTGTTTATATAGCTCAGTCCCTGGTCCCTCCGCTCCATGCACTTGAGAAATAGACTCAAGCTTACGAAAGCTTATGCTACCAGCTGCTTCTTTTTTAGTCAATCTCAAAGAAGCTACAAGATTCTTTTGCATAATTTTTGTGTGTAGTGCTAGCATAACCAGTAGTGGTAATTAGTTTTCAGTGTGGTTAAACATGTTTCTAATGAATTGTTTTTTGATCCACGACAGTTTACGCCTGGGGGTTCATGTGATTCTCCACAACACTGAAAGAAAAAAAAAACCAGGGGATTATGGGCTCCCACAGACTAGCTGTGCCCCTGACACATCTAGTGGCTATACCCCTGTCGTCTGTGCATGTAGTCAGCACCGAAGACTAATGATCAATGCTGCTTGAGCTTCTCCAAGTGTGGAGATGACATCAGTTGGGTCAGGATCCCTTTTCTGATGGAAAAGGTCTACATTGCTATATGTGTAAGAATGCTTGTCACGTGCATGGAATCCCCTGCACATGACAAGGAATTTCATGCATATGGAATGCTAATAAAAATATGTACTTGACATGTGCATGAATGGCTAAACATACAGAAAGAGAGATAGCTTGGTTCAGCAGGAATGGAGCTAGCCTGTATGGCCTCAGCCTGATCTTTCATTATGTTCTAGTGCAGGAGGTGGTACTTGTTTGATTTTGTAAAGTTATGGCAAGTTTTAAGATCTTTATTGTTTTCATTAAGGATACCACTCTTCTAAAGGCCTTTCAGAAGGGAAACTCTACCTTCTTGTCACATTCTGCCCTGATTTAATCAATACTAACACCTTCGAAGTTAGACTGATTTAAACCAAGACCATTTAAATGAGTAATTTAAATCACTAAGGGGACAGGGCTATTTTGTACCATTGATTCAAATCGGGCATCCTATTTTCACACTCCTTGGACACAAGATCACTCTCAGTTCAGAAGTGGCCCATTTACTGAGGTGGAAGCAGACAATACTGAACACTTTGAGCTCTTGAAATGTGGTGACATCACTTTGCTATTTGGTTGCTGTCACAATTCAAACATATTGGTTTACAATAAGTCCAAAACTTTCATAGTATCTGCAAGCTGTTCATTCAGCTGGTAACATTCTCACATGTGAAAGGAAGGTCTGACGTTGTGCAACACCTTTAGTAGAAACATGGAATGTGAGACACATCAACGGGGGGAAGCTAGAAATTGTAGAAGAAAAATGGAAAATATAAACATTGCAACAAAGTAGATGGGGGTGGGCCCTTTTCTTTCAGATAATTACATAGTAAATATAAATGACAATTTAAGAAGAAATGAAGTAGCATTAGTAATGAAGCAAGGTATAGCAAAAAGCAGTCAGGAGGTCTCTTATTCACAGGGCCAGCATATATCAGAGCTGTTGCACCCTTTCTGAAAGGTGTACTTCATTCCTTGGTCCTATACTGTCCTTGGATCTTCAAGGGGTGACGGTGATAATAATAATAATAATAATAATAATAATATAAAACTTTTATTTATACCCCACTTTTTGCCGTATCAATCAAAGCGGTTTACAGTATTTAAAACATTAAAAAAAATTAAAATGTGATGAAGAGCACATTTGCCAAACTACAATAAGTGAGCCAGTGGCTGTTCTTGAGCCAGTCTGGGCTGTGCAGGAGAGGACTTTCTCCTCAGGCATTCTCTCCAGAACTGTATGAGCTGGTCTCCGATCTCTCCACAGTCAGTAATGGGTCAAGACAAGCTAATTTTTTCTTTTAATAGTGTTACACATTTCAGCATTTCTACTGTTTTATTGTGTATCGTGTCACCTTTATTTTTGTCCGCCACATTGGTGAGTTTCAGAAAGGCAATATAGAAGTACCATAAATAGGTAAACAGACAAACAAACATGATTGCCATCTGACAAAGTGGTCTGTAGTTCATTAAATTTTATAACAGAAATGCCTTCTTCCCAATTAGTCTCTAATCAGTTTACAATCTGTAAGCCAGTTGCCCCCAACAAGCTAGGTACTCATTTTACCCACCTATGAAAGGATGAAAGGCCAAGTAGACTAACACAGCAATCTCCTGATGCCTGATGTTCAGCAAAGTTAGGCATTTTAACCTTATGCACTGGGGAAGGATATTTTAGCATTCCCAGAGACGTTTTTAAAAAAACTTCCCTCCCTCCCCCCAGAACTAACAAAGAAGTAGATTTGCTATAGAGTGTAGTACTGTCACCTAACAATTTCCCTTGAGTTCAGCTACTTGCCCTGCAGAGTCCCTCTCCTAACTCAAAATGGCTGCAACGGGGGGGAAAACCCTCTATCATTAGGGTAAATCATCTGTTTAATACATGAGGACCAAAAGTGTTCAATACAGTTTTGCATTGAACAGTGCTACTGTGAAGGAGGAATTACGTGCTCTGGTTGTCAGTCAGCTGGCCTTATCTGGGAGAAAGTGAACTTATTTTCGTTATGTGTCTGTTCTCCGGAATTCATTTTGATCAGGAAATGCCTCACACCGCATCTGATTTTGTTTCAGTTTTATTCCACCTTGTATATTTTTTTGACGTTAGGTTATTTGGATGGAACAAACTTCATCTGTGTGCAGGAACGCTCCTTTGGACATTGGGCATTTGTAGGGTATGGATAAATGAATTAAAGAGATAAATAAATAATGCTCTATACTATATTAGAATTGGGGTTAGAAAATAACACATAACTCACACAAGTGTAAGTTCTCCCCCCTATCCTAATGCATGAGGGTTAATTATTAGGCATGCCATTGGGAAATGCTGTACAGATTTCCTTTTTAGGGCACAGAGCAAGAGTTCTGAGGTGGAGCTGTTCTGTTGGGAAGGATGCTCACCCACAGCTGTTTTATCTGTTTTGAGTTTACAACATGAATATACTTTTTTAAAAAACAGGGGGGAAAAAACCAGACACATATGAAGATTTTGAAGGAATTTATCCAAAAAGCCCTATCTCCATAGAGAAGTCTTACTTGGTAGCATCACGATGGGCTATGTGTACTGTACAAATAAAAGTAATTCTGCATCAAGGCCACACAAATTATTTGCCTGATTCTCTGGCTGTGTGTGGTTGTCCAGTGTCTTCAGTAAGGCCTGTCTTTTCCCAGCTCTGCAAACTTTATTTTTAACCAGAAATGGTTAGAATGAGGATTGAATGTGGTACCTTCTGTAAACAAGAGGTGAAGTCTGCTGCTGGATTCCTGCGTACATTAAACCAGCCTTCCCTAGCCTTGTGTCTTCCAGATATATTGTGTTGGACTACAACGTCCATCATCCCCAACATCCTGAATGGCCATGTTGAGGGTTGTAGTTAACAGGTTGTGGAAGCAAAATGTGTATAAATATGTATGCTTATTTTTGCACATCTTCATCTCTTTCTGCTAGGATAGAAACACCAAAGACATGCTTCTTTGGGTCAAGCCATTCAGCCAATTTTGGACAGTTTTTTCTGCTTGCTTCTTTGTTGCTTTCCACATCACAGCCCTACCAATCAGTACCCTTTCCTTCCATACCATTCAACCAAAGAAACTATGAGACTGGCATGGTTTTCTCTTAGACTGCATGTGCCACTAATGCTTTCATGCGCTTGAAAATAGTAGGCCTGGTAAGATGGATGTGGTGTTGTCACCAGTCCTGAAAACTCTCGGATTGTTTTGGAAGGACTTACTGAACATTTCACTCAGAATTTCAAATGCTTAATTTACCCCTGTGGGTTGATTCATATCTTGGAAAAATTCCTTTTTTTGGATTATGATGGTCGAAGGGTTCTGGGAGCTGAAGTTTTAAAAAAAGTACCTTTTCCAACTGCAGATCTTAGAGCTTAGTGAGCTTACTTCTTCTCTTTAGAAAACCACACACTTTCATAAGGTTCAAAGAGCTTTTAGGGTGCTTATACTTCAGAAATAATGCAGTTTAACACTGTTTTTACCTGCCATGCTCAATGCTATGGAATCCTGGGATTTTTTAAAAATTGTAGCACCAGAGTTCTCTGACAGAGAAGGCTAAATGACTCACAGAACTACAAATCCCAGAATCCCATAGTTTTGAGCTAAGGCAGTTAAAGTGGTGTCAAACTGTGTTATTTCAGAAGTGCAAATTAAAACTTGCTCTGCTATGACTGTCCATATCCTTCTCTGTTCCTCTATAAAATCCCTTTTGGGGGCTTGCTTGCTTGCTTTATTTATTTGTTTGTTTATTTATTTCCTTTCTCTTGCTGTGGGACACAAAGCAACTTACAATATAGGCTAAAACAAAATGTGGCTAACAATCTATTGTACAAAAGTTTAAAAACCATTAACTATTAATTTAAAGCAAGTGAAAACACATTCAGAGCATAGTGAAAGAAAGAAAGAAAGAAAGAAAGAAAGAAAGAAAGGACCGCATACTCTGTTTAAATAATCCTTCTGGGCCAATCTGTTAAAAGGTGTACTATTTAAATAAAACGATCTTTGTCAGATGGAAATAAAAGATGAGAAGGGGTGCAAAAAAGCCTCCCTGGGGAGGAAGTTTCGTAAACTAGGAGCAGCCACCAACAAGGCTCTGTTTCGTGTCCTCACTAGACAAGGCTGGGAGAGAGGCAAGACACAAATGTTCTCTCCTGAAGATTATAAGGTTTGTGCAGGCTTATATGGGGAGATACAGTTTTTCAGATGTATGGTTCCATTTAGCATGTCTCTTTTTTATTTTTAAATTGCATCGGAGAGGTGGATGATCAAGACCATGCCTAAGGCACAGAGGGAGAAGGGAATCAGACTTCCCCCTTCCTATAAAGTGTGATTTATCCCATGCTGTAACTGTCATCGGCACGTAACATATTACTCACAGCTCACAGGCACCACTCTTCACTCTGTCCCAGCTTGTTCTGCTATACTTCCTTGATTGCATTTTCCTGGTCCTGAGACCAACTCTTCTTTCCACATCTGCCTGGCTTGTTTGGGCAGCTTTCTGGGAACTGGTTTCAGCTTGGCTTCAACTATTTTGACTGCCAGAGCATTAGGATTTCAGAATAGGATAGTAGGTGGGAGCATTTTAAATAAATGGTTTGAAACGAGAAGGCTGCCATTAATTCCTCATTCCCATGCCTTTATGGCCTGAGGCTTGGCTACTGTAGTGATTGAGGGAGGAGTGCATCCCCATTCCCCACTGTATAACATTTGGTTTTTCATTTGTTTATTACGATTTCAGCATGGTTGAGGTTTTTAACTATACAAATGTATTATTTGTATTTGACAGCTGCATCTTTATAGACCATTTGATTCCCTTAGCCCACAGTCTGTAAAGCTTATGTGAAGTAATCCGTTTTAAAGAGCACCAAAAAAAAGGTAAAGGAGACAACAGAAAAAGAAACACCAGTATATGTTTCAGACATTGCAAATGAAATAGTGTTTTTTGGGGAAGTGAATCTTCACATCCACATAGGTCTTTAGATGCAGTACTGGGAGCCCTGCTTTTTCGTCCTGGTTGCCCAAAGGAAGCCTTTTGTGTGTACACTTGTAGTCCGGGCGGTTTTGGACAGATCTCGTGTGAAGATCTGAAGCAGGGACTGTGTGCAAAATTGCACACACCCTACAAAACATGCACAAGCACATTTGCACCCAATAATCCCTTTGCTTATAATTTGCTCTCCCTTCTCTGTGTTGTTTTCCCCGTATTGAAAATTATAGTATAAATTGTTTGGGGCCGGGATTAAGCTTTGGCAGTGTCACCATGTAATGGGCTGTGCACAGTGATAGCAATATATAAATAATCAATATATAAAAAACCACTTCAAGGCCTGGGTCAACGAGGGCTTTCATTGCAGAGTTAAGGAAGCAGAAGAGGCCTTCTTTATACATGAACCTATGCAACTTCAGACTGCAGGTTGAAGCTTACATGGTAAAGTACTTTTCCATATAGAGGAAATTCCTTCACAGAGAAAACTAGGTGTCAGGTGAACAGTGAGTTAGTAGTACAGTCTTTGCCTTGACATGTTCTTCAGCAAACAGAGTCAACATCGCGAACTCTGACTCTGGAGACCGGAATTTGGTTCCTAGGTCGGCTGTGGAAACCTACTGGGTGACTTTGGGTAAATCATGCTCTCTCGGCCTCAGAGGATGGCAGTGTCAAACCTCTTCTGAAGACGTTTACCAAGAAAATCCTATGAAGGGATTGCCTTGGATCGCCTTAAGTCAGAAACGATTTGAAGACACACAACAACAAGCAACAAATTCTTCAGTTCCATGAAGCTATTGGGGGAAGTCAGTAGAGGTTTTAGAGCTGGGTGTCATTAGTATGTTGATGACACTCAACTTTACTTCTTTGTCATTTGAATCAGTTGGGATTATATATGTGCTGGATAAGTGCCTAGATGTTATAATGGGCTGGAAGAAGACCAATAAATTGAAGCTGAATCCCACTAAGACAGAGACTCTATGGATTGGTGGTTCCCATGTCTGAGAACTGGATAGGTAATATGACCAAGTTAGGGTTGCACTTCCTCTGAAGGAGCAGAAACCTAGGTTAGGAGCATTGCTAGATTCAGCTCTGTGACAGAAGGCCATGGTGAACTCCCCAGCTTGCAATACTTGGGACCAATTTCAACTTGTTGTCCAGCTATAGCCTTTCCTGGACAGGCAATACCTTCTGTATGAAACTGCCATGGATGGCTCAGAAACTGCAGCTAGTTCAAAATGGAGCATAGAATCATAGAATCATAGAATCATAGAATCATAGAGTTGGAAGAGACCACAAGGGCCATCCAGTCCAACCCCCTGCCATGCAGGAACTCCAAGTCAAAGCATCCCTGACAGATGGCCATCCAGCCTCTGCTTAAAGACCCCTAAGGAAGCAGTTAGACCATGGGTAAGAAAAGGTTACAGAATTCATAGATACCAATTTAGAGGAATTGCACAGACTGCCAATATGATTCCAGTATGAATGGAATAAAATTAAAAATCTTAATGGTGTGGGACCTTGATATCTGAGGTCTTCATATATACCTTCCTAAGAAGATAACAAGGGACGACTGTACAGGATAATGGTGTTTATATGGAGGGCAGTCATTCCTGTGTGTTGACACCTGCAGTGTGAAAGGCTAAAGGCCAGCAATCTGTTTCTGATTTCAATGAGGCCAGAGACCCACATTTCCTAGTGCTCTTCCAGGTCAGAGTGGACACCAGGACTATCATCCTGCTAAGCAGTTATGATGTGGTAAGCTAGAAATTAAGATCTTGTAACTCATTTGCAACCACATTTACAATCATGGCGCCATTGTCATGGCACCCTCTTAAAATCCAAGCAGCTGTACTGAGCAATGGAGTTCTGTGGTGCTGGTGAATTTAGTGCTAATGGATGATGTGTCCAGCTCTCTCCCACCAGTGTCTGGCTTCTGCTCATTGTATTGTGGTTCACTGGTGGGAGGGATCTGGCCATGCCATACTTCAGCTCCCCTCATGCTAGCACTACAGAAATCCTTCAGTTGGTGCAGCTGCTTGGCTTTTAAGGGACCAGATCAGGAGATGAAGCTCTCAGACTAAGGGGCTCGACAGACTACCCCTTTGGGGCAGTGTTCTGCCACCCTTTTCCTTGCCAATTCGAGGCAATCGCATGCTGCGGCCCTGATCCGGTGCACTAAAAAGAATGGCAAAAATGCAGCTCTTTTTAGCGCCGGCAAAAAGACACCGTTGCCACTGTGGCGGTGGCTTTTCGGCAGTCCTTTGGCGCAGCGTGCGTAAATGCTGCACCAGTGGAGCACTGTGACGACTGCTGCAGTGTGTGGTTGGGTGCATGGTGTGATGCCGGCATCAGGGCACACGGCGTCGAAATGTCAAAGTCTGTTTAGCCTTTAAGTTTGCGCATTTTCTACCCTACCTTGCCACCTCAAGTTAGCTTAAAAACCATGAGCATTAAAAATAATAACCCTAACAGTATTTTGGGGCTAGCAAAGAAACAGCAGTACTATTTGATAAAACTGAGTGGAACAGAATATGTACACATATACACACATATCCATATAGACGGAATGGCTGCACGTTGAACATCCAAAACACATTGAGAATCTAAAGTGGGGATGTATGATTTTAGTAGGAAAAACGCCTAAACCAAACATTTATGGATATTATGTTTTGTTTGTTTATTATTGTAATAGTATGTAGAAGATTCAGTGGTCTTTGGAGCAATTTTATTGAAACAGTGTTTCATATAATCCAACACAGAAATTGATACTTCAACATAGAAATAACTCTTGTGATTTAAAACTCATTTAGTGCTGCATTTCAAACTCAGTTGGTGTTGAGCTTCATAGATGAAGACATATCTACTTCCAGCTTTGGATTCCCCTCCCTCACAACAGAAGATATGGTGGTATCAACTGGAGGAAAACTCGTGAAAACTTCCTTTTGGGACTACAGTTCCCAGAATCCCCCAACCAGCATGTCTTGTGACTATTGTAACTGAGGGAAACTGGGAGCTATAGCCCCAAAAAGGAACATTTCCAAGCTCTTGAATTGTAACTTTCCAGCCAAGGGGATTCCTTTTTCTCTAGATCCCAAGCCGAGGGACTCAGTTTTTCTCTGGACCTGAGCTCTGATCCATGACAAAAAGCCTTCAAAGTCCTTTCTTCCCAGCTTTCTCTGTAACATATATTCCTCCCTCCCAGCTTTATGAGCCTTTGACCTTATATGTCCAGATAAGCCCCAACAGACATCAGTCCTCTCTGTTGGGGCTTTTCAAGTGGATATAGGCAGCTTTTCAGTAGAACAAGGCAATTCCCTCATTCTTAAAAAAGAAATGGAAAGAAAGCATCAAAGCAGAAAAGATGACTTCCAAACATCATAAACAGGATGCCCCTCAGTCTTTGCTATTTCTTAGATCTTTGATACTGAGGCTCCAATAGTTTTGATGTTACTTGCCTTAATTAGATTGCTTAAATGCCCTAAAGGCACCAGATCCTTTCTGATCTTGGCATCTAAGCAGGGTCAGGTCTGGTTAGTACTTGGAAGAAGGGCTTCTAGGGAATATCAGGTGCTGCAAATTACATTCAGAGGAAAGCACCTCCAAGTATGCCTTGTATGAGAAAACCTTGTCAAATTCATGGAGTCTCCGGGGTCAAGAGGTGACCTGAAGGCATAGGCCTTAATTATTTATATTTGTAGCCTCTTGTACTTGCCACAGTTGCATGATGTTAAGAATGGAAACATACTGGTTTGGGATCATTTCTTATCTCATTTTTTCCCATGATACCCTGCTTCCCCGAAAATAAGACATCCCCCCAAAATAAGACCTATTATACGTTTTGCTGAATTGCTAAATATAAGGCCTCCCCCGAAAGTAAGACTTAACAAAATAAATACATATACAGTATATAATAAATGTTCATTTTTTTAGTTCAACAATACATGTGAATTCTTCTTCATGGAAAAAAAAAGACATTCCCTGAAAATAAGGCCTACCGCATTTTTGGGAGCAATATATATATATATATATATATATATATATATATGAGACACTGTCTTATTTTCGGGGAAACACGGTATGCTTTGGCGATCTGTGAGCATATTATCTGTTTGTGGCATTACCAAATGATGCCTTCTGGGAGGGAGAGTGGGAATGAGTGAGCATGGCTGCCAACTGCTTTCCGAAGCTGGCTGCTGTGTGAATATGTACAGCAAGGTGCTGGCCACTGTGATTGCTATGAGGAGGAAAGGAGCAGAATCATGCCCACGCACACCATTTGACTGCCTTAAAAGCGGAAATGTCAAGGAAGGAACTTATCTCATAAAAGCAATAATAGAACAGCAGTACGATTGAGAGCCTAGTAATAGGTTTTGCACATCAGTGAAAAGGTGTACTGTGTTAATGAATGGACTGCAAGGCAGCAGCAGGTTGGACACAATGTGGTGTGATAACCTGATAAAATCCCACTTTTCTAGACTCATGTGATAAAGTCCGAAAATTAATCTTGATACTGATACTGAAGAAGTAACAGGAATGAAATAAGCTATCACGGCAGTGAATTTAGAAAACAGTTTACAAGCTTTTAAAACAAAGCAAATAATAAAAAGGTAGAGCTCCCTATCTCATTAAAAGACCCCCCTCCACATAATAAATATTTAATGGCCCAAGTCATATCCAAATAAGTTCTTGGCCTGCAGAGAGGAGACTAACCAAGTCTCAGACTGGAGGGAATTCCATAGTTAGAGAGTAGCCATTGAAAAGGCCTTCCTTCGTGCCATTACCCAGTGTGCTTGTGAAGGAACTGAGAGAAATGTTTCCCTGCAAAATCTCAAAACATAGGCAAGTTTCCAGGCATTATTGGTCACTTCCTTCTCTGCCTGTTGTGCATTTAAAAAACTTAGAAATGTTTAATAGCCTTTTCCATTTCTCATTGGAGCCAGTTGTGCCTATTGGGTAGCTTCCACCGAAACCCATTCAGTAGCTGTCATTGTCTCAGTAGATGGTTATGTGTACATACTTGTGTCATAAGTGCCATGTATTTACATACATGTGTGTAAGAGTCAAGCATATGATCACCAGTCAGTATTTTAGTTTCTACAGACCTCACAAAAGGAGGCTGGAAAGAACTCTTGTTTGTCAACACAAATGCCACAAATAACATTTTAAAATCGGAAATCTTCGCATCTTCCCAAAAGGAAAAACGAGCACAAGGATCAGAAAACAAAGACTACCCCAGTTAATAAATAATGGAGCAGATGGAAACATACTACTAATACCTACGTATCTAATGATATTTAGTATGAATACTAACACCTGGTTGCCAGAAAGCCTTTTACTTTGGGCAAAAAAGTTGGCCCTCACTGTTCTGGAATAGTATTCAGTTCAAAACAGAAACATCATGACCCTCCAGTGCAGCAGTATTATCTGACTGAACAGTTGCACTTTGTAAACAGAAAAACACAACCTCACGGAGCGTTTCCTTTAGCTGTGTAGCAGAAAACTGAGGGGCATCTCAGCAGTTGGAGGAACTGCAATAATGGAGAAGTCGAAATGTATTGTTTGAATTCCTTCATCACAGTTGACATCAGAAGAGCCAGCTGCACCAAAGGCTCATCTGGTCCAGCATTTCGGCTGCCCCAATGTTCATCCCACGACCAGGATATGAGTGCAACAGGACCCTCCTGGGTATGTTCCCTAGTCTCTGATAACTAGTGGTAATTTATAGCTATCATGATTAGTAGTCGCTGAATTTTCTTTAAGATAATGCCTTCACACATTCCCTGGAGTCTCCTTTAACCTCTTTCTTCTGTTGCCCATTTAGCTATGTAATTGGCAGGAGAATTGAATTGGAATTAGAATATAAAACACACACAATCTCTCTCTCTCTCTCTCTCTCTTTCTGCATGAAACAAAACAAAACATTAAATAGCAGCTGGAGATTCAGAAAGGTGTTTATAAGGGCCCCCAAACTCTGGCTCACTGAAGCTATAGGCTGGTCTCTTTAGCATCTCCAGTTCTTTGGTTCGTTGTGCCCTTTAGCCACCTAGAGGTCTCATTTGCCATTTCAAACACAGTATAACCAAGGTTTCCTTCCAAGCAGCCTTCTTACCAACCCTTTTCTGTATCAGTCAACAAAATCGTCATCTACATCTGTTTATCTGGCAGGCTGGCTTTCACTTTATCCTCTTTTGTTTGCTTTCCATATTTCATCTGTTGACGAGACATATTGCTTTCCTCTGTACAGCATTGCAAAAATCCACCCATCCCTTTCTGTCCCTTGGCGAAAATTCAACATCCTTCTCCATATTCCTTCACTATGGACTCCACTTTATTTCATTCTCACAGGCAAGAATGAATAATTTCGAGGTTTTAGTTGTTTGTTCGCACAGATGTGAAAAGTTGTTTTATACTAGGTTGGACTGTTTGACCATTTAGCCCTCAGGTGGGAATGGGCAGCTCTCTCGGGTCTCAGGCAGAGAAGAACTTTCTCCTTTCATCCTGATAATTTTTAAATAGTGAAAGTGAGCCTGGCACCTTGAACAGGGTCTCTGCTGCTGGGCTATGGTCCCACTCTTTTGTCTCCATCCTTGGTTTCTTTTTGTTTAACCCTATTATTACCATCCAACTGAAGGACTCTTGGTCCTTTAAATGGGGGTGGGGGTGAGGAACCTTTTACCCTTTCCCACTACATGTTTTGAACTACAAATCCCAGAATCTCTTACCTTTGGTCACGGTGGACAGGTATGTATATGTGTTATTTCCTCTCCTGTCCTTGAAGTGCCTCCTTAAAAACTACCGTTTCTGTATGGCCTTTGGCTCATCCCTCTGTTCTTCATTTCCAAGTGTAACCAAGCATTGACTGAGAAGTCAGCATAATGGCATTTTCCCCATCCCTCTCTCCCCTCTGTTTCTGCACTGGCTAGTTTAGATTGTAAACCTCTTGGGAGTAGAGCCCTGTGTTGCTGCTCAAATTAAATAAATAAAAATATATATAGACAGACCATACGAAAGCACCTTTTGTCTCCATATGAATGCTTTCTCTTGACCTTTTCTGGGAGGCTGGTACTTTCCACCAGGAGGATCGGGGAAGAGGTGGAAAACAGCACTCACCCAATTCCACCATGTGTGATGTGGTACACGAGAGACAATGAGAAAAGCCAGCCTGACACTTGGAAGCTGCCAGATGCCAGAAATATCAACAATGTTTAGATTTTACATTGTTAACATACAAATCATTAAAGGAATGAATGTTCTGATGAAAGAGTTCAGTGTCCTCTAAGCAGCGATGAAATAGAGGAACAAAAAAATGCTAAAAATATCCAATTCACTGGTTCAATTCAATCAGCCATTTCTCCTTACCTCCAGGAGGAGGAATTCAGTCACCTTGTTACTAATGACAGCAGAAAAGTGCAGTGAAAAAATGAATTGTCTTCTTGAAGGAGAATGCAGACAGCACAATCCCATGCTTTTCTAGCCAGAAGTAAGTCCTACTGAATTCAGTTAGTAAGCATTATATTGTTGCAGCCTGAGGACATTTTTAAACGATGAATTTTAAATGAATGTATTTTTAATTGTATGTCTGGATGATGTTAATGTATAATGATAATCTTAATCCTATGTTTATATGTTTGACCTGTGTGTTTAAATGGTTTTATATGTTAGTTATATGTTGTATTTTAATGTGTTGTACCCCCACCTCAAGCCTCGGGATTATTCTGGTTAAGTTGAAAGAGAGATAATGTATGTGCAATGTATGTTTAAGACAGTATGCATGAAATGGACAAAGTTTGTGGGAACATCTTTTGACCAGTGTATACAGATTTGGACAGCAGTGTGGCTTAGTGTTTTGAGTGTCGGACTATGACTCTGAATACCAGGGTTTGATTCTCCACAGTGGTCAGTCCACTGAGTGACCTTGGGCAAGTTACACATACTCAACCGCAGAAAACCCAGTGATAAAAGCCTTAGGGTTGCCATAAGTTGGAAATGACTTGAAGGCATACAAAAACAACAAAAATAACAACGCAGATTTCACATAATCAAAAGAACTCCTGTGCTATAATTTTTGAAGAAAAAAAGATGGAAACTCTAGGTTTCTTTACATATTTCACGGTTTCACCAAATATATTTTAAGTGTATAAAGTGTGAATAGACACACATCTCTTTGCAAATGGGTGTATGTATGTACTCATTTCTTTGTTCAACTAACAGCTGAGCAGTAACTAACTTAAAACAGTAAGTCCAGTAAATGTACTAAAACAAAATCAGGATAGCATGAATGACAATCACAAATCTGTGACAAGAGCATTTTCTAGTGAGATGTCATTGGACAAGTAGTCCTGTGGTTTTAGCAAGCTGGCATACAGCTTATGCCAGTGTAATGACCACTAGCAGAGAAATTTGTAATGTACACACCAAAGGGAAATAATCTGAAACAACTCGGATCTATTCCTGGTTTTCTCTTTGCTTCCTAAAGCATCCCTAGTTCAACCAATCCCCTTCACAACTACCCCCCCCCCACAACTTTTAAGCAGAGTGGAAGAAGGCATTTTAATGTTCATTTTTTATTACTGAAGATTTTAATTTTTTTTTGAGGTTTCGCCTTTTTTTCATTGTGATGATACATTGTATTTAGCACGAATGATAGCACACCTTGGCTACAGAATGGTGTAAGGATAGTATGTGGAAGAAAACCATTGGGTACCAAAGTAGTCCTCTGGATTTTCACCAACGTTCAGTGGGAAAACGCAGTCACGCTTGCATTAAAAATACATTTCTTGTCAGTTTGCTGCACTGAGAGCTTGTAATGATGTGATTGGCTTCAACGTAAGAGAACATGGATAAAGAATGCAGCATATGAAGATGTAGTTGGTTCTTTTTAATGTTCACTTATTGGGTGCCAGCTTTACTTCTGAATCCATGTTTAGCTTGTATAAAGTATAGATGCTTCTTTTTAAGTGAGGGCTTTGGAAACTGGCATTTGCCTTGAACCTGCTCTCTTAATCCTGTACATTCTCGCTTCTTAATTACTATTGTCCCTGCCATACTTCCTTCCCTTCTCCAGATTATTAATCTCTTTCTTTCTACTGAGTTAAACATGCTAATGTTTCCCCAGTTCTTGAGAAGTCCTCATTTGATCCATTTTCTCTTTCTAACCACCGTCCTATTTCATTGTTGCCTTTATTCATGAAAGTTTTGGAATGTGCTGTTTATGTAGATTCTTTCTAACAATTCAATAATGAACCCCTTTCAATCTGGATTTTGTCCTTTGCACTCTACAGAGACAGCTCTTAGAAAAATCGTAGATGATCTTCAGGCCAAGTCAAAAGACCTATATTCAGTCCTTATTCTCCTCGATCTCTCTGTAGCGTTTGGCACAGTTGACCATGATTTTTTGTTGGATTCGCTTTATAACCTAGGTGGGTTTACTGATCCAGTCCTCAGCTGGTTCATATCATATCTCTCAAACTGGTCACTTACTGTGGTAGCCAGAGGTCATGTGTCTTCTTCTTTTCTTTGTTTCAGTGGGAGTTTCTCAGAGTTCTGTCTTGGGCCCATTGTTAGTTTCCCTGTACACATTATCTTTAGGTAATCTTATCAGCTCGTATGGTTTTCGATATCATCTTTATGCAGATGATAGTTGTATTTTTCTAGTCCAGAACTCTCTTCATTGAACATAGTGTCACAGCATGTCTTTTAGCTGTCTCATCATGGATGCCTCATTGGTAAAGACAGAACTACTTGTCTTTTCTCCAAAATCGTCTTCACAATGTACATTCTCTATCATGATTAATAGTGTTCCCATTCATCCTGTGAAGGAAGCACATAGTCTCTTTATTTTTTTACTCTTCTTTTTCCTTTGCTCCCCAGATTCAGGCTGTAGCAAAGTCATGTCGATTTTTTCTTTATAACATTTCCTTTTCTTTCTGCTGCCTCTGCTAAGACCTTAGTTCATGTTTATTTCCTGCCTTGATTATTGCAATCTTCTTTTGATGGGGCTCCCATTGTCTCACCTTCGTCCTCTGGTTTCCATTCAACACTCTGCTCCTAAGATTATCTTTTTGGCTTATCGTTTTGATCATGTTACCCCACGTCTGGTATCTCTCTTCACAGGCTACCCATTCCTTTTAGGATTCTGTATAAGCTTCTATTAATATTTAAAACCTTCCACAATGTAGCAGCCCTCCCTTTTATTTAATGTTTTATTTATTTCATTTAATATTTTATTTAATGTTTTGAATTGATTGTATCTGTAAAGTGCCATGTAAACTTATGGTGCTATACAAACAAACAAACAACGACAATATGTCCCAAAATTGTGTCTGAATCGAAGAAGAAGCAATCTGATGTACTAGAAATTTACTGAATGCTCTTCAAGGGCTACTTGCAAAAACATTCTACAGCCTTAAATAAAGGTATCGAAGTCTTAAACATGCCACCTATTCATTCAAGTTCACTGAAGTTAGGGAATCATGGTCACTTAATTCTAAATGTCTAATACATCTCTAAGGTTAGGCCTTCAAATAAACCCAGAAAACTCAATAACCCACAGGAAAAAAATACTATCCCATTGTCCTCATATATTAGTACGCCTTTGTAGCATAAAAAAAGGAGAAAGGATTGATTTTTTTTTTAAATTGTCTAAAATTCCATGCTTAGAGAATGTTCTGGGTAGTATACTCAGAGCCATGATCTACCATAGGTGTCTGGGTAAATAGTTATTTTTAAGCCTAACCAACATGTCAGTTTTGATTGTGAAATGTATAGATATGAAGCGAGCTTCGCAGTTGCACTATGAAGATTTATTCTGTCCATTGAACCAGGAATGCACCTTGAATATTTGCTTTGAACTTCAACCAAGATCCTTGCTGAGGTTTCTTCTGATTTGCTGCCCTAATCTTCTTTCCAGTATTATTTAGATTTATCTGGTACACTTATGAAGCATTTCATTACTAAAATGTTGTGGTCACTGGGAGACAGTCTACAGACTGTTTAAAAAAAAAAGCAACAGTTATATCTGGTGCATACAGCTGACATCCCTGGAAGAAAGAGTTCTCCATATCAGGCTATAATGAAGATAAAGTGAAATTATTGTGCAATCCTGATCTCAGATTACTCTCTGAAACTGTGTACTTTAGAACCTAATTGGAGGCTTTTATTTTTTTTAAAAAAATATTCATTTTCTGTAAGAAATGTTTCAGATTCTATATATGGGAGGGAGTGCAAATATGGAAGGGCTGCAACCACACGCATTTGAACAGTCAGCAGAATCATTTGGTGAGGCTTTTTCTCGGCTTTAAAAGTGGGGTGGGTAGGTTGTAGTGGTAAGTATCTGCCTCCCAAAATAGCAGGACCCCCTTGTCCAGCCCATAGCACACTGGCAGGTCAGAGAGACTAGACATTTTGTGTGAGAGAGGTTCTCTTGGGGGAGGGAGGCATCATTATTTAAACCAACAACCAGGACTTTAGTGCTTGATTCCATGGTATTTACAACTGTTTCTGTGAACAGTGACAAAAGAGCCTGTTGGCACTGAAAGCTGTATATATTTTAACCGAAGATTTACAAAAGGAGGGTAAAATACAAGACATACAGATTTATAATGTGGAAAAGGCCTCACATCTATTAAATATATCTTGATCATGAGATCAATAAAATATGACTATGATTTTGAGCATGTTTGTATTGCAATCTTTTAAGCTGTATTTCAGCTCATTTCCTAGTAACCCAATACAGGAGACCTATAATTCTGCTTGATAGTTAGTGGCAGTGAATAAGACCTCTATACTGCTTTACCCAGAGTATTAAAGCAAATTAGACATAAAGGTGAAAAATCTTTACAAATCCGAATTGTACTTTATCTAGTTAAAGCCAATTTGACGACGACGACAACAATTAACCTTTTTTAAATTTCATGTACTGCTGGTGATGGGAGATATTAAATAGATAAGACCATATCACAGAGTACACACATAGAAATAGATGGACATCTTCTGCTTTTAAAATGATGGGAGACACACAAATCGCAGCCCACCACTGTCACAGCCCTGGACCTTGGGGACTCTTCCCTAGCTCTTGAATAGGATTGCTCTATCTTTCCCCATTCTCTGCACAAATTGCACCTCCTTTGTTACACCAAAATCCTTTGTATAATTATGCATGTAGACATTTTAAAAGAGGGGGAAATCTACAACTGTGTTCTTCCATACCAGTGTACGCTCAATGCCCTCTCCAAAGTTTCTTTTTCCCTGCTTCTGTTAGGAGTGGCATTAAGAAAAGGGCTTGCCACTATATCTCATCATTTTGTTGAAGGATCTTGTGGGTTTACACATGTTTTAGTAGCTGAAGCATGACATAATGGATTTCAGTAGAGTCAATTCACACAACCAGTAGAGCAGATGTGGACAAGTATGGTCTAAGGTGGGGTTTTGGGGTTTTTTTACTGCAATTCGTGTAATCTCTTACTATGAATATGTATATGTATATGGAAATTTGTAGGCCAAAAATATTTGGAGGACCACAGTTGGCCACCCATGTTGTAGAGAAATCAAGGGATTTTCAGGATATATCTGAACCAACTAAGCTGTAGTTGGTTCTGACACAAATTACCCCTGAGAGCTAGTTCTGACACAAAATATTCCTTGAAATACTATTGCAGACGAGAATTTTCATATTATAACTCCTTCCATGAAAACACAATTTGGTTAACTTATTCAAACTTTTTTCCCCACAAAATGCATAGCTAGACCACATGATACATTGACCATGCACACCAGTTAGAGAATCTATGAAGACTGTTTTGGGTAAAATCTGCATACCCTCCAACATTTCAAAGAAGAAAATTGTGACACTTGTGGCCAAGCAACATCAAAGTGCAGTTAAGATAGCAACAATTATTAATGAGGATGCACACGCAAGGTAGGAGAATCTGCAATAGTTTACTTTTGCCTGACCCTCTTAGGAAGGGCAAGAGTCCATCCTGCCTTTCCTCTCCCAATACAAACTACTTTTACACTTTGACGCAAAGAAAGATGAGAATAAAGGAAGGAGGAGAAGGCAGAAACTGGGACATTTTTAAAGCAGCTGAAAAGGTAGGATAATAGAGAGTGAACTGTAACTGTCCCTGCCAAATCCAGACAGTTGGAGGGTGAGAATCCATACCAAGTTGTTGGTAAACCATGAAATATAAGTTTGGTTCCTTCTGTTTGCTTATATACCAGTGTGGATGGGCTTGTTGTTCTTGTCCTAAGTATTTAAAAGGCCTAAATATTGTGAGAGGGCTACTCTGTCCAAAAGAAGAAACATAGGGTGACATGAGTGAGAAAATGTGCACTTGGAAGTACATGACATTTGAATGTAGCTGGCTGTAGGGATTATGCCAACACTCTAAAGTCCTTTGTTGAAACTTGCAATGATTCTGCAATGACATTGTAACAAATCATTTCCATTGTACTGTCTGACTAGCCACTTCTGAATGTCTCTTTCTCAACTGTTGTGTGCTCACACGGGTGGCTTCTTTCCTTTGTGTGCCTCTCCATTTGCACAGTAACATTATTTAAGCAGATTCTTTAAGCTTCGTGTTACTCCATGATGTTGTTTTGGACAAATTAATCTTCCCACCCTAAACTTTTTCCTATGTGTTTGTGGGCTGAGCTTTAAGAGAACAGTTTCCTTATAGGGGAGAGTACTGGAGAGCCATAGAAGTTGTTTAGATTGGAAGAGCTTTATGTGGACAACTGAACTTTGTAACCTTCCTAAGCCCTGCCATTTACATTTGAAACCTCTTAGAAAAATTTTCTAATAAAATCCAGCTTTGAACTTTAGGAACTTTAACACAGGTAGCAACCTTAACACGCCTATATTCAGTAGTTGCTAGTTTGCATGTATCTCTTAAGAGTTTGGATTTAGCTTATACTGTATTCATGTTATTTCCTTTTTGTTCATCTTAACCTTGCCCTCTTTCTTCCTGCATTGTCTATTTTGTACTCTGCTATTCTGTCTCTTCTCTTCATGTTGTTGTGGGACTGGTTTGAAACCTCTTAGAAAAAAAAGAAATAGAGGGATATAACCTTTTTAAGAGAAACAGGCCAAGCAGGAAAGGAGGAGGAATAGCATTATATGTCAGGGATATTTACACCAGTGAAGAGATCCAGGAAGTCAATACTGGAAGCCAGGTGGAGAGCATCTGGATAAAAATTAAAGGAGAGGGAAATAACAGGGATGTTACTGTGGGAGTCTACTACAGACCCCCGACTCAGGCAGAGGAATTGGATGATGCCTTTCTAGAACAGATGACCACACAATCAGGAAGGAGAGATGTAGTAGTGATGGGGGACTTCAACTATCCGGATATTTGCTGGAAGTCAAACTCAGCCAAATCCTCAAAGTCTAGCAAATTCCTCACTTGCCTGGAAGACAACTTCATTGTCCAAAAGGTGGAAGGGGCAACAAGGGGATCAGTCATTTTAGATCTTATCTTAACCAACAGGGAAGACCTAGTTGATGGGGTGCAAGTGGTTGGATCCTTAGGTGGAAGTGACCATGTTCTCCTGGAGTTTGTTATGCAGTGGAAGGGAGAAGCTAGGCATAGTCAGACACGCACTCTAGACTTTAGGAGAGCTAATTTCAATAAACTTAGAGAAATACTGGGAGTGATCCCATGGTCAGGAATACTAAAAGAAAAGGGAGTTCAAGACGGATGGGAGTTTCTCAAAAGGGAGATATTGAAGGCACAATTTCAAACAGTTCCAATGAGGAAGAAAAATGGAAGATGTCTCAAGAAGCCAGGATGGATGACTAAGGAACTTTCAAATGAGCTAAGTTTTAAACGGAACATGTATAAGAAATGGAAAAATGGAGAAATCACGAAAGAGGAATTTAAACAAATAGCCAGCACTTGTAGGGATAAAGTCAGAAAAGCTAAAGCGCAGAATGAACTCAGGCTTGCTAGAGAGGTTAAGAACAATAAAAAGGGCTTTTTTGGATATGTCCGCAGCAAAAGAAAGAAGAAGGAAACAGTAGGGCCACTGCGTGCAGAAGATGGCAAAATGCTAACAGGGGACAGAGAAAAGGCAGAATTACTCAACACCTTCTTTGCTTCAGTCTTCTCAGAAAAGGCAAAAGGTGCTCAACCGAAGGATAATGGAGCAGAAGACAGAATAGGGGAATTTCAGCACAGAATAAGTAAAGCGATAGTACAGGAATACTTGGTTAACCTAAATGAATATAAATCTCCAGGACCAGATGAACTACATCCTAGAGTATTAAAAGAACTAGCAAATGTAATATCAGAGCCATTGGCAATAATCTTTGAGAACTCCTGGAGAACAGGAGAAGTCCCAGAAGACTGGAGGAGGGCAAACGTTGTCCCCATCTTCAAAAAGGGAAAAAAAGAGGATCCCAACAATTATCGTCCAGTTAGTCTGACATCAATTCCAGGAAAGGTGCTAGAGCAGATCATTAAGCAGAGAGTCTGCGAACATTTAGAAGCCAATGCCATAATCACAAAAAGCCAACATGGGTTTCAGAAAAAGAAGTCATGCCAAACGAACCTGATCTCTTTTTTTGATAAAATTACCAGCTTGGTAGATGAAGGGAATGCTGTGGATATAGTATACCTCGATTTCAGTAAGGCCTTTGACAAGGTTCCCCATGACATTCTTGCAAACAAGCTTGCAAAATGTGGGATAGACAAGTTAACTGTTACATGGATTTGTAATTGGTTGAGTGGCCGAACTCAAAGGGTGCTCAACAATGGCTCCTTTTCATCCTGGAGAGAAGTGACCAGTGGGGTGCCACAGGGTTCTGTCCTGGGCCCAGTGCTATTCAACATCTTTATTAACGATTTGGATGACAGAATTGGGGGCATACTTATCAAATTTGCAGATGACACTAAACTGGGAGGAGTAGCTAATACCCCAGAGGATAGGATCAAAATTCAAAATGACCTGAATAGACTAGAAAGCTGGGCCAGTGCTAACAAAATGAAATTCAATACGGAGAAATGTAAGGTTCTGCACTTAGGGCGGAAAAATGAAATGCACAGATATAGGATGGGGGACACCTGGCTGAACGAGACCACATGTGAAAGGGATCTAGGAGTCCAAGTAGACCATAAGCTGAACATGAGTCAACAGTGTGATGCGGCAGCTAAAAAAGCCAATGCAATTTTAGGCTGCATCAATAGAAGTATAGTTTCTAGATCAAGGGAAGTTATAGTGCCGCTCTATTCTGCTTTGGTCAGGCCCCACCTGGAATACTGTGTCCAGTTCTGGGCACCACAATTCAAAAAGGATGTGGAGAAACTGGAGCATGTCCAAAGGAGGGCAACTAAGATGGTGAAGGGTCTGGAAACCTTGCCCTATGAAGAACGCCTTAGGGAGCTGGGGATGTTTAGCCTGGAGAAGAGAAGGTTAAGAGGTGATATGATAGCCCTGTTTAAATATTTGAAGGGATGTCATATTGAGGAGGGAGCAAGCTTGTTTTCTGCTGCTGCAGAGACTAGAACGCGGAACAATGGATGCAAACTGCAGGAAAAGAGATTCCACCTCAACATTAGGAGGAACTTCCTGACAGTAAGGGCTGTTCGACAGTGGAACACACTCCCTCGGAGTGTGGTGGAGTCTCCTTCCTTAGGGGTCTTTAAGCAGAGGCTGGATGGCCATCTGTCAGGGATGCTTTGACTTGGAGTTCCTGCATGGCAGGGGGTTGGACTGGATGGCCCTTGTGGTCTCTTCCAACTCTATGATTCTATGATTCTATGATTCTATGATTCTATGGTTAGTATGTATTGGTGTGGGACTGGTTGTTGCTCACCTTCTGCTTGTGGATACTAATTATTCTGCTTTTGAGATACACTACTATTTCTCACATTTCACAGCAAATTATTTCTGTTTTATTAACTCCAAAATTGAATCTTTCCGCCCATATTCAAGTAAGCTGTATGCAGTGTAAGCTGTATCCTATAATGGTCTTGTCTGCAGTGAAGCAAGGGGGAAAGCTAGAAAGATAAAAACTTAACTAGTCACAGTTTCATAACAAAGTGGAGGGTGCATGCTCATAGTGGACCTCTTTGAATGTGAATTCTTATGAGATTGATACAGCAGCATCTGGGCAGAACAAGGAAGTTTTAAAGTAGGTGCGGGGGGACCTGCACATTCTGCTGAAGGAACCCCCCCCCCCCCAAAAAAGTAAGGTCCAACCAGCTGGAACATGCTCAATGAACCCAAAATATTGATGGACTATTGGAGACAAATGGAAAACCAAGGTGGGGGAGGCATAGAATTGGGCAGCCCCTGAAAAGGGTATGACGGAGTGGCTGGAACCCTAAGCAAGAGTGCTTGCACACTATGAATGCTTAATTTCTACAAAGAACATTGCTAGGGTTGAAGTTTGCTTTCCACTGCCATTGTTTTAACATAGAAGCCAGCCCTCTCACGGGGCAGGAGGCAGGTGAGGTAGCAGTCATTACGCAGTAGTTACAGGAAAACATTTTACATATTCTCAGAGGTACCCTTCTGTTAGGACCTGATACGTTCACGGCACTCAAAGTCAGTTCTGGAACTAATCCTTTCCTTTTGAGTCCATGCTTAGATTAAGTCCTTGATAAAGACTTTTACCTCATTCATTTTGTTCTGGGCTGCCACTTTGGAGTTGCTAAGCTTGCTGTATGAACTCCCTGAGGACACTTGTGAGGGAAAAAAATTGCTTTGCATCTCCGTAGTAATCTTTCACTCTCATCTGAAGCGGCAAGTGCAGTCCTGCAGGAAAGAGGCGCACGTTGGTCCAAGGTCTGTTGCCTCATTGTATTGTTTTTCCCCAAAATGGTTCTAAGTAACTGTCCATCATGCCAAAGATCCACAGATTGACCCCTTTCATTTTGCTCAGGCCATTCCCCAAATGAAGGTTGTTTCTCATTTCTCCGCGTTCAGTGTGAAATCATTTGACCATGGTTCTCATGCAGCATAATCTGAGCATGGAAATATTACCTTTTCGGGACTAAAGCTCTGAGACCTCACTTCTGAATGGGGGATTCTGAGAGTTTTAGCCCCTGTACCAAAAAGCAAAACAAAAACAAAACCCTTTCTGAGTCATTTCTGTGTTTTGGTGTAAGGTTTCAGTCCTAGAGCCCCATCCACACACTCAATAAGATGTGGAAGATTATAGCTGAGAGGCAACAGTAACACACACAAAAAAATACAGTTCCGCCACCATTATTGCATTTAATAATAATAATAATAAATATTTATATCCTGCCCCATCTGCACTCAGGCAGTCAGAGCGGCAATGTGGTCAACTGTAAGGAATGCCCCTTTATGAGGCCAAACTGCCCCTCTTCTGTTGGCAGCAGTGTTAAGTGGCTTCATATATTAAGCTTCAAGTGCAGCAGCAAAGGCCTCATTTTCCCTGGCCTGTTGTTTTTGCTAAGCCTGTGAGTAATTTGATATCTGACTTCTGTATCTTTAATATTTCACACATAACAATTCTTCAGTGCTGTAACATCCATCTATAGGAACATACTTCAGTAAGCTGTACAGTATTCAGTACAGACACTTCTCTGGCCTTCTACTCTCCATTGGCAGTAAATGGCCACGCTGGTTGGGTTGGGGGTGAGGGGGGAGGTGTCATGTAGGTATGTCTGGCACACCTTTATGCTACATTTTCCTGCTTCTGGATCTGCTACAGATACAGGAGCCCTGTCATGTACCCAACTTGGCAGCTGTAGATTGTGAAGACCCACTTGAAAACATGCCTTAATATATTTCAAGGAAAAATAGATGACTATTTGTAACCATCAAATGATTGCACAGTAATATGCAGTACGTGCTCTGATTTAAGCAGATGCCTCGTATACGATCAAGTTCAAATATTTACTGTCAGACACTAAAAAGCATTACACACTCAAAACCAAACACCACTGGATATAGTCCACCCAGGGGTAGCCATGTTGGCCTTACAGCAAATCCAGTACCAGCAAAAATCCATTAAAAATCCACCAGACATATAAAATATCATTGAATGCTAATTGTCAAATACTGTACAGCTTACTGAATACAGTTTTTCATGCGAATAACCACTAAACTATTGAACACTATGGCCTAATTCCTATTTTAGTCCCAACTGGAGTAGAGCATTTAGATCAGTTGGTTTACTTTGTGTGTTGATTCACCATTCAACAACTCATTGAATATACCAATGAGAGGCACCCGCAGCGTCTGTTCTCCTGCTTCAGTTCACTGCTAAAACCTTCTTCGCCCCGTCTTCTCATGATTTTCCCCCACTGACTTCGCCAACTACTTCTTCACACAAGTCACTACTATTCGATTCGAAATTGTTCCTCCTGATTTGCCCCCTACCGCTAATCTCCTGCTACCTTCTACTAATAAACTCTCTTTGTTTCCACCTGTTTCTCTGGATGAACTCTCTATGCTGCTAAATTCTTCCAAACCTAAAACTTGTTCTCTTGATTCTATCCCCTCCCATCTTCTAATTTCTATAACCCCTTCTTTTCTGCCCTCGTTCCTCTATATCTTTAATCTCTCTCTCTCTCTCTCTCTTCGGGTTCCTTCCCTTCTGACTTTAAACATGCTCTCGTTTCCCCAATTCTGAAGGAGCCCTCTCTCGACCCCTATCGTCCAATCTCTCTTCTTCCTTTTCTCTCTAAGATTCTGGAACAGGTCGTTTATTCTCGCTGTCTTGAGTTTCTCGAAGCCAACTCCATCCTGGACCCTTTTCAGTCTGGTTTCCACCCACGGCACTCTAACAGAGACGGCCCTCACCAAGATCTCAAATGATCTCTTGCAGGCCAAGGCAAATGGCCTCTACTCTATTCTCATCCTCCTTGACTTGTCTGCGGACTCTGTTCTCAACTGGTTTAAATCCTACTTGTCAGACAGATCTTTTACAGTGGTCACAGGTGGTCAGACTTCCTCCTCTGTTCCCTTATCTGTAGGAGTTCCTCAGGGCTATGTTCTGGGCTCTCTTTTGTTCTCTCTATACACATTGTCCTTTGGTAAACTCATCAGTTCTTTTGGTTTCTCCTATCATCTGTATGCCAATGACACTCAGCTCTATCTTTCCACCCCTGACTTTTCGCTGGGGCTTGAACAGCAAGTTTCATCTTGTCTGGCTGCCATCTCTCAGTGGATGCGGCATCGGCGCTTGGAGCTCAACATGTCTAAGACAGAGCTTCTCATCTTTCCACCTAAGCCCACCCTTCAATACTCCTTTTCTGTCTCTATTGATGGCACTTCTATTCAACCGGTTCAGCAAGCCCGCAGTCTCGGTTTCATCTTTGATTCCACTCTGTCGTTTGCTCCCCAGATTCAAGCCACCACCAAGGCCTGTAGATTTTCTCTTTACAACATTGCTAAAATCCGTCCTTTCCTCCCAGCCTCCACTGCCAAGACTCTGGGCCATGCCCTAGTGGTATCGCGACTAGATTACTGTAACCTCCTTCTGACAGGTCTTCCTCTCTCTCACCGCCATCCTCTAATCTCTGTCCAGAACTCAGCTGCACGTATTATCACATCCGCTCGCCGCTTTGACTATGTTTCTCCTCTCTTATCCTCCCTTCATTGGCTCCCCTTCCCCTTCCGCATCCAGTACAAGCTTTTGTTATTGACTTTCAAAGCCGCAGTTCAAATCCCCACTCCATGGAAACTCACTTGGTGATCTTAGACAAGACAAGTCACACTCTCTCAGCCTCAGAAAAGAGCAATGGCAAAACTCCTCCGGGCAAAAAAACCCAATACAATAGGTTTGCCATAAGGTCACGATAAGTTGGAAACAACCTGAGGGCACTCACCAATGCTGTACTGAACTCAATAGGGCTTACCTTTTGAGCAGGCATGTAGAAGATTGTACTATATGTTACATTACCTGCAAGAGTCTATATTTTTGCACAGATGGAAAAAGCTGAGTTGTGTCTTTCTAATACTTGTGTAAATATACAAGTGGATCTGCAATAAAGTGTTGCAGTATTTCCTTTCCTCCTAAGAGATGCTGCTATTCAGTGAAGACAGCTTTTAAAAGGGCGGAAGAGGAAAATTATACCTTTGTTATTTCCACCCTAAAAGTCTCCATGTGCTTGCTGTAGATAGATGTCTTTCACCTGAACATTTTATAGCTATATTGTGGGTGGAGGGTGGTTCTGAAGACTAAGAGTGGTAAAATGAAGAGAGGGGAAAAGACTTTTTGTTGTTTGTTTTCTTGAAACTCCCTTGAATAGTGCAGGGACCAGCGATGATACACATCTGCTAACCAGTTCCCGTATACTAATTCTAAACTATTGGGACTTGTATTGTCATGCAGATTGCCCAGGGCCCTTCTGAATACCTATAAAGGAGTATTGGCCTTGGGAACAGAGTAGTCAGGGACTGTCTGTTAAATCTAGATTGTTTTAATCATTAATCAGGCATGATAAATGGACATCATTGCCTTTTTTTTCTGGCCTGGTTCCTAGATTTTTAACAGCAACCTGACACACACTGAAGTTTAGCAGATGATGTTTTTACTGGCGTGAGTGCAAGTGTTGTGGAAAACATCATTTATGAAATTTCTGAGTAGAGGTTGCTGCTAAGTGTACAACAACAGGGCTGGCAAGAAGGTGACTGCTCTCACAGCAACTACTTCCACCTGTTAAAAAACAAACCATTTCTTTAAGTGTCATCTCATCCTGGAACCTATGTGGCCAGACCTGTCCAACCGCTCTGTTGCTGAGTTCAAGGAAAACCCAATGGGAAGGGAGACTTGTGAGGAAGAAGGAACTGCAGTGTGCAGAACTGGAGCAAGAAAGAGGGAAACTTTTTGTGTGTGTAATGGAAACTTGGCATGAAGCTCCACTAACTTTTTGCTGAAAGGGGCTGAGCCATGAGCTGCACTACATACAATGGGCACCCTGCTGTTCTCGCCATGCTTGCAGCTCTGCCAGATGTTGCTGGCACATGAACATGCACTCCCTGCTTAATCAGAGCAACATGCAAGTTTCCAGGATGAACAGGCTCTGGCTGGAGGGGGAAAATCCCTTGGAGAGGTGCCATGTGTTTGTATTGAAGCTGCCAGCCCAGAGTTTTCCACACCAGCATCTCCTTTAAAGCAACGCAGAGAATGAGGACACTACATAAGTCACAAACCCATAATAGTTCATCGCTGTGCGTATCTAGTGTCTTCTGTCTCAGGCCTTGCCTCTCCTTTCTGCAAAGTTGAAAAATGCTCTTCTGGCAACTTAGAAGCATATATAGATCATAGCAAAACTATCCACCTCTGCATGGTTTAGAATGGCTCATGGGGTGCATCTACACTGTAGAAATAATACAGTTTGATACCACCTTAAGTGATGTAGCTCTGTCCTATGGAATCCTGGGATTTGTTGTTTAGCAAAGGCTTTAGCCTTTGCAGAAAAAGAGTGCTACTAACTATAAATCCCAGGGTTCTGCTTAGGGTATGGCTTAAGTTCAGACCCATTATCTCCCTGTATGAACCTACTAGAACACTAAGATCTTCAGGGAAAGGCTTTTTCTTGGTCTCTCCACCATCAGAGACTCACTTGGTTTTTATTTAAGCAGGCATCTGATACATAGTCATTTCAGAGTAGTTTTATGTAACAGACATGTTTTAGTCATGCTTTTAACTTTTATATACATTAATTAATTTTATATTGTTTTAGACTATTTTCTTTTAATTTGCTTTTGTAATTATTCTTATTTTTAAACATTTTTATCTGTGAGCCACTCTGAGTCCCTTCTGGGAGAAAGGTGGCATACAAATGAAATAAATAATAACTAAATAAATTCCATTCCATCTGCTGTGGCCCTGGCCTCAGCAGGAGAGAACCACCACTGGATTTAATCCCCTTCCCCACTGTCATTCTCTTCTCCTTTTGTGTCATGTCCTTTTATATTGTAAGCCTGAATGCAGGGAACTGTCTAATTAACAATTTGTAAGCCACTCTGAGAGCATTTCTAAAGAGGAGTATAAATATAACAACAACAACTATAAAAATTGTGTAGGATGGAGCCATGGCAGTTAAAGTGGTGTCAAACTGCATTATTTCTACAGTGCAGCTCAAACCCATGGTTTGACTCACTGCAGCTTGTCAGAGTTGAAGACTTTGGCCTACATCCTTTAATCATGGGTAGAGTAGACCCACTGATTCCAATTTATTTGTTAACTTACCATTCAACAATTGTATGGATGAATCTACTCTAATTGGAATTAACCAGCAGGATGCTAGCCATTGCTTCCAGCCCATCTATTTGAACCCACAATCACCAATGCCCTTAAGCATACTCACAGCCTTGGAGCAGCCCTGCAGCTGCCTACTTCATGCCTCAGAAAATAGCAAGGTGGAGGAGACAGCCTTGTGTCTTGAACTGACTGTAAAACTAGGTACTGGTTGTTGTTAAAGTATGACAACGGCACTGCCCTCTTCAAATAGCCTACTCCCATTTAAACCGATTAAAATTAATCGATACATTTCAAAAACTCAAATAATCCTTGGATACACATGCCTAGGGTTCACCTAGAATGCTTGCTCCTTTTTAGGCATCTGGGCATCATGATGTTGGAACTATGTATCCAGTAGACAAACACAAGCAGAAAGTTATTATAAAGAAATGTTTTGTTAAAAAAGAGAACAAACTCGCCATGGCTGGGTTAGGCCAAGTTCTGTTTTGTCCTGCATTCTGCTTTCGAGAGCCCTTTAATGCACTTTGCTTTAGTAAATTGCTGTAGCTATTTATTTGGTTTAAACTATATTTGGAATTTCAAGCTGAGTTGACAATGAGGAAAGCAAAATTCATGTGCTCCAGTTGTACATATAAGAAATACATATATTTCTTATATGTACAACTGGACATATACATATTACATATTACATATTGAGCTACATATACCATGTAGCTCAATAACCACTCATGTTTCATACATAAAAGGTCCCAGGCTCAACCCCTGATATCTGTTTAAAAGGATTTAAGGTTGCTGGTAAAGAAGGAGCATTGCTGAGATTTTAGAAAATCTTTATTGAAATTAATCATTTTTTACTAATCTTCATCTTTCCTAACTAGATACCATTCTGGATTTCTGTCATAACTGTTGTTTTACCCCTTCCTTCCTCCCTCAACCATCAGTTGCTTTGAGGTATCCTGCAATACCTCAAGTTCCCAACCTACAAATTACAAGTTCCCAACCTCTATGTCCATTCTTTTATGCCATTTCCTGTCTCCTGTCTCCACTAGGTTCATCTTCAAGTCTATAAAGCTGCCTAGGAGAGACAGAGACTCACCATACTATGATACCTTTTCGGAGTCTATGCAGATCTCCTTAGCCTCCAATTTCCATCTCCTCCGTTTTGTCCTATCCATACATCACTGTTGCAGGATATGTTTCTAAACAAACAGTACTGTTGAAAAGGAGTGGAAGGTTTCAAGAAATCTCAGGGCCAACAACATTTCATATAGCAAGTTGCCAATCTCATCAACAGTCCTCACTGACAGCAATGCAAATATCTGGGGAGAGGAGGGGTGATTCTTCAGTAGTACATCCTGGCTTGGATGTAGGAACTTCTAGGTTCAATCTCTAATAGTCAATTTCCCTTCCTTCACACAATGGCTCATAGTATTTATTGCCTTGTTTGATTCTGCAAACCAGTTCTTATCGTAGCTCAATAAGAACAAGAAAATCTGACCTTGAATGCAGTTGATGCTGCCAGTACCCCGACTCTCTCTCTCATTGGTTTACAGTCAATATTTTCAGCATTATTCACAAGTCGACATGGGAATCCACAACACAAAATTTAGAATTCCCTAAATTTTTCAATGGATGGTAGAGGCATAAGGACAAAGAGATACACAAGTAGAAAGATTTGATCTAGCATTGTGTATTGACTTTCTGTCCATTCTACCCCTACTACATCATTTTTTTTGGCTAATTATTGTTACAGCAGTATAACTTAATGCATTAGTAGAACCCATAGTCTGCAGAGCTTTACTGTTTCCTTCCAACCTGAGTATAATATTTGTTTGGTTCTTTTTTTCCTCTAGTTTATGATATTCTCAATTCTGCTTTGGAAACCAGTGACAAGTGGATTGGACGAAGGCTACTGCAAGAAGCTGAAGATAATGTCACAGATAACCCTGAAGAAACAGGGCACCTTTATTTCAAAAACTGCACTGAACCAGGTAATTTTGTCTTCTACCTCCTCATGTAGTTAGAGATGGGTTTGCCAAGCTATAGAGTTCTAGAGTTTGCAGAAACATGGCTTTTCTGGCTTTTGCATTAGGTTTTTGATTATCGTGCCTGCATTTGGAATGTGAAAGTTGAGCAATCTTTGAAATCAAGATGATGAGGCTGGTGGAGTTTCTGGTTTTCCAGTTGTGTGTAATGTAATGTAATGAAGTTAATTATATCGAAAGTGTTTTGCCAGTTTTTAAAAATGGCAATTATGTTGTGTACAGGTGGGCTTTTATTATATGAAAATTATGTGAATGCTCCAAAAAAAAGAAGCAGTATAAATTCATTTGGGGGGGGGATTTTGATTGGTGAACAAGAATGGGATTAGACTGTGAAGTTATTTCTAATTTTTCTTAAAATGGGACTATTTCTTTTTTATGTTAATTAAAATTAATAACCCTCTAACTCTGTTGCACAGTTATCAAAATAAGTATTGTGCATAAGACAAGATGGTAGGATTCTTCCTCCCCCTCCCCTCATATGCACAGCCATGAATCATGTTTGCTGAGCCTGAAGTTATATTGTGACAATGAAAGCAAAGGTCAGGACTTAAATCAATGGGGGTTTTTTTCTAGAGAGAAAAATAGAAGTCCCTCACAGCAAGGGAAGCAGCAAAGGCTTTTCTATAGTTGTCATCTTGGGATTAGAAAGGTCAAAGGCTCAAGGGAAGGCTTGTTAAGTACAGTTCATACTTTGGCAGTGTGCATCTAATTTGTTGTTTAATCCTTAATAATATTGCTGAGGCAGTTGACTGATCAATCCCTATTTTCAGCATCCCAAATTGAACTCCTCCCCCCTGCTTTTTTAAATGTGCTTTCTAGAAGTGTATTCTTTCTGACAGACTCATTATACAACAATCTGCAGAAATCTTTTCTTTTCCCTGAATCCGTTGGTTTCCTTGAAGTACGGTTTTCATAAAAGAAAATAGAACTATCCACAGAAATTACTAAGCAGAAAGGAAATGCTTGATTTTATGTTGATCATAGTTTAAACTGGAAGTTCAATATATCTGTTTATTTCTATGAAATGATTACATCATGGCTGGGCAACTGTGGCCCACTGGATGTTGCTGGTTTGACACTCTACTCAGCCCTAACAAACATAGCTGATGATGACACTTTATCAGAGCTGCAGCTGAAAAATATCTAGAGCAGTAGCTCTCAACCTTTGTTCTTCTAGATGTTTTTGACTTCAACTCCCAGAATCCACCATCATTGGCCATGCTGGTTGAGGCTACTGGGAACTGAAGTACAAAACAGTTGTAAGATTGAATTAGGCTTCAGAAGAACGCTGGATACTTTTGCACCAGTTGCTGGAATGCTGTGTTCTGTATGGTTCCTGTGCCTTGGATAAGTCCACCTTTTGCCATCGCTATGAGGATTTGAAATCACCACCTTTTGTTCAAACACTCTTTATCAAGAGTACAGATGATGATTGCAACATCTTTCTGTCCAGTGTAGACGGACAAAATGCTATTGAGGACTGGGGGCAAAAATCCTACATTTTTAGACCATTTTTCTCCATCTCTGGCTTGAAAGGGTGCTATCCATTATCTGCTTGAAGACCTCCAGTGTGGGAGAACGGAGCCACTGACCCATCCCAGTAATTGGTTTCATTGTGAAACTGCTCTTAACTCCAGCAAGTTTCTTTTAATGTTCAGCTTAAATTTACCATACTATGAGATGTAAGTCCACTGATCTTGTCCTTTGGCGTAGCAGTTGCCTTTCAGGTTTTTTTTTTTTTATAAGTTGAAGGTAGTTAAGTCCTTCAGTTGTTCCTTCTAGGACTCCCTGAGCCTTTTATGATGCTTTCTGTTCAAGGTGGCTAAGGAATTGCTGGCGAATAACTTATTTTCTGGAGGGAATCAGGGCTGTTTTGCAGTCTAAAATGAAAAGAAAAATAATATCAGGGATCAATGATTAAGGCTTTGCTCCCAATAATAGCAACTGACATTAAAGGGCAATTCAGAGAGGTTATTCAAAAAGCAATTAATGGCTAATAAGCATCAGTTGTTCCCCAACCATTCTGAATAAGAAACAACAGAACAGCCTTAACTGCAAAGTAGGGAATTTTTTGATTAATGTTGGACGGGAACTTAGCAGACCAAGGCTGATTTCTGCCTCAACATTACAGAAGTATCTTGGTCATGGGGAAATTAATTACTGGATAATTCAATACTCTATGAAATGCTGCGTGGAACCTCTGTGTTCTTTCTGTTTCCAGCCAGTTGCAGAAAATCAACTTCACCACAGTTTTTAAAACAAACACACCACATACTCTGGTTTGGAAGCATTCAATGATGGGCAAAGGTGCCCCCTCCCCATGAGTTACCACTTATGAAGTTATTCAAAACATATGAGATCTGACAGCATTCTAACCATCATATGTTATAAGTGCTTCTAAGATATTCAATCAGAATGATGTATCACATATGACGTTATCACATGGGAGGAATTTCTCTCAGTTTCAAAAGAAATGAAAGTGGGGCCAGTTTGGAACTGGGTGAATTCGCTAGTTCAGCGAATTTACATGGTTGAGTATCGAGGATGCATTGCATTCGAAACTGCCCAAAATTGCCTCCCATTGCCCGAAATTGCGTGTGATAGTTTCTCATGCAATAACGTGAAACCCTACAATTGTGTTCAGAAGGACTTCCCGTTGCCCGAAAATGTGTGTGATCAGCTTTCACGCAATAATTGCCATTGGATTATACTTCCAATTCCTGTCGTGTGAGAAACTCCTTAGTATCTTTAAATAATTATGCATCACAAAACAAGCCTAAAAAGTAATCAGGCTAGAGAGTTGAAATATTGTTACAGTTTTATAATATCAGGAGAAAAGTTTGTTAAACATTTTTAAAACCCCAAATCTGCAAATATTGGAAGAATTACTTAACTGACAGCATGGTTTTGCCAATAGCACAATACATTATAAGACAGTGGGAAGTTTTGTTTGTCAGTTCATCCCTTTAATTTACAATAGCTTCCCTGGCTATTATCTTTGTATGGCAGGATTATCTGTTTCAAAAGAGTGGATATTCTGATAGGTATCTGCATTTTCCTGGCCCACCATCAGGTTTTAATATATGATTTTATGGAAGAGATTTTTCTGAAAAAGCACATTCCTTTTTACTGGAGCAACATTTTGTTGGTATATGAATATGTGAGATTTTGAACTACTCAAGGTTTTCTGTCAGAAAGAGTTGGCATGCCTACATACTCAAAAATAAATGTTTGTGTGCTTCCATTCTTTGAAAGAATGAATGAGAATATTACTCCATCCATTGCTTCTTGATACAGCATGTCCTTGGTCACAAATCTATACAGGCATGCATTTTGGCATGTGTACTGGACCAATATAGAAACACATCCATGGACCCTGAGCAGAGAGATGGCATGTACTCACAGATTGTCCATGCTATGCAAGAAGCAATGAGGAATTGTCTCAGAAAGGATACATACTTTGTTCTAGTAATAATAATAATAATAATAATAAATATTTATTTATATCCCGCCCCTCTGGGTGAGCAATCAGGGTGGGGTACAACATATAAAATACAGATACAATTAAAATATAGCAACCCAATCCCTCCTCCCACCCCTTAAGGCAGAATTAAACTGAGGTAAAATTAAAAACAGTAGATAAAACCATAGAACATTAATGTGGCTTTCATTAAAATGATAGGCGGCCTCGAAGTGACTAATGTCTCTGAGGGTGAGTCTAGATGGACAATAGCGGAATAGATTTAATCATTGTCGGGGAAGGCCTGCCGGAAGAGATGCGTCTTGACGGATCTCTTAAAACTGTCCAAAGTTGTAATAAGGCGCATCTCATCCGGCAGGCCATTCCACAGCCTGGGAGCGACAGCGGAAAAGGCCTTCTGGGAGGTCTGCACCATCCTAGTTTTCTTCGGCTGTAGCAGATTCCTCCCAGAGGATCGGAGTGTGCGAGGGGGCTCATATGGGAAGAGGCGGTCCCTTAGATAGGATGGACCCGAGCCATGTAGGGCTTTAAAGGTCAAAACCAGCACCTTGTACTGTGCCCGGAAACTAATCAGTAGCCATTGGAGAGATTTTAGCAGTAATGACAGTTACAGTAAGAAATTGTGAATTACTGCTTTCTTTAGCAAATTAGGCCCCTGAGGCTTTAATACGAAGTCATGTATAACAAATCAATGCTGGTGCAGTTGGGCCTCCAAGGAGAGATTACTCCAACAGTTGGGTTTTACAGCTGAGAAGGCTGTGTCCATTGTGATGGGGCACAATGGAGAGCCCCACCAGGAAGTCTCAGTCCACAGCTATGAACAGACAGGTTCATAGTAATATCAGAAGAGAGAGAAAGCTCAGAACATCTGTTTCAGTGTGTGGGGGGGGGGAGGGTATCCATATTTGCTTGAGAGTTTCTGGTGGACAGTGACTATCCCAACAATGACGAGATGATCACCAGAATTTCATAGACAAAAAGAATTCATTCTTTGTCTAGAAAAGCTCTCCAGAACCTGATGCTTGCCCTTCATAGATTTTGGATTTTAACTTTCATCATCCTCAGCCATCTTAACCAATGGTCAAGAATTCTGCGAGTTGTATTCTGAAACATGTGGCGGACACCAGGCTGTGAAACGCCCTACCCAAGGAAGTTAGGCAGGCCCCATCTTTTGTAGGTTTCGAGAATGCAGCCCAAATCATGGTATTCAGTGTTTGAAATGCTGTTTTTCTTGTTTCAGAACTGGATTCTAGGATTAATTTTAGGCTGTTTTTAGGCATTTTAAAAGAGTATTTGAATGTGTTTTAAAATGTTTTAATCTTTGTACTGTTCTGACTGGTTTTTATTTGTGGACTCCTTGTGGGTAGGGATACAGAAATACTTTACATAAATAGTAATAAATAATATCCCTCTTCCCATTATCCACACTTTTCCTGCCCCTTTCCTCCCTTTACATCCATTGGGAGGCTGAGTGGCACTCTGCAGGAATTTGTCCTTTTATCTCCAATCACTGATCATGGAAAAAGAAGGATTCTTTCATCTGCTTGCCTCCAGGGAGTTGGGGTATGACAAAAGCCCTTAGCAAAGAAAGGGCTTGCCTAGCAGCCTTATAATGTCCATGAGCTGAAAAATTGCCTTCCCTGCAAATTGTAATGCATAAAAATATGTCCATTAAAATGATGTTTAAAGTTTCTCTTTTCTGTGCGGTTGATGCTGCTGGAATAAAAGGACCAAAGGCATTCTGGAGATATTAGACTTTCTATGCTGTAGCTTAGTATATCTCAGGTGTTAAGAGATGCAAAAGTGAGCAGAGTGGATTTTAAAAAAAAATTGTGATGGTTGCTAATAAGTGCTTTTGAACCCCCCCCCCCCCCAAGCAGGTGTGGGAATGGAGCGGAGATTATTTACTTGCCAAGGCATCTACTGCTGCCACATGAAATGGAATGAAATTGGCAATTTAGGTTATCTCTTGGGTGACCTGATTATTAGAAATGTGTCTCTACATGTCTGAAGTTCCTGTGGTTTGCATACTTGTATGAGAGCAACTTCTGCTAATTCACGTACTGTAAAGGACACATCGGTTGCAAACTTTGATTGCATTAGGTGATGGTAGCTTGCACGCTACAGACTAACACATTCGACCAGGACACATTTTGCTTATACAGGCTTCTAGAATGGACACGTGAAACAGAGTGTTAGGGGTGAGAGCAACAAATAACACGCATAAATAAACACACCTGATCTTTTCAAGAACATTACATTTTAGCAGGGAGACTTAAAATGAAACTAAAAGTAATTTCTTGCAGATTGGTTTTATTTTAAATAAATAAATTCCCTCCTTTCTAATTTTGGCAAATACAAAAAATAAAATAAAAATAAACAACAACAACCCTGCAACAAGAATAAGGAGTGTCTTAGGTGATACCAAATACTGTATAGGGCCCAAACAGACAGCCCATAATAAAGCTGCTTTAGGTCACTTTGGAGGTATGCTGTTAAAAGAATGTAATGTGATTACTGATCCTAGTAAAAGACAGAAACAATGTTTTAAAAATATATACAGTGGATTTGTAGAAAAGAAAAGAATATTACATTTTATCTGCTTCCTCTCGTTCCCATCTGTATGTATTTTTACATAATGGTGTTTTTTTTAAAATGAATTTTCAATTAAATTTTAAGATATAAGATTACTTAAAGTAGCTTCCCCAAGTTAGCGTACTTTAGATGTTTGTAATGGCAGTTCCCAGTATCCATTTCCAGTAGCCCTGCTGGAAAGACAGGTGAGAGTTCTTTCAAACATGTTGGCAGCTATGCAGTTTCCTTCTCAGTCAGCATCCACAATGCAGTGACTGTGTGAAATGATCTGGTGCAGCCTTTTTTGGTTAGATTAATATTGCTTGGTGCTTAAGGTGTAAGCAGTTTGCCAGTCTTGGAATTAAGGAGCTTAAGAAAATGACTCCATTTTAGTGTTGGGTCTTTTTGGGTGGTGGTGATAATACTAGTGTTGACTTTGTGCTGGTTGCTCCATGGAATGACTAACTCAGGTAGAAGTTAACATGGATTGGGCTGCAATATGGGGGAAGTAAACTATTTCAATCTGAATCTGCAGGGGTACAGGCAAGCCGTATAAAAATATGATGCTTTGCAATAGGCTAGAAAGAACGTCAGCATTGTGTATGTGTTGGAAATACCTATGTGTGGCAACTTCCTGGAAGGAGTAGTTTTCTGAAGCTGACCGTATTAAAAATCAGCATATTGTCTTAGACCTTGAGTTGGGATTGCTAAACATAGTTTCCAGTAACAACAGCATTTCTTAGAGAATGAGTTACATTTTTGCTAGTGATAATTAGACCAGTTTTGTCTTTCAGTAAGCAATATGATCAAAGATGGGGAGCAGCACTTGCTGGGTACTAACCAACACCATGCAATACCACCACCACCACCTCCTCCTCCTCCTCCTCTTCTTCTTCTGTGCTACTCTGACTTCTATACAATCACTAGGGGAGAATTTGAGAATGCATATTTCAAATTTATTTTCACCCTGAAGTTGATTTGTTTAGGTCCTTGTGAGATACAAAGCAATTAAATTAGAAAACAGAGATATAGTCGTAAATGTTTTTCCTTTATGTTTATTTGTCTGTCTTATTCATTTGACCTATGCGTGTTACTTTGAAATACATTTTTTTTATTTATTTTTTTGGAGGGGGGGAATGATGAGTGGAAATGACATGGCACTCCTGTCACAAAACATCCCAGGCTCATTCTTTTGGGGATGAGGGGCTCAACCGTGACAAGGGAGCCGTATCAGTCCCCTCTATTTGCCACAAGACAAACAAACAAACAAACAGCTTCATTTATATACCGCTTCATACCGCCTAAGCAGTGTCTAAGCAGTTTACAACTGTAAGCTACTTGCCCCCAGCAATCTGGGTACTCATTTTAGCAACCTCGGAAGGATGCAAGCCTGAGTCGAGCTTAAGCCCTTTTGCTGGTCTTGAACTTGCAACCTTATGGTTTTGAGTGAGTGGCTGCAGTACAGGCATTTAAACACTGCGCCTCAACCGCCACAAGAGAGCCCAGTGTCTTGAAGGACTGAGAAAGGGATTCAGATTCCTACCAGTGTCTGTAGTTCCTGATGTATGGAAAGGAGCAGGAATGATTTGAGTGCCTGGAGAATAGAAACCGAGCCAGGATGATGCCATAAAAGGTGGCGAGAGCTTGTCAAGAGCATCATATCTTTCACAAGGATGTTCTTTCCCCAGCTACTCTTCCTGCACTTCCTCCTTGTACTCTGGAAGTGAGAGAGTTGTGTAGTTGCTTACATCATCAGATATGCTCTTCTTTCTAGGAACTTGGAGATGTACTTTTTTGCTTGTGCCAGCTGCTTATTGTTTAAAAGAAATTTTATTCAAAGGTTTTTAAAGGATTTAAAAGTTACACAAGTTAGAAATAAGCATAAACACAAAAATAAGAAAAAGAAGTAGAAACCAACTAAAAGAATAACTCCCTTTCTTCCTAATGAATCAGGAAGCCCTGGATCTTGCTTCTTCCATGACCTTACTGATAAGTAGTTAGGTAAGCCATTCTCTTCCTGCCTTAGGTCTCCATCTAGAATTTGAATAGTAAATGAAGACAATAATACTGACCTGATCTTACACGATTGTGGTACACAGTGAATGCTAAGTGCTGATGATCCTGCTTCACTGAATTCACATATTTGGGATGTCTGATTTTTTTTAAAGTGATCTCTCCTGTTTTTAAAATGGTTCTAGTATTTTGATGTGTTCATCATTTTGAGCACTTTCTCAGGGGAGTGTTTTTAGCCAAATAACAAAATGTGGCCACAGTTTCTGTGTGTGATGTAACATGTGTGATAAAGGGGCTACATTTGAAGAGTCTTGGTAGGGGCTTGCACATGAAGTCTGCCAATTCTGCCCTTGTGTCTTGATCAGCTAATCTGTTTGTCAGGATGGTCTTGGTAGAAGTGATTGCTCCACCCAAATGATATGGCCAGTACCCACATGGATGTGGTCATGTAGTCATTTATAATCTTATGGTACAGAATCAAACCACTTGTTTCACCATGACTGTGGCTCTTGGTCCCTGTGGGCAGAGGTAACAAGTAGGTCTGGAGATCAGAACAGTATCTGAATTTCTATGAAGTAGGGTGTCATCGGGCTCCTAGCTACACCGGGAAGAGGAGGACCTCCTGCCAGCTCCATCCAGTGATAATGATAACAGAGATCTGGTAGATGCTTGATAACTTTATTAAGAGTCTTTTAACAACCGAACAAACACTCCTAGGCACTCGTTACTCTACGGCACCAGTGTTATCATCCCCTCTAAGTAGAGTTCTCCTCCCTGGACTCTCTTACCTCTTCGGGTCTGCGGATGAGCGGCGAAGGTCCTACAGGCCAGCACTGCCCTCTAATATCCCAACACAGACGGGGTCTGGCCCAATTACCGGATGAGCATACACCCTCTCTTCCTCGGCTGTGAAGGTCGCTGGATGCATCCTTTCCGCTAGGAATCCCTCCTCTCGTGGATCCCGCAGACTTTCACCTTTGCGGCTTCCCCTGTGAGCCCTCAGGTGCCTTCGAGTTAAGGCCGCTGTCCCGGGTCTGTCTTTTCCCCTCTCCTCCACCATCTTCCTCGTCTCCCCAACTACACTCCTATCCCTCCCCTTCCGGCACCACCCCTTCCCCTTTTATAGGACGCCGTCCTTCCATCATCTCTAACACCACCCCTTCCCCAACTGGATCCCACGAGCCTTCCACCTGCTTGTCCTTCCTTTGCTCCGCAGGGTCCTGCTGCCATTCCTCCTCTCTGGCAGGATCCCAACCTTCCTCCTCCCTACCCTCTGCCCTCTGTCATAGTAGCAAGAAAGTGTGAAGGCAGGCTTACTGCTGAACATAAAGAAAACAAAAATAATGGCCATGGAGTTGCTACATAAATTCAGCCTAGACAATGAGAAAATCAAAATAGCTAAGAGTTCCTGTACCTTGGATCAAGCATTGATCTGAACAGACTCCAGCCAAGAAATCAGAAGACTAGGAATGGGAAGGGCAGCTATGAAAGAACTAGAAAGGATCCAAATAAAATAAAATAATAAGGATATAGAACTAAACACTACTGTATTCCCCATCACCATGTACAGATGTGAGAGTTGGACAGTGAAGAAAGCAGATAACAAGAAAATCAATGCATTTGAGATGTGGTACTGGAGTAGGATGCTAAGAATATCATGGGCAGCCAAAAAGATTAACAAATGGCTTATTGAACAGATCAAGCATGAAATCTCCTTGGAAGCCAAGATAACCAAATTGAAGCTGTCATACTTTGGCCATATCATGAGAAGGCATGACTCATTGGGAAAAAAACCAATAATGCTGGGAAGGGTGGAGGGAAGTAGAAAGAGAGGAAGCCCACGTGCTAGATGGATAGACTCAGAGCGGTCACAGACATGAATTTGCAGGACATGAGCAAAGAAGCGGAGGACAGGGGATCTTGGGGATGTCTCATCTGCAGGGCCACCATGAGTCAATGATGATTCAGCTAAACAACAGGGAATAGGTGACTGAATAACAAGTACAGATGGTGGTGGTAATGTTGGAAGGCCCAACCCCTGCTTTAGTTTTCCCAACTAATACTATAGTCACCCCTCCTTTCTTGCAGACTTGGGATCCACGTTCGGGCGACTTCCGTTATCGTCAATTCAAGCCTATGGAGTCTCTGTTTTCACCGGGGGGGGGGGCGGTCTGGAACGGATCCCCCACAAAAACAGAAGGTCAACTGTACTTTTAAAGCCTTTATTAATGCTTAGCTTCCAGTCTCAGAGCTCCACAAGGAGCAAACCAACTCAAGCATTCAAGTGCAAACAGAACTTATGTTAGGGATAACATGTTAGTAACTTATTAGTTTTACAAATGAAATGTTTTTAAACCTTAAAAATAGAAATATAGTTCAAAATGACCAAATGACCCCATGACCTCAATAATAATAATAATAATAATAATAATATATTTCCCGCCTCTCCCTTCGGATTTAAATTTAAAGAAACAAGTAAATGTTATTTGTTACACCAAAATAATTGCACATTACTTTTATTCCTCAGTTTTTAAATATACGGGAAAGGAGAGCATTTTCTCCTCCACAAACAATGTTTTTACTTATAAAATGTTATTGCCAAGTTCTGGTGTGAGGGAGAAATGCAAGGGACAGCACTCTATCTACCCTTTCAGTAAACACAATGACTTGGATGACAGAACTGGGGGCATACTTATCAAATTTGCAGATGACACCAAATTAGGAGGAGTAGCCAATACTCCAGAAGACAGGATCAAAATTCAAAGTGACCTGAATAGATTAGAAAACTGGACCAACGCTAACAAAATGAAATTCAATGCGGAGAAATGTAAGGTACTGCACTTAGGGCACAAAAATGAAATGCACAGATATAGAAATGCTGCTGCAGAGACTAGAACGCAGAACAATGGATGCAAACTGCAGGAAAAGAGATTCCACCTCAACATTAGGAGGAACTTCCTGACAGTAAGGGCTGTTCGACAGTGGAACACACTCCCTCGGAGGGTGGTGGAGTCTCCTTCCTTAGAGGTCTTTAAGCAGAGACTGGATGGCCATCTGTCGGGGATGCTTTGATGGAGAGTTCCTGCATGGCAGGAGGTTGGACTGGATGGCCCTTGTGGTCTCTTCCAACTCTATGATTCTATGACATCCCTGTACCCTACTTTAGAATTATTAAAGGTATCACAGTGCTTCATCACAGAGCTGCCAGCATGGCATCTGGTAAAACTAGTGGTTCAGATATTGTGATTCTTTTATTATTGATCATATTTTTATTGTTGTTTGCTTCCTTTAGCACCAGGGTGGAAAGGCAAGAGAAATAGAATAGAAATTAAACAGGGCTGTGCTAGCGTTTTCCTATGTTTAAATTTCCAGAACATAATTTCCTCTTCTGAATGGCCCAGTTGTTTCCATGAATGGTCAAGATGCCAAAAACGGTTGGAATGACGTTATCATCCCCACCTATATCTGACCACCATCATCACGGTTGAGGAGTCTGTTGTGTCCAATCTCACTCACAACGTGAAATGTCTTGGCTCTGCCAAAGAGCTACAGTTCATGTAATGGGACTACTGCGATCTGTGTACCACCTCCAGCAAATTCTCCATTATGGAATCATCTGATACAGTACAGGCTAAAAAGATCAATGCTGCAGTGGTAATACTATGTGCTGTGGATATGTTACGTGGGGGACTTGGGAAAGACCAAGCTAATTAGAGATTGGAAATGTTACTTTTTTCGACTTCGACTTGGGTTGCCAGGCCAGGACTATCCCACTCCCTAAGGTTTCAGGGTCAAACCCAAGACCCTTGTGATGCCATGGGGGTGTGCCCTGGTAATGTTACAAGGGGCAGCCCCTGGTGGTATCATTAATCATGAGACATTAAGGATGCACCTCAGTTGGATAGGCTGTACTATTAAAATAAAAAAGCAAGTGTAACAAATGAACGAATACACATGCACAGATTTTTGAAGGCAGTATTCTTGCCATGAGGTTCTTTGCCCTGTGACTGGGGGAGGGATCCAGCCCCTGAAATCTGAGTACCCTAGCTACATTTCCCAGAATCCCATAGTCGGTATATCCAGTGTCCATGATCTCTAATGTTCTGGTAGTTGTGGTTCAAGAAGGCACAAAAACCTGGTGTAGTTATGTCCCTTATAAACAAAAGAAAATAACTTGGGCTAATATGAAGAATGAGTGAAGTCGCAGGAAGCTTGTGATTATGTAATTGCAATCTGTTGGTTCAGAATTTCATCCTTGGGAGGCATGCACTAATCTCAAGTGAACACAGGGAGAAAATCCAAGAAGACACCCCACTGTCCCTGAAAGACAAAAATCATGGTAAGTGTTCTGCGGTTGTTAAAAATAAACAAGGGGGGAAAAAATAAGCAAGTAGTCTGATCTCAGTCCAAGTTTCAAAGAAAAACCTTGTGAAATCAGAACCAAGAGAATAATGGGGGCAATTTTTAGCTCAAGTAATTAAGCACACTTCCATATCTGTCCTCCAGTTTTATTTAAGACATTGAACGTTGACATTGATTTATAAATGGCAAAGGCGAGAGAAGGCTTTCTTTGAGATCCTTCCTTGCATGATTTATGGCAGATTGCTGGAAGTGATTTTACTTTTGCCCATTTTTTCCCCTTCTCTCTGGCAAGAGTTCTTTAGAAACTGCCTGGCTTAAGTGGGACTGCAGTCTTGATCTGAAAGCAGCAGCAAATACATCCAGCTTGCTCACCTGTAATTACGAGCAGCTTAAAACTCTTGGCAGCTTGCATGTATGTTTATAGGAAAGTTCAGGGTCAACTGAAATTGGGGCAATTATGACAATAACATAGCATATTGTAGCTCATTTTCAATGTTTACAGGGATCCCACATCCTGACTTGCCATCAGACAGTTCTGGGAGTGTTACATAAGGAACAGAGAGAGAGAGGATCACCTCTGGTGTAACATATGCAAGAAGGGCAGAGAGAATGTTTTGTTACTAGTTATAACACCTTAGAAATACTTGGCAGAAAATGTCTACATGGCTCTAAGGGTGAAGACAGATGTTTCACTGCGGCTTTTTCATCTGTGGTTTGAATCCAGCTTTGCCATGTGTGCTACAAGCACACGTATTAGCAGGTTGAATGCTGGATTGGTGAGTTCTATCCCAGGCCAAGGTTGTGTGTCTATAGGTCTTTAGCTGTATCCTGTCTCTTAAATTAGTCTAATCCCTCAATCCGTAAGGAGAGACGGGAGATATAAATAAAATTTTTATTATTATTATTATGATTATGTACTCTAGAGCTCTGTGTGAGAGTAATATGCTGTTGTAACAGTGAATTCCACCCCACTCCATTTCATCTACAATTGTGCTCCCTGTCTGCAGAATACCTCCCCACATCCCAGCCACCTTAGCATCAGAAAACCTGTAATTGTTTTGAAAGCAGTGATAGTGGCAGGCTGTCAGGTCTAAAATACAGTTAACCCTCCACATCCACAGATTCTTTAGCCACAGATTCAACCATCCATGGCTTGAAAATACCCCAAAAAGATCAACATTCCAAAAAAACAAACCTTGATTTTGCTATTTTATCTAAGTGACACTATTTTACTGTGCCATTGTATTTAATGGGACTTGAGCATCCATGGATTTTAACAGCTACAGGGGGTCCTGGAATCAAACCCAGCAGATACCAAGTATCAATTTTCATTTCTTATTTTTATGACAGTGAATCATTCCTACATCACTTGGATTCAGGGTAGATGCAGCATAAGGCATAAGACTACATTGCCAAAACCGACCTTTGGGATTGTCCCTCTTGCTTTCAAAGCTTGCTCAGTTATGGAGTAGTAGAAATTTCTCATGTACCATTTCCCTGCTCAATACCAACTCCCAAAGTTGCAGTTTACCTCTAAAGCTGCTGCTATCTATCACCAAGATGGCAAAGACATGCGTGCCCCAAACCTGCTAACTGGAAGGTGAAGCCAATTGGTAGGAGGCTCAAAAACCAGAACCTTGTTGTTCTGCCATCTGATATTAGTAGTTGTCTGTGTCATCAAGCCCTAAAAACTGCTTTCCCCTGCGGACTCTGTAAACAAATTGTAGAGCTGTGGTTGAGGTTAGGGGCATCAAGTGAGCATCTTAGCTGATCATTCTGGTTGGCCTTTTGATTAGAAAATTCATGCTGTATTACAGAAGTGAAGACTCGTAAGCTGGGTGGTGAGAATGTGTGGATCCTTTCAGTAAGCCTGGCTGACTGTAATAGAATGCGGAAATTACAGCAGTACAATTGGTGTGACAAGGGCTGTCAGCATTAAGTAGTCGAATCCGTGGTCTTTGAAATGGGAAAGGAACGCCAGCTTGTCGAGAGCAGTGAGGGCAGTCTTTCCCTCTGAGTCAGCCACTTGCACGTGCCTTATGCTCATTTATGCTCATTCGCTGTAATGTCACAAAGATTATCCCATAGCAAACAAAAACCTGGCAACAACACATAGGTCTCGGGGCATGTTACTGTCTGCATTGTCTGTAATGAGTATGCTCAGTTATTCTGAAATCAAGGGAGGGTAGCGTTAACTGCTCCTGAATGATTGCTGCTCTGTAGGTAACTTTATATACTGTAGACCTGTAGTGATTAAGATGCTACATCATGGATCAGGAGATCTGCAATTACATTTTGCCTTGGCCACAAACCCTGGAGGCAGGCCTGTCTTTACAGTCATGGCCCTTCATCTGCAGTTTAAGATGGTGGTAGTGATAATACTTGCCTGCCATACAGAGTTGCTATAAAGATTGAAAGAGGATGGGAGAGCAAGAGGATTTTCACTGAAAAGAAAGGAATAATAATAATGTCTCAAAGAAAGGTATTTTACCCTGAAAACCCTTTCTGATGTCTGAGGCCTGTAGAAAGATGTGACAGGGGATGAAGAGGGCTAAAGAAGGAAGGAAGGAAGGAAGGAAGGAAGGAAGGAAGGATTGCCCAAGATTAGAAGTGTTTCTGCTTCATTTTGCCACCCACTGTAGTTTACATATGCCTCCTCCTGCCTCGTTTTGGGGGGTGGGGGGTGTTTGTGTTGCAACTTTGCAAAAATAAATTTTGGAGTGTGGAAGAAGGCATGGAACTTTTGTTACTTCACTTCTCCTTAGCAGAGAAAATTATCCTAACAGAGATAATTGAAGGCTTTTCCTAGAAGACATATTGACTACTGAAGGGTTATTTCATTTATTTATTTATTTATTTGAAGTTCTTCTATCCCACTTTTCTATACAACCTCTTAAACATGACTGACAATGCAAAAACATCAACTACACTGGAGTAGACTCAAATGAACTAGTTATGCTTTATTGTGTGCCTTATGCTTTAGGCCCATGGAAATCAGTGAGGAGTTAGACATGGTTTAAATCCCATTGATTTCACGGGGACTAGCGTATGGCTACCACTGCTTGGATATAACCCTATAAATATGTCTCTTGTGGGAAGATATGCTGACATATAGCTTCAGCCTGCAAAGCATCTCTTCTCTAATGCAATATGAAGTGAATTGGTTATTATCAAAGCTTCAGCCCCACTGTGGAGTGTGATTAATGCTAGTGTTGGATAGGCTCAAAATGGGTGCAGTTTTGAACCTACTGGAGGATATCCATAGAAGGGAAATGTTGGGTAGGCAAGTCTAGACAGAGAATGGAGAGCAGTACAGTTTTGAGAATTCCACTTTCCGATCAGGGAGTGACTTTATGAGGCCCTCCAGTTGTTACTTCCAATGAAAAGATGTTGAAATAAAGAGCCCAGCCTCTTACAAACCTCATACTGTTTTTATTCATCATACATCCCTAAACTCCATACCCATCCTTCAGACGTTTTTCAAAGAAAGTGTGTATGTGTGCGCGGACATGTGCATATCTTGCATTTGCTTACTGTATGGCAACCCGCGAAGGGCTAAATATACATGTCCAGTCACGTTCATGCAACCTGCCCATAAAAACGCAGGTTCTTTTTATGAAATTTTCAATGGTTCCTTGAAAAAACACCTCTGCAGTTATTTTTCTAGTGTGTCTAATTCCCTTAGAAGGGTCTACCATGCCTGAAAATATAATTAATTTCTGTCAAAACATGCCAGAGCCATAACTGTTTGTTCTCCTCCCCCATTACAATGATGTGAATTTTCTGAAGAGAGTTTCTGTTTCAGATCCAAATTGAGATGAGATGTCATTCTACAGTAGAATGCCAAATCAAAGCAGGGTTCCAAAATAAGTTTCTTTCTGTACAGACTGCCAGTTTGTAAAGGGCTTGTAAATATTTGGGAGTGAATTTTGGGGGTGGGTGGATAGGTGGGATAACTGAGTATAGCACCTGAAAATGAAAACTGGACTTATTCCTTTTGCAACCAAGACACACATTTTCAGCTGGCAGGAGCTTCCAAAGAAAGCAGAGGATTCTTTGTCCTTGGAGTCTTAAAATCATGGCTATGCGTTCCTATGAAAACACACACTGTGCAGCAGTACACTATTGTTGCATTTGCTTCTGTAATGACTGCGGTGAAATCATTGACCTTTGGTAGCCAAAATGTCAGAATGTATAAAATCAGTGCAACCATAGCTTACTACAAACCTGGATTTTTGTCCCCTTGGCAACAAATTGTGATTTCCTCTGAAGATACTTGGGTAATGCTGTAGTCTATGGGATCATTCAAGCTTTAGTGAGTTGCTGCTTCCATGGGCTTGAGCCAAAACTTTGAAGGAACTATCCAAGGTGCCCCCAATAGGTTCAGCACCATGGATAGATACTTTAAAATTTGGATTAAAACCATAAATGAATTCACCACCTGATTGACAGGGAAGCCACCAGGCTCTACTGCTTTTCAGTTGTTTTATTAATATACCAGGTTCTCAATAGTAGGAGCTTCTCAAGGTAGCTAGGGGCAAAATGATTTGATCGAGATTTCAGTACTGAAAACTGTCCTGTGAAACATTTGCACAAAACTAATTTGTTCTTTCCCGATGCATTAACATTATTTTTTCTCTTATAAACAACATTTGAGTCTTGGCTTTCCACTCCCTACACTCTTTGGGACAAAACCTTTCTTTTCCCTTCCCATTTCTTTAATAATAATTTGATTAAATTTCCTGGGCAAGGCCTTTCTTTTCTCTGTATTTAGACTGTACAAACCCTGTTGCTTAGGCAGACAGCATGATGAGAAATATTGTATCAGGGAAAAATCTTGATGTCACTCTGTTGCTTCCATTTTAGGATTCAATATCCTTAATAATAACCCACATCCTTATTGTTTGTGCTCATGCCAGCTCTTCTGGCTTTCGCAAAACCCTGTTGAGCTTCAAAAGCACAGTGTGTGTGTGTGTGTGTGTGTAGGAAAGAATGGAGCTGCTGATCAGAAACAAATGGCCCAGCTGTCAAGCTGGATCTAAGCCTCATGCTTCTCTGGATTGTGAATATTATATAAATGTTAGTCCTGTGGCCTACAGGAACCTCTTATGCATGCTGTTGCTTAAGTGGGCACTTGGAGGTTCCTTAGTCACAAAGCCTTTCCCTTCAAACAGGGATCACACTAGAATGGACATATGGGACTGTGGCATGCCTGGAAGGGAGGGTTAATTCTTTTTGGCTCCTGCTACAGTGCTAGCAAAAGTGACCTCTTTTCAAGGGAAGCTCCTTGTTGTTGTTGTCTGCCTTCACGTCATTTCTGCCATATGGCGACCCTAAGGCAACCCTGTCATGGGGCCTTCTTGGCAAGATTGGCTCGGAGGGGTTTTGTCTTTGCCTTCGTCTGAGGCTGAGAGAGTGTGACTCAGTGAGGCCACCTTGAGGGTTTCCATATCAGAATGAATGTAACATGCAAAACAAACAAAGTCCTATTTGATTTTTCTATTGTTTACAACGTTGAGATTTGAGAAGTGCTCATATCATTTCAGATGAAATAATATAGTAATTTACACTTGGTTATTCTTAGTTGGCCCTCTGTATCCACAGATTCAACCATCCATGGATTGAAATAATTTTTTTTTAAATATATTAAGCAAACTTTAATTTTGCTAGTTTATATAAGGGACACAATTTTCCTACGCCATTGTATATAATGGGAGTATCCACAGATTTTGGTATCCATGGGGGGTCCTGGAACCAAACCCCAGTGGATACCAAAATACCAAAAGGCCTGTAGTCTTAATCCACTCTGGGATTGAGATAGCTGCAGCGTAAGTAAAGAATGAATCATTCGGTCCCTTCAGTCTTAATTACTCTGCAAAATTGTTTACTGTCTAAAAAGATAATGTACTGGAAACTATAATTATGTAGCTGTATCTCAGGTGTGTCCTCAAGGCTTAGTGGATGTCCCAGTGACCTAGTGGAGTTTTCAGGCCAACCCCATCTATTGAGACTAGTTACTGAATTAATGACCAACTATGATTATGAGTAAACTCGAATTTTTATTTAATTGACTTTTATTTACATTGGGTGTAGCCACGATGCTATCTGGTAGCAGAACAATAATTAGCATTGAGCATTCAGAGCATTTTACATATATTATTAATTAATGTATGTCCTTGCAACAACCCTGTGCTGTCACCCATGACTGTACTTACAGGTTTAGAAGTTGGAAACATTCCCTATGTGGAATTCTCACTAATAATAATAATAATAATAATAATGTCTGTGTATCTCTCTCTGTGTCTGTCTCTGATGCAGAACTAAGGGGATCACTGAGGATTTATATTTTAGGAATATTTGGGTTTTTGTTTAATGGATTTAGTTACTGTAATTAAAGATCTGGGGACAAGGGATCTTAAACCCAGGTGGAGCTAGTACCAACTAAATGAAATAGTCTTAGGATAGGGGCAGGATAGTGTGCTTGAACTCAACAAAGTCGTATACTTTCATTAGTTAACCATGATAGGGTTAACTGCCCAACAACCATGTCAGGCTGTTTGAGGAAATATTGAGAAATCTGTACAAGCCATTGAGTTGCTCTGACAGAATAAAATTGTGATTTCTTTGTTTGTTTAAAATATTTCAAAGCTGTTAAGTAGAACTGCTCTTTCAAGGCACCTACCAGGGTCAAATAAAAATTAGTATTCACATCACATAAATATGTATAATGTTTATTGTAATTTCTATTTTATTTTGTTTATAGAGTACTTTCCCCATATCTTTAATTTATTCTGTTTGAAATTTCCTGTTTTATTCTATTTACGTAAAGGCAGCAACGATAACAGAACAAGGATCCAGTCCCTGACAAACTAAAATACAGTACATTGTTATAGCTGAAAATCCTAAGTCTAATAAAGCACTGCAAGAAAAATTAGAAGAGAACAGCACTGTCATTATCCTGTTTATTAGACATCTTTTTCTGAAATGACTCAAAAAATCTTAAAATTGTTAAAATATACATACATTAAAATATACATACAGATACATAAAATGTGTGTGACTGTATGTTGACCTAAGGTGACCCTATCATGGAGTTTTCTTGGCAAGATTTGTTTAGAGAGGGTTTGCCTCTGAGGCTGAGAGAGTGTAACTTGCCCAAGGTCACCCAGTGGTTTTCCATGGCTGAGTAAGGATTTGGACCCTGGTCTCCAGAGTTATAGTGCAATGCTGAAACCATTGCATCACTATTGACTTTCACATGAAAATGTACATGATCTAAAATGTACATAAAATATACATATATTTTAAATATGCATAATTATGCATGGTCTTTTGCACTGTTCTGCTCATAACCATAACTGCTTTTTACTGAGGTCATAATATCCCCCTACTTGCTTTGCTCCGCTGAGATGTTAAACAGCTGAACAAGCCCAAAGTTAAAAGATGTCAACCCTAATTCTCCTTTTCTGCCCCCAAAATCTGCCAAGCAGCTTGAGAAAATGTACATTTTAAAAGAAATCCATACTAAAAAACATAATCATAATAACAATGCCATTTTTGATGGTGATTGCCAATACCTTGGAAAAGGTATTTCCCTGTCTGGGAAGCCATCAAGGAAGAAACCAATTGTGCGCTCAATTAAACTCAGTTGTGCATCATTTCTTCCTTCAGATGTTTCCCAACAGAGGTGAACAGGTTTTAAAATAACCTGTATATTGTGAAGTCTGGCAGAGGTTATACGGACTGCTGAATTCCTCTTCAAACAGCTGTGTAGAAGGAAACATCTGTATTTGGGAAATCAGGCCTAGCCCTGCTTCCTAGATGGATGTATACGGATGCCTTACTTTTATTCTTGAAGCATTTGCTGCCAGAGATAACCTTGCATTTCCTTTAGAAAGTAAAATGAATAACCCCCGAGGCTTCAAATGTTTCTTTATGAGCTATTCAGTCAATCTCTGTTTGGGCAAATTCTGTCCATCAAGATCAATTGTATGCTTTTTTGCTCCGTAAATTATCTGCTCTGAGTCGTATTGTTGTCCCTTGGGCATCATGCTCTCTGTCTGTAAGTGCTGGTCTGTTGGATTTCTGTTGGACAAAAGACAACTCATATGGTTAAAAGCATACTCCCCGAATTGTAGAATATCATTCTGGGAAGCATCTCCTAACAAACTGTTTTCAATTAATCTGAATGTTTCCAGAGTCTGCAATTATCCCTTCCCTGCTGAGCTCCTAGTGGGTTTATTGGGTAACGGTTAAATGTTCTGATAATAATGTTTGTTTCCTACTCTCATTGATATATCTATCCGTGCCTCTGAAGTTCTAATACTAATCAGTAGTGCAATGAATCTGCTTTGGGTTTTCCTTGGAAATGTGAAGGTGCTATTCAAAGTGCTGATTCTTGTTCTCACAATAGATTCAGTACCTTAAACAAAAACCTGACAAAAAAAAAATACTTAGACAAAAACCTGGAGTGGATGTTCCAGACTTCTTGTTTTGTGTTGTGGTGGTGGCGGCGGCGGCGGTCATGAGCCTTCTTACCTATGGTGACGCTAAGGAAAACCTGTCAGAGAGTTTTCTTGGCAAGTTTCTTCAGAGGCAGTTTGCCATTGCCAAACTCTGAGGCTGAGGGAGCATTACTTGCCCAGTGCCACCCAGTGGGTTTCATGGCTCGGTGGGAATTGAAACCCTGTTCTCCAGAGTCATAGTCCAATGTGCAAATCAGACTGCTGACATGAAGGTTATCATAAACTACTGGAAGTTTCCAATGTGTAATAAAGTATATGCTTATGTAGGAATAATGTCATGTGAGGAATAGCCCTAAGAGACACTTGTCTGTAGCCTGTTCACTAGTTGGGATTGCACAAAATAATTTGTGTTTGCACAAAAAATACAGCATGTGAACTTCAGCAGGACAACTTCACAGAAAACATAAAATGGTACCTTTCCAACTGTTAAAATTGTTTTGGTGACATGTCACTTTCTGGTTTATTTATCTTATTACTCACAGGCACAACACTCCCATGAGTGGAGAAATGCCCCAAACAAGTACCAGAGGCTATAAGAAACCCTGCTTGATTATTTTATTGTTTATACCCTATATAGGTTGCAGCCTTAGTCATATAAGACTGTTGCTAATTTTCAGAGCATCCTACAGTGGATATGGTCTAAAATCTGAGCTGTAACTAATTACAGGGGCCCCTGGGAGTAGGGGTGAAGGCCCTCATCAATGTGGGAAACCTATTCTTTTTATCTGCGAGAATACCTCTCTAGAAATCTCCAGGTCTTCCAGTGCAACTCTGTGGTCAGCAACTGCTAGAACCTGATCATAGAATTATGCTGGAGGACCTACATATGCCCTGAGAAGTGCTTTCTCTGGGAAGTTCTCGGTTCTGTAGCCGAACTCTATGGTCAACTTCTGGCAGAGTTGTGCTGGAGGACCTAGAGATTCTTAAAGCGAACATATTAATCAAATCCGCAAAAGTCAAAACCACAAATGGGGAGGGCCAATTGTAGTTATTGCCCGTCTCACAGCACTGAGTGACTGGTTGTTATGTAAGCCATCTGACTAATTGACTAACTGGATGTTCATGCACCATGGGAGATGGCTTTTATCAGGCTGAATGACAAATGTTTTGCTCTCGAGTATGATGCTGGTAAAATGATAGCTTCATAGCTGTAGCCTGTAGCACCCAAAGAACTCTGCAGTTTTCGTTTTTAAAAAATCCATCTTCATATGCCTGCATATCCATTTGTCTAAAAGACGTTTTTTCTTTTGCTTAATGAACCTTTCTTTTGACCTTGGCTTCTTCTAGGTTCTTGCTTCCCTCAAAGCATTATGAGTGAAGAGAGGAGAAGATGCCTGAATTAAATAAGAAAGATGTATGGTAGGCTGAGGTGATGGAAACGTCTTCCTCTGTTAACTATGGGAAAGACTACCATCCTGGTACAATAAGAGCTGATACGGTGGCAGCTACCAGATTGAAATCTGTCTGGTGTCTTGTGGGTTACGATGCGAAGTGATGGAGATCTGTTACCGGATTGCCTGCTCTCTCTTGGCATATTGTCAAATAGCAGCCATGGTGGCTGGAGGTGCTGTTCTGGATTAGAACCACACTGCTGGCTGGGTGCGTTGGTCAACCTTTCCCCCTGCATTTTATTTCCATGATGAAACAGGTTTATGTATTTTAACTGTCGTAAACAGTGGCTTGAGTGTTGGACTACGACTCTGGAGATGAGGGTTCGATTCCCTGCTTGACCATGAAACCCACTGGGTGACCTTGGGCAAGTCACATGCTCTCAGCCTCAGAGGAAGGCAACGACAAACCAACGCTGAACAAACCTTGCCAGGAAAACCCCGTGATAAGTTCACGTTGGAGTCACCATAAGTTGGAAGTTACCTGTAGGTGAACAAAAACAGCAAAACCTCATTGAGTCTTAAACTAGGGGGAAAGTGAGAAATAACAACAACAATGGCCTCCTGTAGAAATAGTGTTTGCTATAGTCATGTTAGTTTTCCCCCTAAAAGTCAAATAGGAGGTAAGACAAGAATTTTCAAGATGCAATAAGAGACATCATGAAAATGGGACTGTGGTGAAGGGTTCACAGAGAGAGCGAGAGCAAGAGCTATTCAGTAGAATTTAAAGCCATGCAAGGTTTAGGTTTGGATCCCCACCATCTTGTCTAGTTGGGCCGTGACTGCTTAGGATTTTGTAATCTAAATCTATATCAAACCTTTTTATTGCATTTTAAAAGTGTTTATCTTTAAAGTTATGTATATTGTTTGTTAAAAGCATTTCAGTTTGCTGTATAGTCTGCAATTTGTGCAACTCATTTCCTAGTGTAAAATGAATTGCAGACCAGTGACCAGCAGGAGGTGGTGTTGCTGACCCTGGTACTTCTGCACAATTTCTGTTGAATCCTGCCAAAAGAAATATTCAGCTCCTGCTAGGGATTACTCTTCTTCCAATTCTAAAACTGCCTTCTCGGAGAACAGCCTATGAAACCGAAAATAGAGATAAAAGGCTGAGATCTGAAAGAAGACATTTCTGTTGCTGATTGATGTTAGTCCCAATGAATTAATTCCATGATGTAAGCGGCTCCCTATAAAGAGTGGAGTAAGGGACTACAGATTAAATTGATTAAGAAAGGATTCAGTTGAGCTTGGCAGGGTGTGTGGGGGCAGGGAGACATGGAGAGAGCAAGATGGAGCTGGCAGGTTAGCGGGAACATTTGCTAGCTGTTTGAGACTGAAAGACAAAAAAAATAGTTATTAAGAACTACTGAAATTGTTGACAGCATGAGTCAGGTAGGGGAAGAAGGAGGATTGTATATCGCAGGGACTTTAGGGTGTATGTGTCATGAACCTCTGCATCCTCTGTCAAAGACTTTGCTCTTAATGATGGTTATGCCAAAGTATCTGGGGAGCACAATACAAATCCAATCTGCAATGGTTTCCCTGGGTTTTTCTCATTTTTCCCCTTGTCTTAAGGGGTGAGATTGGGGATGACAATGGTTTGGGGTTTTACTTGTGCAATAATCCCTGTGTTTGGAGGTAGGGGAGACATGTTTTGCCATGGCCACCTCACTTGTCAATTAGAGATCATTTACTGTGCTCCATATAAACCCTGAATTAAATATAAGAAAATAAGAATGTAAAAAAATAAGAGAGAAGAGAAAATAAGAGAGATCATGATGTATTATATAAGAGAGAGGCTACTAGGAATACAGTTCTGAGGACTCAGACCTGCTCCTTGCCTCAGATAATGATGACCTCATGATGGGGTTATATGGACCTCCAGAAGAATTTGTATTGCAGTCCCCATCATTTATCATCCTTTGCTTTGCTGGCTGGATATGAGGCATGTGTCCTTGATTTCAGCCAATCTATTTTGTCCCATAGAATTCCACAGGAACTACTGAGAACTAAGCCCATTCAGTGGGTAGTTTCCCCAGGTTTGTGAAACTACAACTCTCATTATTGCTACCATATCACCTTGGGATAATAGGAACTGTAGTCAAGTACATCTGGAGAGTGGTATGGTTGTGCCTTGGTTTCTGTTTCTTAGTTGCATCAGAGCACTGGCCTTCAGCTGGTGGATTAGGGCCCATAAATGAATCGGGTCTTGGCCTAAAAGAAATCACATAAATTGGCACCATACAGTCCAATCCTGTGCATTTCTACTCAGAAGTAAAAATGAACCTCTGAGTTCAGTGTGGCTTGCTCTCAGGGAATAGCACTGCATCCATAGACATTTTCTTCTTTATAGTTGTCCCCACACCCAAGTGCAAGAAACATTGGGGATTGTGGGGGAGAGAGTGACATAAACATAATCCAGTACTGTAAAAAGAAATTAAAAATTGTTCCGTATGAGATATTTCATTTAAAGAAAAAGGTGAAACCTCTGGTCCCCCAGTTCCACGCCTGCAGCCATAAGCCTTACCCAGCATATCTGAAGGTGTTGGAAGATGTCATCTACCAGTAATAACTACAGGTTCTTGGTTCCTTGCTTAAAGTTTTTTTTTTGGGGGGGGGGGGTTGTTTTTACTTTTGGGTTAGGTGTTCTTCAGTGTGTATGTTTTTCTCCAACCACACTACATGTATTCCTTCCTCTTCATATCAGATTTCCAGATTAAAAAACATTGCTTATAATGGTGTCCCTGTGCTATTGTTCTGCTACCTGAGAAACAGCATTTGCTAATAAAAATGGGCACTTGCCTTTGTATTTATAGAGTGGAAGACTATTGTGGCCTGTGAAGGAATACAAGGTAGGCTTATGTGATCAAAACTAATTTGGACATGCTTCTTTTTTCAGCTTCATTTTTTTTTTGTGGTTCTTTGGTCATTTGAAAAATTCTTGAGCCAGAGTTTTATTCTGATCCTGACTGTACATATTCAGTATTAAGTCTCATTGATACCTGTTAAATTAGATATCAAGAAACTGTCCTCAAGTGTTTAGAGTTTGATCTGTAGGAATACAACTAGTTTTTCACCATTTTGGAGCTCTCCTGCATGATTGTTCCTTTGTATAACATTGCAGAATCTCGTCCTTTCTAACTGCTTTCTTCGGGGCTTGAAAAATACACATTCATCTTTTAAAATCTGCTGGCCGTTCTGACTGGAGAACAGTAGACGGAATGTAACATATTCAAACTCTGCTTCTCTTTGCATGTCCTTTCATCCAACATGCATGGGGATACTCTTTCAAAGCCCCTTCTCCTTGTTGCTGTTTTATAACCGAATGCTTTTTATTGGCAAACCCTGAAGCAATTATAAAATCACATGGAAACCATCAGCTAAATAAAGATGGGGAACAATTTGGGTGGCCAGTTGCAGAAAAGGGGAGCCCTGATTCCTTTAGCTTTCATGACAAATTACACCTGCTGAAATTCGCTCTTCTATACAGTTATTAAATATTCAGGAGCCCTGTCCTCATTTGCATCTGGCCACCCTAGGGACAGCTCTCAGTTGGTCTGTTCAAGACATGATGTATATTTAAACAGAGAGTGGCACTTAAAAGTAACCACAGCAGGGAAGTGTGCCAAGGGGGCTACAGTTTGTGGATAAACTCAAACACCATGATACAAATGCTAAATGCGAGGGTTATTTTGCTTGCAAAACAATGAGTCCAGAAATCTGGGTTTTTCCAGCATTCTTCTGAGAGAATTCAGAAAAAAAAAGTACTCCTGTACTTTTGGACTTGTCAGCCTGTTTACTGGTTTCTTAAGGAAATTTTGGAAGCACAGCATTTGTAGTTTCCTCTGCATTGTGTCCTTGTTTGTTGAGTTAAAAGACAGTGGAAATGACATACCTTATGGACGTTCCATGCATCCTGACAGGCCTTAATGATCTACCCTAGGTGATGGCGTGTTGATACTCCTGGACCTCTTATTGGCATTGATATCAATGGTTGTGATATCACTTCTCATAGGTATAACTAACATGGACAGGAGTAGGAGACACTATATTGTGGTTGCTTTAGTTCTTTCTGTTTGTATGTTTCCAGATGGTGCTACTGCTCAAACTGGGAGAGTCTTCTTTTATGTTGTGTAATGTGATAAGAATATAAAATGAGGCCTGCTGGAGCAAACCAATAAAAGTAATGGGCAGATGTGGTTGTCCTGGTGTTAGATTCCTGATCTCCTATCATCCTTTACCACTAGCTGTGCTGACTTGAACTGATGGGAGCTCCAGCCCCATGACATCTGAAAGCCCAGAAATTATGCACCCCAGTCTAGATTACTGTTTTGTTTCCAAATTCAGCCAGTTAGATATACAGTACCTGGTAAGCTACTAAGGAGCACTTAAAGACTACGGCTCTTCCTTGTGGTTTTTGTCTCCTAAAGTTTATGATTTTTTAATTTTAATTTTGGTATTTGTTGATAACTTCATCTTGCAACTCACAGTTGTGATGGCCAGATTAGGAGTTGACTACAATGTGCCAAATATATGAGAAGCATTGGCTATTGCCTCTCACAGGAATATATCCAAGGAGGAGGGAAAAAACAGATATTTTGCAGTTTGGCTGTCAGATTTTCAAGATCAAATTTTGGTAAGAAATATGTAAGAATGTAAGAAAATATTTAATGTCAATGGTATATGTATGCCTAAATAACCTAAAAGGCACCATGTCTTATCTTGGAAGCTAAACAGTACCAGCTGATTAGTACTTGGATGGGAGACCACCAACACATACCAGATTCTATAGACTATATTTCAGAGGAAGGCATTTACAAAGCCACCACTGTGTATTCTTTGCCTTAAAAATCCTATGAAATTCATGGGATCGCCATAGGTCAATAGCAACTTGAAGGCACACACACACATATACAATATTATCATATGGGTTCCCTCCCTTTTGCATTCTGCAACAATCCGCCCCAGATGTGGCACTAGAGATTTCAGGTTCCACACAACAACAACAACAACAACTATTATTATTATTATTATTATTTCTAACCTGCCCCTCTGAGCGAGCAATTGGGGCAAGGTACAACAATTAAAAACATATACAGTTAAAAAATTACAATCTATACAGTCCATACCCACCTCCCACCCCTTAAAACAGGATTAAACTAAGTCATAATTAAAACAGTATCAAATCTAAAAACCACTCAGTCTCGAGGTCCAGTGTGGCAGCCACATGTCAATGGGAGATAGGAGCTATTACAACCAGCCCATATCATTTCCCTAGCAACCTTTCTGAAATATGGCATTTGTCAATACCAGTAGCATGGTTCTAAAGTCCATCAGGACTGAGGCTTGAATCTCTTCAGCAGCCAAGTCTTTAGTGGAATTCAAATTAAGTACAGAAGTTTCACAAAGTCTTCAGTCAATTGTTCAGAGCAATATTAATCCCTTCGCTCTCTGCTTCTACTGTGACAGAAGCCATAGGGACCAGTATTGCCTGCAACAGCAGATGAATATTAAGAAGCTGCTACAACGGCACATCTTGGATTTTAGACCTTGTTTTGGGCATCTGTATTTCTTTTTATCTTTTTTTAAAATTTGCAGACTTATCAACATCAGTGGTGATAAAACTTCCAGTCTTCAGCAGATCTCTCCCATTATTGTTCATCTGCAGAGAGGCTCACATATGGCTGCCGTGGGGCCCTTCTGCCTTTTCACAATGTCCATCTTTGTGAAGAAGAAAATGTGGACAAACTGGAAATGAAATAAGGCTTTTGTTAATCTGGACAGAGCTTACAAAATATGAATGATCTATGGATGGTTTGAAAGGCTGACAGCCCTAAATGAGCTTGTTGGCTAGTGTACAACCTACTGTTTTCTAGGCCAGTGTAATTTGCAATATGCCTTCTGTATGGTTTATTCATAATACACACATTGCACACCTCCCTTGCTCAAGAAGAAACACATGGAGAAGTGGATAAAATAAACATTATGGAGAATGAAACTTCTCTGGCCACAAAATGTGAAGGGGCAGAGGTGAAGAGAAGCAAATGGCAACTAGAGTAGATTTCTTCCTATTCCAGTCCATCTATTCCATTTTATTATATTCATTGCATGTAGAAGTATCTCAAACTGGGCTCTATTTATTTCCCAATCAGTTTATTCCCAAACATGTTGTTTAGGAATATCCACTATCCTAAAGCCTTATGGAAAGGCAATATGATGGTCAATTGACCAAATACTGTTAAATATGACATGGGGTGGGGGAGCCACAGTGTAAGCCTGGATAGCACAACCACAAACCTGCCTATGAAGCCAAGCTATCAGTGTTACTGTTACTTTGTTAACTTTACGATGGGGTATCCAAAAGTTTTAATGATCACCTTTTTAAACAATTGACAGAAAGTTTGTTTTGATTTGTAGTTGTTAACTTATCTCTATGTAGTCACTATCTGGATTTACACATTTTCCCCAGCATATTTTGATCCTCCGAATACCTGATATTGTAGAAGTCTGCAGATTGCGCCTTACGAGGGGGTATTGTAAAGTAATAATTATCTATCACCCAGAAGTTATTATGGCATATTGATGAAATTTTGTCAGTGTCATCATTGGTCCCTAAGTGCATGTTGCTGAGAAAATCAGCTCATTGTGTCCTTTATTTTTGTGACTGGCTCTGCTAGAAGTGACTAAAGTGTAAAATCCTCATCAGGGGTAATCTGCAGGCTTCTACAATATCAGGTATTCGGAGGGTCAAGATACGCTGGAAAAAATGTATAAATCTATATAGTGGCTACATAGAGATAAGTTAACTACAAATCAAAACACTTTCTGTCAATTTTTTTAAAAAGGTGATCATTAAAACGTTTGGATACCCCCTCGTATTTGCCTTCTCTTTCCTAAAAGATTGGGATTCTGATATGAAAACAAAAGAAACGAACTGTTACAATGAATCAATAACATTTGTAATATATGCATGTTTTCATTTACATTGGAACAAAAGTTATCCTGGCATTTGCAATCTTTGTGATAAAATTTACTCCTATTTGGTTATTAGTAGTATTTATTTCCTGTATTAGTTGCATGTAAATCCTGTATTTCCTCCAGTGAGCTCATGGCAGCATACATCTGCCACTATTCTTTATCCTCACAAAAAGCATGTGAGATAGGTCACGCTGAGAGAAAGAAAGAGAGAGAGAGAGACTGGTGCAAGATCAGTTGATGGGTTTCATGGCTTGTGAAACTCAATGTGGGACTAGATTGCTCTGTTTCCAGTTCAGTATTCTAGTCACTACACCATATAGGCTTTACAAGACCACTAGTAGTAGTCTTAGAAGCTTCTGCTACCAACATGCTATTGTTTGGCATCCATTTACTTTGTTCACAACAAATTCAAAACAGCATTATGTAGCAGAAGAATTTATTTCCTTTTATGAGTTAGAAGATGGCTTGTGGAGGGGGGGAGGCCTTGGACTGGCTGTGAAGTTCCATGGGGCTTCGTTTTATTGACATCTGCCACAAGGATGGAAAGATGTTGGTTCTCCAGATGTTTGGGACTTCAGTTCACAGAAGCCACAGCCAGCCCTGTCAATGGTAAGGGACTGTGGGATTGTTCAAAATGTTCTGGGACGGCAAATGGTTTCCAGCCTTGGTTTATTACCAGGGGAGCTCATACAGAGATGTGGACTAAGCTGCATACAGGTGACATGTAGCTCTGCCTCTTTTTGTCTAACCCAAGTGAGGCAGTGGATTTTCTCTATCCATTTCTGGCCATGGTGATGGAGTGGCGAAAAGTACGCTGAGAAGGAGGGGATTGTAAACATCAGGATCACAGTGTGCTAGTGATCCAGTATAGTCAAACAGAGGCCTTTTTTGCTTTTTCTGAATTTATCCACCTTGCTGGAATGTCTTCTGGTTGGCTTGCTATTGCAGTATGTTTCATGTAGAGCTGCTTGTGAGACTGTTTACTGGGACTGAGCAATATGATCAGATTATACCAGTGGCACTGAGTCCCCAAACATCATCCAGTACAGAGATCTTATAGCACCTTTGAGACTAACTGAAAGAAAGAAGTTGGCAACATGAGCTTTTGTAGACTTAAGTCTACTTCCTCAGAAGGATTTAAAGGAAGTAGGCTTCAGTCTATTTTCTCAGATGCCAACTTCTTTCTTTCAATTAGTCTCATAAGTGCTACAAGATATCTCTACATACTGATTCTACAGATTAACACCGCTATATCTTTGAATCATCCAGTACAATAATATTTTTTTAAAATACAGATTCTGTGGTTTCATTAGAAACTTGTAAAACCTTAAAAGCATCAGATGAAACCAGAGAAACTGCTGCTTTGTTTACAGATGATTTTTTTTATTTCCCATTAATCCGATAGTAATATTTCCTGCTCTAGAACAAATATTAACCAAATTTCAAGCATATACGGGTTTAAAAATAAACAATGGTAAGGCAGAATTAATTTGTTTTATCATTCTCAATCAGAACACAAAGTTGTTCAAGCTATTTCTAGTTTGTTTTTTTAAACTGTCAACTTAAAAATGTCTTGGCATTTGATAACTAAAGATCCTAATAAAATTATTAGATCTAGTGGGACTGTTAATCCCATCTGTAACTTGATTATAAAGTGGATAAACTATAAACCAGACAATCAGAATAAACTCAGATTGTATCTTTTAGGGAAATTGCCTATAAAAACGATCATAGTTCCCAAATCTTTATATTTCAGTTGATTCCTTTAACTCTCTTAAAAATTCAGTTATAAAATGGCAGAGCATTATTGGAAAAAAATATATGCAAATATGAATAAAGAATCAAGACAAACTATAAAGTGATTGTATACTGACTTAAAAGGAGGCCTGGCTGTACCTAACCTCTACATCCATTTTGCATTCTTGCCAAATCAGAGGAATTATGCATCTTGCAAACAATAACCCAAATACAGCTTGGTTCTTCACAGAAGGAGATAACAGATAATATTCCATGGCAAGTAATCCCCTTTATTCAAATGATCAGGGCTTATGCTAAGCTCTTCTCTCTGCTGCACAACAGGGTGGGACCAAGGAGACATTTTTTTGTTAAGCCACCCGACGTTGTGTGCTATTTATGCTTGGTCATGCATGATGCAGCCATACTGTAACCTCCCCCCACCGGAACAGGAGAAATTAGGACTTTCTGGCTGTAATGTGCGTTGTTGGTTCATCGGAATCACTGCCGTCTGTAGTATGTGTAGAGGAGAGATTCCAGTGGCAGCCCCATATGTGCTGTAGTCGGGAAAGCCATGCTTTCCCCTTGCGTTAAAGGTACAAGGCTCTATCACAGCTTTGTTTGAACATCCGCAGAAAATAACAGGAAGGAGGGAACTATAGGAAAACAGGCGAGGTAGGAAAGGAAAAGATTGTCCTACAAAAATAAGGGAGGACAGTGTTTTCCTGTAAAGCTGAGAATCTGCTCCCTGACTACACTTGGTGATCTGTATGAAATATTTTAGATAATGAGAGACAATGACTGAAGATACTTTGGCACTGTCTCTGAGGTGTGACGGCACTGTGGATTGAACCAGAACTATTTTTTTAAAAAATGTAATGGTGAAAGTCATTACAAAATCAGATGATGGAAAGCTGGATTTTCTAGGTGCTAGCGAACCATGCAGCCACTTTGCAAAGCGAATGCCGGATAAAATTGGCAATGCTTGCAGCAAAACAGCTGGGTCCAAAGCAGCCTTTATCCTCCTTGGTCACAGAACAGTTAGATACTCGGACTATGAGGACTGAAAGGTAACAGAAGTCATTTTAATTTTCTGTTATTTTTTTTTAAAGAAAAGTTTCCCCCTCACCTAGTTGTTTTAAGAAATAACCTTGTTCCTTGTTAAACCCTATATTGTCAACCCATACCCTCCAACATGCACAGATGAATACCAGAACACATGTGGCCAAGCAGCATCAGAGTGTAGTCAGGATGTCAAAAGTTATTTGTGAGAAAGAACAGACAAACTAGGACAGGCTGCAGCAGTTTGCATTTGTCTGAAACTACAGGAAAAGACTAGACAGCATCCTCTCCTCTCCTTCTGCTGAGTTAAACCAGAGATGCTCACCTCATGCCTATGTTGTAGTGCTTTTGGTGCCAAGTAAAGAGTGTTTAATTCACCAAGGCTTTGTGGTTATTCTGTTTTTATAACTAATTTGATGCTTTTTAAATCCTTGCACTGCTGTTTTTCCCTCTTGTTGTTTTTACTTTGCCTTATTATATTTACATATAGTATTTTATTGTCCTGGAGAAATTCATACAAACCCAATTCTTGGATTCACTAAGAACCCAAAAATTTCAGAAGTTTCCTCTCACTAGCCAAGATGGCAAGATTTTTTTTTTTTTTTGCACATTTTTGAGTACTTTTTTCACATTGAGGGACTTTTTATAGGAGAAATTTTATTTGCACAAAAGCATTTTTCCTATGCTAAATGGAAAACAATGTTTTCTATGGGGGAAAAAAACATTGTTTTTCGCCCACAAATGAAATTATTAAAAAGGTTACAAAATAAATAAATTTAGTGCAATGGACTATATTTTCCTCCTTTCCCATTATGGTACTTCATTGTGAATAATATGGAAATGCAGTAGCCTTTAGGGCTGAAGAGAAGGGAATAAATATTTTTATTATTATTATTTGCAGTAAGTCAGTCAGTTAGGCAAAAAGTTAATTTAATATATTTTTAAAATTACCTAATGTATACATTGACTCTACCTAAAACTTTCAATGTTTGCATGCTTGGTTCATTGCAGTGTTCTGTTGTGTGCAGTTGTGACTTAATATTCTGGAAGATGTAGACTTAGGGTGCGTCTACACTGTAGAAATTATGTAATTTGGTACCCCTTCAAGTGCTGTAGCTCCATTGCATGGAATCATGGAATTTGTAGTTTTACAAGGTCTTTAGCCTTCTCTGTTGAAGAGTACTGGCGACTCACAAAACTACAAATCTCAAGATTTTGTAAGATGGAACCATGGCAATTAAAGTGTTGTCAAACTGCATTATTTCTACAGTGTAGATCCACCCAGGGTGCTTAGAGAGAGTTGTCTAGAGTTGTCTTCATCTTTGCCCATCTTGGCTAGTTACATGATGCTAAAAGGAAATGGCTGCGTGAATGCAGAAGGATAGCCATATTTTGCTGTGAGAAGCAGTCGCAAAAAGAAGTTTTAAAAGAAATCCTCACTAAAAAGTGGAGAGTTTCTTGAGATGGATTTTGCAAACCTATGAACCCTCCAGCAAGGGTGGTTGTTTGTAAGGTTATCGAGGAGACTGCTCCATTTGAAGGTGTATATTTATGTATGTAGACATATGTTTCATATGTATGTATACATATATTTTATATATGTACACAGTGTATAGATACATGTTACAATATGCTATTGTATATGTGTATAGATTTGCACGTTTTGGTGTATCTGTACAGATTCAGTTTTATTTATTTGTTTGTTTTCTACCCCACCTTTGACCCAACCTTTTTCCCAGCAATTTTGTAAAGTAGTTTTACAAAATTCAAAATGAAAGTTACAGACTGTTTTTACAAAAGGTTCTTTTTTAAAAAGGACAAATTGTATTAAAAAGGCATATGATTAAAATAGTTTAAATTATATATTAAAAATAACTGAAAGGGTACAAGATAAAAAACACAGCACACCGTTTTCAAACACCATGCTGCCATTTGATTAAATGTCAAATGCATGTCTAGATAGAAGGGTGATCCCTCTAAACAGCCCAGGCCAACAGCCTGGATCCACCGAAGTTTCCAAACATTTTCCAAAGGCAGCCCCACACAGAGTGCATTGCAAGTAATCCAAAACGGGATGTCATGAATGATCAGTGCATCAATGCATATGTCACTGTGGCCAGATCTGACTTTTCAAGGAATGGGCACAACTGGTGCACCAGTTTTAGCTGTTCAAACATACGCATTTCTACTACTGAAATCTGAGCATCCAGGCCCAGATCTGAGTCCAAGGGTATGCCCAAACTGCGAGCCTGAGATTCCAGGGGAAATAAAACTCACATCCAGCACAGGATTTTTAATAATAATAAAAATAGTTACGGAAATTTAAATAGAAATACTCTAGCTCTTACATATGTCTGGACATCTGTGAGCCAGTCTATTGCAGATGCTAAGTCTCTATTTTTATTATTATTATTATTATTATTATACTACACTATCAAGGTCTCTGTTCCCTCACTTTAGGATGCTTTATTCTTAAACCAGATTTGGACTGGACAGCCCTTCAAACAAAAGATGCCTTCAACTGGAGGACTCTTCTCAATAACCTTACAAACACCCACCCTCACTGGAGGATTCATAGGTTGGCAAAAATCACTCTCAAGAAACTCTCCCCTTCTTAGAAATTAATATTTTGTACTAGTGATATAAGCATAACCTAGTACTAGAAGTTATGTTAATCTATAATGTACGTATACACAGAGAAAGAAAGACTAAAAAGCAAAAACAGTGGGAGATGCTGGTTGGCTACTGCTTTGATTCAGATTCAGTTGGGGAGGGAATATTGGAAACAAGGAGATTAGCTTGTAGTCGTCATCCGTCAGTATCTGTGTGGCCATCTCTATGTAGTTTGGAGATAAGTGGGGTTCAGCTGTGAGCTGTAATGATTTTGCCACATAGAGGCCTCTGCTGCATTCTTATACAATCAAGCTTGATTTTTCACCTGCATTTTCCAAAACCAACCCCAACCCCTGCTGTCTGTTGCTTTCTGAAACTGTTCTCCTTGATTCTACTTGCGGTTTAAGTACGGTAGATGACAGGTGGTAGAAAAATTCTCGTGGCGGAGTTGAAATTACAGATGCATCTCATGGTTGTATTTACTTAATGGCTTCTGCTTTTGCATAAACAAATGTGACCGCTGAAAAATGTGCTTTGTGATAAGTGGGACAGTAGCAAATTTTAAAACATTTCAAGTTTGAAAGGAGTTCAGAGCACCTTCCTTAGAGGATTTTTCTGTGGAAACCAATTACTGCCTCAACTAAATGTACTGCTGACACATCTGCATGTTTTGCTATATAATGGCATCATTTATGAAAAAAGAGTACCGTGGGCTCTGTTTTTTAAAAAAGCAAAGGGCTTCGAAAATGAGAAGAACCTTCCCACCTCCCCAGTGATGGGTAGGATCTTCCTTGTCCAGGCTGTGGTGAATCCACTCTGGATTTGAGGTCTAGATTTTAAAGAACAACCCATAGTTGTTGATATGTGCCTTCAAGTCATTCCAATTTATACCAGCCCTAAGGTGAACCTATCACAGTGTTTTATTGGCCAGATTTGTTGGGGAGGGGGTTACCCTAGCTTTTGTCTCAGGCTGAGAGAGTGTGACTTTGCCCAAGATTAGCCACTGGGCTTCCATGGCTATAATAAATAAATAAACAAATATTTACATTCCGCCCCTCTGGGTGAGCAATCAGGGTGGAGTACAACATTTAAAAATACATACAGTTAAAATAACACTTCGGTCTCCCCTCCCACCCCTTAAAAATAGATTAAACTAAGAATAAGATTTAAAACAATGAAACATTAAAAGATAAACATTAGACAATAATAGCTCTAAAAATTGGGTAAGTGGGCGGCCTCAAGAGTATCAATGTCTTGGTAAATGGGACTGGAGGGACAGCAGATAACAGAAAGTTAATCATTTTCTGGGAAGGCCTGCCAGAAGAGATGCATCTTGGTGGCTCTCTTAAAGCAATCCAAAGTTTTAATTAGGTGCATCTCATCCGGCAGGTCATTCCATAGCCTGGGAGCAACGGCAGAGAAGGTCCTCCAGGAGGTCTGTGCCAGCCTAGTTTTTATAGGCTGTAGCAAATTCCTCCCAGAGGATCGGAGTGTGCGAGGGGGCACATATGGGGAGAGGCGGTCCCTAAGATAGGATGGACCTGAGCCATGAAGGGCTTTAAAGGTCAAAACCAGCACCTTGTACTGTGCCCGGAAACTAATCGGCTAAATAGGGATTTAAACCCTGGTCTCCAGAGTTGTAGTCCAACTCTCAAACCATTACACCACGCTGGCTCCACGCTAAACCTTGTCTTCAAAATAGGTATAATATCTTGGATGGCTCATTTAAAGTCAGCAAAATACCCAAAGCAGATACCTCTAACATGAAAGTCACTAACTGCCACTCCATTCATGATCTGTTTCCAACAATCCCTTTTCCAAGTGGTGTTTTTCATCCATCCAAAGTTGCTTCCCATATTTGGAGCTGGATTAAGAAGAGACTCAGGCTCAAAGAAGGATCATGCATGGAACTAAGCCATAGAATCTGATTTTCTTTCATTGTTATACTCATACCCTACCACTATCTATCTATCTATCTATCTATGTTGGAGCGAGAATACAGGAAGCCACTACGATCCAGTGATGCATACAGGCATTTTTAACTTGGTGGTAGGGCCCAGGACATTTAACCACTTTTGGACAGAGCATGCCTAAATACTCTAAAGACACCAGACCTGTCTGATTTCGGAAGCTAAAGAGAGTCAGCCCAGGTTAGTACTTGAATGGGAGATTGCCAGTGAATACCAACTGCCTATATTTAAGAGGAAGGAACAGGCAAAACCACCTCTGAGTATTCCTTGCATAGGAAAACCTTATGACATTCATGGGGTTGCCAAAAGGTGACTTGAAGGCACACACACACATGTGTGCAGGTACACTCCTTGACATGGGCAAATATGCCTGTTTCACAGCACCGCCTGATGTCTTTAGCACCTTCCACAATGAATGTATCAGGCCAAAATTTGAAAAGCAATATGACTTTTTTTAAACTGAAGAGTGGTGTATGATTACAATGTACTTGCTCTGTGCACATTCTTCATGTATTAATACATACTTTTATAGTTAGAGTCACATCCCATGACATTTAGAAATTGATAAGAGTGGCAGAAAAACCTCAGAATGTGGAATCTGGTGGTGCTCGTGCTGTAGAGTGTTAAAGCTTCACAGAAGAGGCATTATGAATTCCAGTGAAGGTTTCCAAAAAGTATTCTATTGTGAAAAAGGTTTGTGTAAGTGTTTCTCTTGTTATGTACCATGAGGTCAACTTGGACTTATGGTAACCCTATAACAGGGTTTTCTTGGCAAGATTGATTCAAAGGAGGTTTGCTATTGCCTTCCCTGTAGGCTGAACGAGTGTGACTTGTTCAATGTTACCTGGTAGGTTTCCATGGCTGATCAGGGATTTCTACTCTGTCCTCCTTAGCCCATCACTTAAACCACTATGACACAGGCTGTTTTAGTAAGTGCAGTGCCAAACTTCTGTTTCTGTTTTGCCTTTACAATGAGATCTAGATGAGCTATATACATGGAAGACCCTAATATGTGGGATTCCTTTAATTTGTGGTGCCATTTTCCAGTTGTGGTGCCATTTTCCACTGGCATAGAGACTTAGCTTCTGTTTTTTTTGTCCAGTGTATCAGTTTTGTGAGGGGAGTCACTGGAATCTGAGACCTACATTAGTTGCTAGAGTAAACCCAACTACGGTAGACCCACTGAGTCAATGAAAATGCAGTAGAATCAAGACATAAGAAAGTTTTATTGGTTTATATAGGTGCTATGGATTTATTCTAAATTAACAAATGGATTTAAGCCCAAGGATTGCAACCCAGCAAGCCTATAGTCCTTATTATTTTTAAAGCTTCATTATCTAGGTATATCTATGCTGCACACGGTATCACTGCACACCGCAGTATCTATGTGGAGCCACATTAACTGTCATGGCCATATCCTAGGAAATCCTGGGATTTTCAATTTACAGAGAAAAGAATACCTCAGGAACCATAGCTCAGAAAGAGATCACTATTTTTGAAGGATATTAGCACATAAAGTGTTTAGCCATGATAAATGCACTGGCTTTGATAAGTCAGGTTCCCTCCTTTCTGAGCTATTAATTCACTCTGTCCTTTGCCTTTTATTCCCTAGCCCTAGCTAAGAATTACAGGCTGAGAGGAGTGCCTTCTTAAGTATGAGGTGAAAGTAGAGAAACAATCATGGTTACACAAAGTGTGTGGCTGGTCCTGTTCAGAAAGACAAGTATCCCCACCACCACCAATGGCTGGCTTTTATGTACATTAGCTTTGTACAGTCCAGAGATGCCCTAGAGTCTGGAAAAGAGCTGCTATCTCCTCACACGACCTTGTTTTTCTCTCTGAGATAGTGTCAAGCAGCGACGTGTTCTGCAGGCAGATTGCAAAGGATCAGCAGGGCTAGTGCTATAATTTGTCTAATTTGCATAATTCATGTTGCTCCCGGTGAATTTGCAAAATTCAGTTTAGCTGACTTAGATCTTGAATTGCAAAGTACATTCCTGTAGAAGACACTGATATCAGAAGAACACTTTAGATCTTCAAATAATCCTTCTCCTCTCCTCTTTCTTTCTTTCTTTCTTTCTTGAGCTAGAGGAAGAGAAAGTTATGAGCATTTTATGAAGCGCTACCCTATATACTCTAAAGGCATCAGATCTTATCTGATCTTGGAAGCTGAGCAAGGTCAGCACTGCTTAGTATTTGGATAGGGGACTGCCAGGGGCTATAGGCTATATTTCAGAAGCAGGAATTGGCAAAACCACCTGTCAGTGCTCCTTGGCTAAGAAAACAACTAAATTCCTGGGATCACAGTGGGATGACAGACAACTTGAAGGCCCATGCAGACATTGTGAAGGTCCCGGGCTATTCAGAGTACACAGCCAATTTCCCTATATTGGCACAAGCATATCAAAAGAGGAGCCATCTCTACTCCCCCGTCCCCACTTGGAGTGTTTTTTCAAGCTTCTAGAAGAGAGTTGTAGCTTCAGGCCAAGAGTACATGGGGACATGTCCTTTGGCTGTGAATCTTTGAAATGCAATTGAATGCTTCTGTCTACTGTTGAGAGCTGGCAGCTGATGAATCAGATGCAGGCAATGAACTCACCGGAGATGAACAACCAAGGGAGTGTATCAATTACTCACCAGTTTAAGGTGCTGCCCACCTGTGGATCATCTGGCGCCTCTGTACCCAGCAGGAACTCTTACGTAACGGGTGGAGTCAAACAGTAAAGGAAAGGAATGCAGAAAATGAGAGGAAGAAAAGCAAGGAGGGCACAGAGACATGCAAACATGACAACTGGATGAAGCAATTCACTTCTCTTCCTCCTCCTAAACTCTGTGACCTGATAGTTTGAGGAACCAATTGATCGCCCTTCCCAGAACACTTACAGTTCATTTTCATTTTCTTGCCAAGAGTCCTGGGCTTTTTTTCCCATAGGAAAGATAATGATGCCAGTGTGTGGTGAAACATCCCTCATCAATTGAAAAAGTGGGATCCCTTTCTGTAGTTGTAGTTGAAGTTCTGTTTTACCACAGCAGGCTGCATTTAGAAGAATTTTAACCACAGCAAGAAAAAAATTGCAGGCATTTCAAACTTCAGAATTCCCTGTTGTGGAGAAAAATGAGTATATAAGCTTGCCTGGAGATTCCATTGAAAATCTCATCCTAGTGGTGGTGGCTGGATAAGAAAGATCATCCTAGGTTTATATTTCTATCATTCACTATCATTCACACAAAAAAAAAAAAAAAAAAAATCACTTCCTTGAGAAATCAATGCTCTGCCCACAGACCATGGGAGATGGAAATGTCACAACTGGAATCAGTCTCTTAAGTTCAGCAGCAATTTTTAATTCATCAGAGAAACAAGAACTTCCCACCATGTGGATTTTTATTTTATCAGAATAATTTCAGCAGAATCAAACATTCTTTTCCCTCCTTTCCTCTCTGTCTTTCTGTTTCCTTAATATAAGGAGCTTTGTCACACAGGTTGGAGTCATAGGGATGCTTTTTAGCCTTTGTTATGTGCAGGGAGAAGTGCCACTACTTTGCTTATTAATTTCATTTCTTCTTCCAAACAGTTCTTCCTTCTTTTTGCTGGGAAGTCTGAGTGTTGCATTTGTTCTGTAGACTGTTTAGCTGGATAAGGAGCCACTCTCGATATGTTGTTGTTGCATGGCTTCAAGTTGCTTCTGGCTTAAAGCAGCCCTATGTGAACCTATCATGGGTTTTCATGGCAAGATTTACTCAGAGGGGATTGTCTTCTCCTTCCTCTGATGCTGAGAGAACTAGCTTGCCCAAGATCACCCAGTGGGTTTTCATGGCTAAGGATTCAAATCCTGGTCTGCATATTTGTAGTCCAATGCTTAAACAACTACACCACACTGGTTAGTGTTACTATAAGCACAGCTTTTCCCAACTTGATGCACAACAGATGTGTTGGACTACAGCTCCCAGCATAGTGATGAACTCTGTCACAGACATATTCAGGGATAACCATGTGGGCCATGCACCTATGTTGGCCAATAAAGGTATTACTCTTTTGTGGATTTGGTTTTTTTTTTTATGTATTCTGTCACAGACAATCTATATGAGAGTCAACTTTGGATTTCAGACTGGGAAAACTGATGTGCAAATTGTCACTCAGCTATGAAACCCACTGGGTGACCTTCAGTCTCTCACTGTCACTCATGTTAACCTACCTCACAGGGTTGTTATGATGAAAAAATGGGGTGGGAAAGAACTATGAACGATACCTTCAGTTCCATGGGGAAGAAGGGATATAAATGTCATATGATATTTGGGGTTTCTTTAACCTATAGTACAGAATTAAATTTCCTGAGTAACATATCATTCAAATCTTTGTTTCAGCCTGACTTCTCATCCATAACAAACAGTAATATGTATTCCATATTTAAAAAAAATATTAGACAGATGGTCCAGTTTATTTGCCTTTGGAGCACAGATGACAGAGCTAACACAATTTGGTGCCTTGGTGTAACTAAGACAATGACATTACTTTGTCCTTGAGTCCTTTGTCCTACAAAGCGAATTACTTGCTAGTGTTTGAATGCACTGGTATATTTTATTAAGACTGTCAAGTAATTTATAAAAACAAGAATAGCAACAGATTAATAATTGTTCCCAATGAACTGATAATTAAATATACGTACAAGAACTATTCATATAAATGTGTTGCTATTTTTGCAATTAAAAGAATATGTCAGCTTGTGCTCTGAACATGTCAACCTGTTTGTCTACTATCTCATTGTGCAAGAAGCTTTCCATGCTCATTGATTTAATGTTTGCAAAGTCTGATATTCCGCCTACATGTTGCACATACAACAGCAGCTTGGCTGTACCCAATGGAAATTCTAAGGGATTCCTCAGCAACCGGCAGCAAAAGCCTGCCTGATGAATCTTGACTACCAAGTTCAAGCAGTACTGGAAGCATGTTTATTAAATGTGATTATATGAAGTCCTTCAATAGAACATCTGACACAAACCTGCACAGGGCTTCTTTTAGTCTAAACCAAAGGATGAACGTGAGAGTGGAAAAGGGAAGATGAGCTGTGCTTCAGAAAATACAGTTAGCTTTCAATATTTACAGATATTTTTATTCATGGATTCAAGCATCCACAGCATAAAAGGATTTTTAAAATATAAAAATTTCCAAAAAGCAATACTTGATTTTGCCATTTTATATAAGGGGTACCATTTTACTATGCCATTGTATTTAATGGGACTTGAGCATCCAATGATTTTGGTATAGAAACAGTTTGTGTTCAAAGTATCTGAGTGAAGAGTATGGAAACCATGCCCTGTGAGGAACGACTTAGGGAGCTGGGTATGTTTAGCCTGGAGAAGAGAAGGTTAAGAGGTGATATGATAGCCCTATTTAAATATTTGAAGGGATGTCATATTGAGGAGGGAGCAAGCTTGTTTTCTGCTGCTCCAGAGACTAGGACCTGGAACAATGGTTGCAAACTGCAGGAAAAGAGATCCTACCTCGACATTAGGAGGAACTTCCTGACAGTAAGGGCTGTTCGACAATGGAACTCACTCCCTCGGAGTGTGGTGGAGTCTCCTTCCTTAGAGGTCTTTAAGCAGAGGCTGGATGGCCATGTCAGGGATGCTTTGATTGGGAGTTCCTGCATGGCAGGGGTTGGACTGGATGGCCCTTGTGGTCTCTTCCAACTCTGTAATTCTATTATACTATCTACCGGGGGAGGGGGGTCTTGGAACTGAACCCAAACAGACACCAAAGGCCCACCATAGTGCATAAATCATAGACTCATAGAATCATAGAGTTGGAAGAGACCTCAAGGGCTATCCAGTCCAAACCCCTGCCATGCAGGAACTCCTAATCAAAGCACCTCCAACTTTGATTTTAAAAACCTGCAAAGAAGGCAACTCTACCGCACTCTGAGGGAGTGTGTTCCATTGTCAAATAGCCTTTGCAGATCCATTGTCAAATAGCTCCATCTAAATACCATATGATAGATAAAAGGCATATAGCAACAGAAGCCACTGGTCATTTTTCTCTCTCCTTGCTGGTTTCTAATTGTGGCTTTTTTCACCCTCTGAGCCAGTTTATCTATGGGATGTGGTGTGACTTGAATCAATGCATTTTTGCTTCTTGGATCAATATCATTTCGGACAAATGACAATTGTAATGAATGCTTTAGTTGACTGATGGCCAACTAGTAGCCTCTGACCCAAAGCTGAATTACCTCGTCTTTGATGGACTTTTCAAACATGGCATTGTTTTTCATGTACATTTTGGAAAGGACTACTGGAAAGGCTTATGTGTTTTTGAAAAGAAACGTGTTACTTGCTGTGCTACTCAACTGAATTCTGACTTCATGTACTCCATTCCTCTGAAAGTAATATAAACTCTATTGTAGAATCTGGTAATTTGGGAAGGGACTGGGATTTTCAAGTGCTACTGTGGTGTATTGGTTTGAATGTTGCATTACTCTGGAGCTCAGGGTTTAATTCCCTGCTCAGCCATGGAAACCCACTGGGTGACCTTGGGTAAGTCACACTCTCTCAGGGTCTGAACAGACAGGCCAAAATAAAGCTGTCTTGGGTCCACTTTGGAAGTGTGTTGTTTAAATGACGCATGCGTCCTAAAAGGCCGGAAGCCACACCGAAGCCTCACTCCAGTCATTAGGACTGTAGCATAGCTTTGGCGCAGCTTCTGGCCTCTTAAGGTGAGTGTCATTTAAACAGCATACCTCTAAAATGACCTGAAGCAGCTTTATTTTGGCCTGTCTGTTTGGGCCCTCAGTCTCCTTAGGATTGCAATAATGCCTTGAAGGCACTCAGCAACAGCAACAGTGATGCAGAAGTTGGCTCCTTCCTTCCATCTTTCCTTCCTTCCTTTCATTGTACTAATTATTTGATTAAAGCTTGCATGCCAGCAACCCTAGTATCAACACACAATAATTAATACTGGCAAAGTCTCATTTGTTTAATAATAGCAACTCATTCTCCTAGAGCTTGCCAATAACTAGTGCTTAATTTTTAAAAGGTTAGATTCACTACTCTTAGACCTGCCTCTTGCAGGAAAACAAGCACTTTGAACATGCAGAGGAGCTCTCTTATGATCCATGACTGACCCATGACACTCAATACAATTTCCAACAAGCCCAAACTCTTAAAACCCCTGCCATTTTGTTGATAGCCATGCTGTGATGGAAACAAGAACAAAATCTCCATGAAATTTAAATCCAGCTCTTCTTAAGTGCTGCCAAATGAATTTCTTACTGACTACGCCCTTTTCATTAGATGTGTTGTACTTAAGCTTAACAAGAAAGTCTTCCTTCTTACTCAGCATATCTGTAAAATATGTAACATGGAGCAGCTTGTATGAAGTGTGTGCCGACCACTGCTATGCAGCCCGGCGATAAAAGGCTCATGAAACATTCTCAGTAGGCCTTCATAAAAATGCTTTAAGTTTTGAAGCTAAGCTCAAAAAGACACACTGCACGTAGAGCCAGGAAACGCAGAACTGTGGTGATGTGTTTGTTTTTGTCTTCCTTGACAGCCCCAGATCTTTCTTGTTCTCTCCCCTACTTATTCCTTTCATGGCTGTGTTTATTTCAGTTAGTGGTGGTTGAATCTCACAGCATGGACCAGACTCTTCTTAAGTGGTGCCAGCAAGTCTAGTTCAATTGATTTATTTTGGAGCTGTGCTGATGAAAATGCTTTAGAGCATCTTGTTCCATCCTCATTAATGGCCATGCCCCGGTGTTTAAACAATTCATTGATTAGATTAATCAGTTAAAACCACTATGATTGATTAACAATGTGTCCTGATTAATTGGACAGTCGATTTTTTAAAACTACAAGTATTTAAAACTGCTAGTGGCAGCTGCAGTCTCTAGCATCATCCTTTTTTTTTCTTACAGAGAAGAGTGAATGTGTCTTCTAAAACACAGTCATCCCTCTGGATTCGTGGGGGATCCCAGCGAATTCAAAATTTTGTGAATATTCAGATCCCTCCCCTCCTTTCTTACCTCCTCCTTTTCTGTCCCTCCCCACTGCCCAAGCTTGGCCTCAGGGGCCTTACCTCAGTGTGGGTCAGAGGGAATCTGGAAAGCTCTCCTGGTAGAGCTGAGCCAAAATACAGAGAACTGTGCATGAACATATTGGCTTTTTCCAAAACACACCTTCTCTTCTAAAAGATTTTGCCCACCAAGCATGGGTACAGATACAGCTCACAGTGGAGTATGTGTTAGTGTGGGATACCAAGAGTGAACATATCCCAGATGTAACTAGACTGATGCTTTTTCATCCACAGTACTATCCAAATATACATCAGTGATATCTAAATGTGTAACTTTATACACTCAGAGCTGGCTTGGAGCTAAAATCTTTGTTGGCCTGGTTGTTTGGCAAAAGAGACTCACTCGTATCTTCTCACCTTTCCTTCCAGCGGAGGGAAATGGAAGCATTTTGCCCATGGTGATGCCATCATGTATATCAGATCTGATTGTCTACTTGGTAACAGTCATTGTATAATCAGATCTGATTGGTTATTTAGTGCCAGTTATCAGGCTCAATATTTGTTACCATATTATCTGGGATCATAACAGTGAAGAAATTCCTTCAGATATTCTTAAATAATGCAAAAGTAACAGCAGAAAATGGTACCTATTAACGGATGGTAAATATGTGACGGGGCAGATATTCAGGGCTTTTAAAATGACCCTTTTGTCTCTTCCTTCTCCAAATGACAACTTTTCACACTGAAAATCAAATCTTGCAGACATCCAGTGTTGCAGTGGTATTGAGCTTGGCTTTAGAATGCTAACACTGGTTTAACTCTGGTGGTGCAGTGGTTAAATGCCTGTACTGCAGCCACTCACTCAAAACCATAAGGTTGTGAGTTCAGTACCAGCAAAAGGGCTCAAGCTTGACTCAGGCTTGCATCCTTATGAGGTCACTAAAATGAGTACCCAGATTGTTGGGGGCAAATTAGCTTACAGTTGTAAACTGCTTAGACATTGCTTAGGCGGTGTGAAGTGGTATATAAATGAAGCTGTTTGTTTTGTTTGTTTTCTCTCCTTATTGTATGCCAAATCTGGACAGATTTAGTTTTCATTCTTCATTTTGCAGTCTTCTTGTTTCACTTATAGTTTGTGATTGAGGACCAAGAGGGTGCATGGAGTCAAAAGTGCAGCAGCATGCCAGGCATCCTAGTACTTCTAGAATGGAGTTGCAGTATCATTAGTACTGTTGCAGGCCTTCTTTGGTTGCCTTTGTTTTCACTTTCTCTTTCTCCTTAATCTTTTTGGTTTCTGTATGGGTAACTTTGAATAAGGTCTTTTGTTTCTCTTGTAAGTGTTTTTACACTTCAGCTTTCTTTAGTTCAGTAGCCTTTGTACAGTATGCTAAAATCCTTGCATAAAACATTTTAAAGAATTTTAAAAATTAATAATATGGAATATGAACATATACAGAAATATACTGAATAATTTAAATGTCTCAATAAAGAATCAATATTACACTAAAACTTCAGAGTCCTTTAGTGCCTCACCATCTTAAACCAATTAAATACACTTTTATAGCTACTTTTTGAATAATAGCAATTAAAAGATAAAAGCTACAGGTCATTTTTAGAAGGAGAATCAATATTTAACACATCCATTTTACATTTTCTATTTATAAAAACACACAAAAGCAAAAACAGGTAAAACATAAATACATATGGGAGTATTCCCCTTTTAGCCCTGCTGATTTAAAACTGACTTGCATTAGCTGATCAGCTGACACTTTAATGCACAATCCAGGACTTTTCTGTCCATTCAAATGAGCATAAACTGAGGAAGAATCACTGAATTAAGCTAAACTCAAATGTTTTTACCAGCACTAATTTTAGAGTATAATCTCTGTGAACCATAAAGAGCAATTCTAATTTCAGGCATATAGAAACACTGAGCCACTGACTAGTTTATACCTGAATCTCAGTTGCTTATCTGTCTTGAACACAGAATATCTATGTAGTTAAAACATATATAATGATTTCCCCATGTTCTATGTGATTTTTATCAAAATATATGAAACATATAAACAATACAAACATACTGTATAAAATTATTAAAGCAATGCAACCAGAAAAGTGAAGTCATCTGGAAATGCCTGTGAATTCAGATTGCAACGAAGTTAGCACAGGATATATTTGGAAGGTATATAGGAAGTGTTGTATTATTTCCTATGATTGTATTCATAAACTATCTGTGTAGGCTGGGTTATGTAAAGTTCTATGGAAATCAAGGTGGTCAAAAGGCCAAGCTTCGAATGAGTTCTGAAAGGATGTATACAGCCTAGAAAGCTCAAGGAGAAGCAATTTTCTGTGTTGTTTGGCAAAACAGTGGCAATCCCATGACATGTCAGTTAACTGTGGAAAACCTGTTGGATCATTCTCTCTTTTCATAGCAGTGCACCAACCCATCTTGACCTGGTTCAAGTTGAACTTCAGGCTCACCCAGACCCGACTTCTGGCTGACACTTAATCCTGGGGCCAATTTTAGAGCTTGGGAATGTGGAGCGTCCACACACTCCCGAGCTCTCGTGCATGTTGGAGGCGCCATCATGGCTTGCCCCCAGCCATCACGGCTCCCCCCACCATGCCATGATGATGTACGCATGGCGCAGCCTCCAAATGGTGGCGCCCCATGTATATGTCATTAGCGTGCACACGCGACAATGGCAACACACACATGCCCTAAAAAGAACCCGCTGGGAGCGGGTTCTTTTTAGGGCTCCCGGAGGCCATGTTGTTTGGTTGCTGCGGCCTCTGTCGGGAGCAGAAAGGGGCGGCTGCAGACCACCCTTTCAGGGCGGTCTGTACATCCCCTGTGTCAGGTTCTGGCATTCCTGCATTGAGACTGTATTATTTTAGACTGGAGGGAGATAACTCACATCACTGAGTGGTTCTCCAAACAAGAAAGTTCATTCTGCATAAAAGACTGGCACATCAGGAAGAAGGCTTATATCTTATTGGACCATTTTCTTCCACGACACTTCTTTTCTTGGTTTCTGGATTGCTTAAACATAATTTGCCATGATGTCCAAAACTGGAGAAACATAAGCCTGTCACTTATGGTAAAACTATAATTTGCAAACCACTGTCAAAAGTTGGGTATAGACCATGGTTTAGAGGCTGGTATAAGTATTGTTTTAGCACCAAAATGTTAGAGAGACCCAGAAAAGAAGAAGGCAAAAAGGAAGAAGCAGGTGTATGAGTCTGCAGACTTCTCATGATCCACAGTTTGTAAGATCTTCCAAATTATCGTATATACTCATCTATAAACTGAAAAATTTAAGCCCCAAAAAGGGCTCCAGAATCCTAGGTAGACATATATATGGGTCAATAAGATAATACTTCTCCGTGAGCCTTGGGAAAGCTGTGGAGAAGGGAGGGAGGAGGAGAGAGGGGAGACAAATCGGAGGTGTGTGTTTCCCTTTTTGCAAGCCAACAGCCTTGGGGAAAGTTGTGGAAAGGGAGGAAAATTGGAGATCTGTGTCCCCTTTTTTTGCAAGCCAGCAGCCTTGGGAAAAGTTGTGGGGAAGGAAGGGAAATTGGGGGTTTGTGTTCACATTTTGCATGCCCAGACTGTAACCCTTGGGAGAGGCCCAGAGAGGCAGGAGGAGCGAAGTGGTGTTCCCCCCGTCCATTTAGATCCTTTGCTACATGTCCCTGAATTTGACCCTTGACTTATCCATGGGTCATATCAAAATCCATGATTTTGCCCCCAAAACCTGCCCTCGACTTATACACAAGGTTGACTTATACATGAGTATATACAGTAAGCCTTCAACTTAAAGAAAGCCTTTGTTCCTGATTTTATGTCAGGGAATACTTTCCTCTATGTTATCCATTGATCAAGATTAAAATATATAATCTAAAAAAAAGATTAAACTAATATATTGATAAAACATGCATGCTGAGACCCTACATTTGTGCCACATAGTATAAATAACTGCTAGGGGAGTGACATTCTGCTTCCATTACACACAAACACAGATACCCCACACTGGATAGCAACGTAGCACAATAAATATGATTGGAAGCCAATACACATGGCTGTCCATCATGCAGGATAATGCACAACAGTATCACAGTGTGCACTTTCATGCTAGTCTTGTAATGCCATTGCACAATTGTAGCAGTGGTTTCACATGTCAAACTCTGCTTTTGCCACCATCAGTTGCATAAGAACTTTGTCTACACGCACACACCTTGCATGTGTAGCACAATGTAACCTGCATATATTACTAACAAGAACCTGTCCACAGTGTTTTTCAGGATGTCTTCCCAAGAGATTTATGTTCAATTAAATCTACCTTTTAAAAAATTCCATTAGTTACCATTATTGGCCAATCGAAATGCACAATATACTTGTTGCAACCTTTCAAAGCTCCATGGGCTTCTTCATCAGGCAGTGATGAAGAATGCCTGATGAAGAAGCCTATGGAGCTTTGAAAGCTTGCAACAAGTATATTGTGCATTTCATTTAGCCAATAAAGGTATCGCTGATGGATTTTTGTTTGTATTTGTTAAATAGCCAACACAGCTACCCCTGAATGTTTTCTAAATCTACTTTAGTAGAGGATGTATTTCTTCCCCTAGTACAGCCCCACCAAACCCTAAGTTTAACTTGGGCTTTCAAATTATTTGGTTTTCAATCCTGCAATCTAGTCTTCATAAGGAAATGGTTTAACTTACACTGCATGTGGGCTGATGGACCTTTTTGCAGTTTCATTAATCTTTGATATATTGTGCCAATGAAGATGTTGTGAGTCATATTCTATCGCAATAGGAGTTTCTGAAACCAGCAAGACACCACTGACTGCATCAGTATTATCAAATAGTATACAACAAAACCCCTATTTAGGCATTTTAGTTCTGTCACACAGTGTGTAAAAACAAACATAAACACACACACACAATATCAATGACTTGAACAGTGACCAGGTGCAGTCGGGGAGCCTCTGTCCTATGCCTGGAGGTTCCATATGTGATTTACAACCCTGATCTTTCACAGCTTTAAATCTTAAGGGCATAGGACCACTTCCGATGGTTATCCCTTAACTCATGGAAAGTGACAGGGGAACAGTTTGCATGCTGATCTCTTCTCTTCTACATCTCATGAGGAGAGTTCAAAATGTCTCAGTCTTTTTTGGTGTGTTCCACTCACAGATTGGAAATGCAACCTTCTTGATCTACAACCATCAGTATCCCCCAGCCCCCATAGTAACTGCAACATTCTGGCAGCTGTAGTACAGAAAAGTAACTTGTCCAAGTGCTGGTGTCAAGCCGTAAGTGATGCCTTTCATGCTGTTTCCAGGAGATCGTGTCCTGATAAGGTGTGTCTCACACCAGCTTCACCAGTACAATGAATCAAAGATTAATAAGATTAATTTAAACTACAGTAGGGAAATTAAAACCCATATAGAATGCAGTTAGCTTGGTATTTAGTACCCATTGATGCAGATGTACATTCAGGTATTTCTCATTCTCATGAAAGTTCTGAGAGGCGAGAAACTGTTTTGATTTTCTATTACAAGCCAAACATGAGGATAAGAAACAATAAGTGTACACCTCCCACTTATACCTTTCTCCACTTTTTCCAGTGGATTCTTTACTGAACTCAAATCTCTATACAGGGGACTCCGAACCAAAGCCAGTACTGTGCCCATTTGAACAGATTATAAAGGTCTTGGAAACTGTCAACACACCTAAGCAAAAAGGAGGGGAAAATGGTAAACAAGGCCTGCAGTGCCTGGCCACTGTTGCCAAAATTCAACTGACAGTGCTGCACTGGATGTGATCCAACACACAGTTGGATGCACTGCTCATAGAGAGGCTGGAGGTTACACACAGAGAGAAATAATACCAACAAAGCAATCCAGTAATGCAACCTCCCATCAAGAGCATCTCCTAAATAAAACAAGCCACCAAACAGATAAAAACATTGTTAGAGCAGTAGTTAATAACTGCTTATTTTTACCAGTGTTCCTCTGTCTTAAGGGTTCTCAAAGCATGAGGCAGTCTCCATTTGCTGGTAGAGACAGAAATTCATCCTTGAATACTCTTCTGATTTTCCGTGTCAAAAAGAGGAAGGACCAATGCGCAGACATCCACAGAAAGATCACTGTAAAGCAGCTAGAAACATCACTGAGAAATGCCCAAGGCAAAGAGAAGGAGTCAGATGAAGAAAGAGCGCTAAAAATGTTTGAACTGCTCCTTGCAGGAAAAGGATTTCTTACAAGATAACCTGTGAAATAAACAGAAGAGAGGAACACTATCAGAGTAAAAATGTGAAAGTCCCTTTACATCATTGAGCTACAGTGGCGCATTGGTCCTCATGGGAATGTATCATGTACAACATGAAAACCTGGAAGAACTGTGGCATCCAATATATGCTACTTCACAGAAAGGGTGTGCTTGTGAACTCACAAGGCAATTGAGGCTAACCAAAAAAGAAATGGAATAATGTAATGTCCATAGTAAATTGGCTCCTTTTCATGACATGGGAACTGTGTTTGTTGAGCAGCAGTACAGACCAAGGATAGATCTATCCATTTATGAACTGTTGGTTGAGTATTGAGGTAAATGTCCATTCCAATAGTATATGCTGGATTAAACTAGGAAATTACAGCAAAAAAGAGTGATGCCACTGCAGTGTTAAGACATCATATTCTTTAATCAATTCCATTTTGGGAGGAAAGGTAGGATATAAATCTAATACAGTGGGTCCTTGTTATCCGCTGGGGTTTGGTTCCAGGACCCCCATGGATAACAAAATCTGTGGATGCTCAAGTCCCATTAAATATAAAAAACAGAGCAAAATGGTGTCCCTTATATAAAATGGAAAATCAGGGTTTGCTGTTTGGAATTTATGCTTCTTTTGAATATTTTCCAGCCATGGGTGCTTGAATCCATGGATAAAAAAATCCGTGCATAAAGAGGGCCAACTGTAAATAAAATAATAAATTAAATCTAAAAGGAGACATTTACTTTGTCAGGCAACAGAACTCAAATTTGATTACAGTGTGGTGACAATGCTAGTTGAATCATATTTCCATACCAAACAAAAATAAATATGTGGTGGGCGAAATATTTTTCACTAGCTAAGACCCTGCAGTAGGTCTGCTACTCAAAGACCTAATGCAGTCTGGTTCATATGACAGAATAAGCCATATCTCTCCCCACCCCTTTACCTCCGAAGTAGGACAGTGGACAAGAAAACTAGTAGGTGGTGCACCACATGTAGAAAATTTGTTTGCAAGGACCACAACACTATCAAAATGACATGCTCTAGTTATCTAAAGTGTGCCTGGCACAAAGAATGGCTATTCATTAGAGAGCATTTTCTTCAGCAGAACCTATTTTGTTACTGGAGTAGAAAATTGTCCCATGATACCATCAGTTTTAGGTCTTGGTGCAGATAAACAGCTGTGTTCCTTCGGGGTTTATGTTTCCTAATTTGGGGTTTCAAAGCAATGTTTCAAATTAGAAATAACAATGGATATATTTTTTAAAATATAAAAATTGTATTGTTGTTTTTGCAAAAAAAGGAGGATTGACAGCTACTCAAACATTGTGGCATATATAAACATGTGTGTTTGGGTTCTGGATGTTAAGTACTGAGGATAACAATTTATTCTGTTACCTATAAATACTGCTGTGCACTTCAGGCATATTTACATTCTGCAATACACAGGCTGAGTTTTCCTTATCTGAAATGCTTGTGATCAGAGGTGTTTTGGATTTTGGATTTTTGGGGATTTCAGAATACCTATACATTTGGCCCTCCGTTTTCACAGAGGGTCCGTTCGGGGGACACACACACACACCCCAGCACAAATGGAGGCTCGCGCATATCCAGGCCCCATAGGTTTTAATGGGGTGCGTGCCAGGTGAGCACGCACAGGGCGCATGCGCCATTGGAAACAACAGAAAACAAATACAGTTGTCCCACCATGAGTATTCAAGACCGCAGATCCCAGATGTGTGCATTAGGAGGGGCAACTGTATTTGCATATACTTACTTAATGTAATAATGGAGATGGGATGCAAGTCTAAACACAAAATTTATTTAAGTTTCATATACATATTATGCATATAGCCTGGATAATGTTGTACAATAATTTTGTTGATTAAATAAAGTTTGTGTACATTGAACCATCAGAAATCAAAGATGTCACTTTCTCAACCACCCATGGCAAAAGTTTTGGCTCTTGGAGTATTTTTGATTTCTGAATAAGGGAAGCTCAATGTGTACCCAAATTCTTCTTGTTGTCAGAAAATACTCAGATGCCATAGATTGCATGAGTGTTGTTCTTCTTGTTGTTGTTGTTGTTTTTTAACATGGCTGGTTGAGGGTTATATTAATGCATATTCTTAAGTATGGCTGTTGAATCCTGATAAATTTTTATGCTTCAGATTAAGCAGCAGCCAGAAGCTGATTTATTCATTGACTAAACTTCAGGGAACTTTTTCAAACTTCTTTTTTTTTAAAGAGGGTAAGAGAGAGCCCAAACTGTTAACAAGCCCAGTTTTCTGCTGCTTAAACAACAGCTGATATACCATACTGGGAAAATTGGCATAAATGAGGTTGAGTGTTACAGGGATGTTCATAATTAGGGATTAAATTGATGTCCCCAATGCCATTTTGTTGTTGTTCTTTGACTTAACTCTGTCCTACTTTCTGCTCTTTCACCACCCATTTTCTATAATTATTTCTGGAACAGGTGCATCTCATTTTAACACAGTTCTTGGCTTGTGCCTTTGAGGCTTTTTTTTTCTTGAAAACTTTTTGCCTTAGTGGCTGTTGCTTGTACAGTAACGCTGATATACATTGATGTAGATGATGTCTAAAGAGGACCCCACCGTTCAAGAAAGAAACTTGACAAGCTGAAACGTGTTCAGAGGAGGGTGTCTATGATGGTAAAAGAGCTGGAGAACAAGCCCTGTGAGGGCCAGTTTAAGGGATGAGAAGAAATGCTAACATGAAAGCACACACATGTGTGATTATATGTTAAAAGCCTGCTTGAATAAAAATGTCTTTGCCTGCCAGTGAAAGGAAAGCAGGGAGAGGGCCAGCCTAGTCTCCCATGGAAGGGAGCTTCAGATTGTGAGAGCAGCCACTGAGAAGGGTCTTTCTTCTTCCTGGTCTCTGCGAATCATATAAATGGATTATTCTGCACCTGCGCTGAGCCATTCGGAACCTTCTTAGAGCTATTAGAAGTGTTTTGGTGGTAGCCCTGCCCACTCTCCAGCTGCTTTATTGGCTTTCTTCCCACCTAAACCCTCAGTTCCTTTTATCCACTGCAGCATCAGCATCTGGAGGAACTCTTCAGAGATTTATTTTCCTGTCAAACTTTAAAATTTCCATTTGACAGGATCCATCTGCATTTTGGTAGTATTACTTTACATCGTCGCCCATATTTTAAGAGGAACGCTACAGTTTCTGAGAGAATCGTGTACTTAAATGCAAATTTCACTTCTTAGGGGGAAAAAATTAAACAGTCGCTTGCCCCGCCATCACACTTGGCAAAGCCCGTCGTATTTCTGAGGGAAAAAAATTAATGGCCACTCACCTCGCTGGCACACTTGGCAAAGGCCCTTTGTACTCCTGAGGAAATAAAATTTAAATGGCCACCTGCCTCCCTGGCATGCTTGGCAAAGATCCCTTGCATTCCTGAGGAGAAGTTATAAAATGGCCGCTCACTTCGCTTCCGCGCTTGACTAAGGCCAACTTTACTGCTGAGGAGAACCTGTTAAATGACTGCTCGACTTGCTCTCATGCCTGGCTAAGGCCCATTGTACTTCTGAAGAGAAGTTATTATATAGCCGTTGGCCTCTATGTCGCACTTTGCTAAGTGCCATCATACTCCTGGAGAGGAGTTATATAAACAACTGCTGGCCTTGCTGTCACACTTGGCTAAGTCCCATGGCACTTCCAAGCCGAAGTGATTACATGGCCGCTGTCTTTGCTATAATGCTTGGCAAAGGCCCATCGTACTTCGGAGGGGAGGTTAACAGTTCTTTTGTATGAGCTCAGCCTATTTAAGGCTCATGGGTGATTGGGAAAGAATCTTCTTGGAGTGATCATCGGCTTCTTATTTCCCAGCCCTACCTCAATCATTGTCAGTCCCTGATTCTCCAGGGTTAAACCGATTGGTTTGCAGCCTTACTTCAATCCTCGTCGGTCCCTGATTCTCTGGCATCAAACCAATTGGCCCACAGGCAGTCTTATATGGCACCTTCCCCAAGCATTGGGTGGTAGCAGGTTGGCATCATGGTATGGCCACAAACAATCTTTATCCTCCTTCGAGAGAATAAATACTAAGGGCCGACACAACACAATCCAATGTTGGTACCATCCTCAAGTTGCACAGGAGGATTTGAATGCAGCTGGACTTTCAGTTTCTGGGCCACGTTATTGGTACCACCATGCACTTCTCGCTCCCCTCTGGTCAATTTTGATTATTCCCTCTTGAGGGCCAGTACAGCTGACACTGGTTCAGATTCAAGACCATAGTTGCTCCCTCTGTACTGAGGTCAACTACCAGCAAGCACTCTGTCAATTTGGAGCCATGATTATTCTCTCTATATTGAGGTTCAGTACTGGCTCACGCTCTCTTGGATTCGGGACCATAGCGTTTCTCTCTGTACCAAGAGCCACTACCTACGAGCACTCTGCCAGATTTGGAGCCACCATTGTCCCCTTCTTTTTTGCGGCCAATTGCAGCTCCTACAATTCGTTCTTTGTGCTACTACCAGTAATCACTTGTTTGGCTCTGAGCCATGGTTACCCTGGCACACACTCAGTCAGATTTGAGGCTGAACCACCATTTGCATGCTACATTCTAATAATAATAATAATAATAATAATAATGTTTTTTATTTATACCCCGCTCTTCAGCCAAGACTATCAGAGCGGCTTACAATTTGTTAAACAAACAGCTTCATTTACAATTGTAAGCTATCATGAGGATATGATTTCCTCTCTGTTCACATGGTAATATGTACAGATACCCTTTCCGGCTTAAATTGTTCACCGTACTAAGGGTGGCTAAACTTCACTTATCTGACATTTGAATTGTTCCTCATAATCTTAGGGGCACTACCATCACACTGTCGGTACAGACAATTCTTCAGTCATCACTCTCTGTCTGTACCAAGTGTCAGTACCTTCGCCTGATCCAAATGGGTGGCCTTCAGGATTGGAGAATCAAATTCAGCGATTGGTTTGCTCCCTCTATACTTAGTGACACTACCATTATGCACACAGTATCATCATGATTGTGATAATCTTGTTCCACCCATTTTTTGGGGGGGGGGGGCTTTGGTACCATTGCTCATGCTATGATGCCAAGCTATTCCTGTATCACTCGCTTGGTATGAATATACTCAGGATGTGCTTGGTCACTCTGTACTGGGACCAATACGATAACTCACTTTACATTGCCAAATCGAAGACATGATTACACCCACATACTGAGGGCCAGCACCATTCCAGGTTTGCCATGACTGTTACTGGGGTGATCAGATTGGCCTTAGTACTTTTGTTTCCTCCATACCAATGGCTTTCGGGTCATATTTGTTCACTCCATGTCAGAGGACTTTTTCATCACTTCCCCAATATGAGTGTCAGTGAACATGGTTGGTGCCTCTTTACCAAGGGCCACTGTATATAATGGGGAATACATATCTACGTCATATACGCACACCCCTTCCAAGGGGTTCTTGTCGGTACCACTTACTGCCCCGAAACAGGTGGCAAATGACTTTGGTCTCTAACTGGGATGAGTCCATCTCATATACCAACCCCCGATTTCAATTGAATCTTATATTTCATATGGAGGACGCCTACCAGTCTTGGACCTCATTGTAGATAGGGACTGCTTCAGTTCTTTGCCATTTGCTGCTCCAGGCATGAATGCCCTCTGGGGTCATCCCTCCAATTCAAGCCTCCATTTCAAAGATTTGTCCATCCCTGTGAACATTTTGAGATCTTGGGACATGCATACCTGTCCCATCTCTCCAGGTCAACCGATGTCATAACTTCCTAGTTCTCCTGAGCCTTTGGTCTCAAGGGTCAGTTTAGTGAAGTGGTGATGTGTCAGGTCTCCACCTGCAATCCTGACAATGCTAACTCTGCATTCTTCAAATTTCCTGGGAATTATCTCCTGTGGAGGGAAGCCTGTGCTCCCCCCACTTACTACACCCTTCACGGTGTACTTCATGCTTTATCACACATCCTGGATCTATACGATAAGGGGTTTCACGCACTGTTATATGGTCTCCAAAGTCCTTTTATTCATGGTGGCCATGTTGCATTGGATTAATGTTGCAGCTAGACAATGTTCTCCCTAAACATTAGGGGTATCATTCTGACAACACAATCTGTCTTATGATTTATCACAATCTTTCCCAGTGTGGGGCCTTTCTTTATTTGGCGATATTTGGGCTGAGCCTGTACATCTGTCGTATTGACTGGTGTTTTGTACTACCTGGTTCGGAGCTGCACTTTGTGGCTCTTGAAGTCTATTCTAGCTCCCCTGCTCTAGAATTCTTCTCCCCAAGGCCCATTCATGATGGATTGACATCATATCACTCCTAGTATACTGTTGCTTATCGCAACAGATTACACATATACCTCTCCTTGGATATATTCACCATTATGTCTAACATTTACCGGACAAGTTCCCATCAAAATGAGTGCTTACATCCCCCTGGAAGGGTTTCACAAATGTCTTTTTCATCCCCCTACCTGCAGTTCTGGCTATTCCTGCCATTCCATGGTATCCTTGATACAACTACTGCAGGACATCATGGGATGGAATAATGTTCCCACAGGGATTTTTTTTTTTACTTGACAGTGTGGATTCCCTTTACTTTTATAATACTTTTATAATGCCGTGACTAGCCTTCTCACTGTTCCTTGTTGTCAGTGTTTGATGTGACTGGATGAGGTACTATTCCTCCTCTCCGATGTCCACCATTATTCCAGAAATTGTTACTGGAGCTCTTCTCCAGTTAAATGCCATTAGGCTTCCTCTTTATGGATGGACTTCCCAGACGTCCTAGTGCCCACTTGTAGTGCAGGCACTTGCTTTCTGCCACCTTTGCTGGTGATTCCCAACTATCTCATTGCTGAGCACAGATTGTCTACTTCACACTCTATGTTAATGAAGACATGTAGCCTTAGACTACTTAGAGTTCTAGGTTCTGTCTGTCAGTGCCATCATCTTCATATAATGGCTTCAAGAGGCTTTATCAGGTCACTGCCCTTTTTCCGACTTTGAAGATTCCTTTCTTTGACACATCTTCAATTTTTGAGGGCCTGGTAAGCCCCTTCTTCCCAATTACCAATGTCATGACCTGTGAGCTTCACATTGTTACAAATCTATTGCCCTTCACATTGGCTTGCACTTATCTGGTTTCAGTATTTGTCTACTATTCCTTTAACACCATTTACAGTTGTGAGCTTTTTTAGCTTTCATGCCATCTACCTGCTGGATAGCTTTGGCATAATCACCATTGCTGACAAACCTGTGCCGTCTAGGTCAGAGGTTTTTCCTTTGACATTAGTTTTACACCTGCCATTTTATTACAGACAATCTAGTTCATTGCTAAACAGCATATTAATTTACTAGTAACTGCTACAGCTACTGCTGTTTCTCTTGCTATATGCTTTCTCTGTCCCACTACTGTTGGGTGCTATCCTTTATAGTTTTCCTTTCTCACTCATCTACAAAGTAGAGTTTGCCACTACCTACAAAGTGCTTTTGTCATCAAGGTTTACCAACAGTCTGTGTAATGTACGGGTTAGCAGGCAAGATTGTTTTTTCTGCCACTGTGCATGTTCTCACCTGCATTGGTGACAGTTTCCATTATGTCTCGGGATTGGATTTTCAGCTCAACTTATGTAGAGTCATCATATGAGCAGGACTGTTCGTCCCTATGTTTACATGCCCTTGGGCTCGGATTCACAAATGTTGATTCTGTTTGGGAGCCTGGCTTGCATGGCTTTCCCTCCTCTACTGACCAAAGCTTGTCAGTCTAACCCATTTGTGTGATTCTCAGAGACCACACCTGTAACTGTAGTTTTTCAAGTGGTCATCTGCGAATTCACACAAATCCTGCCCAGAGTTGTGCCCTGCCTCTCCTTTAATCCTGAGTTGCTGCTTTGGTGTTCATGGAACTGAGGATTTAGGCAGGAAGACAGCCAATAAGACAGTTGGAGAGTGAGCAGGGCTACCACCAAAATGCTTCTGATAGCTCTAAGAAGGTTCCAAGTGGCTCTGCGCAGGCACAGAATAATCCATTTCTGTGAATTCGCAGATGGCCACTCAAAGAACTACAGTTACAGGTAAGCAACCTGTCCTTCTCGTGTCCTCACCAAGCAAGCCTGTAATGGCAAGACTGAGAGAAAGCCTTCCCCAGTAGATCTTAGGACCCTTGCGGGTTCATATGGAGAGATACGGTCTTTCAGATAGTTTTCACCTAAGCCTAAGCATGATAAACTCTCCTTCTCTGGAAGCCTTTAAAGAGAGGATGACTAGCCATCTTTCCAGAATGCTTTACTTCTGTATTCTTGCATGGCAGGGGGTTGGCCCTTGCAGTTCCTTCCAGCTCTGTGTTATTATGATGCAATTACATAACAGCATCAGAATTCCTGTTTGAGCTTTGATTTTGTTAAATGTGCTTCTGTGCATCGCTAGAGTCTTGTGGCATCACAAGGACTAACAGATTGCAGGAAAGCTTATGCCACAATATGTGTTTTGATATGTAAGGTATCATAGGGCAGTTTCCATTTTGCTATCACAGACTAATGTGGCTTGTTCCTCTAAAAATTACCACAAATTATATATGCACAATGATCTGAACAAAGTCCTGAAACAAAACAAAACAGAATGGGGATGATTTGTAATGCCTCATGTTGCTCTGTAAACCAGACAAATGATTAAAAACTCTAAATTCTAAGGGAAATTCATAAATGAAGGATTTTTGTAATCCCCCAAAGCTCATTATAACACCTTTCCACAAAATTATGTATCTCATTAAGGACAAGTTTGGTTCTCTTTAGTTAGTTGGTGTCCCATATTGGGAGAAAAGTGGAGTATAAATCAAATCAATAAATAACTTCCTCTGTCAGATTCAGACTCCCCAATCAAAATATTCCTCTTCCCCCAACTGCAGGTTTCCCTTACTTCTATTGACTTGACAGCTTTCTTCCTACACAATTTTGTCTAGCATAAAGACTAAAAAAGGTAAACAACTGGGCAAACTATAATAATATATAGAAAAAATTATATCCCAAATTGACAAGAAAACCATACATCTATAAGCCAACAGTAGGTGAATCCAGTTTTTGTAACTTTATATAGTATCAGTCATTCTCTATTTTTTTCAAAACGGTCCACAAAATAATAAGTGACACTTGTGATGTAAAAATGCTTCATATAGATGGCAATGTCTTTAGGTCCTGGAGGGCAATGACCTGACGGCTACCTCCGGAGAATTATGAGGCCATTTCGACTTCTTATGGTCTTCTACAGCATCGACAAGTTATATGAAGCCAGATAGGTAAATCAATAAAGATTTCATGCTGCACAAACATAAATCATCAGACTTACCAATAGTCCTGTGCATGGTGGGGAATCAGCAGTCATAAAGGCTCTCATGTTCCTATGAAGTGCAAGCTTTCATTTTTACTAATTAAAAATACTAACATTATAAACCATCCAAGCAAATAAAGAACTAAAGGAGAAATAAGAAGTGGTGGATAGGATTTAATAGACAGGTGAGCAAGGTAGACCAGCAAGAGCAAAGGGAGCAAATTTTATTTTGAAGTGATTGTAGACCTTGTGAGTTTTTAAAGGAAGATAGATTGGTTTGGTAGTCTTGTTGATTGAGGAGTCAAGGAACTCATGAAGTAGAGGCACTAGGCCATATACAGTGGGCCCTTGTTATCCTCTGGATTTTGATTCCAAGACCCCGCCTCATGTGGATATCAAAATCTGTGGATGTTCAAGCCCCATTATATTAATTAATTAATTAATTAATTATATTTGTATCCCGCTCTTTTCCCAGGAGTGGGATTCAGAGCAGCTTCACAACATTAAAAACAGTATAATTCAAACGTTAAAAAAAGATTCAGCATCCTTACCTGTCCTCATAACAATTCCTTAAACGCCTGTGTGAACAGGTAGGTCTTAACCTGCTGGCAGAAGGCCATCAAGGAGGGAGCCATTCTGATCTCCCTGGGCAGGGAGTTCCAGAGTTTAGGGGCAGCCACCGAGAAGGCTCTCTCTCTCATTCCCACCAACCGTGTTTGTGATGATGTTGGGACGGAGAGAAGGTTTCCTCCAGAGGATCTCAGACTCCGGCGGGTTCATACCAGGAGAAACAGTCTGTCAAATAGTGTGGACCTGAGCCATGTAGGGCTTTATAGGTAACGAACCTGTGTCTTCAGGGGGAGTGTGACCCCCATCTAACACAGGCTGGATCCCTGACCCCAGGTACACCTCTGTCTTGTCTGGATTAAGTTTCAACTTGTTTGCCTGCATCCAGTCCACTACTGAAGACAGACATTGGTTTAGGACAAGGGCAGCCTCCCTGGATTGAGGTAGGAAGAAGTAGTATAGTTGAGTGTCATCTGCATATTGATGACACTGCACCCCAAAAGTCTGGACAACATCCCCCAGCGGTTTCATGTATATGTTAAACAGCATAGGGGACGACACAGAACCCTGAGGGACCCCACAAGTCAATGGCCAGAGGGTCGAACAGGAGTCCCACTTTCTGGGTTCGCCCCTCCAGGAAGGAACAGAGCCACTGTAGAACATTGCCCCCAAGCCCCATCCCAGATAGGATACCACGATCATTGGTATCAAAAGCCACTGAAAGGTCCAGGGGAACCAACAGGGACACACTCCCCCTGTCCAATACTCTCCATAGGTCATCCACCAAGGCGATCAAGGCTGTCTCTGTTCCATAGCCAGGCCTGAAACCAGATTGAAATGGATCTAGATCATCCATTTCATCCAGAAACCCCTGGAGTTCCAAAACTTTGCCCAGAAATGGTAGGTTAGACACTGGCCGATAGTTATTCATTATTATGGGATCCAAGGATGACTTTTTTAACAGAGGCCTCACAACAGCCTCCTTTAGGCAGGATGGAATTCTGCCTTGTTGTAAGGAAGCATTGATTACCTCCTTTACCCACTCAGTCAGCCCCCCTCTGGCCTGTTTAATAAGAAGGACAAGGGTCCAAGATACATGTGGTGGCTTTTACCTCTCCAAGGATGCTGTCCGCATCACCAGGCTGCACAAGCTGAAAAGTATCCATTATCACTGGACCGACAGGAGTCAAAGTTACATCCATTGACACTGTATCAACTGTAGCATCCAAGTCAGAGCAGATTTGAGTGACTTTATTTTCAAAATGTTGTGCAAATTCTTCACAGCAAGCCTCCAAGCGGTCTGCATCCTCCACTTGAGGGTTAGTGTGTAAAAGACCTCCAACCACTCGGAACAGCTCTGCTGGCCGGCTCCTTGCAGATGCAATGCTGGCAGCAAGAAATGGTTTCTTTGCTGCCCGCATTGCCACAAAGTAGGCTTCCAAATAGGGTCTAGCCCGTGTTCTATCAGATTCACTCCGAGTCTTCCGCCAACGTCGTTCTAGTCTCCATTTCATTTGCTTCTTCATCATCAACAACTCCCTAGAGAACCAGGGGGCTGGTTTGGCTCCACTCCGTGAGAGGGGACACTCAGGAGTGATTGTGCCCATCGCCCTGGCTATTTCCTCATTCGAAAGGTTGGCCAGGGCTCAACAGAAGCGCCTTCCAAGGTGACAGGAAACTCCCCAAGAACCCTATGTTCCTTCTATTAAATGGCAAAATCAAGGTTTGTTTGTAGTAGGTGCCAAGCCATGTGCCAAACTACATAGCACACTTTATCACCACATACCACACATAATCCCCCTATTGAACCTTCATTTGATTAAAAGCAGCTTTTCATGCATACAGGTGTACAAAGAGCTTCTTCACACAAGAAGAAATCCTGGCCTCTTTGCATGTAGGAGTTCTGTTTGCATGTGAAGCCCTGCAAATGTCCGATGGATATTAGTTAGGATGAGTGGGTGAGGCCAGCTCATGCAGCCAACAGTCCTATCCCCATCTTCATTCAACATGACAGGCAAGGTATATGTGCCTACCATTGGTCCATTAAGTAGAAAGTAATTGTCTGTCATTTACCAGTTCATTAATTTCTCTTCCCATTTTATTATCTTTGAAAGATCCTTGGCATTATTGTATGCCATAGAATACCTGCCTGGCTACAACTGCCCCCTATTGGGGCCACTTTCTGTTTGTCCTTAGTGAAAGAAATGGTAAAGGAAGGCTTTGAAGGGCTTGATGGACAAAGGTTTTGTTTTCATAATACTGTCTGCCTAATTTTTCCTATGCCGGTAAGAACCTTGGGTTTTGGTATAGTGCGTTGATACTTGATCCCTGTGACAATTCCTTGATCCCTGTGACAATGAGCCAATACAGGCGGCCAGGAAGCGCCGTCATGGGGCCAATACTAGGATTAGGGAGTGTGCACCAACCGCACGCTCTCTAACCCTAGCACGTCACGGCGGCAGAAACATGGCAGTGTCCCATCCACATGGGTGCCGGCATCTTGACTTAATGGACATGCAGCGTATAGATATCACTGTGCATCCATTATGTTACTGATGTGCCAATGGTGCACTCATGATGTGTGCCAGGCGACCAAAAAAGAACCCGTTTTTGGGGGGTTCTTTTTACTCTGGAGGGATGCCACACAGTTTGGCTGCTGCAGCATCCCTACAGAGTTAAAGCAGGCACCTTCAGCCCGCTGTTTTCTGGTGGTCTGTCTTGCCCCAGTGATACCATATTAAAAGCCCTCTAACATGATAATTCCAACAACATACAAAATGTGATCGGTAACTGAAAATGAGCACAAGGAAGGTATTTTAAAACCAGTATCTGCAAATATGGGAAAATGTTAAAGCCAATTCCAGTTGATAAGAATATTCCATGATAAGAAGCCAATAGAATTAAGAAGATAAAGGTTCAGGGGTGTTCCTGAACCTTAGCTGAAGCAAAGCAAAATGAACTAAAGAGAGCCAACATGGCCAGATGGTAGTCTTTATCATCCACACTTATCAGAATTTGCTTCTCAGAGCATGACTTGTGCTAAATGGAGGAGTGTTCCAGTCATTCTATTGTTTTTCATGTGTTAATACTGAGCCTCATGATGTGTAGTTACAAGATGGCCAACACTTTGAAACATCTGGATATGAAACAATAAAGTAAACAATGTGACAGTAATAAAAAGGACAACAATTAAAACAGGATTAAACCATGACAAGTAACAGACAGCTTGAACAAGAGTAAAAGCAAGTGAGCAGAGTGGCATAGTGATTTGAGTATTGGAATCTGACTCTGGATACCAGGTTTCAGTTCCCAGCTCAACTGTACAATCCCACTTTGGGCAAGTTATGCTCCTCAGCCTAAGGGGAAGGCAATGGCAAACCTCCTCTGGAGAAATCTTGCTAAGAAACCCCTATGATAGGTTCACCTTAGGTTTGCCTTAAGTCAGAAATGACTTGAAGACACACAACAAAAACAAAAAAAAAGGCTTCACATTTAAATCCCAGGGCAAGTCATCTTCACTTGCTGCCCTGGAAGAGTAGGTGCAAGGAGCACAGCCTTGGGAAAAGCTTCCCATAACCAGGTCATTACAGTACAGAGGAAACAAGATGTGTAGTCCCCTAAACAGGGAGTAGTACCCAAAGAAATCTTCATCAGAGGTCCTTAAAGAATAGCTAGTACCTGTGCCTAGTCTCTACATGCAGCTGTGTTTAAGTGAAACTCTGACTGCTGAAAGTTAGGAAAATTTGCCTGGAGACCAACAGAAAGTTGGAGGGGTTTGTAGAACAATTGGCTTCCTTTCCTTGTTAGTTGCTTATATTACTTTTTCTTTATTGACCCTAGGGCTTCTGAGGCGCAGAGGAAATTAGGAGAGAAAGGAAAGATAAGATAAGAATAGATGAACAGTGGAAAGGGAAAAGGCAGCCAAAGGACTCTGCACTCCATTCCAGAGTTTTCTGCCTATCTCTAGGCAGAATAGTCAGAGCCTGGTTTACATATTGCTATTATTTATTTCTTCCTAATTAAACCCAGTGTCCTCCAGATTGGCACTGGTCCAAAACACACGACGGAAATAATCCAGTTTGAGACTGCTTTAACTACCTTGGCTCAGTGCTAGGGAATCCTGGGAGCTGTAGTATATTGTGGCACCAGAGCTCTCTGACATTCCCAGAAAGCAGGGAAAGCCCACAACAGCTTCCGCCTGATGGGATTCCCATATTTGTCATTCCAGCACTATCCCACCAGTGGTCTAGATGAATGTGTTTCCATTGGCTGGTAGGTAAGTTGACCATTGAGAGGGTGGCAGGCATGTCAGCCTATGCCTGGTCCTGGCCAAACCTATTTAGCTATAACCTATAAGGTTGTGGCCTTTTCCATGCCAACAAAATGTGGTCTGTGCTCATTCTTGCTAATACACTCACTGCAAATTTTATTTGGACACTGAGAGATCCTGAAGGTGAAGAGGATGTGTGGAATGTAGTATTATATTCCATGAGTGTAGACTGTGCCCTAGTTTTTTGTTGTGGATTTGAAACAGCTACAGGGACTGGTAGTACTCTTATTGTGGCATGTGAAAAAGGTAGTTAATCCTTTCTCCCACGTTGTACTCTAATGAAAATCCTACCAAAACCACTATTTTCTCAAAGAGGAAAACTGCTGCTGGAGACATTTTAAACAAAAGTTGGGAATGGAATGCAGGAGGAAAGAGTGAAGGTCCTTCTGTCTGAAGATTGCATCTGAATAATCCACTCATTCATTGCTACTATATATTGGGGAGGGAGGGGGGGTAGCTATGGAAAATGTAATAAGCCATTACATGTAATAACTAGTTCTTAGAAAGACATTAGCCTCAGACGTGAACAGTGACATAGCACTGCATTCCCACTTTCATCTCCCTTCTAAGATCTGGTTTGCGTCCTTTATTTTAAAGCCGGGTATGCAGAATTTACTTGGCAAAACACATATCCATTGTTAATGGTATACCAAGCATTTAAACATCCAGATTTCATTGCAGTGAATATGGTAACTGGTGCACAGCCTATTCCCTACCATATCTTCCATTCAAATGCTCTTTCACCATTCAAGGTTGATGGTGTCATAATGTATTTTATTATGTATACTGTGGGGTTTTTGAATTCTGAGAATGAAACAGTTATATATAGCTTTTATTTGGAAATCTATCTGCCATCACAGCTGGTATAACAGGGTCCTCAGAGCTCTTAACAGTTAGCCACTTATCTGGTCAGTGACCGAATAGAAGTCACTTTCAGATAATCAAGCAGGAAAGTTTGATAGTAGTTGGAAAGAATGGGTTTTGGAGGGTTTTTTAAGTCACAAATGGCTATGTGAGTGAACAAACTGGCTGGTAGATGTATTTGTGGACTAGGAACACTTGTAAGGTTGTTGGCAAGGCTCAAGTGAAGCATGAATCATTTCCAATTTTCAGTTTCATGGGATAATGTAGAGAGGACTATTATCTCATTACTTCCCTTTCTTTTGAAATAACATAGGTTTGGGTGAACTAACAGCATATACTAGCCATAATTTGATCGCCTTTCTTCAGTCAGCTCTTCTGTGTTATAACAGCAAGCATAGGCTTTGCTATGCATGGTAGTGAAGAGAGCTAGCAGTTTTATAAGTCTGCCTACACATCTTTCTTTATAGCTCAATTAAGTAAGTCCTCCCTGCAGGTCCGTGGGCCTTCGATGTCAGTAATAGCTTCTTAAAGGAGAAGGAAAGTTCAATTAGAGCCTCATGAAAAATAGAGTTCGGAAGGATAAGATTGATTACACAAGAGCTTTTTTTATTCCTTGTCAGGAACATATGGTCAAAGAGGCAGTTTTATAGCCTAGGTTCCCTCCCCATCCTAGATCTTTTTTTTTTTAAAGTGTTCTTGAAATTTACTTCCCTTCTGCTTTAAAGCAAAATACCCATGAGAGAGCCAGCATGGTGTAGCGGATTAGATTATAACTCTGGAGAGCAGAGTTCAAATCCCAGCTCGCCATGGAAATACACTGGCTGGCTTTGTGCAAGTCACATGCTCTCAGCCTCAGAGGATGGCAGTGGCAAACCCCCTCTGAAGAAACCTGACAAGAAAACCCTACGATATGTTTGCCTTAGGGTCGCCATAAGTTGGAAATGACTCGAAGACATAAAACAACAACAAGATATCCATACCTCTGAGAGAGTGGTCTGTGGCTGCTTTGGAGTTTGGAGTGTCCTTTGCCAACTGGCTCCCTGTCATCCAGAAGGCAGGGGTAGGAATTGTGCAGCTTCCTGATGTTGCTGAACTGCAACTCTGAGCAGCCTTAGCTAGCATGGCCCATGCTGAGGTACAGTGGGAGTTGCTATGCAATGATATCTGTGGGACACACAGTTTTTGCCCATATACTGACATAATATGACAACTCTGCAAGTTAAGCCCTAAAACTCACAGAGGGAAGACACCTGTACCTGGAGGCTGTATCACTAAACTGTGCGTAAAGACCCCATATATACTTAACAACATAACAGGGAAGTGAGCAGGTTAGAATCCTTCCTCCTAAGTGCTGAGTTTTCTAAAATGGAGAGTTTTTTTAATGGAAGAAATATTCCATCATATGCCCACACTTGTTGACTGAAGTGTTACTGATCAAAAACAGGTTTAATTTTGGAGTAAGAACTAGGCTTAAAGTGAATTCTCTCCTGTCTCTTTGGTCCTGTCTGCACTGGCATGGGACAGCCCTGAGTATCCTGGCCCCAGAGCTGCCCTGATAGCTGTTGGCACACACATTCTGCTGAGCCAGTCAACGCATCTGCCACTCCCAGGAGTTGCTGCCAACTCCTGTTTTTGAATGGGCCAGACATCATCCGATCTGTCCACACCAGAACTGGGGTTTGGGCATGCATTGGCCAGTCTCCCCACCAAGAAGACAGGGGGAGGTCATTTTTTTAGCCCGTGCAAACAGGACTTTTGAGTAGAAATACCAGAGTTTTGAATTTGGTAGATATGGTCTGGAAAACCAATAGGGTCTGTTAAGAAGATAGATTTTTTAAAAAAAATAAAATACAGATACTTTCATTAAAAGTAGAATTACAATAAATCTGCAACAAACCACAGAACAAAATCTTGAATGTCATGCGCTGGAGTTGGGAATCACGTGGGTCCGCAGATGTTGTGAGCTGCATATCAGTGGGGAGAGATGCTGGGAGAGGAAGTTCAGTGACATTAGGAGGGGCACACTACTCTTATTCAGGATACCAGTGAAATAAAACAATTTAAGGGAGAGAAAAATTAATACAAATTGTAAAGAACTAATTAGAGGATTTTTATGTTTTTTTGCCTTTCTGTATATGATTGAGAAGTTTCCTTTTGCCAGTGTAATAAAAAGGCATTGTCAGTCCTGTGGGCGAAGTCTGGAGCAGGTAGCATATTTTTGTTAACATAGCTATCCTAACAGGAAAAGATAGTTCAAGATTAGATTCTGTCTGGGTTTTTTGGCCTGGTGCAGATGCTGTAGGCTATATTTCAGAGGAAGAAACTGGCAAAACCATCTCTGAGTATCTCTTGCCTAAGTAAACTCTATAAAATTCACAAGGTTGCTGTAAATTGACGGGAGACTTGGAGGCACCCACACACCCACAGAGTACAGAAGGGATTGCAAGCCCTGCCATAAGATGCTTGGTTGCTGCCTTAAGTTCACACTGAGGGCTTTTTATTTTACTGTCTTTTGAAGAATTCTCCTGCCCACTATGCCCTTGGATTGTACAGACTATGGCAGAAAGGGGCGGCAAGACACTGTCTCTTTCTGCCCCGAATGGAGACTGCACCAACCAAATGGCACAGCCTCCAGAAGCCCTAAAAAGAACTCACTCCCAGCGGGGGTTTTTTAGGCCACACGGGAGTGTCATTGGCGCACTTGTGCATGATGATGACGTCTGCGTGGCACGGCACTGTTTGGGTGCTGCACTGTGCTGATGTCATTGTGGCACACCCTGTCTGTATGGGGGCACATCAAGATGGCACACAGGGTGCATGGTAGGGCTGTTGAGTAAACGCTCAGCCCCTGTGCACCCCTAGTTCGGGCCAAGGCCAGCATAAAGCACCTGTTTGTCCAGGCTCTAACCGCATAGCTGCCATGCTCCTCTATGTAGTGAATATGTCCAGGCCTATAGTGAAACAAGAGATATGGTACACTGCAAAAGGGTGTTCTCACATGACTTCAAGTGAGCTCCGACTTACAGTGTCCTATGGTGGACAAGGCTTTCTTGGTAAGATTTATTAAGAGAAGATTGCTGTTGCCTTCTTCTGAGGCTAAGGGAGTATGACTTGCCCAAGATCATTCAGTAGGTTGCCATGCTTGAGCAAGGATACAAATCCTAAGCTGCTGGAGTCCTAGTTCAACACTCAGACCAATACCCCATGCTGGTTTTCTTACAGGACCCAGTCAATAAAATAAGGGTGAGAATTGTTGCAAGTCTGGTTGCTGTTGGACTACATGTTACAGCTGAACATGCTCCAGCCAGCATAGCCACTGGTAAGGAATACAAGGCATCCAACAACATCTGGAGGGCCACATCGTTTCTACCACTGCTATATAAAGAAGGGTTCTCCTGACTCCATTTCTTCTGGTGTCTGCTTTCACTAACAGGAAATGCCAAATCTGCTATCTTATTTTTCTCACTTCGGTGTTTATTTATATAACATTCATTGCTAATTTCATTAGGTCATTTATTAATTCATTGATTCCTCTCCACTTTGATGCATATCAATTTGAAATATATTTCCTCCTGGTAAAGCAAGATTGGAGCCACCAGGGTTCCTTACCCAAGATAAAAGTACACAAGCGGCTACGGACTAAGGTTTGCAGTTACTTTGGAAGATGAAGCTTATAATTAGTGTAATCTATCATTTGGTGTGATTTCTAAACGGCATCACTATATCTTTCCAATATCCCAGGAGAAAGGACAGTAAACACCTGCTGCATTTTCCAGCAGCAATTTACCACTGAACTATGGTTGCGCAAACTGTACAGTAAGCAGCAGAGAGATATCTAGTATTAAATGAGCAGTAAATCACCAATGTGAACAACACATACCTTGATAAGCTTTTTCAATTTTTCCTTTCAATGCTTCAATGAATGTGTGTGTATGGGATGGGGGCCAATGGTATTTCACTAGTAGATCAGGTAGATCTTCCCCCAGTCTCAGCCTTGTTCAGCTGCAGACAGTTCTATCTGTGCAGGTATAGCTTTATATTGTTGGACCTTTTATATTTACAGCCGAACATGCACAGTTTTGTGACATTTTCTCCTGTTTGACCATTCAATGAATTTATGAGAGGAAAAGGTCAAATTGACTTCCAGGAGTGAGAAGGAGTGGTGGCACCAGAGAACAAGAGGAAAATGAGAGGATTTGGAGAGGAGTGAAACTTGGCACAACACCTTGCACTTCCACAATCCCTTCCAGAGAGAGATGCCCTCTCCATTCATCTTCCTTTCTGCGTCAGGGCCCAAACAGACAGACCAAAATAAAGCTACTTTGGGTCACTTTGGAGGTATGCTATTTAAATGATGCATGCGTCCTAAGAGTCCAGAAGCCGCGCCAAAGCCATGTTCCAGTCTTTTGGCCTGTCTGTTCAGGCCCTCAGTTAACATCCTATGCCCACTAAATATACTCAAACCTCAGTGGGTTGTTTGGGGGTTCCCCTCCCTTAGGGTGTTTTGGTCCCTAAATATCTGTTGTACTGTTGTGAACTTGGGAGTTTTCCGAGCCTATTCATACATTGCTGATGTGGCTTTTATATTGGATTTTTAAAAATGCTGTCCTGAAATCTCTTGTGGGTGAAGGCTGGTTTAGAAATGTTTAAAAACAAGAAACAAATAAATATTAATATAGTGAATGTGTATTCAGCTTGGGCATCTGTGGTATCTAACTGTAACTTTATGAATACAGGTTGAATCCCTCTTATTCAAAAGCTTGGAACCAGAAGTGTTTTTGATTTTGGGATATTTGCATATATTTTATTAGATATCTTGGAGAGGGGAGCCAAGTCTAAACATGAAATTAATTTATGTTTTGTAAACACCTTATACACGCAGCCTGAAGGTAATTTTATACACAGTAGTTTTTTGTGGGTTTTCCGGTCTCTGTGGCCATGTTCTAGAAGAGTTTCTTCCTGACATTTCACCAGCATCTGTGGCTGGCATCTTCAGAGAAAGGTTGAACACCTTGGATGGTTCTTTGCTCTCTGAAGATGCTAGCCACAGATGCTGGCGAAACATCAGGAAGAAACTCTTCTAGAACACGGGCACATAGCCTGCAAATCCCACAAAAACTATGGATACCAGGCATGAAAGCCTTCAACTTTACTTTATACACAATATTTAATGATTTTGTGAATGAAACAGAGTTTGCATACACTGAACCATCGGAAAGCAAAGGTGTCACTATCTCAGCCACCCATGTGGATAATTTTGGATTTTGGAATATTTTGGAGTTTAGAATTCTGGATAAAGGTTACTCAACTTGTACTGTGATGACTGCAGGGGCAAACTTGTAGAGTGACTCTAGATTTATGCTAAATGTTATGTCCTGTCTGACCTCCTGAGAAACAAGGAAGAATGACACACTTTGATCAGTTGCGATGGTGGAGAGGTAATATTTATTCAGCTCTTTCTGGTCAGACATCTGTTTTATATTCTAAAGTCTAATTGGTTGGCAGGGTACATGGAAACCTTGGATCATGTTTCTGGATTCTCTTTCTTGTCCCAGAGCCAGTGTAGTCATTCCATTCGAAGCATGCATCTAGCCAACATAAATGCAAGCAAATATAGGCATGTTGGAATGTATTGTAATACAGTATTTACTCTGAAATTTACCCTTTAAAGTGGGTTGAAAATGTGCTGGTTTTAAGTTATGTTCAGCACAATCCCGTGTGTATTTACTCAGTAGTGAGACCTATAAAGCTTCTGAGGCTTACTTGTAGCTAAAGATGCATACTAGTATTCTGGCCTTAAAAGGGAAAATGAAACTTGATAGAGCGAAAGAAAGTGACAAGCACAGTTTTATCTGTGAAATCTGAATTGTGACTTTTGCAAGATAAAATAAAAAATACAACGTAATACATTTGCAAAATAAAATAAAAATATGATATAGTCTGTTGCTGAACTCTTTCCATCACTATAGGTCTCTCAACATTATTAAATCATAACTCACACCCTATAATTTTCTGCTAGTCCAATCTCAAGCATTTTTCTGTATCCTGTTTCACTCAGACATCACTCCCACATCTCTGTAACTGTGCCTTTATACCTGAGGCATGAATATTGTACTTCATCGGTGTATCTGACAAAATGGATTGTAATTTACAAAAACCACAAAAGCTCCTGTTAAAATAAATAAGTCACTCTGTCCCTGTCTTCTTCACTTTCTTTCTGTGCTGAAACAAACTAACGTGGATATCTGTTAGAAAGTTTCTAGTCCTAATGCCCATCTGCTTCACAAACATTACCAATATTTTTTGAAGTTGCAACTGAAGAATGCAGCTAGGACAGTTGGACTTCCTCCTCCCTTCCCTACTTTAGTCCTCCATGCCAATGCAAAGCATCTCTCCTGAGCAGGTTTTCATGGAGTACCAGAGGAGATACCTCTGGGCAGGGAGCAGTGGGGACTGTGAGTGAGGCAGTTAATTCATTCCTGGTTTTAATCTGAACTTTAAAAGAGGCATCCAAGATGTTCAACCTATTTTGGGAGGTGGTGCTTTCAGACAAAAGCCCAGAATGGATATACTGACCTTGGAAGCCACTGGCTGTTCTCCTTCGTCCTACCAATTGAAGCAGTTCTGACACCACAGAAACATCATTTGATTCAGATGATAAAAAATTTATTTTTAATTGTTTATTTTCTAATCACTTTCTCCATCTTATTATCTATTTGAATATGTTTAGTAACTTTCACCAATAGAGTCACATTTCCAAAGTAATGCAACAAGTGAAAGTCACATTACCTCTTTTGCTGTATTGAGTGACGCGTTCTAGTTGCTTTTAAAAGATAATTTCAAGGGCATTTTTCAAAGCATTGTGACAGATGCTTTTCACATTTCGTGAGATCTTACCTTAAACAATCTGTGGTGCTTGAAGGATGAGAGAACAGCATAATTGTTGCTAGGAAAGGAAAGTGGATGGGGCAAGAAGAGAAGAGATGCAGCCAGCAGTGGCCAAACTGAATTGCACAAAATGTTAGATACTGCCATTTGTGGTTGGTGATGACCACAAGAGTATGATATGCCATTTACACTGTCAGTTCTGTGGTTGCTAACATTAATGTTAACTATAAAACAATATAATTGAATGTGTCAAACACCCCCCCCCCCCCCAATGAATGGATTAGTATTTCAAGCTCAATATCAAGCCAGCCTTTTCCACATATTCCAAATCTCTAGTCCTGAAAATAAGACATTTGTGGGCTAGACTTGGGGAAGGAAGGGAGGAATTAATTCCATACTTTAAGAAAGCTGATTTCATTAAACTCAGGGAAATACTGGCAGCAATGCAATGGAGATGGATACTGATAAAAAGGGAGTTCATGAGGGATGGGAGTTTTTAAAAAGTGAGGTGCTGAAGGCATAATTTCAGACAGTTCTAATGAGGTGAAAAAATGGGAGATGTCTAAAGAAATCAGGATGGATGTATAAGGAACTTTCAACTGGACATGTAGAAGAAATGGAAAAAGGAGGAAATCACCAAAGAAGTATTCAAATAAATAGCCAGCTTGTGGAGGGAGAAAGTCAGAAAAGTTAAAGCACAAAATGAGCTCAGGCTTGCTAGAGAAGTTAAAAACAATTAAGAAAGGCTGTTCTCATTATGTCTGTAGAAAAGGGGGGGGGGAAAGGAAATAATAGGGCTGCTGCATGGAGAAGATGTCAAAATGCTAACAGGAAACAGAGGATGCAGAACTACTCAGCACCTTCTTTGCCTCAGTCATCTTTGAAAAAAAGACCAGTGCTCAACCTGAGGAAAATGGAGCAGATGATGCAGCAGGGGAAATGTAGCATGGAATAGGTAAAGAGGTAGTGCAGGAATATCTAGCCATTGTAAATGAATTAAAATCTCTAGAGCCAGAATGAATTACATTCAGGGGTGTTAAAAGAACTGGCAAAGTAATTTCAGAACCACTGTCAATAATCTTTGAATATTCCTAGGGAACAGGAGAAGTCCCTAGCAGACTGGACAAGGGCAACTGTTGTCTCCCTCTTCAAAAAAGAAAAATAATAATAATAAGGACCCAAATAATTCATTGGCAATGAATGTGGACTGGCTGTTTAGAGGAAGACAGGAATGGAGGCAATGCTGTGGGCCAGCTCTATAGATATGTGTAGATCAGGAGCAACCATTCCCCACAGATCAAGGGCCCTGCCAGGGGCAGGGGGAAGTAGCACATTCGCCACTCTGGGCACCTAAAGTAACTGGCACCCAGAGGCCGGTAGCGGGACAAGCTCCATCAAAAGCAGATGTTCAGTTCGAAAATCTATTTCACACCTATTAGCTAGGTAATTCCCATTAGATGCCAGAGCATTTCCTAATAGCTAGTGCATGACAAACCTGATGAATACTGTGTTAGCCATGTTCCTGCAGAAACCTCTCCATGTGGTACTGTATATTATTCTACTCTTTTGGCTTACTTTGCTTCAGTGCTTTTAATAATTCAATACAAACAAAAGGAGGCATTGACTGAAACCCATCAATGCCAGGAATTGGTTGGAATAAAGTCATGATTTCTGGGAGATTCCCAAAACAGCATTCACCTATGAATAAGTACTGGCTTGTTTTTAACCTAGGCAGAAATTGGGATGGTTATGTGTTCTTTGATTGTCTGCTTCCTTTTCTGTTAAGTGTGAAATGTCTGAAAGATTGTGTGACCTTCATCCAGCATCATGGAATTGCCTGAGTGTTGGACTAAGGCTCCAGATCAGGGGTTGAATCTCCACTTAGCCATGGAAACCCATTGGATGACCTTGGACAAGTCATGCTACCTCAGCCTAAGCAGAAGACTGTGGCAAATTTCCTGTGATAAATCTTGCTAAGAGAGTCACCATAAGTCGGAGTTAACTTGAAAGCATATAACAACAACAGATAAGTGTGTACAGTATGTGTGAAGTTACCTGATGGTGCCAGCTTTTCAAATTATGATATGAGTTTTTGGCAGGAATGTAACAACAGTGTTCCCTCTAATAACTACAGGAAAATGTCGATTACTTTCTTCAGTTGGTTGCCTGACTGAGTTTCTTCCAACATCCTGCTGCCCAGAGCTATGATTTCTTATGCTTTGGTGTACTGAACAAGCCATTGTTTCAAGGAAACAGAATGGATTTGAAGTCTGTATTCCTTTCCTTCCAGTTAGTTTCATCTGCATCTTTTCCTTCACAGGATGTTTGGTGTATACCAGCTTCCTTCATTATAAGGTTCTGTTATCTGAATATAAATGCAAAGAGAGCACATGGGGTGGGATATAAATTATTATTATTATTATTATTATTATTATTATCCCATCCAAAATCTACAAGACGTTTGTCTATTTTTGTCCTCATTACAATAATGTAGCCTATGTTACTAAGCTCCTACCTCCACACAGGCATTTGTATGGCCCTTACAGTCACAATCCCACATTATCTACCTGTCCCCCTTTTCGATGAAGGAATGAATTTGAGCAGTGTCATCTCAGGGGAATCTTCCCAATGTCAGATGTTGCACTTGGAGAATATATGTGCTGTCAGCCAAAGGAATAGAAACAATCCATTCCTCTCCATAATGAATGAAAGCTGCATACAGCTAAACTACGTCATGCCTATGACTTTGTCAATTTTGACCTGGTATCAAATGCATAAAAATAGCTGAATGTGGTTATGGTTGGTTTCTGAATGCAGTTCCTGTGACTTTTTACAAAAAAAGAAGGCAAAACGCACCCTATGAGATAAGAAGCTAAAGGCTGGTGTATAAATTAAGACAATGTTATTTCTCTTTAAATAAAGGACTACATTTTTCAAGGACATGTGGGGAGTATAACACATAAATAGCTAAACTGACAAAAATAACTATTCAGAAGAATAGTCTGCACTTTTCAGTGAAATTGCAGGTTGGGGTTGAGACTTGCAATATGTTCAGTAATGGAGACTGCTTCACGAACCTCTCTTTGATGCAGCAGTCTACGGCTCGCATTAATGTTGATGGGGAATATGTGGCAGGGAACAGCTCTATCTCTTCACTTCAAGCTAACTCTGTACATTATTAACTGTAATGACAGTCTCAGTGTGTCCTTGACTGACCTGGGCTGCAAACAGCAGTTTCAAGCCTAAAAGGCCAGCCTGCTGACTACCAGTGGCAAATATGTCCTACCAGTGGATGAGAGGAAAATTCTCATCCACCTCTCCTAAGCTATGGAATGACCTGTTGGAGGAGATCTGTCACATCACAACCTTCAACAGCCTTTAAAAAGGATTCTAAGACGGATCTCTTTCGGCAGGCCTTTCCAGGTTAGCCTTCTTTTTTCTGATATGGATAGCCCCCATTTACCCCCTGAAGATAGATATCCTCGCCTCAATTTTTCTATCTTCATTTTAACTCATTTTCTATTATAATTTTTGTTTTATATTGTAACCTATTTTATATTGTTATGGTTTTTTATGATTGGGATGGGGGTTAGGGTATGGGATTATTTTTAATTGTATATTTTATGATATTATCTTTTATTGTTTTCTTTGTCTTGTAACCCACCTTGATTCCTTCGGGAAAAGGTGGGTTATAAAAAATTATATTATAATATTATTATTGCATGCTTTTATGTCCTATTTAGTACTTTTATGTCCTACCAGTGGTAAGGGCCCCCCAAAGGATCTGTCTTCCACAGTGGTGGGATAGCATGCTTCTGGGAGGCAAGAGGCTATGATGCTGGTAGCTGTGCTGCTGGTAGGGTCTTCCAGTCAGACAGGCTTTTGGTGTTGAGCCAAATGAAATGTGCCAAACAGCTACTGGGCATTGTAGTAGTGAGGGAGGTGATACTTGCAGAAGATGTCTCACATTAAACTTTTGAACCACAAAAGTTCTCTGATGAGACAATTCAAAATGAAACAAGAAATAGTGCTAGAAGATGGAACTTCCAGGTTGGATGGCATGCAGTAAGCTACTGGGGTACAGCAGAGGACAACTATAAGTCATGCTGTGACTAATGATGCAACTGGACTCAAGCTGAAAGGATATTCAGCTGTGGATTTGCAAAAGATGAAAAAGAAAGTTTTAGAAAACAGAAGTATAACTATTATAGTAACATGGAATGTGAGAAGCGTGAATCCACAGAAGCTGGACATAGTAAAACAAGCAAACAAAAATAATAGAATGTATAAACATAACAGTACTTTGGGTGAGCGAGCTAAAAGTGGACAGGAATGGTTTAAAATGTTTTCTCAGGAAATAAAATCTAAGAAGCAGTGGGGTGGCATTAATAGCCGGGAGAGATGTAGCAAAAGTCGTCAAAGGGTATAATGCAAAGTCTGCCCAAATCATGTCAATAAGACTTGAAGCAAAATCTATCAATATAACCATAGTGCAAGCTTATGCCCTGACTACAGAGTGAGAAGAAAAAGACATTGAAAGATTCTATGCTGGAGTCTAGTAGAAAACTGATCACACACAAAAAACAGAATTTCTTATTAATCATAGGTAACTGGAATGCAGAAGTAAAAAAAAGAGCTGAATAAAAGACTGTAGGAAAATTTGACCTAAAATCAAGAAATGAAGCAGGAGAGTGACGGACTGAATTCCACAAGGCCAAAGTTTGTTAATCACATATTCCTCAAGCAGTTAGACACATTGTATTAACTTCCCCATTTAAAACAAGGTGATGCTCAAAATTCTGCAACAAAACCTTTTTACCATATACAGTGGTCCCCCGGGTTACGAAGGTAATCCATTCCGGATTACCTTTTGTAACCCGGAAGTCTTCGTTTCCCGGGGGACCGCTATTTCTGCCGGACCATTTAAAGGGGCCGCATGGTTTTTCTCATTCGCATCCCGGGGGATCCTTCGGATCCCGGGGAATGTTTTTTGGTCCCGCCGGTTTCGGGTCCCGGGGATTTCGTTCCCCGGGGGATTCGTAAACCGGGGGACCACTGTATAGAGCAAGAAATGCCACTACACATGGGCATCACTTGATGGCCAATATAGAAATCAAATAGATTACATAATGGGAAGCAAAAGATGGAGAAGCTCGGTTCTTTCTGCCAAAAAAAAAAAAAAAAAAGACCAGGAGCAGATTGTGACACAAACATGAACTGCTAATATAAAAAATGTGAGTAAATGTAAAGGACACCACTAAACCAACCATTGTGTGAAAATACAACCTGAAGAACACTTTAGAATTTAAAGATAATGTTAAAAAAAATAGATTTGCCTCATTAAGCCAAATTGACTTGCAGCTAGAAAAACTCTGGACTGAAGCCAGGGACATTAGGACAGGGAGAATTGCAAAAAGACACTCTCTCCAAGAACAAGAGACCTCTTCCACAAGATCTGAGAAATCAAAGGGAAATTTAAACCAAGAACAGGCATGGGGAACACACTTCATGACCAAGTAGAACTAAAAAGATGATGAAGACAATACACTATATAAAAGAGGCTATATAAAAGAGATGAAAAAATAACAGGTTCATTCAAAGAAGAACCATTTGAAAATGAACTTAAAGTTTTAGAAAATGAAGTAGAAGCTGCACTCAGAGCATTTGGGAGAAATAAATCACCAGGAACAGATGGCATACCAACAAAAATCCCTCAGTCTACACAGACACAACCTACTTTAGTTCTAATTAAAATCTGTGAACATATATGGAAAACAAAACAATGGCTCACAGATCAGAAGCATTCCATATACATTCCACTCTCCAGAGATTTTCAGACCAGCACTTCAGTGTTGGTAAATTGCACCTAAATTTCCGCGAAAATGTTTAGGAAGCTCATGTGTGTGAAAGCCTGACATGCTTCCTAAATGTCAGGGAATTGTTCGCTCTTCTCCAGCATCCCTGAATCATTCGGGGAAAGGCAATTTGCTCAGAACACAAAGTTTCTATTCAGAGGAAATTGCCTCTCCCTGAACGATTCAGGGACTCTGGAGGGGAGCTGACAATTCCCTGACGTTTAGGCTTTCACGCATGCATACACGCTTCCTAAACATTTTAGCAGCGATTTACCAGCACTTACCCCATGGTAACAACTGGCTTGAAAACCTTCCCCAAGAAATTGAATACCAAGGATTGAACCATTACATTAACCGTTACATTAAATTTCCCATGCAAACAAGCAAATGGGTCCTAGAGCAAATCAAGCCTAAACTCTCCCTAGAAGCCAAGATGACTAAACTGAGACTTTTATACTTTGGCCATATGATGAGAAGACATGACTCACTAGAAAAGATAATAGTGCTTGGTAAGGCAGAAGGCAGTACGAAAAGAAGAAGATAATCTTACAGATGGATAGACTCAATCAAGGAAGCAATATCTTTGAGACTGTAAGACCTGTGCAGGACTGTTGGTGACAGAGCGATTTGGAGGTATTTCATTCATGACGTAACCATGAGTTGAAGTCATCTCAATAGCAGTTAACAACATCAGTTGGCAAGAGGCAGGGTGCAGGATAGGACATTTTCTGTAGCCATAACTTGGTTGGTTGTGGTACTCCCTCCATTTGGAGGTTAATGAAATTGTACTAAGGTATTTTTATCTTGTTCCTTATTGCCTGGTTCCTAGTATTTTATGATTTTTAAGCATTTTTTCAGGAACAAAATGTAATTCAACAATATTAAGGGGAAAGCTGCATTTAGATCACTTCAGAGTCAGTGAGATTATCAAAGTAGTTCTATGTCATTGAGAAACAGGCATTAATGTCAGTGCAGAGAGCCTTCCTAGAACTATAACTGAATGTATGGTGGCCCGGTGGACCTAAGTACATTAAAGGCACCAGATGCTGTCTTATCTTGGAAGTTAAGCAGGATCATCACTGGTTAATATTTGGATGGGAGACTGCCAACCAATACCAGGTGCTGTAGGCTATATTTCAGAGGAAGGAACTGGCAAAACCACCTCTGAGTTTTCCTTGCCTAAGAAAGTGCTATGAAAATCATGGGGTTGCCATAAGTTGACAGGCAACTTGAAGATGTGTGCACACATACACATGCTCACACACAATGGCCCAGGAGCAACAGAATCCTTATGAACATAAGAAATTAATAAGCTTGTCCTATAGGGCAAAAGTACACTACACACCTAGATTCTTTGTCATCTCTGATTTGTGTGCCAGCTTTTGAAGTAAGGCGGTATTCCAGACCCACTCACTTTTCCCAATGTACTGTAATATTATTTCCAACTGGATGATCTCTGGTCAGCACCAAAAAGAAATGATTTATGAAAAAGATCCTGTGGTTGTCTTTAAAAGTCAGTATTTCCTGATTTTGGCTCTCTCACACACACACTACATACACACCATTCAGAATTTAGGGGATAAGTCCTGTTAGGATAAATAAGCAGAAGTGCGCAGTTCAAGCAATCTCCGATGCCTCCGATACCGGCAACCCTGGAGCTTCGGCCTTATCAGGAATCCTCCCAGTTGTTGAAACAGACTGGAGCCAAAACTCTCTTCTCAGAGGCTTTATTCTTAAGTTGCTGTATTTACAAATATACACACGCTCGTCCGACAAATCTCTCCAACCATCCATTACAGAACAATTACCCAACCATCCTCACTGAGGTGTGCAAGCTGGTTATAGACTTGTGTCATGTGGTCACAAACCCAACCTCATTTGGTGATTCTACTTCCGTTTGTATAGCCTGCTTTGTTGTCCCCTCAGTCAGGAAGACACAGTTGTTTTCATTAGGTTTAGCACATGCTGACCTTGAGCACTGTCTGCTCCCAGCCGTCAGCTGTAAAGAAGTCTAGCCATAATTCCTGTTTTTCCTTTTGTGCACATCTGTACATTTCATACTCAGGCCTCAAAGCCTAACAAGTCCACCCCATATGGATACAAATTTCTAAATGAGAAGCATCAGCCCTATTAACAGAGAGGAAACAGACACTGTGGAATTATGTCCCAAACTGAAAACACATACCAGTAGCTAAAATAGGATGGCAGTGTATTTTAAGAAAATTAAGAGGAATTGAAAAGGTTAGCTCTGTTGCTTCTGGGAGAGAGAAAAGTTCTACCTGCTCATTAAAGCAGTTTCTCTCTCTCTCTCTCTCTCTCTCTTTTAATGGATGATTTTATGCCAGACAGCTCTTTTATTCCAGCAGAGATAACTTGCCTGGTTCCTAGTATTTTATGTCACTGTCACTGACTTCTCTTACTCAGTAGTAGCAACCTCTTCCACATTCTACCCTTTCATTTTTCAAAGATGACAGGTTTGTTTTGGCCCCGTGTCCTCTCGGTTTGCAAGCAAAACAAAGCAAGACACCAATATTTCCATGCCATTCTACAATCCCTCCTTTCAGGATTAAAGGCAAGGTCTCCCTTTTAATCAACTAGGATGAAAACCTTCCATTCACTTGGATTTATATGAAGGGTTTTAGCAGCCTGCCTTATTAATCAGGCTTTAAAATATAGCACAGTTCTGAAATTTCCTGCAGAGAAGCTATTTATTATTGGGATGAGTCCCCTTCAGAAAAGGGGATAAGGAATCCAGATCAGCCCGATCAAAGTCACTTCTGTAGGTAGGGCTGATGGCCGCTTCCTTTGTTACGACAGCATTATGGGAGCTGCACAATAGCTCACCCTCCCTTCTTTCGCCCCCCATACTTCTGATAACACAGAAAATACAGCCACATGTGAGAGAGGTTTGTGTAGGACAGGCAACCGACATGATTATAACCTTTGTGTCATTGTCGTTGTGGGTGCAGCAACTTGATACAGCTCAACATAGTCTGGTTTGACTGATGGGGAGAGAAAGGAAGAGCCCTTTAATACAAGAGTCCTTGTATTCTGTATGAGAGGCTGCTAGGATCATTTGGAGATCCATGTATCTCTCCTTCATCCTCCCTGCTTACATCAGTATTTGAGTAAATGTTTTGGTACATGCGCTAAGAATAGGATGCAAGGCAGAGCCATGCACTGTTCATTCAGCTTGATGGCCCTGGTGCTTTCTGTTCATGAGAAGGGCAGAAGAAAATGCAGCCCTGTTGGGACTTAATGAGATCTTCTGGCTACATCTGCACTATCCCCTTTGTTAACTGTCAAGCATAGGTCAAATAATAATCACCCTACTTTTTAGTGTCCTCCTCAAAATTTCATAGAATCATAGAATCATAGAGTTGGAAGAGACTACAAGGGCCATCCAGTCCAACTCCCTGCCATGCAGGAACTCTCCATCAAAGCATCCCCAACAGATGGCTATCCAGCCTCTGCTTAAAGACCTCCAAAGAAGGAGACTCCACCACCCTCCGAGGGAGTGTGTTCCAGTGTCAAACAGCCCTTACTGTCAGGAAGTTCCTCCTAATGTTGAGGTGGAATCTCTTTTCCTAGAGCTTGCATCCATTGTTCCGAGTCCTGTTCTCTGGAGCATCAGAAAACAAGCTTGCTCCCTCCTCAATATGACACCCCTTCAAATATTTAGACAGGGCTATCATATCACCTCTTAACCTTCTCTTTTTCAGGCTAAACATGCCCAGCTCCCTAAGTCTTTCCTCATAGGGCATGGTTTCCAGACCCTTCACCATTTTAGTTGCCCTCCTTTGGACATGCTCCAGTTTCTTAACATCCTTTTTGAATTGTGGTGCCCAGAACTGGACACAATATTCCAGGTGGGGCCTGAACAAAACAGAATAGAGTGGCACTATTATTTCAGGTAGCTCCCTTGTCACTAGAGTACCTTATTGGCATAGGAGCATCTTTTTTCACTTTTGTATGTTGGCCCTTGCGAGTTTGTATGCAGTGCCTTCCCAGACTCACTGCAGCAGCACTAGAAATCTTTCAGCAATCTCACTGCTGCAAGCGTATTTCCAATAAATATTTAATTTCCAGCAATTAGGATTCAATTACTGTAGAGAACAAGGCATCCCAACTGATTAGGCATTACTTAGCAATTCCAGTTCGTCTAATTGTTCCAGCAGGCAGGTTAAACCAGTGGGGTTGCCCAGAAATTTATAAAGTGCATTCTCTAATGCTTCACTTTTCAGTAGGTTGTTTTTAGTAGCTGAATGGGAACTAGTCTTTAAAAATTCACTAAATGAATTATTATTGATTTGCTCTCCTAAAATTGCAGATCATATTAGTGTAATGAACATTTTATATTCTTTCATTAAAATACATGTATGCCATATTAGAGCAAACGCTAGGTATTGGTTTGAGTGTCATTCTAAGACTATGGGAGACCAGAGTTTGAATCCCTACTTGGCCATGGAAGCCCACAAAGTGACCTGGGGCAAGTTTTTGTTTTAGTGAAGTGGTTCACAAACTTTCACCCTCCAGATGTTTTGAACATCAACTCCCAGAGGTTCCTGCCAACTTGACCAACATTTAGGAATTCTGGGAGCTGAAGTCCTAAAAGTTTGGAAATCACTGTCTTACTGGAAACCTGCTCTGAACAAACCTTGCCAAGAAAACCCTGTGATCGGGTTGCTTTAGCATTGCCGTCTAAGTCAGAAGTGACCTGAAGGCACACAACAACAATATGCCACATCAATTGCCATAATGCAAAAATTAAAACAACTGGATATTGGATGGCTCTATCGTTGCTGATCACATTGGTAAAAATAACAATGCTGTACAGACCCACAATTTCTGTATATTTCTGTATATTTTGCAATAAAAGTTATTGTGTTATAGTGTTTGGCTGGATTGATTACAATAATTTGTAAAGACAAACATACACACTACCTAAAATATTGAAACTGGTTTGTGGAGACATTCCAGACACTAACCCTTATACACATAAAGATGGTGTTAAAGGTGTAAAAGCAGGGCAGGGGGCCTTCTGGGATTGGAAGGTAAAAGCAAACCAGATTTTAAAGAAGCTCCCATCCATGGATAGGGTTGCAAAGATTTTTTAAAAAGAAGAATGTAAGTGTGGAGGAAGAGTGGAATACTCTTCCTCCACACTTACATTCTTCTTTTTTAAAAATCTTCGCAACCCTATCCATGGACTTTTAGACCACAACGTTCTGCTTCTTAGGATCTGGACCTCATCATATCACCTGTATCACCTGACTGGAATAAACCCTGGTACTAAAAGGAAGATCTTTGGCAAGTACGAATAGGATATAAAGTGATGAAATAAAACATTATAATTGAAATATAATTACAAGTTGACTGCATTGACTAAATTGAGGCTGTCGTATTTTGGCCACATCATGAGAAGGAATGAATCATTAGAAAAGACAATGATGCTAGGAAAAATAGCAAGCAATAGAAAGAGAGGGGGGGGGTTACTTACCAGATGGTTAGACTTGATCAGGGAGGCCATGGGCCTGAGCCTGCAGGACCTGGGCAGAGCAGTGGAGAAGAGGGTGTCTTTGAGATGTTTCATTCAGAGGGCCACCATGAGTCAAGGTCAACTCAAGGACAGTTAACAACAGCAAAATACAAAAGTTAATTAAAAACAATCACATTAAAAACCATTAATTTTAAACCCATTTTAGAAGCCAGTTACAATACAGTTGGCCCTCCACACCTGTGGCTTTGGCTTTTGTGGCTTTGGTTATCTGCAGTTTTGATTAGTATATTCTCTCTAGGAATGTCTAGGTCAGTGATGGGCAACCTTTTGAGCTTGTTGTGTCAAACTTCGCCAAAAAACTGAGCATAACTTGGATGGTGTGTCACTTTGAGGGAAAAACATTATTTCGCGATATTTATAGTTTAATCACTTATTTTTATAGTTTATATATTTATAGTTTAAATCACTTATATGAGTAATGATGGATTAGAAATCCATGACATCCCAGAACAGTAGGTAATAGTTGCTGTGGTTAACTGTTATTTGGTTACTGGTAATGGCAGGCCTCCCAGAGATGCATCCCCCGCTGCGTCCCGCTGCTCCCTGCTCTGTTTGTGGAAATGAGGGCAAAGATCCTGGCTTAACCGGAAGTCCCAGAACTAGATGCTCTGTGATGGACTTCTGTTGTTTTGGCCTACAGACCTCCGGCACAGAGTGTCTAATAGAGGAGGATGAAACATTTGCAACTTGTTTCATCCTCAGGAGCAACAAATGTTTCATCCTCCCCTATTAGACACTCTGTGCCGGAGGTCTGTAGGCCAAAACCACAGAAGTCCATCACAGAGCGTCTAGTTCTGAGACTTCCGGTTAAGCCAGGATCTTTGCCCTCACTTCTGCCGGCAGAGCAGGGAGCAGCAGAACAGAGCATGACCAAGTGCAGTAGCCGAGGATGAAACATTTGCAACTAGAGTCTTACTCATCCTCGCCTACTGCACTTGGCTGTGCAGGAGGCGAGGATGAAACATCTTTCTCAGCATGCGGCCGCCTCAGCCACCGCATGTCATCAGAAATAGCTACGCGTGTCAGTGCTGACACGCATGTCATAAGTTGGCCATCAGGGGGTCTAGGTCCTCCAGTGCAACTCTGCCAGAGTTGATCACAGAGTTGTGCTGGAGATCCTAGAAGTCTCTTAAAAAACACTTTTCTAGGCATTTTTAGGTCCTCCAGCATGATTCTGTGATCAACATTTGGCAAATACTGACCATAAAGTTGCACTAGGAGGAACTGGATAATCCTAGAGAGGTGGTTTTTTAGGTAAAAAGAACAGATTTTTTTTTAAAAATTGCAGTTATTCCACATTCACGGGGGTCCTTCACCCCTAACCCCAGTGAATGTGGAGAGACCACTGTATAATAATAGTGATAAAATATAGTGCAACCCACTTAACATATCTTCTGTAATAGCCAGTTAAGAGCCAGAGGCCTGCCGAAATAAAAGGATTTTGCCTCCCACTCATAAGATTTCAGAGAGGGGCCCAATCTAGCCCTCCCATGGTAGAGAATTCCATAGCCAGGGAGCTACTACTGAGAAGGCTTTCTCCTGTTTTTACCAAACATGCTCCCCCTCCCTACGGCAACCAGTCTACATGGCCAAATCCCCAGGTTGAGTGTAGACTATCTCCACGACACAAGGCTAGTTCCCTCCCTTAAACAGGCTTAAAATAACTATTCTTACTCCACATTTTGCAGAAGACTCCAAAACACTTTGTAGCAATGCCAGGTGGCTGTTTACACACTCGTCCTGCTGTGCCGACCAGTGGCTCCGCTGCTGGCATGAGTTGCTCTCTCTCAGGTCCCAGTAAGCCACCCAGCCCTATGATAGATGCTGAGCACCTCATTTATGACCTCAGAGGGAGTAACTCACACTAGTGGCAGCGGCACTGGGCAAACCAGCAGGATGTGTGTGTAGACAGCTACCTGGCATTGCTACAGAGTGCAGAGGTAACCAGGGGGGATCTGCAGCTGCTCCAGGACCAGGGACAGAATACTCCAGAAGCAGCTGAGAGTATTCTGGCCAATGTAGACAATCCCTCTGAGAAACTGAGAGAAAGCTCTCCTCCGAGGATGTCAAAACTCAAACAGACCCATCTCAAGAGATATGATTTTTCCGATAGTCTGGACCCAAGTAATAAAGGCCACATAAATGTCTGTTTCTTTAGGCCAAAAATAGTATTACACACAATTCTGTGTTAAGCAGTCTCAACAGGCTGCTTAATTCTTTCCTTCTTGGCCATTTTTCTGCTCTCCCTAGGGTCTTTGTTATCAGGAGAAGAAAAGATACAGGGGAACCTATGTGTCTTCCCTTGTGAGTGAGAAAACAAGTGAGGGGAAGTTTTAAGCAGAGCAGCAGCAGAAAAGGACAGGACTAGGCCCCTTCACTGTCTGCTCCATATTTACATAGTTTTGCAGATTTGCAGCTTCTGTTGCCCCAAACCATTGGACGAAAGAGTGATAGTACTCTGTGCTATTTCTACCATGGGCTTCGTTCCTATGGGAAAATGAAAATCACTGAACTATCTTGATTTCAGTAAGGCCTTCAACAAGGTCCCTCACAATATTCTGGCAAACAAGATACTTATATAATTTGCAGATAACACCAAATTAAGGGGAGTAGCTAATGCCCTGAGGACAGGATCAAAATTCAAAATGATGTTAATAGATTAGAAAGCTGCGTCAAAACTAGCAAAATGAATTTTAAAAGGGATAAATGTAAGATACTACACTTAGGGCAAAAAAAAAAAATGAAATGCAAAGATATGGGATGGGGGACACCTTGCTTGAAAATAGTACATGTGAAAGGGATCTCAGAATCCTAGTAGACCACAAGTTGAATATGAGTTATCAGTGTGATTCAGCAGCTAAACAAGCCAGTGCGATTCTAGGCTGCATCAATAGAAGTATAGTGTTTAGATCAAGGGAAATAATAGTGCAATTCTGTTCTGCCTTAGTCAGGCCTCACCTGGAGTACTGCATCCAGTTCTGGGCACCAAAATTCAAAAAGGTTATTGACAAGCTGGAGTGTGACAAGAGGAGGGCAACCAAAATGGTGAAACGTTTGGAAACCATGACCTATGAGGAATGACATAGGGAGCTGGGCATGTTTATCCTGGTGAAGAGAAAGTTAAGAGCTGATATGATAGCCCTGTTTAAATATTTGCATGTCATACGGAGAATGGAGCAAGCTTGTTTTCTGCTGCTCTAGAGACTAGAACATGGAGCCGTGTATACAAGCTACAGGACAAGAGATTCTAACTCAACATTAGGAAGAACTTCTTGACAGTAAGATCTGTTCAACAATGGAACACACTCCTTCAGAGTGTGGTAGAGTCTCCTTCTTTGGGGGTTTTTAAACAGAGGCTGGGGGTGCTTTGATTGTGTTTTCTTGCATTGCAGAGAGTTGGACTGTACAGCCCTTGAGGACTCTTCCAACTCTTAGGAATCTATGAACTGGATGGCAGCATTGTGGGGATGACAAACCCCACACATTAGATGACCTGGCCTTCATGGAGGGGGTCCTACTTTTTGAGACCCTTGCTATATACTCCATGCTATCATAATGACATATTAGCATGATGGCTCAATTGTGTTTTGCTTCCAATATAATTCCAGTATAAACCTTACTATTTTAACAGAAAAGTTAAGAGTTAAGCAGCCTGCTACATTTTGCCTGTGTGTAATAGTCATAGTAGTAGTAGCTGTAGTTCTTGCGGAATTGTCACCTAACTTATTATACTTTATGAAATCATTAATGGAAATAAGATGGAAGCTGGGGGGGGGGGGGCTAAAGAGTGCAGCTGAGGATATTTTGGAGGATACAGAGACAGGGCTGGTGCTTCCTAATCACAAATGCCTTGTTTCTAAGCTCATTAGAATCCGATTTGGTGTTAGGGCAGAATCGATTTCCCAAATGCCATTTTTGCAGTCAATTTGCAAAGTATGCCTGCAAGCTGTGCCCACAACACAAATAGTTGCCAACCCTGATGTGCTTTCTAACCCACTTAGTACATCAGGGTAGCAGAGCTGGATTAAATTAATGTCATTTGATTTTTTTTTTAAAAAAAAATACAGTTAACCAAACCCTTTTTTGCACAAGTCTTCATCACATTATCCATTTATGTTATTTGTATTTCTCAGGTGGAACTGTGACTTTAAAATGTGTGACATTCTCTTTCTTCGCTTACATTACAGTTGGAAGGCAAACAATGTAGTGAATGATCACCATGGAAGAATCACAGTTTTTGCTAGACCAGTTTCTAGTCATTCTCTCAACCCCCAAAGTGAGGTAGTGGTAAAACCCCTTTGAACAAATCTTGCCGAGAAGACCACACAATAACTTTGCCTTAGATTTGCCATAAGTCAGAAACAACTTAAGACACCCAACAAAGAATACACATTGATGTTTCATTTGTTAAAACAAGTAAATTATTGTACCATATTCTCTAGTATGTTCGCCATGTCTGCTATCAAGAGTCAACAGTAAAGTAGGCTTTAAAAAAAAAAGCCTGCTCAGGTCCAGGATTTTCTGTTCAGCAGATTTTATCCCATCTGTAAATTCGCAATCTTAGTCTCTAGGGGGCATTTGTCACCAGATTTGCAGAAGGAAGCTAGGTTTGCCAGTGAGTGCACATTAAGTAATGATGCCACATAAGGACAGAGCACTCTGATGGCTTTGTATATAATAATTTGCAATTATGGCCTAGGATCATAAGTTGCCCCTTTATTCATTTTGAGAAAGGGGTGATACTTGCCACCTTCCACTCCATCTGCACCCCTTCCTGCTATTTCCTACACCATCTTTCAGTTGCGAAGAACAGATTTCCCCAGGACGCTGCAGAAGAAAAGAAAAGCCCTATTCTGTTAACATGAACTCTAGGGAAGGATGATTAGGAACCAAGCATTTGTCACATGCCATTTTACATGTTTATCAGTATTTTTAAAGATCTTAGTAGTATACCTAAAAGCAGAGAGTGTGAAGTGGCTGTTGGACCATAGGATATAGAAGCTCCTGGTATCATATGACAGCAGTAAGGAGTCTTGTTGCACCTTGAAGATAAAGCCATTTTATTTTGGTTGAAGCTTTCATGGACACTGTCCAAGTTATCAAATGCATAAAATGTTACCTCAGTTGGCCAGTTTATTTATCCATGCTTGAGTGGGTGGATGGACTGTAAACAGTGGACTCAGGAAGAATGGAAATCCTTGATGAATTTTGTATTTTGTGTGGAAAACAGGGCTTGATGGTGGCTAGTGTGAGGAATGGGTGGGAGAAAATGTTTAGAGCCACAGTAAGCCTAGATGTCTTGTACTTCATCCAAGAGATGCCGATTAGCAACCCAGTGGCTATGGTCCAGAGTTCTGGGAATGCTGTAGCTTTCCTTAGCTTCTATGGCAGTTCCTCATGTATCCAGGCATTTTTTATTGTGTTCACCCAGTGTTTTTGCCCTAAGGGAAGAAAAGGGAAGAGAAAATGGAAGCATGCACAACACTGACATATCTCATAGATCACAGTTCATCTGTGTATTGAGGTGTGGACTTTTATTGAAACCTGACTGTAATATCTGTTCTACTTTGGAAATTGTGTCTTGTAGTTGAAATGTTCCAAATGGGTATGACAATTGTTACTTATTTAATTCTGACATCTAAAGATTAATAATTTCAAAACTTTTCTAGTCTAAACATCTGGCATGTGATCTCTCTGTCTTTCTACTGACTGCTACTTTTCCTAGCATCATTGTCTTTCCTAATGATTCATTCCTTCTCATGATGTAGCCAAAATATGACAGACTCAATTTAGTCAGTTTAATCAGATTTTAATTACATTTCAAGTGTAATGTTTTATTTCACCTTTTCATGTCCTACTAGTACTTGCCACCTCTCCATTGATGCTCCCTTGTCGTGGGGGAGAGGCTTGCGTACCCTAATGAAGCTGTCAGCTATGCTGGCGATGGCATTAACAGCCACCGGTAGGGCTTCCCATGCCTGACAGGTCACAACCGAAGGGTCTGACCAGGAGCGTCAAAGGGCAGGATGGGCTCTCTAGCCTTATGGCAACCATCCTAGGAGAAGGAAAACTCCAATCCCAAACCCGGGCAGATGGTGCTCATCTAACCCTGTAAGGTAAACCATCTAAGAGAAGGAAACTCTAATCAAACCTATGACCCGAGGATCTCGGGTTTAAAGGGTGAGGCCAGTTCTGTGCACGCTACGTTCCACCAGAAAAATCCATTGCATCAATGTGCTTCTAGAAAGCGTGGGATGAGTCCTTCCTGAATCTTCATTAGTGAAGAAAAGCCAGAGAGAGAGAGAGAGAGAACTTGCCAAAGATCTCCCTTTTAGTACCAGAGTTTATTGTTGTCAGGTGATATGAGGTCCAGGTTGCAAGCTTTTGAAGCTCCATGAAGCAAGATGTTACATACCAAACAGGAAAAAAAAGCAGAGATGTAAGATGCCTGCATTTTGTTGTTTCTGTCCTTAGTTAAAGTGGTAGGCCACTGGAATGGAGACATATTGGATTGCAAAAGAGGAGGCCTTGTTGATATGAAAGTGGACTTTAAATTTCCTGGACTTTGAAAATCTCCTTATTGCCACATGGTCAGAGGAGGAGGGGCCAGCCTGCTAAAGATACCCTCCCCATACCATCTTAACTAAGAACAGAAACAAAAAAAATGCATCTCCAATTGTTCTCTTGTTTAGTATGTAACATCTAGCCTGATGAAGAAGACAGTGGAGCTTCAAAAGCTTGCAACAAATATATTGTGCATTTCAATTGGTCAATAAAGGTATCACTGTTTGATGGATTTCTGTCCATATTTTACATGTTTGACAGCAACACTGAATGCAAACCACCATACATACTGCTCTCACTGCAGATGAAATGGAAGCATGCCAAGAGTCCCTAATTAATGAGGGGATTATAATCCTCAATTTCAGCTCTCTTAAACCTCGGTCTTATCCCTTAATCATATAAGCAAATCAGTAGTTGAAACAAGGCTAAAGCATGTGGGGCATCTACAATTTAGAAGCAAGACATAGTATGATAATGTTTTATAAAAATATGAATGATGCAGAAAGAGTAGATATATTGTGGAGTCGAATGCTTTCATGGCCGGCATCCATGGTTTTTTTGGAACTTTGGGGCTATGTGGCCATGTTCTGGAAGAGTTCCTTTCTGACGTTTTGCCAGCATCTGTGGCTGGCATCTTCAGAGAATCTTCTCTGAAGATGCCAGCCCCACAGATGCTGGTGAAATGTCAGAAAAGAACTCTTCCAGAACATGGCCACATAGCCTGAAAGCTCCACAAAAAAAAACCAGTAGATATATTCCTCCCTGCATAACACAAAAATTTAGGGACATTATATGAAACTGATAGGAAATAGATTCCGAATAGACTACTGTCTTAGATGGCTTTGAGAAAGATTGTGACAAAATTCATGTTATGTCTGTCAATATCCATTAGCCATGACAAGCGAGGTATGAGTTGCGGTATCTCCTCACCTGATAACAGAAGTGCTCCTTCTCATAGTGCTAGCCATCTATCTAATGCATCCAGCCATGCACTCTTTCTCGATATTACAAGGCTTATAGGAGAAGTTGCAAGAAGTTCTGGAAGGCTTTCCCATTCTACAGTCACCTCTCTCTCACACACCCCATTTTACAGAGAGTGCCATATCTACTGTGTGTACTTGGTCCTTATTGCATTGCTTGTTCCAGCTTGGGTTTGGGATGTTTCTCTTCTTCTACACACTTGAGCAGCTGCTGCAAGTTCTGAGGTCAAGGAGGCAGTGAATCCACTCTAGATTTCAGCCTATAAGGTGGACCCTCCGTATTCACTGGGGATAGGGGTGCACCCTGTGGAAATGGAAAAACCACAAATTTTTAAAAACTGTGTTTTTTTAACCCGAGAGAACACCTCTCCAGGAGTCTCTGAGTCCTCCAGTGCAAGTCTGTGGTCAGCATCTGCCAGTAGTTTACCATAGAATTGTGCTGGAGGACCTACAAATGCCTAGAGATGTGTTCTCTCCAGGAATCTCTAGGTCCTCCTATGGTGGTGGTTGACCACAAAGTCATGCTGGCAGACCTAGAGATTCCTAGAGAGAATATGTGAATCAAATCTGTGATTAATCAAATCTGCAAATGTTGAATGCCAATTGCACTTTAAAGGAACTCTTCAAAGTGCTGAACTCTCTCCCTGAAGAAGGCTCAGCACTTTGGATAGCTCCTGAAGTTCATATTAAACCCCAAGTGGGTTCACTATCCCACTGATATTTGAGTCACCAGACACTATTGTAGAGATGTCAACATACACAGGTGAACTCCAAAGTTTTCAGTGGCTCTGTTTGACATAACTTCTATTACCACTGTGATAGATTCCTAGAAACTCTAGGTCAGTTCATCTCTGAGATTCTGAGGAATAAATGTTGTTTGCTTGTGCATGTGTGTGACATTCATGCTTGGTTTGTCAGTAACCTGGAGACATCTGGTTAGTCACTGATGGAAACAAGAGAGGATGGCCCTTTGGTCTTACCCTCATCATAGGTTCCTATGTTTATACTTTGAAAGGCTGCTATCTCAGGATCAAACACCTTTTGCTATCAAAAGGCTGCAATACAAGGATCAAAGACACATCTCTGTCTTTGCTCCAGCACACAGGTCTTTACACCACTGAGGAAAATCCTCTGCTTGTAATTTGAGAGCAAAAATGCTTTGAATGAGAAGTAATGGAGTAGGAGAGCAGATGACATGGCCTTCTTTTATTCTGTTTTTAATATACTGTATAAACTCATGTATACCGGTAAGTTTAAAAATTTTATTCAAAAAAGTGATCCAAAAGACCTAAGTCAGCCTATCCAAGGGTCAATGTAAGTGCTGTTCTTTAACTCTTAAAAAAGAAAGGAACCATCCCCAGGTGAAAACCAAGAGTGCCTTGGAAGCACTGACCCCCTTCTATTCTCTCGTCCATCAAGCCTTTAGTGTGAGACAAACAGTTTTGCCAACTGGAATGTTGTAAGTTCTTTGGCATCATTTTCCTTTGTTTCATCTTTTAGATCCTTTGTTCTATGCCCTTGCATTTTACCCAATTTATTCATGGGTCATATCAAAATCCGTAATTTGGGCTCCAAAACCTGCCCTTGACTTTTACGTCAGATCGACTTATAGTTGAATATATATGGTATATATCTATGTATGCAGTCACATTCCATCAGCCTCAGAGGGTGGCAATGGTAAAGCCACCTCTGAAGAAATATGCCAAGAAAACCTTATAATAGATTTGCTGTAGGGTCACCGTAAGTAAAAAATGACTTGAAGGTACACAATAACAATAAAATGTATGTATGTATGTATGTATGTGTATTCCACCTTAATAGTAGAGGGTAGTAGAGGGTAGTAAAGCTCTATGGAAACAATCAATACAATAAAACAGAAGGTCAAACAAAATTAGAGATACAACTGAAACAATTCACCTGAGCCTCTATCAATATCTTAGATTACATTTGAACATTCCTTTGCCTGTCTTTTCTTCCCCTTCATTGTTAAAATTGCTTAATAATATTTTCCTTGTGCATATTTTTTAATGTTGTGAACTAATTGTGGGCTTGGTACAGATTGAAAAGCAGAACATGAAATGAATATAACTTCCATATTTGAACCCAGTTTCATATTAATCCCCCCCCCCCATGTAAATAAAACAGGATCAGGCCATTTGGACTTGATATAAGGTGGAAAAGGGTAGAAGGATTTTAAAGCAGAGCAGATCAAGGGCCTGTGTCTATGGAAAAAAGCTAGCAGATCATGTGCATTAGAGTCTGAATCTACAGTTCTGCCCCTGAGTTCATTTGTTTCATGAAGTTTCCTAAAATCAGCTGGATGCTATGAAGAACATAAACATAGTAAACATACTCAGGGTTAGCCATGTTGGCCATATAGCAAAATAAAACAAAACCCAAAATCCACATAAGAGCAATAGCTTTATTGGCCAGCCAAAATGTATCATACAAGCTTTCAAAACCCCACTAGCTTCTTGATCAGGCAAGATATGTTTAAAAATCAGATGGGAGAAGAAAAGAAAAGTGATGGTGTTGGGGACACAGGGCTATATTTTGTATCAGATGTTGTTTCTGTTGTTCAGTTGCTTTAGAGGGATCTCAGTGCAGGCACCCTGGAACCTAAGAGGAGTTATTTTACTGCTGCTAATGGACTTTAAGTTTTATTGTCCTGTTTCTTGGTCCCCAAATGGCCAAGAGGGGAGCGGCCTCAGTTTGCATTGAAATCCCTCCAAACAAACTGAACAGCAACAGAAAAAATATCTGCTACAAAATATAGCCTGGGGTGAACCTGTGCTGGGGTTTTCTTGGCAAGGTTTCTTCAAAGGGTAGGTTTCTTCTTCTGAGGCTGAGAGTGTGTGACTTGCCCAAGGTCACCCAGTGGGTTTCCATGCCTGAGTCAGGATTCAAACCTACTCTGCAGTGAACAGAATGCTGTCTGATCTAGTCGGGCTCTTCCTGTGGTTTTAAGCTGATCAGGGAGATTATCACATGAGGAATTTAAAGCAGAATTAAAGCTGGATAATAGCGTGTTTGGTCATACTTATCACTTGATGTTGTGTCCGTCTCGTTGGTGCTTTGCATTCCAAATGTTGGTAGAGCACACCTTTTCATTGGTGGGAAAATCTGTCAACGGTTGTCAACATAGCTGCTTTCCCATTACAACTTCAGCTGCTATAAGTCACATCTGTTGTAGTTCTGTTATGCCACCAGTATTCCTTTGTGGCTGTGGCCAAATTTTGCATTCAGCCCCTCCCACCCTGCGAGATTTGCTATTTCTCGTTAATAGATATAATTTCTTATATCCCTCCTCAGTGAGACTAATGCCGAAGAAGGTGAGAATTCTGTTAGGGACATCTTTGGTGCCCAAAGCCCTTCCCATGACTTACCGAGAAGCCCCCAAAGCTGCCCTGCAAGATCATTCCAATGCCTTACAGTGAATTGGCAGGCTCAGAGAAGCATGTGGCTACATCTCCATAGCCAGATGCAAAATGAGCACATCAGTGCTGAGATGTGCCAGGATCGTCCAGGGTCTGGCTATGGGGATGCAGCCACACCTTCTTCCTATCATGGCTGCTTAGTGCAAGACACAGAACGGCTGTGCACAATGGCATCGGGGCTTTTCAGTATGCTATGCTGAGCATACATTTATGCTATGTGGGATTGGGGCCTGTGTGAAGCCAGCCATTTGGAATTTGTTTGAAACAGAGTCATGTTAGCAAGGAAATTTGAAGGTTCCTGAACAAATATTCTGTCTGCTATAATTGCCATTTCAATATTTTAATTTAGCTAAGGGTTGACAAGTGCTGGCTTTCCTATATCCAACGCTCTGCGTCCAATATTGTCCCCATGGATCACTAAAATTGCGATACCTTTGCTTCCTGATGGTTCAGTGTACACAAACTTTATTTCATGCATAAAATTATTTAAAGATAATGTGTATAAAATTACCTTCAGGCTATGTGTATAAGGTGTCTACAAAACATAAATGAATGTCATGCTTAGACTTGGGTTTCATCTCCAAGGTATCTCATTATATATATGCAAATACTCCAAAATCCAAACAAATCCAAAACACTTTGGTCCCAAGTATATTGGATCAAGGAGAACTAACCTATAGAGCCATCCTCAGATTATAGAACACTGAATTTAGAATTGGACGGGTCCAAGGCAGCTTTGGAACATATAATGACTGTGTTTATATGACACAGTAAACCAGAGATCCATTGTGTTGTGTTGTTGTTTTGCAAATGCTGTCTCTGGTTTGTTGGGAAAGAAACAAACCTGAGCAGCAGCGGTATTTCAATTCTCATGACACGTTAAATAAACCAGTGAGGTGAATCTGTATGATGGCAGGCTGCTGTCTCTTTAACTGGGATGGATGGATCAGCATGCATGAGCTACATGTAACTGATAAGCCAGGGGTCCCAAGATTCTCGGACTTATTATCTCATGAGAACTGGCCAATGTTAGAGTTACTGTAGTATCTAATTTCATCATACGGATTTATCAAAAAGGCTTACAGTGGCCAAGAGGGAAGAGAAATGGTTTAAAACTAGCCTGAACAGTATGCCACGGAGGGGAAAGTTCCAAGATGGCAGTCTAAAGAAGTGCTTGGTTTGCCTAATTAATATATTTTTACTACGAACTAAATATTTCTAATAGCTTGATTCTTTGTTTTTTTCCTTGCCAGCTCTCCATGAATTCCCCAATGACATCTTCACAAATGAGGACCGGCGGCGTGGAGCAGTAGTTCTGCACGCCTTTTGCGTGAGTCACTGTTTGCCTGTCTACAAATAATGTTGCTTGTTTGTTTTTCAAAAACAAAATGCAAAAAAGTGCATGCTTTTCTGATAGAGTTCCTCAAAATCAAAAGATAAAACAGCAGCAGTAATGATTAATAAAGCAAGCAGCAGCAAGCCTTGGCCTTAAATGCCTTCAAAAATAATTTTTTAAAACATCTCTATTTTCAGGAGACAGTAAAAAGCAAAGGCCCATGGCTACCACAGAATATAACAGTAATATTTATTTTTAATTCAGTGATTCTCACCAGAGATTAGTTTTTCATAGGAAAGAATTATTCTCTAGTTGTGCTGATTTATTTCTATAGTTTACCTCAATATATCCAATTTTTATAATTCACGGACTCAACAACTTTTTCATTTGAATTCATTATGGATTCACTGTCAAGTATCCTGAGGGGAAGAAGCATCTGTTCTGACAGTCTCGAGGCTGCTTGGTCAATCCAGGCATTGAATTCCACTGAGAATTCTCAAGTTGTTATTATGAATCATGTCACAGCTTGGAGGAAGTGGTAAATGCATTGAGTATACTATCTTCATACGAACATAGGAGCCCTGTGGCTTAGCCAAGGGATCAAATTAGCAGCATTTGAGTATCTTCAATGTTGTCTTTTACGATGAAAGCCATTGTTTTGGCAACTTAAACCCAATGGTGGTCTTCATATACTCTTATGTGAGCTACCTCCATGCATGATTCCAAAGCCCTCTCCCATACCATCCAACAGATATTGTTTCATCAGTTTGCTAATAAGCAAATGTTAGCCTTGGTCTCCTCTTCCTCTGCATATTTCTATGGTGTTCACAAGGAGTTTTCTACCTGATAACCTGTCAACTAAAGGGGGGGGGGGGCTAAAAGTAGATTGTTGGGTTGTTGTTAATGTTTTATTGTTTTGCCAAACGATTCTTGCAGTTGCTTATCTTTAGACCAGACAGGCACAGAGCCCAGAATAGCAGCCAAATAATTATCCGTTAACCTAGATGTCACTTCCCAGATTTATGAGATTTAGGAGATCCAAGATAGAAGTGTACAACTTCTGCAGTTGATGTTGTTACAGAAAATATTTATCATGCCAAGAGGCAGCACAGTTCTGACCATATGGATATGCTCTCGGGTTGCCAAATGTCCCTTATTCTCAAAAGACATGCTTTTTTTATAGAAATATTCCTTATTTCAGGAGAAATAGAAATGTCCAAATTCAAAAGCTATGCACAGATACTTCATAAGGATATCTTCCTTAGCTTTTGAGCACTCATCAGGACAATGCTACTGTATATTTTTAAATTAATGTGTTAGAAGAAGTCATGGGAAAAGAAAACAGTATACTGTCATAGGATTGAGAAAAATATGTAGTGTCATCTCAGATTTAATTCCTAGAAATGATATTGGCAAGTACCGTATATACTCGACTATAAGTCGACCTCATGTATAAGTCGAGGGCAAGTTTTGGGGCCAAAATTATGGATTTTGCTATGACCCGTGGATAAGTCGAGGGTAAAATTTAGGGGCATATAGGAAATGATCTAAAGGATGAAGCAAAGCAAAACAATGTCAAATAACTTCCAAAAGTCCATCAGACATAACTCTTTCCGCTTATTCTTAAAACTGGATGGATGAGAGATTAAAGGGGTCAGTGCTTCCAGGACAGATTATACTCTTGCTTTTCACCAGGGGATGGTTCCTTCGTTTAAATAAGAGTTAAGATACAGTACTTACATTGACCCGTGGATGTCGACTCAGGTTTTTGGGTCAATTTTTTGACCTAAATTTCTAGACTTATACATGAGTATATACCGTATATCTTTTGCTTCTCTGTGTAGTCTTTTAATTAATATTTTAAATACTTTAACAAGAATACACCCCCCAAAAACCCCACCAGAAAGCAATAGTAATAACTGGCAAATAATAGTCAACATACCAACATATCAAATCTGTAACAATAATAAAAGAGTATGTGTCCTTGTGAGTGTGTTTCTCCACCATAGCTCTAAAACTACCAATCTAGATGCCTGAAAGTGAACATAAATAATAATGGAACTGTAGCACTGTGTACTGTATGGTCATTTTGTGCTTTTTAATTGATCAGTTAATTTTAGTTAATAAAAACCTGTCTTAGCCAGCAGTACCATCTTTAGTCACTGGGTGGAATTGCCTAACCTTCCTTCCTAACAAGAGAAGGATTACAGTGGGCTCTTTGTTTTGGTGCGGGTTCAGTATCGAAGGGCCCTACAGGTGCCAAAAAACGTGGACGATCGCACCTCGTATTATTCAGTGGTGGCGATGTGAATATGCATGCTTCAGCACATGGGTGTTCATGTTGTTGCCATTGAATAATATGGGGCATGGCAATCCATGGGTGGTCAAACTAGCAAATCTGAAGTCCACCAATATGGAGGGCCCACTGTATGTGTAGGGGAGGGAGGTCCTGTTATCTAGTAAGTGTGATAAGCAGAGAAGGAGAAGGAGGAGCTGGAAAGGCTAAACAAGTACAAGGAAGAAAAAAAACAAGAAAGAATTTTTTTAAAAAGAGCAAAGGGAGAGAAAAAAATACCAGGGTATGGGAGAATCTAAGGGATGTTTAACACTTAAATGGCAATACTGACCAAAAAAAAATCCCTCCCTAATTATATTTGCTTTAATAATCACCATATAGTAATATGGTTGTTACAAAAATTGAATGTTTTGAAGAAAAAAGCTGAATTTAAAAAGAAGTATCATCTATTAAAGAAATCTGAAGGTACAAGCCTCTGGAGCAATGCATCTAGTGTGCCAGTTTTTCCATGGGATATTGATAACAAATATGTAAATAGACCTGTGTTGGGTTTTTTTCACTTATAAATATTTTTAAATCTAGGGAGAAGTGAGATGATGGGTTGCTTCCTGTAGAGTAAATTATTCATCTCAGTGCCAACAATCAAAGTTATTGACTTGGGCCTTATTCCCACAACATAATAAACTGGTTTTCAAACTGATGTGAACTGCTTTACATGGCCCTTGTTCGCACTTGTGCCAAATTTCTGCCACAGTTTGCTGAGGGGGACGCAACACTAAACCCACTTAAACCAGTTCTTCTGGATCCAGGGCATTCCCAGCTTCTTTTGAAATGAATCGATTCAGAGCAAGTGTGAACGTGTTGTCTCTTTGATTCTATTCCCGTGGCGCGGTCACCCTTGTGAGGCAACTCCATGTTGAATCGATCCATTGCTGAATGTGAATGTGAAGTGGATTAATTTGAAATGGGTAGGCTCGAATAGTGTGAATGTCTATTCGGCGCTAAATCTCTTCATTGATTCAACTCAAAAAACTATTTATTTTGTTGTGCGAATGAGGCCTTGGTTTCAGATTTTACTTATCTCATGCTATTTTGGATTGTATACCGTAATTCTTATTAGCACATTATGCTTTCCAGTACACACACAAAAAGCTCTTATGTAGTATATTGAAGACCATTTTCTTCTAAGCATAACCATAAGTGATTAATGAGGTTAGGTTTTAGAACTGCAACCCATTTGCACAAGAGTTATAAACGAGTTTTCAGACTTCTTGCAGCTGTAAAAGGACATCCATTTTTGAACAGGTAGATATTACACACTACTTTTTATAAAGTAGCCTGGATCCTCTCTGCGCTATATAACTTTATAGTAAAATAGGAAGCAAACACCAATTATACATACTAGTAATACAAAAGTATAATTACGTATCTGTTCCCTGAAGACATGAAAAGACACATACATTACTATGTAATTGATAATTACAAAGTTTCAGTTCAATAATTCCAATTAATTACATTTAAAAAGCTCCATGTTGAGAGAAACTGGCCTGTTTCTATGTTGCTTGTTATATTAGCCATATTCACAAAGAGAAAGGTGCATCAGACTATAGAAAACATCCTTATAGTTTGGTCCATGTAGCTCAGTAATTTCTATAGGGATTAGCAGCAGCTCTCGAGTATTTCTTTCCCAGGCATGGATCACCGAATCTGGGACCTTTGGCATTAAAAGCATCTACTTTGTCAGTGAGCTGTGGATCCTTCTCACTTTCAGCAATATCCGTATATGTGATCAAAATGTAAGAATCGCCATGCAGTTGTCTCTTTCACCTTGAGTATGATCCTGGGTAAACTGATATATACAGCAGAGTGCTTTATAGACTTGAAAATTGTGTCCTTATCTTCCATCTAAATTAACATCAGTTTTAAAATGCAGAAAGAAGTAATGAGATTTCTAGCCATTACTCTTTCTTTTGTTTTGGTGAAGAAAACAGTCTGAATTTGTATGGAATGATTTATTCCAATAACTGGATTGTTTTCTTCACAATTGTGCTATTGATATGAGAATTCAGCCCTAATAAATAGGTAATTAATCTAGTCCTTGCTTATCTCCATTGCCTGCATAGGTCTGTGTTCTGTTTTATTTTCTGCAATTAAAATCATATTTGCAGCAAGTCCTTCATTTATATTCCAGCTTGAATTTTACATTAATATTTCTATCGCAGTAACACGTGTGTGTGTGTGTGTGTGTGTGTGTTGTATACCTTCAAATCATCTCCGACTTATACCCTAAGGTGACCCTATCATGGGGTTTTCTAGGCAGGATTTGTTCAGAGGAGGTTTGCCATTGCCTTCCCCTGAGGCTGAGAGTTTTTGACTTGCTCAGTGGGCTTCATGGCCAAGCTGGGAATTGAACCCTGGTCTCCAGAGTCATAGTCCAACACTCAAACTACTACGCCATACTGTTTTAAACCCCTCCCCTTTTGGGCACATTAAAATTTGAATTATAAAATCTGTCTTAATGACTAGCAGAAAATAGTATGTCTTTGGAACATCTGGCTGATCAACAGGTAAATAGCATCTGCTTCTTGCACCCTAGCTTCCTCATTCACTCTTCACATCTAGATTTGGGTCAGGCCTGATCTGGACACAAGCTTTTGTAGCCCTTAGCAGCTATTATTTTGTTTGAAAAACCAGTTAGCAAATCTACTTAGCATGAAAGAATCATAGAGTCACAGCGCTGGAAAGGAGCTCAAGGGCAAAGTAGGTATCCACCCTCTGTTTAAAGGCCTCCAAAGGAGGAGAGTCCACCAACCTCCAAGACAGTCAAAACTGCACTGTTCAACAGATCTTATTGTCAGGAATCTCTTCCTAAAGTTTAGGTGGGATATTTTTCTTCTGATTTGAATCTCTTGTTCCATGGCCTAGTCTTCAGAAGAACACAAATAAGCTTGCTTCATCTGAGGGGTGAAACGGACCGTCCCGAAGGGGCGACTTCAAGCTGCCTTGACAAAGCTAGATTAGGGCCATGGCACACTGCCGCCCCAATCCAGCCAGAATCCGGCCCAAGTACAGTGGCAAACAGCTGCTACTATTTGGGGTGCACTGAAGCCACACCATCGCTGTTTCAGCTGGCTTCCAGTCAGCTGGGGAGCATGTTGCATCTAAACACCACACCCCCAAGTTGCCCCAAATCTGTCCAGCATGTAATCCAGGCAATTTGAGGATGTGACACATGTAAACACCATGCCACCAAGCCAGCTTGAATTCAGCTGAGGCTGCTGGTCTTTTTCAACCCTTACTTGACATCTCTTTAGATATTTAAAGATTCTGTTCCTGACATCTCTCTGTCTTTTCTTCTCCAGGATAAACATACACAGTTCCTTCAAAGTTCCTTATAGATCTTGGTTTCAAGATCTTTTACCATCTTATTCACCTTCCTTTGGACACATTGCCAATATGCATGTATGGTATAGGCCATGGTCAGAGATTGGAAAAGGTTTTTAAAAAAAAAAAAAAAGATAACTCCCAGAATCCCATAGCCAACATACTTTGTTTGTAATCCAAAAGAATAACTTCTAATTTCTCTGACCAATGAAAGTGAAGCCACTCAGATTCCTATAAGTTCTGAAAAAGGAATGCCTGGAAAGCTTGGAACTTCACTTTTTAAAAATGATTTGCTCGAGCTATTTCTTGTAGCTTTTGAAAAGACATTTGATTTGTTCTTTACTATAAAAACCAAAATTTGCATTTCTTCTTGTGTTGTTCCTTATTTTTATGTTACTTCTTGTTTCTTTGTGTTTTGTGTAGATGGGTGTTGAGTTTTTGTGTGTTGATATTTGCATTGCTGAAGGATCGCAATGTGTATACACCACTCTTCCACCACCATCCCCTGCCCCTCCATTCCTGCTCTTCTGCTCTGGAAGATTTCGGTCCTTAAAGAGGATGTGCTGTTCACTCATTACACACCAAAACTGAGCGAATTCAAACATGCAAAAATAGCATCCTTTTGGGACTGTGTCATTTCACCTGGGCAATCACAGGTCTGTATTTAAGGAAAGAAGAAGGAACACGGTACCTAAGGCACCAGTCCTCATTAAGCAAAGCAACTTGCCAATACATTCTACTTCTGTCAGTTCCCATTCCCTTCACAGTTTTCTTTCAACCTGAGCTGGTGGTGATTCAGACTCTCAAGAGGCCAAATTTTGGCTGAGAAGTCTTTAGTCAGTGATTCCTAATCATTCAAGACTTCATTTTAATAAAGAGTAAGATGCCAAAGCTTGCCGTCCATGCCTGTCTCAATGTGACTCTCTCCCCACTGTGCTGTGATTCATTTGTGATTTTCAACATAAAGGAGGCATTTTGTCAGAAAGAATAAAATCTATTAAATGTATGTAGCTCTACATATTTATCATGAGATAGGGTTTTGACTTAGCAGTCGACACGGTTCTTGCCACTGCACAGAAGTATACAGAGCTGTGATTCCCCAGGTGAAATGGCACAGTCCCAAAAGGATGCTATTTTTGCGTGTTTGAATTGGCTCAGTTTTGTTGTGTAATGAGCGATCAGCACATCCTCTTTAAGAAGAAACCTCAGCAGAGGACAAAAGGATGACTGAGGAAAGAAGCCAGTCAGAAGATCTTTTACTAGTATGAGAGAGTTGGAAAATCATCGCACTGTGGCTGCAAATACAATCATGTTCCCTGGTTATTAGGTGCTAGATTTTGCAATGGAAACTCAAAGCAGTAGTGAAGCATTACAGTTTGGCTTGTAAAAGAGGAAAGAGCTGACTGAGGAGGTATTTGTTTTGCTTAGACATCACATCTTCTAGATTCCTAACTGAAAGTTTAAAAAGAAATCCATAAAGTTGCCTAGTCTTGAGTTTGACCTGGAGTTACCTTGTTCTAGTCTTCTTCTCGGGTTTCATGGGGGGAAATGAAATCTGTTTCCCTGAATTCCATGACCATTTTGCTCCATCCTGAGGCCTTAAGCACAGATAGGCTTTTCCTCTAATAGGACAGGTATCATCTTTTGCCCCTACCAGATCCTGCTATGTCCCATCTCTATTGACCATTCACCACCTCCTGATCTGTGCCACCCTTTAGCTCCAAGGCTGTAACCTGTAGCTAGCAATGTGAGATAGACCTTCCTTGAAACCTTCATTAGGGATCAAGCTGCAAAACCCACCAAAGTAAAATAAAAGCAAATAGTGCTCTACCAGAGATCCAGAGGGTGCTATAGGACACAGTGGGGCATTAAGATAATTAGTACTGTAATATACAATTATAGCTTAAAGAGAAAAAGTTGAAACCCTCTTTGTTGAACTGAAAGCCAAATGAGTGGCAATACAAAGGATAAATAAACATAAAAATAATATAAAACACTTTCTTCAAAACTTTAAATATAGTGGCAATCAACTTCAACATCAGCACTCAGTAACAACCAAATTCCACAAGGAAATACCAAAATTGTTTCATAGTCGCTCATTTCATTGGCACTGAAAGGCAAAGGCCCTTTGGCACAGCCCAAGGACTTCAGGAGGATAAATACCTAACTTGGCTATTAATTAATATATTAATCAATCAGTCATTGGCTTCACAAAGGACATAGACCCTGGATCCCAATAAGAGTTGCTTTACTGCTGCTATTGGAGTCTAAATTTTACTGCCCTTTCTATCTGTCCCCATATGGCCAAAAAAGGAACGTGGCCCTTGCCAGCATTGAGATCCCTCCAAACCAAGTGAACTAAAAGAGAAACAACATTTGATACAAAATGTGTGCCTGTGACTCTCAACAGCTCCACTTTTCTACTCCTGTATGATTTTTTTGAAAACATCCTTTGCCTGATGAAAAAAAAACAGTAAAGCTTCAACAGCTTGCTTGAAGTATTTTGTGCATTTTGGTTGGCCAATAAAGATATCACTCTTTTGTGGATTTTTTAAAATCTTTTGTTTTATCAATAAACTATGTTATTGCATTAGGAGACAAATTCAACCTCTAAATGTTAGAGATTTTCTACTGTGCAATGAAAAATAGACATAACTGCAAATATGGATTGGCTGCAGCTTTTCTGTGCTTAAATACATGGACAGATAAAAAAAAGATTACATTTCATCTATATTCTGCAGAGTATTTTCCATGGAAGAAGCGGTACTCTTCAAAGGCTGTGCAGACTATCTCCTCCCCTGTTTTATTCTTTATTGATTCTTAGTGGCCTGGTTACAAATTAGGAAAGAATAAATGGAGGCGTCATTGTAAAACTGAGTTTCTCCAGGGATTTGTTTTCTGTGCAGAATTTTTTCTTCACAGAAAGTATTGTTTCCTGCACAAAAATCTCATATACATGTTTCACACAGCATCTGAGAAGCCTGTTTTGTTTTGGGGTTGTTTTTTTTTACCATTTTTCACATCCTTTTGAGCATTCTTTCCATCCCTAATTGATAGTCCATCTAAACCAGTCTTCTCCAATCTGATACCTTTCCACACACTTTGGACAATAGCTACTGACATCCTTAAATAACCTGTTTGGAGCTGTAGTCCAAATATTTACACTGGGTACAAGAATGGGAATGTCTGCATTAGACAAGGATGATCCTGTTTTTTAAGACAGTTTAGCCTTCCTTAAAATAATCTGTTGTTAAGAATTATGCATACTTATAATTAGTCTTTTGTCCTTCATGAGTAAAGACAGATTAAGGCCCTTCCTGGGTGGTTATTCCACCTAGTCTTAGGACCTTATCATGTGCAGCTTTTAAACTGCAATTAAAGCCTTTGGTGATGCTTATTGTATGATGTTGTCTCCAAAGCATGGCTGCTGTGTCCTTGGAGCATGGTTAGGATGTCCTTCTTATTCACAGGAAATCTAATGCAGCTGAAGCGAGAACAGGGCTTGTGTGATAAACTCCTTACTCTAAATATTCATTCACTGACCCAGTTCTCACATCACCGTAAGTCAGGATTACAGGAGACCTTGGTTTATTGTTTATGTGCAGTTGCTCTCGGTGTAAAATAGAGTGGCTAGACAAATCATAGAGCTTCCATCATGGCAGATTTCTTGTGACATCTCAACTTAGCAGGACTCAGCAATCAGGCTTATCTTTCTTCAACAACACAGAGAAATGCATCTAGAAGAAATCGTGGATTATTTCCAAAGCTTTCTAGGGAAGTACAAATCAGAGTACTATCTCTTGCCACTCACACTAAACCATAGATGGAGGAGCTATGAATAACTGCAGGATAAGGTTTTGCCTTTTGCATGAGGAACAGATAGGTGCTGGCCTTGCCTATCTAGTTCCCCGTTGTAGTTTGACCCCATTTCCACTTAGACATTCCCACTTTGCAGCAGGAATGACCAACCAAAAGCACTAGTATGCGGAATTGTTCTTCAGAATTCTGTCATGTTGTGACATCTGGATGTGCTCATTGTTTCTGGCCAATGGTCCACTCCTTGTCTGGTCCTGGAGGGACTTGATTTTCAGCTCCTATATGCTCAGCTGCCTGTCATCCATGGCCAGCTGCCAGCCTCTCTGCATTTCTATTAATAGCTTTAGGATTAAAAATACAAGCAAGCAAAAGTTAGCTGTGAGGAGGAATTTGCATAATCCAGACAGACAGACGCACAATAGAAACACACACGATCATGGGTATCAGGCTGCTATAAACTGACACTTAAGCAATATAGTTCACTACATTAACTTAATGATGCCATTTGATTTGACATTCCATTTACAAAGTGATATTTGCAATTTTATTTTGTACTCACTACTGATTCGTGACATTAACCACTTATTTTTGCAGATGCCCCTCTTGTACATATCCAGCATAACTGCATACAGTTTCCTGACAGGTGTTAAGCTTGTGGGAGGCTTGTCAGCTTTACATGTGTTTCTTTCACTTGTTAAACTGGAGAAAGCAAAGGTTTTATCTTGTCCAGAGTAATACAAATAAGGCATCAGTATGACTCTGACAACTTTGAATCATTACAGTTATAGAAGGGCATGAATCATGGTAGCTCCGCAACCCCATCAGCCCTACCCTGCTTATCTTAAAGTAAGAAATGCTGGGAGGTGCAGTTCAAGAACACCTGGAAGGGCACCATTGCCCATCCCTGATTACAGGCAAATATGGTAGGTAAGTCTTGTGTTTCTTAGCTTTATAAAGCACAGTGATTAGGAATTGATGGTATGTTCGAAGCAGGTTCATAATTACCACGTAATCTGGATTGTTCAAGAACTTCAATCATACATATAATTTTATGGAACGACATTTCTTATTCTTATTTTAAACATAGTTTAAAATGTCATCTAGCATATGGACATTTTGGTCATTATTTGGCATTCCCAAAAAAGGGAGTAAACATAGTGACCACAATCCACTGCCTCTATAGTTTTGTGCTAATCGAATCTTCCTTTAGGGGGAGAAAAAAGTCTTGGGGAATGTGCTGTGTGAATAATAGGTATACATCTCTGCATCTACATGCAGCATTTACCTTCACAAACAGAGAATGAGCTCCTGTGCATGCCAGGGTTCAGGCTCAAAGAATGTTGACTAGTATGCATGAGGTCCTTCCTCCACTGTTCAAATAGATGGGGCTTGTGGAGTTGTTCTTCCACTTAAGCGAGCACCAGTATTCCTGGGTCTGTGGGGATTTTCTGAACATGTCACGTCTCCCGTGCAATGAGCTATTGGGCAAGGGTGACATCATGTTCAGCACTTACTTGAAGTTTATTTAATCAGCATCTGACTTGCAGTGCTTATGCTGAATTTGTCTGAGCTTGGGCAAAGACACCACTGAAAACTGAATAGCAGCAGTTAATGAGTCAGTTAGAAATATTGTGCCTGGAATGTTCATATTTATGTTGCTTTATTTGATGTTTTTATTATTTATTGTGATAGAATATTTTTTTCTATTTTAACAAATATTTTTGGAAACCTCTTTGATCTTTTTGGGAATGTAACATCAAAAAGAGCAGAAGAAAATGTTCCAAAGCAAGGAGGAGCACTCAGATATAATAATAATAAAAAAATCATACAATTATAGTAGACATTATGTTATGCACAGTTCAAAACAGGATAGATATCCATATACAAAGAAGTGTGTAATGCAGGAATTGTCAAGTAAATTGTCGTTGTTGTTAACTGCCTTTGAGTTGACTTTGATTCATAGCGACCCTGTGGATGGGACATCTCTAAGTCCCCCTGTCCTCAACCTCTCTGCTCAGGTTCTGCAGGCGCAGGTGTGTGCCCTCCCTGACTGAGTCTAACCGTCTGACATGCTGTCTTCCCCTCTTTCTACTGCCTTCCACCTTTCTTAGCATCATTGTCTTTTCTAGTGATTCATTTTACCTCACGATGTGGCCAAAGTACCACAGCCTCAATTTAATCAGCTTGTATTCAGGGCCTTAGTTAAAGTAGTGTTGAACTGGATTATTTCTGCAGCGCACACGCAGCCTTTGTGTAATGGATGTTATTAGCAATTTTTTAAAATCCTCTGAAAGTTTTTTGAAATTTATTTTGCTCTAGTTAACTCATGGAGATGTGGGGAGAATTCCTCTGTGTTTTTGGCCATTTCATAAACTTTTTAGCTCCAGGAAAGACCAGGAAAGGGACTGAGAAGCCAGGACAGGATCCTTGGAGAGGCAAGACCCACCACATGTATCCTAGACCCCTGCCCATCCTGGCTGATAAAGGAAGGCAGAGGGCATTTGACAGAGTGGGTTAAGGTGGTGGTTAACGCCTCCCTTCAGGAAGGCAACATTCCAGCTAGCTTAAAACAAGCTGTTATAAAACCACTGTTGAAAAAACCTTCACTAGACCCCACTCAATTAGTCAACTATCGGCCAGTTTCCAATCTTCCCTTTGTGGCCTCGCAACTCCAGGGATTTCTGGTAGACACTGATTATCTTGATCCGGCACAGTTTGGCTTTAGGCTGGGACATGGAACGGAAACAGCCTTGGTCGCCTTAGTAGATGATCTACGCCAGGAGCTCGACAGGGGGAGTGTGTCCCTGTTGGTGCTGTTGGACCTCTCAGCGGCTTTCGATACCGTTGACCACGGTATCCTTCTGGGACGCCTCGCAGATATGGAGCTTGGAGGTACTGCTCTGCAGTGGCTCCGATCCTTTCTGGAGGGTCGGTCTCAGAAGGTGTTTATTGGGTGACACCTGTTCAACCCCACAGCCGTTGTCTTGTGGAGTCCCTCAGGGTTATTTAACATCTACATGAAACCGCTGGGGGAGATCATTCGGAGCTTCAGAGTAAGGTGTTATCTGTATGCAGATGACATCCAGATCTGACACTCCTTTACACCTATTACTAAGGAGGCTGTCCAGACCTTGAACCGGTGCTTGGTTGCTGTGTCGGATTGGATGAGGGCTAACAAATTGAAACTTAATACAGACAAGACAGAGGCCCTCCTAGTCAGTCGAAAGACCGAACAGGGCATAGGGTTACAGCCTGTGCTTGACGGGGTCACACTCCCCCTGAAGGCGCAGGTTCGCAGCTTGGGGGTGATCCTGGACTCATTGCTGAGCCTGGAACCCCAGGTTTCGGCGGTGGCCAGGGGAGCTTTTGCACAATTAAGACTCGTGCGCCAGCTGCGCCCGTACCTTGGGAAGTCTGATCTGGCGATGGTGGTCCACGCTCTGGTCACATCGCAAATAGATTACAGCAACGCACGCTACATGGGGCTACCTTTGAAGACGGTTTGGAAACTTCAACTAGCCCAACGGACGGCAGCCAGACTAATAACTGGAGCCTACTATCCCCCTGTTATGTCAGCTCCACTGGCTACCGGTCCATTTCCAAGCTCAATTCAAAGAACTGGTTTTGACCTTTAAAGCTCTATACGGTTCTGGCCCGGCTTACTTGTCCGAACGCATCTGCCCCTACGTCCTGCCTCATAACTTAAGATCTTCCAGGAAGGCCCTGCTCTTGCTCCCGCCAGCTTTGCAATTGTGGCTGGCGGGGACGAGAAACAGGGCCTTCTCGGCAGTGCCCCCACCCCCCGCCTGTGGAATGCACTTCCAAGTGAGATACGATCAACCCCATCCCTCCTGGCATTTAGGGAGAAAGTAAACTCATGGTTGTTGGACCAGGCTTTTGCACATTAATGTAATGCAGCACTTCACTGGGACTGGCTAACATTGATGGTCATAAGAACACCGATTACCACTTTGGGATATGGAAGGATCATATATTGAGATCTTAAACTGTTTGATTGTTAATTATTGTTGATTTTGCTTGTTTTAACTTGCTGTATTTATGTTTTAAATTGTGTACTGCCGGCATCTAATGATTGCCTTGTAAGCCGCTCTGAGTCCTCCCTCGGGGGTTGAGAAGAGCGGGTTAGAAATACTGTAAATAAATAAATAAATAAACCTCTGCATCTCTTCATAATGAAAAAGAGCCTTTTCTAGGTTTAAAATGTCCTGGTGGTGGGGAGAAACTGAAACATGTTTGGGCCACTCAGGACTAGGGGAGGGAGAAAAATGAAGCCCACACTTTTTCTCCTGCAGTTTCATCCTGTGGCCACCAGACCTAGGCGGTGGACAAAAGGATGAACCTGTACTTGCCATTCCACCCATTATTGTTTCAAAGCCTGGTGATGGCTTGAATTAAGATGCAAATATTGTTTTTCTCCATTTCTAGCACCAAACCAGTCACACAGATATATACCCCAGTATCGATGCTGGAAGGCTTCTTTAACAAGGAGCTAAGTTCAGGTAGTACGTGGAGTATATCACTGGTGATTGCACCTTGAAGTGTATGTACTACAGGTTTGCTAGTACATTGAGTTCACTTTGAAACATATCTGCACAGGGAACAGAGCTTTTATGCTTATGAGATGGTAAGTTTGTTTTCCACTAGAAGTTTGAGGTGCACAACCTGAGCCAGTTTAAATACTTACAGGATAGCCAAGGACCAAATCAGCCAATATCTGCCATCTGGATAATCTGGTTGTAATTCAGATACTCTTGTAATCCACTTCTTTTGGGCAAGGACATCACTAGCAGTTCTGATGCTAGGTGATACCCTAAGGGAGGATGGCACCACTACTCTCAAAACATCAGCCTTTTGCCATAATCAGGCTTGGGGTTGTCCTGCATCTCTTTAAAATGCTGAAGAGAGGATGAGAGTGGGGTAAAGCTCAGGGGGGTGAAAGCGGAGAGGTGCCAGGTTTTTTTTTAATTAATTTTTAAAATATGTATTATTTTAAAAAAAATTTCTTTAAAAACATCACATCTTACAAAATTTTCACTTTAACCATCTGAAATTATGTACATGTAAATCTGTTTTGGATGTGCCAATGATATTATAATTTAAAGGTATAATTTTAATGTTGTTAGTTGTTTCTGTCACAACTCTTTCCATTACATTCAGTGATGTACAGGAATTATGATTTACAAGTAACATTAGCACAATTTTTTAAACTAAGGCTTCTGTATGGTGTGGATTGGGAGGAGGTCAGGGTGTGACACCATGAATTCCTGCACCAGGTGACACTGACCCTAGTGACACCACTGCTTTTGGGCTTTTCTGCTAGCAGATTCCAGACATCAGAGCAGTTGTGCGGTCAGATTGCTCTGCCATTACATATATGAAGTCAGCCAGCAGAAGAAGGTTCTAGCAGAAGGTGCCTGTGTCTAATTCTAATCCCCTACAACTAAGACATTTTTGATATAAAATTGTTCTATTACTTGGATAAGTGTGTCCCCCTCTTGCAGCCAATTGGCTGCTTTGTTGACTTCTTTGAATGTATAGAACATGCCAGAATAAGCTACTTAAAAATTAAAAGTCTAAGACTTATCATCTCAATCAAAGAAGAAGTAAAAGGCTTAAGGCCCAAACAGACAGGCCAAAATAAAGCTGCTTTGGGTCACTTTGGAGGTATGCTGTTTAAATGCTGCATGCGTCCTAAGAGGCCAGAAACTGCGCCAAAGCTGCACTCCAGTCCTTAGAACTAGAGTGTGGCTTTGGCGCGGCTCTTAGGACGCATGCAGCATTTAAACAGCATACTTCCAAAGTGACCTGAAACAGATATATTTTGGCCTGTCTGTTCCCTAGTCAAGAAATATTTCATATAGTTCTGGAGAACTGTTTTAACCATGTTTTTGTTGATGTTTCATTCCTTATTAACTTTTGTAAACTAATGTTTTAATTGGATCTTTTTAAAATTATTGTAATCTGCCTTGGATCCTATTTTGGGAGAAAGGCAGGATATAAGTGCAATGAATAAATGATACTATGGAAAAGCTGGCTTTAAAAACACATTTGCACTTACATCCCTGCCCCAAATGTAATCCTTTCAGAACTAGTTAAATTAAATGTTGAAGCTGGGCTGGAGGGAACTAGTTAACCTTAAAATACTTTTGTAATCTAAAATACTTTTACAAGTATTTTTATTGATTCTGAAACAATTCATTACATTCACGGACACCATTATAGTGAGACTAAAGAATAAAATTGTTAAAAGTTCATCTCTCTTAGCGCAGTCAACAATATGGGGGGTTTACTATAAAAATCCCGTTCTCCCAGCAGTTGCGTGGGGGGGGGGACTGAAACATACGCATTCATCGTCCCAGTATTGCTTGTCTTCAGAATTGCATGACTGGGGATACTGCTGCCATTGCGCTCTCTTTGTGAGTCCCCTTTAACCCTGCCTCATGATCTAACCAGCATGACTTTTAACTCACTCAATTCCAGAGGGATCCACTACAGTAAAAAACAGTTTAAAGAAAGAGGGAGGGGACGGGGGACAGGAGGGGACACTAATACCACATGACTGGCAATAATGCAACTATCCTGGCAGCAACATTTTGCACCTGGGCACTTGCCCTATAGGTAGCTCATTGCTGAGTTTCCCCCATTAATGAAAAGGAACCCCATAATCATGGTTGGGGGATGCAGCAGCTATGGATTAGAGACAGCGTTATATGATAAATATTACTAAAGCCACTTTTTCCAGGTGTAACCATGGTTATAAAGCCACATGTAGTAATCTCCTAAATTCATAATGGGCCTGGGTTCTCCAATGCCTTTCTTCCTTTTGTGTTTGGTGGCATCATTGTATGTCTTTTTCTGTTTTGTTTCCGTATGTAATAAAACAGGATATCTGGGAAAAGGTACTTTTAAAAAATATGATTTTGATAGGATAATAATAATAATAGCATTGGTATATTTTTAAAAAATTAAAGTGAATATTTCCTGTTTACCCAAAGTAATGAAAATAGATCTCTTCTGGGTTATTTTCTTTAAAAGAAATAACAGCCTTAGAAGACTAATTAAAAAAAACCCTCCCCTCCTGTCCACCTTGTTGCCTCAACACTTACAAAAGAGCATGAGGCACAAAACAGCACTTATTTGGACCATGTGGTATTCCTCCTCTACCATTTATTCAAGCCACATCACTGTAAGGCTTTATCCGCACTGCAGGAACAATCCAGTTTGACCCCACTTTAACTGTCATGGATCAATACTGTGGGATTTTGGGAATTATAGTGTATTGGTGTACCAGAGTGCACTGATAGAGAAAGCTAAATGTCTCACAAAACTACAGTTTCCAGAATCCCATAGCATTGAATCATGGCAGTTAAAGTGGTGTCAAACTGGATTATTTCTGCAGTGCGGATGCAGCCAAAAAAAAGAAGCAAAAAGATACTGTTTCACCTCAAAAAAAGAGTAAAATCCCTGGCCAAGGTACAATAAGAATTGTTTGTTATTGGGGAAATGAATGCATTACAGCAATGTAATTATTTGGAATGGCTTATTTCTAAACTTCGAGGTCAACTGATGGTTTGATATTGGATATCTAGGATTTGATTATGACTCTTCTGGCTGCCACTAATTAAAAGCTGAGAAATTCTTTGTGTGATTTTTTTTCTATCAGAAATTGACAATAGCAATTTATTTAACTTTTTAACAAGTTAAAGTATTAGTTTTCCCATGACTCTTTGTAAGAGGCCCCAAGACCTGCCCCGTCACTCAAAGCTATACTTTCCAGGGCTCCCTGAACAGCAGGAGATGTCACTCCAAAACCAATCTGGAAATGTGCCTTTAATTCTTTTTACAGAATTAAATTAGGACGTTAAATGAGTACCTTTTAAATGGAATGCTTTCTGTTCTTACAGGCTGTCTACATGTTCTATGCTTTGGCTATTGTCTGTGATGATTTCTTCGTTCCTTCATTGGAAAAGATTTGTGAAGTAAGTATCTTCTCCATTCTCATATTCAGTACAAGAATGTATGGAATCAGAATTGTAATCTTTCCTTTACAGACAGACAGATGAAATAGTTTTCATGCACATCTGCAGGAAACAGACTACCCTATACTATTTACACGGGATATAAAAATATTTGCAATGCTTCCCTTCTTTACAAGACAGAAGATTCTTGACAGCTGCAAGATTTTTTTGCCCATAAGCAAAAGTGAAGAGCTGTGTTGTCAGCAGCAGTATCCCTCCCCATAAAACAAACAAACAAACAGAAAACATGTTTATGCACAAAAGACATGTTTTGTAATTTAAAAATGTACCGAAAACATATACATTTTTGTGCAAAAAACCTTGATTTTTTCCCCCCATAAAATACAAAAAAATCAGCAAAAATGTATATTCTTTTACAACGAGGCAAATAAGAATGGAAAAACATATTCTTGTCTAACATGAACATCTTTAGAATTTTTCATTTTCATGCATAACAATGAAATAAATGAAACTTTACTTCTCTAGTCTACTTCAAAATTTGCAAAATTGAATTATGAAAGCAAGAACTTTGCTGGATCAGACCATGCTGGGAAGGTCAAAAGTTTGAAAACAAATAGCTTTCCTCCTATTGATTTCAAGCAAATCTGCAGTAGTTTATGAAATCTTAACCTGGAGGCTCATGTTGAATATCATTTACTTTGCTCTTCATGGATTTCTTTCACCTCATATAAAATAATGTAAGATATTGGCTATCAGTCCATCCTATATGTGGCATAGTTCAAGTCTTGTGATGGGTTTATATATTGGATTCTTATGCATATCATATAAAGCTACAAGATTCTGATCTCTCTCACCCCAAACCTCAGAGTCTTTAACACAGAATTGTTGATTTAATATCTGTGGCAAGTAAAACTATTGATATGAATACAGTTTAGTGGGGAAAAACACAGATAGATCAGCCGATACACAGAAGGTGTGAGCAACACTGCCCAGCCCTAGGATAACAAACACAGTCACATAACTGGCTTATGCCAAATGCTTTCATGCATATTGCTAAAGTAGCATGAAACAGAACCATAAGGAGCAGCCACAACAGTGCTCTTCTGTTGTGGAATTAATTATGAAAGACTAGCCATGTTCACTCAGAAGTACGCTCTGCTAAAATCAGTGGGACTTGTTCCTGTGTAAATTTGTGGGATTGTAGTCCTAGCATTGAATGGCACTCTTGAACCCTTTGAACATTTCCATTGTTCTCCTGTTTCAGAATGAAGGGGAAGACATGCTTAGAAGAAATGTTCTTCCCTTCATCTTTCCATATGGTCTGTTACTCTGTGCCAGTGATTCCCAGATTTTGGTCCTCCAGATGTTTTGGACTTCAGCTCCCAGAATTTCTGATTACTGACCAAGCTGGTGGAGGATTCTGGGAGCTGAACTCCAAAAACACCTGGAAGACTGAACTTTCGAAATCACGATGCTATTCTCTTTCCATGTGGTGACATACTTTTTCCCTTTCTCCACAGCGCTTGCACCTTAGTGAAGATGTGGCAGGGGCAACATTCATGGCGGCTGGTAGCTCTGCTCCAGAACTGTTTACATCTGTCATAGGTAACTACTAAATTCCCATTTTTTTTGCTATCATTTTTGAAAGCAAGCACAGCTATTTATACTTTTGTTTCTGTCATACAAAGGGGGGATGTATAAAAGAACAAATCCTTTCTACCAGAAAAAGTGACAGAATGATACAGGATATCTGTGTTGCTCTTTACCTGTACATTGAGAAATTGCAACAAAGCCAACCACAATCCAGATGTTACAAGATGCATTATGTTTATTAGAAGCTGATACTCCTGATGACAGATACATTTGGAATAAATCCCAAGACAAATTTTGTATCCAGCCACAAAAAACAAAGCTTGCAAACTATATCTGCTTTTTCAGATACCATTCAGAAATAGATGTTAACTTGAAGAACATGGTTTGTTCTTCAGCTGGATGTTACTTGGATGCCTCAGGTTTGAGGCTTGTGGACTTCAGTGGCAAAGATAATGAAATGGGGGAGGCTTTTGGCTCATTTACAGAGCACTTCACTCACATTTGTAAAGTTCCTGGTATTTCCACAAAGGATCTTGCATGTGACATTTAGAAGCTCTAGAACCGTGGTCCCAAAACTTTGGTAGTCTAGATATTTTGGACTTCAGCTTCCAGAATTCCTGACTGCTGCCCAACCTGCCTGGGGCTTATGGGAGTAGACATCCAAAACACTTGGAGGATCAACATTTGGAAATCACTGCTCTAGAAAGCGACAGAAATAGACTGGTTCATATGTCCCTGTTTTCCTTTGTTTCATCTAAAAGTAGGGTTGAGGGAAAGTGAACAGCACCACATTTTCAGTAGGATATATTTGATGAATACATAACATGGTAGAAGGTCAGGTTGAACAACAGGTGCTTAGTCAAAATACCTTGGGAAAAGCTATTTAAAAAATAGTTGGCTTTCTTGTTAAGGAAATAGGATTATCAGCAGTAGTATTCTGAAAGGAAGTGCTTCATTCAAGTTCCTTATTTTGGATTGTGATTCTGAAGAGGAAGCTGGACAGTATCACACTACACTATTATACTGCTGTATTCCACTTTAACTGCTATGGCTGCCTTCTTTGAATCCTGGGATTTGCACTTTAGAGAGGAGCATTTAGAATTTTTAGCCAGAGATCTCTTAAATGTAAAGATTTACCCTTTGACAAGATTGTCTAGTCATGTCTGACTGTAGGGGGTGGTGTTCATCTCTATTACTAAGCCGAGGCAGCCAGCATTGTCAAAGACAATTCTGTGATCACATGGTCACCATGACTGCACAGAACGCTGTTACCTCCCCACTGAAGTCATACCTATTTATCTACTTGCACTTTTACATGCTTTCAAACTGCTACATTGGCAGAAGCTGGGACTAGTGATGGGAGCTCACTCCATCACATGGTACTTGGGTCTTGAGCTACCAAACTGCCGATCTTGCAATCGTCAGAATCAGCATCTCAACCGCTGAACCACAACGTAGTTTAGTTTAGCTTGTAGTTTAGGCCTTACTAAACTACAATCCCCAGCATTTTACAGGAGGCAGCCATAGCAGTTAAGATGGACTACAGTTGGCCCTCTGTACCCACAGATTCCTTATCCACAGATTCAACTAACCATGGCTTGAAAATATTTTCAAAATTTATAAATTCCAAAAAGCAAGCCTTTATTTTGCCATTTTGCTGTGCTATTGCATTTATTGTATTTAATGTATGGGATTTAAGCATCCACAGATTTTGGTACCCACGGGGGGTCCTGGAACCAGCAGATACTAAGGGCCCACTGCTGTCGAGCAGTGTAATGTAGTATTGACCTGCTCTCTGGGCATGGCAGGCTCAAGTACTTTGTCTCTCTAGCTTTGGATTTAACTGGAAAGGAACCAGCAGGGCACAGCAGTACTAAAAACTTTAAGATTCATGTTATAATGTTTTGCAAAGGGCTCTTTGCTAGCACATCCTTCTAGCGAAGAAGGTGAAGTCAAATTTTGGCATGGATAATCACTGTAGTGGCATCAGCGGTCAGAACAACCTGCCCAACAAATGTTTGCTGATGTCCTTAGTCTTTGGACTGGTCACAGGCATCTTATAGTTTGGTCTCCAAACATTATGATACATACTTAGATGTGTGCTGGATTGGAGTGTCCATTCCAGGAAAATGTTTTTTGATTTTGTTTTGTGAGAGTCTTGAAGAGATAGATACTCGTGTTGTACAGATGAGCTGTTCTCTAACCGGCTTTTAACAAGCCATTTCTTTCACAAATCTAGCTTTGATGACCTATTTATAAGTGGATGAGGTAGGAATTATTACAGATTAACCGGGAAGGAAAAATGAGATCTTATGCATGTAACTGACTGTTCACCAAAATCTGACAAATCCTTTAACATCTCTCTGGATTCAAGTATGTTTAGTATATACATATAGCTGAATGATATATAGTATTCTAAGGAAATGTACTGTACCATTTAAAGGTGACTGCAGTCAGGAGCAGAATGAATCATATTGCCAGTGCTGCCTATAAAGCAAACAAAATTACCTGTAAGAAGAAATTACTGAAGCTGGGAAGGGACCTTATTTGTCCCTAACATTTTTTTATTGTTTGTTCTTTTGCTTTAATATGGTAATATTAACAATGAAATCCCTTCCCTGCCTATACATACCTACCTCCTGAAATGGCATAGTCCATTTTACCGCCTCATTCTGACATGCCAACAGGTGGTGATAAATCTTTGCCTTTATTTCGCTTGTCATGAGTTTCCATTGTGCTTCCTACTGTACTGAATTCAGCAGCTCTCCTTCATGTGGTTGATCATGCATAAATAGCCTTTGGGTTATTATACATCTTCTGTGCTTCAATCTGTGCTAAAAGAGATCATCCCCCATCGAACGGCATGTGATGAAAAATACCCACAGTTCTTCCCTGTTAAAGTGTGATTAGAAATTCTGCTTGTCTTTAGATAATACTGCGGCTTATACTGACTGACACAGAATGTCTTCAAATTATTTCCCCCTTAGGTGTGTTTATCACAAAAGGAGATGTTGGTGTGGGAACTATTGTCGGTTCTGCTGTGTTTAACATTCTCTGTATAATTGGGGTTTGTGGCCTCTTCGCAGGGCAGGTAAGAGATTTCAAAGAATTAAAAATAGTTCTACAATTTTCCCCTTTCATTGCACACTAGAGCTTGAGACAAAGGTGCTGTGTACATTAGTGGTGCTATATATTTAAATGTAGCTTTAAGCTGAGGAAATCTAAACCGAGAAATTTCCAATTGAAAACTTACCACTGATATATCATCACCACCACCGCCACCACCACCACCACACTTTCCCTCCCAAAACTGGGACTCAGAGTGGCTTACAGTTTAAAAGAACGGTACCATTAAAATACAATATTGCCCTGGTCACCTGTATTGGACTTTATTGGCAGTTCAGAGTGCTTGATGTACAGTCCTTAGCACAAGTTTGTAAGCTGGGTCAATATCATTATTCCCATATTGCAATGAATGTATTAGGATTTCTTCCACACTGGTACTCTTTAACATTTCTTTGGCATTTAATTTTCACAATCAGCTGGAAATGGAATTAAAACACAAGTTCAATAGAAGTCTTAATATAGCACTGTAGTATCCAGCAATGTCCTTCCCCATAGCCAAGGTCTTTCTGCGATTTCAAAGGAAGTCAATCTTGTTTTACAAAGGTTCTTTCCAATGTTAATAAAGTTTCCTGGTTACAGATTTTGCCTTTTTATTGCTTCCTGTTGAATACAGAAGCAGGATTACCAATGAATAAGCTATTAATTGACCCCTGAAAAGCATTTCTTATTTGCTTCTTTTTTTTCCTTCTTTTTGCTATTTTACTACATAAAACTTAAATAAAAGCATTATGAGAGGCAATAGTTAATTAAACATTCCCTGCACACCTTCAGATAAAAAGCAATTAATAGGCTCTACATTGCTAACCTTGCTGTCCTGATCCATAGGAAGCAAAAGTGCCTTCAGACATAAAGGTTTTGAGAAAAGGCATAGTAGCAATGAATAGCTTGAACAGTGTTTTGACACGGAATGAGTTGCAGCTCCAATTGTGTTTTAAATTGAGAGATGGAGCTTGGGGCATTTTTTTTTTAAAGTAACATGATTGTGTGAGTAATGCATTTGAAAAACGATTGTGTTATTTTGGTTTGTTGTTCTTGTTATAAAGATCCAAGTTTTAAAAATATGCTAGTGCTTGATTTGTAAAGAGAGGAGTATCCTTTGCACCAGCCACAGTTTCTAGGGAATGGCAAAAGCTGAATATGTTAATATTAACCATTTGGAATTGTCATAGGAGTTTGGAGCTGAGGTAACATCTTGTGGAACTGGGCAGATGGTTTTGTACCAAAAGCTATATGGAGAGACAATTGTTCCTGCTGTCAGCAAGGACTACTTTGTTACGAGGGGGTATCCAAAAGTTTTAATGATCACCTTTTTAAAACATTGACAGAAAGTTTGTTTTGATTTGGAGTTGTTAACTTATCTCTATGTAGTCACTATCTGGATTTATACATTTTCCCAGAGTATCTTGACCCTCCAAATACCTGATATTGTAGAAGTCTGCAGATTGCGCCTTACGAGGAGGTATCGTAAAGTAATAATTATCACCCAGAAGTTATTATGGCATATTGATGAAATTTTGTCAGTGTCATCATTGGTCCCTAAGTGCAAGTTGCTGAGAAAATCAGCTCATTGCGTCCTTTATTTTTGTGACTGGCTCTGCCAGAAGTGACTAAAGTGTAAAATCCTTGTCAGGCATGATCTACAGGCTTCTACAACATCAGGTATTTTGAGGGTCAAGATACCTGGGGAAAATGTATAAATCTATTTAATGACTAAATAGAGATAAGTTAACAACTACAAATCAAAACAAACTTTCTGTCAATTTTTTAAAAAGGTGATCATTAAAACTTTTGATAACCCCTCATATTTCATTGTATTTAGATTGGCACGTGAACTTTATTCAGGGGGGAGGGAAACACTATATCCTCCTCTGATACTACATAAAATAACATCCTTGTTTGTTTATGATGTTAAAATATTTCTAGAGTACCTGTCCTGTTTACATATAGCAAGGCATGAACAGTTAGCAAGCAATAACAACAACAACATAAAATATCTGTTTGTCAGAACCATCGTTCGAAGACTATGAAACCTATATATTTGAAATTTTGTTTGCATGCCAAGGAGACCTTCAATGAGTGTGCATGGGAATAATTACTTTTTAAAAAAAATATGTATTGTATATTTGTAATTAATTTAAATGTGTTTGATGCCTGAGCTACCAGTTTCATTGAGTAGACTCCCCTTTCTTGTGCATAGGTGTGCAATCAACACAATTTGAAGTTGGGGGGAGTCATCTGAGGAAAGGAATTATAGGGCTGCTCCTCTCTGGCATCTTGAAAGAGAATAGCATTGGAAGATTTTGCTGAACTGCAAGCCAACGTGGTGTAGTGGTTTGAGTGTTTGACTAGGACTCCGGAGACCAGAGTTCAAATCTCTACTTGGCCATGGAAACTCACTGGGTGACCTTGGACAAGTCACAGTGTCTCAGCTTCAGAGCATGGCAATGGCAAACTCCCTTTAAACAAATCTTGTCAGGAAAACCCCATGATAGGGTCGCCATAGGTACCTTGAAGGGACACCAAGAAAGTACTACACACACACACAAACACATACACACACACACACACAAACCCAGTCCAATTGAACATAATCCCTAGAAATCAGCATAAACTTCTTTAAAAATATATTTCCATTGTACTGCAGACGAACAATAACTGTGCTACAATGTAAACCGATATAAAGGAACTCTAGCATCTTTGAGACTAACTGAGAAAAATAAATTTCTAGCTTTTGTGGACTCCAGTCTGTTTCAAAGTCCGCAAGATCTTATTTAGCAATTTCTTTTTCTCAGCTAGTCTCAAAGGATTCTTCTATATCTCTTTATGCTGAAACAGTATGTGTTGCAGGCCAAAGAAAATCCATGCAGAACAAAATCACCTGTAAGATCTGTGGTGGCATCTGCAGCCCTCCAGATATTGTTGAACTGGAATTTTAGCAATCTTAGCCAGCATGGTCAGTGGTGGAAGACCATGGGAGGTAACCAACACAGTTACCTACTCCTGCATTCAGTCCAGGAGATGCAGAGAATTTAGTGCTATGAATGAAAGCAAAACAGGCTAGCAATGTTTCTTCATCTGAGGCAGGTTTATTTGATTTTGTTTTATGATGGCTAAGCAAAAACAAAAAAATAAAAAACCACAAAGACATTTTGAATGAAGGCAGGTGCAACTGGTAGTACTGGGGACTGTTTGGAGCCATTACACCACACCGGCTCTGTTTTGAAAATACTCTTTTGATTTTTTTTAAAAAAAGCGGATTGGATATAAAGTGAAAAAATGTAACATTCATAATTTTTTTAAAAAATTAAAAGGCTAGCAGTGCAAATGAATCATAGGTGAGGAAGCAACATGGTTTGTGTCCCTAGTTAAAGTGTGAAGCTGTGACATAGTAGGCAAAGTATCTGTTGCAATTTCTATGTAAATGTTATATCTCTCTTCACCCTTATTTCCTTGTTGTGGTATTGTCGTTATTCTCTTACCATTTTAAACTGTCTCTACTTAGGATACTATATGGGGTGATGGTATATTTGAATTTTGATACAGGGACTAGTCAGACTCATATAACCAAGTTAATAAATCAGACATATTATAAATGGCATTAGAATCCTTACATAAAACTCATTGTGATGTTAATCAGGTCAAAGAGTAAGGAGAACTGTTCAAGGAAGATGGCTTTTGATCTAATATGCCATCTGTCCTCTGGGCTGCTAAAGCCAAACAGGCGTATCACAGCAATTACACAAGAGCAGTTTTGCAATCGTCATGTAGTAATCTTGTGGAGGGCTATTTACTATAGGCATAGAAATAGGTTGTTAATTACATTATCTGAACTAAAAATAAGAATCGGGTAGGGGCCTCAGTAACCTAAAGGCTCCAGATGCCATCTGATCTTGGAAGCTAAGCAAGGTCATCTCTGCTTAGTACTTGGGTGGAAGACCTCCAATGAATATCAGATGCTGTGGGGTATATTTTCAGAGCAAGGAAGTGGGAAAAACACCTCTTGAGTATTCCTTACCTAAAAAAACCCTGCGAAATTCATGGAGTTGCCATACATTGAGAGATGACTTGAAGGCATGTGCACACATACACATGGTTTTAAAAGAAGGGAATGCTATCACACTTAATAAAGATTAATACATAGGGGAAAGAACCAGTGCTTGAAACTGGAGAGGATAATCTCCTCCCCAGGTTGGAACTCCTCAGCACATTATAAAGCAGACTCCGCTCTCAGCTTTCCCACTAACCACTGGCCTTCCCTTCAGCAGAGACTGAGCAGAAGGCATTCAATCTATGGAGTTTATCAGACAGGAGGAATTTCTCTCTATTTCGAATGGAGCCAATTCGAATTCACATAAATTTGCTAGTTTAGCAAATTTACGTGAATTCTAATTGCATTTGGAATGTGTTCAGAATGACTTCCCATTACCTGAAAATGACTTCCCATTGCCCAAAACTGAATAAGATACTCTACTACGCAATAACGTAAAACCCATGATTGCGTTCGGAATGACTTCCCTTTTGCCTGAAATTGCGTGAGATACACTCATATACAATAATGTGAAACCCCATGATTGCGTTCGGATTGCCATTGGATTATACTTCCAATTTCCGTCGTCTGATAAACTCCAAAGTATCCAGTGCTTTCTGTCAGCAGTCAGTGTTCCTTGTGAGTGTCCAGGCCTTAAAGATGAGGTCTCTATTTCTAGGTTTCCCTGTTCCTGGACTTCAGTTTCAGAAAGGTACATGTGAGCCAAACTAGAAAAAGAGGCATGGATAATGTTTTAGAGGTGCTGGGTGGTGCTGGGTGAGAACTCCCAAATGTTGTGTCCAATAAACCTTTATATAAAGGTTGCAATACTAAAATGGTTCCTAAGATGCAATAGGAAAGAGAGCAATCCCAATTGCATAGCATTTCTACAAACAATTCTACTTTCATGGGGTAAAGCCTCTTGTGATAAAGCCTTAAAGTCTTCTCTGAAACTTCTGAGAGAAATTAAATTTCAGAATGGCAATCACAAAGTAAAACAGTGAGGGGGGCAAACTGCTCACTAAAAATTAATTTTGAACTTCCTGATCCAGCTGTTTTTCCTTAATCCCACCTCTTTACAATAAAATGGGGAAATAAAGAATACTCTGAAAATTTCTCATTCTTGTTTCTCATTCTCAACAGTGTCTTAACATGTTTAAACACCCTGTTTCGAAGTTGACAACACCTTTAAGATTCTCACCTCCTGCATAAGAACAAGACTTAGTGACATCCCTTTATTTGCTGTCGATATTTTCACCATTTGTGCAAAATATCTCTGTGCAAAATGAGACTTTTCTTTTTGTGGAGCAAATCAGACACATACAGCAAGCACAAAAGGACTGGATTTTCGAACACACACAGACAAAAAAGCAGGCAACCTATTTCAGCCTTCATGCATAATCATAGTTTGATCAAAAATTGTTTGCTCAAGTTTGCACCCCCACCCTCCAAAAAATCCCTTATCCTTGCCAGTGCAAGTATTCTGAGAACACAGAAAAAAACTTTTGCTGTCTTGCAAGACAGGTAAAAATGAAATAAATAGGAACATCTCTTGCTCCAGCGAGAGAGAGAAAAACTGAGTTGATGAGAGTAGAGGCTCCCTCTCCCTTTTTAGACCCTGCCTTTACAGACTTTCCATACCTGGCAGTCCCGATCTAGATCCAGGCAGCACACATTGCTTGAGAGTTTGGGGGAGGAAATATAAGTAGTCCTAAACTGACAGCTGTGCAATTATCAGAGTGCAGTTTAACCCTCATATTCTGAAGTTACTCTTCTAACAATTTAGCTAGCACCAAATAGAACTGACTTGGGAATTGAATTGAATGATAAAATGTGGAAGAAATGTATTATTATCCAGCTGCAGACACAGACAGACCATGAAAATCCTGCTATTCGGGAAAGATTATTTTGCGACTTGTCTGTATAATAGTTGCAAAGTTGCAAATAAGCTTCCAACTTTGTTAATAATATGCAAGTTAAGATTGCTTACTTGATCTAGTACAACTAATGTATAACAATGAATTATTAAAGAACAGTATTTAAAAACAAACAAACAAAGAGGTCAAGATACATTTTTGATATGTTTTCCTGCCCAGTTGGCTTGCATGGCTCTTAATCTTTTAAGCTTTAATTTTACAAACTACAAGTAATTCAAATTGGCTCAGTCTTTGATCTTTGTTAACATGACTGTTTATATGAGATTCCTCTTCTGTAAATTTTTGGGTGTGTTCATTTTGGTAGAGAACACTCCCTCTCAGAAAGGTTATAACCTATAACATACTTAGCTCAATGTTCTGGTTATTTTAGAAAGGAAAATAAACTTAGTTTTATATAATACTATATTTTCAAATATTGTCAGGTAGTTCTGTCATCAGCCCCCATTTTACTGGAATTATTGAAGTTGCTCACAACATTTAAAGAATTTTCCATGGGGATCTTTGCCAAATGTATGATTTTGTTGGTGGCACTGTGGATCTGACAGGAAATATCTTGATTCCATATCCTTACAAGCATGTATGTAAATACTTGCACACAGTGTGGCATATAATTGGGTGAATACCAGCTGCAATATCAAATCCAGCAGGGGATTGGGGTTTTACACAGGGTCACACTGCAGTCATAACATTGCCTGCAATGACCATAAATTGAAGCGCTATCATTCTCTTTCAGGCTGAATGCCTAGCTTGGTGTAATAATGCATGACAAAGATGTTTCATTAATTGAGAAACAGAACCTCACATGTATACACTGAGTTTTTTGACATATGCAAAGAATTTGATAGAAAGGTTTAAGATCAATTTCCCTTTGCCTTGAACTTTAGAGGCTTTGGAAGCACACCGCAAAAATGATACTGCCTTTGAATGTCTAGAAAGCCTGGGCTAACATCTCTTCTGACGTCATGCCTATGATTACTTATGAGGTTGATATGTTCTGGAAGGCCATGGGCCCACTCAAGTCTTATTTCCAACATATCTGAAGAGTAATTTTGTAACAAACTTTTTTCATGACATCAATCTGCATCATTGACTGAATTTTATGGGGGCTTCAGATTATGTTTATTATTTATTTATTTTATTGTCATCCCACCTGTCTCCAAAATTGGACCCAAGCTGACTTACAATGTAGATTAAAAGCAAAACTAAAACAATATGCAATACAAACATTTTGAAAACCTGTTAAATAGGCATTTCTGTTTAAAATTAAACCTAAAAACATGTCTAAACCATAAAGATGGAATTTTAGCACATCCTATAAAAATCTGTCTGTATGATTGATTAAAAGAGAAAGACCTAGCTAAATTAAAAGGTTTTGATCACTGGGCCAAATGAAACTCTTATTGAAGGGAGTTCTATACTCTGTTAGCAACCATTTAGAAGGCTATCTCCTGTGTCCTCAGCAAGTGAATCTGTGACAGAGGTGAGACCAAGTTAACACCCTCCTTAAAATATGGCCTTTCAGATAGTCTGGACTCAAGCTAGCTAGGGCTTTAGGGTTCATAACTAGCACTTTAAATTGTGTCTGGAAACTGACCTGTGGAGCTGTTTCTGCAAGGGAGTTATATCCTTCCTAGATTGTAAACAGCATGACTGCAACACTGTGGACACAGGGAAGTTTCCAAGTAGTTTCTACATGCAGCCCCATATAGTTCATTACAGTAATTCAAACAGGATGCAATCAAAGCATATGTCACCATAGCCAGATCTGACATCTCCAGGAATGGTTGCAGCTGGAGCACCTTGGCTACCATTGAAATCTCCACCTCCAGGCTCAGGGGGCTGAGTCCAGGAGTTACACCCAAGCTTCAAACCTGAAGGGACTGTAACCCCTTCCAACACAGACTGAGTCCCTGTTCCCTCATCTGCCCTGTAACTTGCCGTTGTTTCTCCAGTACTACTACTACTACCTTTTCTCAACTACCTTGGAAACAATGCCTTCTCATCTCTAGTGTGATGAACCATCTATTTGAAAATGACCTTAGAGTGCAACTGTATTCATGAACCAGTTCTTTAACTAGTGAAACTTTTATTCTTTCTCCACATTGTTCTTCTGGCTGGAATATACATCAGGAGACAATAATGATCTCTTGTACATACAGTAGCCTTGCATTTATTATTTTATAACTCGCTGAAGTTATTTCTAGAGGAAAGTAATAAAATAGGTGCTTTTAAACAGTAGAGTCAACATTGTTTTGCCATCCGACATCCTCCTTACTGTTAGATAGTGTCAGTGACTAGATGACAACCTCAATCTTATTTAATATCCTGAACAAAACATACAAAACAACAACAACAACCCCAAAACAAATCTGGTCTGCTTTACATTGCTCAAATTGAATGGGAATCCCTTTAGAACAAGAACAAGGACACAAAACCTGGACAACCTCTTTGCCCAGTAGGGTCACCAAAGCTGTCAAGTAGTGATTTTTAAAAACCACTGAGGAGAAGTGGGCACTGCTGCAAACTTTGTTGTTTCTACAAATGCCTTGCCTAGTCAGTAGCATACAAAATTCAAACTTGCCTTTTAACATCAGTAGCTGTTGTAGGCAAATCATGCCACTTTGGGGCTATAATAGACCTTTCCACAGAATTTTCTAGTTCACTTGATAAATACTCGTTAATAATTCCTCATGTAGGATACAGTCATCTTATTTCAAAGTTACACTTTTGTTGAATAAAAGGCATTTTCAGAGCACAAAAAAAAATACATGTGGAAATGGAATTCTCCTAACTGAATAGTACAGCTGTGACTGTATAAAATTATTTGCTTCTTAGGATAAGATGAGTAGCTCTTCCTTGAAGCTTGTTATCTTGGGGTAGTGCAATGCCGGCTCATATTCCTTTTGTTTGCTTCCTCAGGTTGTTGCACTGTCATCCTGGAGTCTCCTGAGGGATTCAACATACTATACCTTTTCTATTGTTGCACTTATTTTGGTAAGTGCCTCATGTTTCATCTCCTAAGTAAGGAATTTTTTGCTTAGATGTTACCTGCCTGCCTTCACAGAATGCATTCTCAAGGTTTTAAGCTATTGTACCAGTCCCACATAATGTTGTTAGTTTTCAGGGATGAGGAGAGTTGTAGTATGAACTATCATCATAGAATCATCGATTCTATGATTGTATCTAGAGGCAGCAAATGGGGGAAGCTTCCTCAAGCCCCCTCATGACCCCAAATTGATCAGAAACCAGAAAAAAAAGTCTGGAAATGGAAGCCAGAAGTTATTTCTGGTTTCAGTTTGGTCCATTTGTAAATTGATGTTTGGGTAGACTTCACGGAGGGAGGACGTAAAAACTGGCAGTTGCACTCCTTTGTTTTGGAGTGTGCGCAGTCAGGAAACATATATATAGATAGATGCTCCCATATTGAAAGCAGCAGCAAATTTTATTAACAGTAGCTGTGAAACTGTGGTCTGAGGGTAGCCATTAGTCCCTGATGTACTTTTGGGAGATCTTTGAGCTGGTGAGGAAAGTAAAAGGCTTGATTCAGTTCACCTCTTGGCCCTGTAATGCGATTTTTCTGTGGAAGGGACTGTTGATGAACTTGTGAGTGCTTTATTACTGTTGGTTAATTGAACTTGTATTTTCTTAAGTATTGGATTGAACATTGATTTATATGTTTCTTGAAGCACTTTCATGGTCAGATAAACATATTGTTTTGAAATCATTGCATTTGTTTCTGTATGACATTGTCAGCAGGATTTGGTCGAAGAGGGAGACTAAGGTAAAAATAAACTGAATGAATGAACGAATAAACTGGCAGCAGGCCATATATTTCAGGTGGATGTACCTCTCCCCCAGGCTTCTTCTCCCCTCTTGCCTCACTATCAGCTCTGTCTTTCCTCCTTTGTATCTCTCATTTTGCTTCTCATCTCTATGCCTTATTGAGTGGAGGAGATCTGGATATGCGTGACCCACAGAGCCTTACCACTTGAGATGGTATGTATGGAGGAGGAGGACAGAAATGAATGTGATAGCACTAGGTTGATGGAGAATTGGACACCAGCTGTTCTGGGCAGTGTTCCCATTTATAGCAGCAACTCATCACTTGGGTTGGGTACAATACAGAAAGGTTACCTACCATCCTTTAGCATCTGTCATATAATATAAAATGTCATTTTCTGGTGGTTTTCAACCAATTTGGGCTGGGAGGAAGCAGGGCAGTAAAACCTCAGGAAGAATTGCATTCTTTCTGCCTGCCATTGCATTGTCACATTTTGCCCTGACACCTTATTGTAGCATGAACATGTGTCCTTGACTATAAGCTGCTTCATAATGAGGCCTGTAGTTGTGGGCGACAGCTAAGAGCCAGCAGAGACGCAGATATGTTTCTCCTTCTCCCCCTGCCCAATCTGGCAGCAAAGGAAAGAAAAGGCTAGAAGGGTGACAGTGCAAATATTTCCTCCTAAATATGCCTGGCTACTTCATTTGCGGCCGATTATTGCTGGGCGAAAAAGGAAAAGGAAAGCTGAGGCACAGAATATGAGTGCAACCTAGTGGTGACTGTGGAAGAAAATAATTCTTTTCTCTGAATTCCAGAAAAGTGCCTTGCTTGGAAGAACGATGTACATATTAAATAGAATAAGATGCGAGAATTACATGCCAGTTGAGCATTTGCATTTTTAAATGCTTCTTCATATTAAAAACAACAACTCTGTGTATGCATGTTTGTGCGCACGCACACACACATGCATGTATGGATTTGTGTGTGTATTATAAAACAGTGCATATTGGGACAAAGATATATGCACCTCTGATGAACATACTTTACATATGTTCACACATATGTGAGGGAGAATGTTGAAACATACATGTATGGACATATGTAAAGTAACCCAGTACTTTTTGGCATTGTCTGAAATGGCACAATCTAGAATTTTGTCACTCAGTACACATTCCTATATAAATGATGGTCTAGAAAGTACTGTACGACACTATTCAGGATTTATTGCAGCTACACAGATAATCATTGAATTAGCTTCTTAGACATGTCGTGACACAATTATGGATGTTGCAATGTTTTCATTTCTCTTAAAAAGCAGCTGTAGATAGCGGTAATTAGATCAAAGCAGTCAGACCAATATTTTCTCTCCATTCCCTTTTCTTGATCTAAATCACCCTGTCTCCTATATCATTCCTCTGATCCAATTGCTCTCACCTCTCCTACAGCTCTTAAGAAATCAAAAGGTCTTGAATTTTAATCCCAGGTCTCCAGGGTACCATTCAGATTGGTCTGGTAGCTCTGCTTTCTGTACCACTCAACTCTTTGGTTTCTGTAAAGGATCTGCACTGCTGACTACCTTAAAGGTTAAAGTTTGATTGCATAAGACTGATAAATCTGTTTTTAATTAGGAGATTGGGTGATGTCATGCAAACTACCATGCCAGTACAAACCATGTTGGTTCAACTGAACCCATTCCAGGAAGCCTTTAGTTCAGCGGCACATGCCTTACCTATAAAATTCACCCTTGGCGGCTCCCATGTCATTGGGTCAATGGATCTGTTCACTCTGAATTTTAAAGTAGCTATTTAGAGTGTGGAACCCCTGTTCCCAAAATGGGTTCAGTGTCTTGGATAACTTATTAAAGTTTGGACTAAAACCCTGAACAGATGCACAGATCCACTTAAGGAATGCTAGAACCACTTAGGGAGTGCTAGTTCACTGATAAGCGGTATTGAAATGTACTTTCTATTTCTATATGTCCACTGACATTGAAACCATTAGCCTCATTGAAACTGACCGATTTTCAATTTCTGACTTTTGAACATAGGAAATATAATCTCAAAACCTGATGTTATACTCATGCCTGCTTCTTCACTTGGTAATTTAGTTCATGGGAAGTGGTTAATAAAAAAACCTTTTTATTTATAAATTGAGAAATGGCTAATAAGTAATTACATGTGATTACAGTTGTGTAAAATGTTTGCTGGTGCCATGAAATGTGTGATTTGTAGCTGGGGTGTTGGTCCTACAAGACTGTGATGGGAGATGCTATCAGTTTCTTAAAAGAAAAGTGTGGCTTGCTTTATATGCAGTCACACATGGTAATGCAACTTCTTAAATTTTCCTCCACAGATTATTTATGATGAAAAAGTTTATTGGTAAGTACAAATTTTGTCATTTTCTGATTAACAAAAGTAAGAAACACAAACTTTCTGTTTAAGCAAACCTTTGCTTTTTAATCACATGGTGGAACAGTATTTGTTCTTACCATGTATGTCTTCAATTATGCATTTTAAATTGTTTTTAAGTATGTAGTTTTAATAAAATTGTTATGGAATTGTTTTTAACTACTGTCATGTAACATTTTGGCTACATTTTAGCAGGTGCTGTACAGGGAAAGGAAGGCATATGAAACACTGAAATGGCCAGGAACTCTCATCCACATTCTTATCCACAATTTAGTTGATCTTCAAATGCCCAGGAAACTACATGTCCCAGGATTCATTCTGTCTGGAACAAAACTGCACTTGTTCACAATAGCATGCACTGTGCAAGGAGCCATTAGGCATATAGTTTTCAGAGCTCTGGACATTCCTACAGATTAGTCAGGCATTTGAACCTCACACGCTCCAAGGTCCCTGACATCTGGAGATGCTATTGTTTCAACATTCAAGATGTCAGGGAGTAACAGAGGTCTCCTAAGAGCCTTCATGATATCTGCTGTCAAAAGAATACCTGTGGTGTGAGGATGCATCTAGTGTGAAGAAGCTCATGCATACTGCACATAATTCACACAGTAGTCACATAGAAGGGTAGGAGAAAAGCAGCTTTTATTATGAAGTTATCGCACAAGGGGGCAAATGGTTCTGTGAACCTGAAGCACCCAGTCCAAAATAAATGCATGTATGAGGCTAAGGACACACTTGGTAGACCAACCTTAATATATGCCCTGATGTTTTAGGGATTTATCATTTGCAGCATTTCCAAGGGAAAATTACAGTCTTAAGACCAGGAGTTGGAAGAAATGGGCAAACTGTTTGCTGCTTGGGTAGTGATGATTTGCCTGCTGCTGTACTCTGCCTGTCCCTGTTTTATGTCTGTCATGTTCCATCTTTGAGGCACCAGACACAAACCAGGTACCCCTGAAACCAGAAGGTACTGTACTAGCACACTTTTTCTGGGCATAACTAGACTTTTCCCCAATCCACCATTCTTCTCAGTTGCCAGGCATGTGCCAGGATTGCCTTCCTGGGTTTTAGGATTATTTATCTTTCTTTTCTTCCTGATTTTGTTGCAGGTGGGAGTCCTTAATTTTAGTGCTGATGTATGTCATCTACATTCTCATCATGAAGTAAGTATAATATGTCTTTGGGGCTTTACAGACCTCCCCAAAAGGGCAGTCTGAAGCCTCCTTTGTTTGCTGCAGACCTTCGCCTCAGCAGCTAGATTCTGCGACGAAGGTGCGCAGCAAAAAAGGAGCGGGGTTTATAGCATTGCACTTGCAACACAAGAAACTGAAAAGGCGCAATCGCGTACCTTTATGCCACCGCAACTGTGCAGCTCCATCTAGAAGCTGCACAGTTGCGTCGGCATCCTTACGCACGCCGTCTAAACAGCATTACATAATGACGCAGGCATCATTACGTGCTAGGGCTGGGGAGCCTTGGCTGTTTGTATCGCCCCTTTGTCTGCTTATTGTTCAAGGGCATTTTTAATTATTTTTTGGAACATTCAGTGGGCAGGAGGATAACGGAGAAAATCAAGAGTGCTGCTCAGTAGCATCATTGGGAGAGGGGTGCAGGGGATGCGGACTGCACCTCTCAGTGCCCTGTGTGCCAATGAAGACTCATTCACTTCATCACCACTGATTCCCTAGAAAACCATGAGGCTGGTTTTACTCCACAACATAAGAGGGGAATTATGGGGGCTTTTTACATTGGCAAGAAAGTGTGACATGAAGTTGCACTTTCCTTAATGCTTAGCAGCTAGACAGCAAGCCCCAGGTGTGCATTTAAAAAGTACAGGGCAGCTAGACTGAGGTTTTTTCTGTGGCTCAGCAACTACATGGGAAGCTGTCAAAACGCTACAAACACAGGCGGAGCAGCTACATGGGCGGCAAGGAACGTGGCTTTTAGCCGCGATTTAAACATTTTTTTCCCTTGCTGGCTGCGAATTGCGCAATTGCGCAGGTACACCATACAGTCGGAGCTTATCACATGGGGGAGTACAGGACCATTCCGAAAGAGGGAGAAAGTGAGGTCAGTTCGGAAATGCACATGATTACGCACAAGCTCATCACACACAAAACAAGAGAGCATCTACACAAAAAGAAAATGCAGAGTCAATACGAAAGAATTCATCACATGTGAACATACTGGTCGGCTTTCTGTTGCAAATTAAGGCATCTTGGGAAATGGTAGCAAAGGCTCATGGGAGTTGTAGTCTGTGTTCTGTCAGAGCATTATATTGAGTTGTCTTGAGGTTTCAGCCCTCTGTCCAGGAGGGATTCCCATATGTCCTCCATTCTTGAGCAGAGGCCCCCCTTTTCCAAGTTGACCAGGCACGTCCTCCTTTGCCAGGACACGTCCTACTTTTCCAGCCTTCTTTTTGAAGAGGAAGCAGGAGGGCCAGGCGTGCTCTGGCCAGGCTCTGGGGGTCTCTTCCTGGCTCCTTCCCTCCCTCCCTCCTTCCCCGCTGCCTTCCTCCTCCCTTTGGCTGAGAGAGTGTGACTTGCAGGGAGGAAGGGCAGCGGTGGTGCTCCAGGTCCTCCTGATGCTGGGCCAGGGCAAGCTGGAAACAGGAGGAGGAGGAGGAGGAGGAGGAGAGGGACATGGGGCCCCTCTGCTGCCCTGCCTCCCTGCAAGTCACACTCTCTCAGCCAAAGGGAGGAGGAAGGCAGCCAGGAGAGAGCCCTGGAGCCTGGCCAGAGTGTGCCTGGGCCTACCTTCTCCTCCCTTCGTCTGAGAGAGTGTGACTTGCAGGGAAGCAGGGCAGCAGAGGGGCCCCATGTCCCTCTCCTCCTCCTCCTCCTCCTCCTCTTGCCAGCTTGCCCTGGCCTGGCTGAGTGCCTCCAGTGCCCTGCTGTCTCCCTAGAAATCACACTCTCTCAGCCAAAGGGAGGAGGTGAAGGAAGGTGCAGGCGCACTCTGGCCGGGCTCTGAAGGTCTCTTCTTGTCTTGGCACCTTCCCTCCCTCCGCACTTGTATCGCTGCCTTTAAATGGGCGCTTTAAAGATACAGAGCCCCATTTAACCGTGCAACTACACCTTAGCCTTTAGATGCAATAGCAATGCTGCACCCTTTTTAAAAAAGTAGTGGGGAAATCAAACTACTTTTTAAAGGCACTTCTTCTCCCTTAAAACTCCAAAATAGTGTTTTCATGGCACACTTTCCATTTTTCTCATCTAAAGGCTGGGCTTTCATGCAGCCTTCAACACACCTCTTTTTGCCAATGTAAAATGGGCCAGCTCCTTTTTAAAGCACTTCTTCTCCCTTAAAACTCCAAAATAGTGTTTTCATGGCACACTTTCCCTTTTTCTCATCTAAAGGCTGGGCTTTCATGCAGCCTTCAACACACCTCTTTTTGCCAATGTAAAACGGACCATGGTGTCCACTGCCCTGGCCATTTCCCCTTTTCAGAAGTCAGCCAGAGCTTCAACAGAATCACCTGCCAAGGTGATTGGAAGATCCCCCGAAGCCATCACAAATCTATCTGGATCCATCAGCCTCCTGGGGCAGGCCATCCTAATTGTTTCCCCCACTCCTGCAAAGGTTCCAAGTCGCAGCAAGTCTAAACCTGACCAAGTAATGATCTGTCCAGAACAACAGAACTATAAAAGGTACCTCCACACCAAGATCACCCACCCAGCATAGAAAACAAGGTCCAAAGTATGTCCAGCAGCAGGAGTAGGGCCAGATATCACTTGGAACATATCCATAGTTGTCATGGAAGCCATGAAGTCCTGAACCACTCCCAACAGGGCAGTCTTGGCATGGATGTTGAGGTCTTTCAGTACTACTAGGCATGGGGACTCCAACACCAACCCCCACACTATCTGGCTAGCTCACTCTTCTAGAACCTTCTCTCTGTGACAAGAAAGAAGGGCAGTTTCTGAGGCTGAGGCTTTATAGGTCAGATGAAGCTGTCTTGATTCCCTTCATTGCTCACCTGGGCACTGAATCAGACAAGGGGCTTTGTTCTTGCTCTTGGGTTGCACGGTTTGGCTTGTAACCCTCAGAGTTGCAAGATGTAAAATGCTGGAGCCAGATCTGAAATGCATGGGCCATATAGCATTCGTTCACCCAGAAAACCACATAATCCTAAGTACCTCTTTTGCTGTACTATTTGTCCCTATTTCCAATCCATTTCCCATGGGATATTTAGATCAGGAGCAGCATGTCATGTAATGATGCCCAGATCAACTTATAGCCAAATTCAGTAGCTTAACCCATGAGGAGCTGAAGCAACCAAACTGGTGGCTGTGAGTTATAATGAGGACCACATCAAAGACATTGGCCATATTTCCTTTAGGCTCACATTTTGACATTTCTCTTCAAGATCCCTCCTGAAGAAGTGGAGGTAGCCAGAATGTAGTCAGTTTACTTATGTGAGCTCTCCCATGTTTTAGTGGCTTTGATGAAAAATGAGGAGGGTGATTATTTTGGGAGTGTTAATAGGAAATTTATGGTAGCTGCTTTATGGCTTTTTGAAATAAAAAAAGAGTATAGACATGTCTTTAAAATAAAACAAATACTTCAGTTCAATTCTGGTGCTTTCTATTTTAAAAACGGAACCTCCTTTAATAAAAGTCTTGCTAGCCATCAAAACTCATAGACACCACAAAACACCTGGAATGAAATATAGGTCTGTTTGGAAGCTGTTGAGCAGAAATCTCTTATTCTCTTTGTATAGGTTTAATGCTAATCTACAACATATGTTTGAAAGGAGGACAAAGAATGCAACAAACATGGTGAATGGATTAGCAAATAACACAGAGATGGATGACAATAGCAATTGTGATGCTACAGTGGTATTATTAAAGAAAGGTAACTGTTCCAGTAAGTTGCAATGCTTGCTTGTAGAATTCTGCTGGGTATTCTGGTGGGCCAGTACCTGAAGGCAAGTATAACATCATTGTCAATACATCTTTGAATCCTATGTTTTGGACTCCTTGTGTCTTTTTAAAAACTGAAAGCAGCAGAAGGGGCCCTGATGAAGTCTGGGATTAGCATAGAGGATAGTTCAAAGATGTATTTAAAAGACAGTGTGGCAAAGTTCAGAGAGGATAAAGTTTGGATGGTGCAGACTAAGGCTGATAGTATACAGCAAATATTATTTGTTGTTAGTGTTTTGAGCAGGATGGATATAGTTTCCTATGGCTGCTTTATTAAGAGAGCTCATAGGACCACTCAGATAACTACATGTAGAAGTAAGCAACTTGTCTTTCTTCTATAAGACAACGATTATGTAGGCACCTTAAAATTTCATAATTACAGTAGACTCTTGAGTTGTGATTCCAGAACTCCCCGCAGATAGCAAAATCGGTGGATACTCAAGTCCCCATTATATTCAATGGCATAGTAAAATGGTGTCCCTTATATAAAATAGCAATATCAAGATTTGCTTTTTGGAATTTGGAATATTTTCAAGCCATGTATTGTTGAATCTGTGGATAAAGAATCTGCCTTGGATATGGAATGCCAACTGTATCCGTGAGCCTGTGGAAGTGAAGTAACAAGATAAATAATTCCAACTTCCCATAAGGGTGATGTGAAGTCAGGAATGGGGGGGGGGGGGGGAACGGTCTTCTAGAAATGTTTAATTGGTGCTAATTTTTGTAAGTGTGGTAGATTGGAGTCTGTCTTTTTCAGCAAAGTATTTTGCAGCTAGTTAAATCTTTATCTTTGTAGTAACTAAATGTTTCTTCCTAAATATCTTACAAGCTGAGAAAGATAAATTGCTGTTTGTATCCATTATATAGGTCTCATATTGTGGCGCAACATGGCAATAAATCTGCAGACACGTCCTGTTTTTAGCTCTGAATGAAATATTTGACGGATTGCAACTCCTCTTGCCTCATTGTTAGACTTGCATGCAGTTATGTCAATTTCCACAAAAAGTTCAGTAGTTCCTAATAATTTATGAAAAGATCTACTGTATATCCAATTAATTGACTTTTCTTACTCCTGTGGGAGCAGTTCTACCCTATGCAAGAATACATCAGTGTTTTCGGTAGTAAACAGATAACATGTGGAGAATAGGTCCACTTCTGGCAAGTGAAAAGACAAATACTGAAGAGCACACAACAGAATCCACAAGATAAAAAACGGAGATACATCTTCAAGTGCTCTGTAGATGACCCCTCCAGGCTGCCCAGTAGTATCAAGCTGCATCTCAATCTTGGAACCACTGGTTCAATTCGTGAACCACTTTCTAAAAATTTCTGTACCCAAAATTCCATCATATATACAGATTTCATTAATAAAATAACACATTTGAGGTTTGAGGAGGGAAATTTGCGAGTCACTGTGGGTGTGAGATCTCTGTACACCAATATACCTCAAGAGTAGGCTTTGACAAACATCAGACAGGAGAGAACTGAGACATCCTTCTTCTCACGTCTTAACCTCTCAAGCTGAAATAGACAAAAATTAAATTTGAAAACAATTATTATTGGCAGATTAAAGGAGTGGCCATGGGATGTCCCATGGCCCCAGAGGTGGTTCATTTATGCATGAGATGTTCAAGGGGGAAATCACCTGTCCCAGAAATGGGTTTTAAGAAACAACTGGTATTTTAGGTCAGGTTTTTAGATGGTGATTTCTACATTTGGAGATAAAATGAAAGTGACCTCATAGAATTCCATAAGTGGATAAATTCTAGGAATGCCAATGTACAAGTTGATATAAAATTCCACAATGTAGAAATCCACTTTTTTGATTTAATAGTAGAAAAGCAAGGGATAACCTCATAATCTTCCTGTATGGAAAACCTATAGATCCCAACATTTATTTAACAGCCCACATTCCACAATTCTTCGATGCAATCTCCATTATGAGCAATTCCTCAGATTGAAATGCAGTTCTTATAATGAAAATGATTTTTCAAAAAAAGAAGCCTGTATATTGACTAAACAATTAGCTGACAGAGAGTATCCACATGATGTGGTCACGCTGTTTTGTTCTGGTCTATGACCGTAATAAAGATGTAAGTAAGTAAGATGTGGTCACGCAAAGTTTATATAAGGTATCTCAAAAGCCATATTCTGAACAACTAAAAGAAGAAGATAGGCCACAATCCAGCTGTCTTGTCTGCTCTCTCACCTTTAATCATATTACCAATGACTTAGAGAGAGAGATATACACACACACCATTGGTACTTAATTAAAAGATATCAGGTTGCCAAGAAAAAACCCAGATTTCATTTTAAAAAACCAAAACAATGATATCATAGGAATGGTAATTTCAAGGAACAAAAACAAACATCCACGAACACTGGGTGCACCCAGACCCAAAGGACTATTGTGGCCATTGTGTCTATTGCAAATCTTCTACCTCCAAAATGACTGAATTTACAAACAAGCAAACAAAAGTATACTTTGGCCCACTTCACCACTTGCAATAGCAGTTTAATCGTCTATGCTATACAATGCAAGTGTCCAGAGTTGCATGTGGGAAAGACAATACCTCGCAAAAATTTATAGGATGATACCTGTTAAAGGGCTGCATGTGCTTCCTTGGTAGAAAATCTTGAGAATGTTACTATTCTGCAACAGACCTCAAATGTTGGTTATAGAAAAAAATAAATAATAACAAAGAGAAAATTCTTTAAAACAAAGCAGAGTGGATTTTAAAATAAAAATCTTTGGTTTCTGGAGGAGTAAATGAAGAACTTGATGTCCTCCCACTTTTGTAAATTCATCCCATCTATTTTTTTTCTAGCCAGGTTGCATGATATGTCCTTGAAGGCTACCTCACTCCCTCTTCTCTCCCTCCCCCTCTTCCTGGCCATCTGTAAAATAAAAAAAGACCCTGAAGCCTGGTTCTCTATTTATTTTTATTTTATTTTTTGCTGGTCCAGCAAATGGAATGAGATGTTTTACTCCAGAAATTTCTGCTGCTAATTTGATGTATTAGTATGTATGTATACAAATATACAAAAAGCAATATACAAAAAGTATAATGTATTTTCATGTTTTATATAGATTTAATTATGTGTTGTCCAATTGATTTTTAATTTGTCATTGTTATTTGTGCTTGTTTTTACATAGTCCCTGAAAAAGGCCACCGAAATACTTCCATAGGCTGAAATGTGTTGGGCTTGTTTCAAAATAAAAAAATAAAAACCATCTACAGAGCACCTGGAGATGTATCTCCCCCTTTTTGCTTGTGGACCACATCTGGGAAGAACTCTCTTGGCTTAAGCTCATTTCCAAAATCAATTCAATTTCAAGCTGCAAGTTTTATCCTTTACAGCCCTCAAAAGTACATCTGTAAAATTGTTGTGGTTTTTAGAACTAGAATAGCCTTTAAGTGTGTCTAAATATTGGGGAGATTTATTAGAAATTGTTGTTAAAGATGAAGACCTGTTAGGGAACAACCATGTATGGTAGACACTTCAGATATCCAATGATGCGAAAGACCTTTTCTTTACTACTCTGTTGATTATCTCTAGGAAATTTCCACCGCAAAGCCTCTGTGATCATGGTAGATGAACTGCTGTCTGCATATCCACACCAGCTTTCCTTTTCAGAAGCTGGGCTCCGGATAATGATAACCAGTCACTTTCCTCCTAGAACCCGGCTATCCATGGCCAGTCGCATGTTGATCAATGAGGTACATTCCATGTTTTGTCCAAATTATGCACTCCAACCCTTTCTTTATTTCAGCTGTAAACTGATAAGACCTTTGTATAGTTCTGTGTCTCCTCTCAAGATACTGTTCATAAGGGATGAGTAGCTCAGTGCATAAGCGTTTGGGATATGATCTTGCCAAGAACCTGAGATTAATTGTATCTTATACTTTGCTTCTTCCTCCCACCTCACTTTGAGTATACATCTTTGAGTATACAGGGTTGTATTCTGATTCTGTTTCTCATGCGAATATCCTTAGGGCAATGAGTGGTAGACTAAGCAAGTGCCCAAATGAGCTATATTATGGCTTAGAGCACAAGAGGGAAAGCACAGGAAGGCACTAGCAGGGTGGAGGAGGAACTCTGGTACTGAGAGATTAGAAAGTTGTAGCTATAGTATATGGAGAAATGAGAAAAGCAAATTCCCAGTGGACACAGCTTACGTCTTGGCCGGAATTTAGGAACTTAGAAACATAATCCAAAAATAAAATCCTGTTCTGTTTCCAAGACAATGCTGCAAAATTGGTCACTTCTGTTACCATATCATAGATGAGGAATAGAGATTATCAACTGACAAATGGTCACATCATGAGTTTTCCATGATCAAGCTCCATTCTGTTTCCCAATAACTCTATCACCAGGTTATTTCTATAGAGAACACAATACGCATCTTACAGTATATTAAATAGTCACATGATAAAGTATTGCTTTCCCAAAATAGTGAGATCTTTAATTTTTAGAATAAAGTACATTGAGACATTGTTATTTGAACTGCTGTTTAGGAGCCTATAAAAGTAAGCCTGTAGTCTTTAAATAGTTTATTCAGTAGATTTATCAACTAAATTAACTAAATCTCTAGGTAATTAATTAAAACAGTGGTAGTGAAATTTAAGAACACGTTTTATACTTCTTGAAGCTATTTTCGTTCTTATTAGATAATGTACTGCAGCATGTGAAAGAAAATATAGGGTTCTTTTACAAAATAAAAGAAGTCTTTTTATTGAGACTTCAGCTATATGCAAGTGTATTTATACTTCATTGAGTAATTAATCAATTAGTTAAAACCACGTTTTACTCAAAGCCAAGTTTTGTACATCGATGTTGGCAAAACCTGTCAAACCACAAAGGATGAACAACTTAAGTTAATCAAAATATTGCCAGCATTTAATTTAGGCATTTGATTTTAAAAACCCTTCCTCCCTTTTTGTTTTTGTTTTTTGCTTAAAGTACCTGTGTGTTTATCTTTGTTTCTTCCCCCAGAGACAGAGACTAATAAACAGCAAAGTGTACACCAATGGAGAATCTGAGGTGGCCATCAAGGTCCCTGTCAAGCACACTGTGGAGAATGGGTCAGGGCCCAGCAATTCTGCCGACAGAGGTGCAAATGGAACTAGAAGAGATGAGGAGGCTGCTGTGGCTGGTAATGAAACAGAAAATGAAACTGATGACAATGAAAACAATGAGAACGATGAAGAGGAGGAGGAGGAGGAAGAGGAAGACAATGAAGGTCCTTACACACCCTTTGATCCACCATGTAAGGAATTCCTGGATTTCACAAATCTCTTTCTTTATGTAACACTTCTTTTCCTGCTGTTTCAAATAATTCTTGAGACATCTATCTGTCTAGGCAGTTGGCAGAGATTTGTTTCAGATTATTGCAGGCTGTAAAGCCAGACAAGATAACTGAGGGGTCGGGAATGTTTACATGAAACTTCTCCTGCCCATAACACCTTTTATGCAGTCTAGCTAAAATTCATCTAAAGCACAGAATGTTTTGGCTCCTTTGAATCCTGGAGGTGGGGTGCAGGGAAGAAGTACTCCAATCATGAAACTTTTGGAAGTATTGCATTGTGGCCAATAGTGATATTTGGTCTTGCAATATAATGTATTTTTCCCCTTAAGGGAAGAAGCTGTACAATGTATTAAACTTGTTTTATGTTCTAACTATACTTTTACCCTCTAAACCATGATACTAGGCAAAATAATAACAATAATAATAATTACTATTATTATTATTATTATTATTATTATTATTATTTCTATTTCCCGCCTCTACCTTCAGATCGAGGCGGGATTCCAGCATATATTAAAATACAATTACAAAGCAATACAGTCTAAAAGATCCTAAAAACATCAAACCATCAATTAAAACCAGCTACAATTCAGTCCTTAGTCTAATCGATTCTCCCATAGTCCATTGGGTCAAATTCTGTATTTAATTTCTAGTCCGTTAGAGTAAGTCAGGTGGATAGGCCCACCAGAAGAGATCCGTCTTAAGTGCTTTCTTGAAAGCATCTAAGATGGTAATGAGACGGATGTCTTCCGGCAAGCCATTCCAGAGTTTCGGAGCCATAGCAGGGAAAGCCCTATGGGAGGTTGACGTCAATCTTGTCTTAGTGACATCTAACAAATTCTTCCCTGATGAGTGCAGGGCAGATTGTGTAGGGAGAGGCATTCCTTCAAGTAACTCGGGCCCAAGCCATATAGGGCTTTAAAGATAACAACCAACACTTTGTATTGTGCCCGGAAACTAATTGGTAGCCAGTGTAAAGATTTTAATATCAGTGTAATATGATCTGTTCTTGACGCCCCTGTAAGTAATCTGACTGCCGCATTCTGAATCAGTTGAAGCTTCCGGACTTGGTACAAGGGTAGCTCCTTGTAGAGCGCATTGTAGAAATCTAAACGAGAGGTTACCAGTGCATGTATCAATGTTTTAAGGTCCTCTTTGCCCAGGTAGGGGCACAGCTGGCGTATCAGCTGAAGCTGATACCACACATTCCTGGCTGTCGCCTCGAACTGTGATGTCAGCTGGAGGGACGAATCCAGGAGTACCCCCAGTCTGCAAACTTTGTCCTTTAGGGGAAGTGTGACCCCATCCAGGGCAGGTTGACAAGTCTCCATCCCTGGGCTAGGAAAGCCTATCACAAGTACCTCCGTTTTCTCTGGATTCAGCCTGAGTTTGTTTTCCCTCATCCAGCCCATTACCGATTCCAGGCAGGTATTCAGAGAAGAGATGCCATCCTTGGTCAACCAAGATGGGCAGGGATCAAGAGGGCACGTTGTCTTCCTAACACTACCAAGGAGCTTGTCCACTTCCTCAGTACTTATAAACTCAAAATGAACCAGTCTAACCAAGTTCACGGAGTCACTAGACGCCTCTCTCATAATTTCTGTATTAATGACGGTGTCTAGATTGGCCCTTATCTGAGCGATCTTATCGGTGAAGAAGTCATTAAAAGTGTCACAGCAGGCATTTGTTGGTTCTAATAGTGAATTCAGGGTGGAAGGGGAACGAATTAGTTCTTTAACCACCCTGAATAGCTCTGCTGGACGAGATTCCGCTGATGCAATATGTGCAGCATAAAACGAGTTCTTTGCTGCATCGTTTGCAACTCCATAGGACTTTAATAAGTTCTCTAGGAGCACCTTGTCAGATAAGCGTTGGTGTTGGCGCCAGCGGCGCTCTAGTCGTCTCGTCTCTCACTTCATCCTCCAAAGATCTTGTGTATACCACGGTTGTTTATTTGAAGCGAGTTGGAGAGGATGCTCGGGAGCAATACTGTTTATAGCCCCGGTGAGGTTGGTGTTCCATGTATTAACCAGGGCATCAACAGAATTGTCGTCATTCCCAACCATGTAACCCTCTAGAGCTTCTTGGAACCTTTTGGGTTCCTTCAGCCTTTGAAGGCGGACCATCTTAATAGGCCCTCCACCCCCGGGGAGGATGTGGGTAGTGGCCTTTAATCCCATCTTGACCGGGAAATGGTCCGTCCATGACAGGGCAGTAGTCCCAATGACTTCTGCCCACGGATTATCCTGATCAGTACAAAAGACCACATCGAGTGTATTACCTGCACAATGTGTAGGCCTTGGGATCAATTGGGACAGGTTCATGGTGGTCATGGAATCCATGAACTCCAGAGCTGCACCTGTTGGATTTGTTGAGCCGACCTTGAAGAGGATGTTGAAATCCCCCAGGACAAGAAGCCTAGGGGACTCCAGCACCAGCTCCGAGACCAGCTATGTCAGCTCAGTTAGGGAGTCTGTTAGGCAACAGGGTGGACGGGTAGACCAACAGAATCGCCAAATTGTCCCTGACCTTCAGGGTCAGGTAGATGCATTTGATGTGAACTGTTCTACGGATAGGTCTCCTGGTCAAATTGATTGTGGTTTTGTGGATCAAGGCCACTCCATTCACCACCCACCTTCCCTTACCTGCTCCTGAACAGTGTACCCGACTGGGAGGGTCTTGGCCCAAGTCACATTGCTATCCTCGCCCAGCCAGGTTTCCGTGATGAAGGCCAGGTCGGCGTTCTCCTCCTCTAACAGATCGTAAATAATATGAGATTTATTTTTCACCGACCTGGCATTACAAAGGAGCATGGTAAGGGATTGTGGTATGGATGGGATGACCCTCATTTCTTTCGGGTTAACAGAGGGTGTGGAAGATGGGATAGATACCAACCATCGATCTCCTCTTCCTTTTTGTCTTTTCACCACTCTGTTAACGCCATACCTCCCATTGCCCCACACTACTTGAATAGGCAATTCCCATTTGTTTCGATTATTCACAATAGTTCCTGCATCCTTACATTCACAACATTCCATAATTGGCAGGGTCCAATTTAATACTAATGCAATAACTGTAGAACTAAGGACAGCATTTGTTCTCCTGCTTCAATACACTGCTAAAACCTTCCTCTCCCCCTGTCTTCTCATCATTTTCCCCAACTGACTTCGCCAACTACTTCCTCACTAAAGTCACTATTATGCAATCTGAAATTGTTCCTCCTGATTTGCCCCCTACCACTAATCTCCTGGTACCTTCTACTAATAAACTCTGTGTGTTTCCGCCAGTTTCTCTGGATGAACTCTCTACGCTGCTAAATTCTTCCAAACCTACAACTTGTTCTCTTGATCCTATTCCCTCCCATCTTCTAATTTCTATAACCCCTTTTTTTCTGCCCTCGCTCCTCTATACAGTGGTCCCCCGCCTTACGAATCCCCCGGGTTGCGAAAACCCCGGGATCCGAAAGGCGGCGGACCGGCTTCCTATCCCTCGGGATACGAAAGATCCCCCGGGATACGAAGAAAAAAACCGCACGGCCCCTTTAAATCGGCCGCGCGGTCCATTGAGTTTAGCGGTCCCCCGGGAAACGAAAGCTTCCGGGTTACGAAAGTAATCCCGGAATGGATTACTTTCGTAACCCGGGGGAACGACTGTATCTTTAATCTCTCTCTCTCTTCGGGTTCCTTCCCTTCTGACTTTAAACATACTCTCGTTTCCCCAATTCTGAAGAAACCCTCTCTCGGCCCCTCTTCTTTGTCTAGCTATTTGTCCAGTCTCTCTTCTTCCTTTCCTCTCTAAGGTTCTGGAACGGGTAGTTTATTCTTGCTGTCTTGAGTTTCTCGAATCCAATTCCATCCTGGACCCTTTTAAGTCTGGTTTCCACCCACAGCACTCTACAGAGACGGCCCTCACCAAGATCTCAAATGATATCTTGCAGGCCAAGGTGAATGGCCTCTACTCCATTCTCATCCTTCTTGATTTGTCTGCAGCCTTCGACATTGTGGACCACTGTCTCTTGCTTGACTTACTTTCTGACCTTGGGTTCTCCAACTCTGTTCTCAACTGGTTTAAATCTTGCTTGTCACGCAGATCTTTTACAGTGGTCATGGGTGGTCCTCCTCTGTTTCCTTATCTGTTGGAGTTCCTCAGGGCTCTGTCAGGGGTTCACTTTTATTCTCTGTATACACACTGTCCCTTGGTAAACTCATCAGTTCTTTTGGTTTCTCCTATCATCTGTATGCCGATGACACTCAGATGTATCTTTCCACCCCTGACCTTTTGCCGGGGCTTGAACAGCAAGTTTCATCTTTCTGGCTGCCATCTCTCAATGGATGCGGCATTGGCGCTTGAAGCTCAACATGTCTAAGACAGAGCTTCTTGTCTTCCCATCTAAGCCCACCCTTCAATATTCCTTTTTGTTTCTGTTGACGGCACTTCTATTCATCTGGTTCAGCAAGCCTGCAGCCTTGGTTTCATTTTTGATTCCTCTCTGTCATTTATTCCCCAAATTCAAGCCACCCCCAAGACCTATAGATTTTCTCTTTACAACATTGTTAAAATCCATCCATTCCTCTCACTCTCCACTGCCAAGACTCTGGTTCATGCCCTAGTGGTCTCACGACTAGATTATTGTAACCTTCTTCTGACAGGACTCTCTCACCTCCATCCTTTAATCTCTGTCCAGAACTCAGCTGCACGTATTATCACATCCGCTCGCCACTTTGACCATGTTTCTCCTCTTTTATCCTCCCTTCATTGGCTCCCAGGATGCCTCGTTTTAACTATGTATTAGGAAACCGAGCCCTCCCTCCAGTCCATCTGCCTTGATCCAGGTCCCAGAGGGAGAGAACAACCACTGGACTTCATCCCCTTTCCCACTACCTTTCCCTTCTCTTTTTGTGTTGTCTCTTTTAGATTGTAAACCTGAGGGCAGGGATCTGTCTAATTTAAGATTGTATGTACAGCACTGTGTAAATTTACAGCGCTGTATAAATAAAGGATAATAATAATAATAATAGACAATGGAAGGTTGACTGAACTTGACTGAACTTGACAGAGTCACTCATTTCTAAGTTACCTTAAATTGTTATGCTACTTAGCACTGGCATGAAAGATAAGATTCAGTCTGACCCTTCATTTAATAAGGGTTAAGTGAAGGCTGTATATGCCACCACACTCTTTTGCCTTCAGCCAACCTAGGACATATAATTGATCATTTGGTGCTTGTAGGGGGCAAATCAATAAGATCAGTGAAAAAACAATATTACTTTAAACTATAAGGGACATGCCAGCACCAACAGACAGTGATGTCTGTGGTGGGCAGCAGCTTCCATGTCAAGTGTGGCAAACCCACTCTGGGTTATATTCCATACTTTGATGGGGATATCCAAAATTCTGAATCCTGTACGTAAAATACATTCCACACCTTGGATAGTTGGCATCACTGCAAACACTCACCAAACACGTGATAACCACACATTTCATATCAGCCATACCTTTCACAGACGGCATTATATGCTACAGTATGGTATTAAAAGAATCAGTGTGTGATGCATGATGGTGACTCCATGTATTTCAGAGGGTTTTCTTAAGCAAGGACTACTCAGAGGTGGTTTTGCCAGTTTCTTCCTCTTAAATATAGCCTACAGTAAACTACAGGCCTCAGACCAGCTTCAGTCCCCTAAAATCATTTTTGTAACTCCTGGAGGTACTCTGATATACACCTTAGCTGACAACAGATTTCTACCCCATCCCTCTTGGTTATACTGACTGTTCTTTCACTGATGGTGTAAAGAAAAAAGAAATCTGTGTTAAGATTCCTGGAAGAAGATTGTTGGGTGAATGAGGGAAAAAGTCAGTCTTTTGCTCCATTAACCAAATCATGCTCCTTTCTCTATGCAGGGAAAAGGGGGGACAGCCCTTCTTTGTTACACACAGGGAGACAATCTGGGAAAAAGAAGGAAAGCCAATTTATTCCTCCATCACTCAGATCTTGTTGTCTCAGTGGGATTAGTTAAGGGGGATTGTGTTTGCTCAGGGCATAAAACAACATGCACCTATGTTGGGTGTACTCAGGGCATAAAACTGGGACTAGCTTTTCACTGCTTCATGTTTCAGTTTAGAAGTGAGCTTACTATATTGACCCAACTTTTCAGTTTTTCATTTATTTTGATATATGATATGTGCGTTTTCCCAACAAGATGCCTTAATTCTGGATTTGCTAACATTTTCATCATTTAGGAGAGTGTTAGGAATGCAAAAAGAAATAAGCTTGGTCCTCTGTTTTTTGCAGCTGGCGTAGTAGAAATTATCAAGTGGTTGTTTACCTGGCCTCTGTCTTTGCTCTTGTACTTCACGGTGCCCAACTGCAATAAACCCCGCTGGGAGAAGTGGTTCTTGATTACGTTTGCCGCCTCTACCATCTGGATTGCAGCCTTTTCCTACATCATGGTGTGGATGGTATGTACTGGATCCAAAGAATGCTAGAGGGTTTTGATATGCATGTCATTCTGTTCAAAAATATCAAGTGCCCTGATGGACCAGACCAAGGGTCCTTCTAGGCCTGAAACAGAAGGCTTAAAAAGCCAGCTTCCATACAGCATGGCAATTACATGATGCTTGCCCCCAACTCATGTGTAAGTCAAACCGAGGCTGCACTAGGGCTGCCTTTTGCAGCCTAAAAAGGAATAGATCCTTTCTGCTTCTTGCCACAATTCATTTGGGATCGTGGCAGCAGGCACATATGTGTGGTCACCGCAGCCCCAGGGTCATTGGGCCAGGAGCAGCTTCCTGCCCATCTCTTTTGCCCCCTAATCTAGCACTCTGTGTCCTGCAATAATCAGTCACATGCTTCCCTCACAAAACACAACATGGAGGTACGTAAATCCTTCCTTGCTCTGCCCTCCTGCAACCATTAAGTATCAGTAGAACTTGGGGGGAAATTATTTTGTTGGAACAAATTCATGGAATTCCTCAGCTAGTATGAGTACTGGATGGACATGATAGCTGGGTGATTTTGGGAGATGACCTCCCAAAAAGTAACTTTTCCCAGCTCTGGTTATTAGGATTAACAGTACAAACCTCTCTACTGTGCATTTGTGCAACACCCTTTGAAAGGCATTGCCTCTTTCAGTAATCTAACCCAATATATAGTTTATGCATTTCTTTTGTCTTTCTGGCCTTTCCTGCCTCTACTGAGGCCCAGAGCCTCTGCATTTCAAAGGCTCTGATGTCAACATGCATTGCTATGTAGGAGATTCCATAAATATGCATAGTTGTGGGATTCCTATATGATGAGATCAAAATTCTGTGCCATGGTTATTTATTTATTTATTTATTTATTGGATATATGTCTTGTATTTTTCCCAAAATGGGATTCAGATTCTTTTCCCAGTAAAGCTCAATTTTGCAACATGTATTTATATGTTAATTGAGCTTAATTTCTTCATTCTTCATTACAAAATACAACAGTGAGGCATTTTGTTACCATGAGGATGAACACTTCTCTCCCAGTCCACAGGGGAACCAGAGAGATGGAAGCTTACCACTTTCTTGCTAACTGGCAGCCGTGATGTTTGCCCAGAGGCATCCTTTTCTTGTTGCCTTGCTATGAGTATGATTTGGAACCCTGACCCTAAAAATTGTGCTAGGACATCTGTCGTGTTTTCCCCAAACTGTTGTCTTTTCTACACTGTGAACTTCCATGAATGAGCAACAGGGCAGACCCTACTATAAGGTAAACTATTGCTCAACCAACCAACAACAGCAAAAGTAAAATATGTCCTTTCACACTTCTGCTTCTAGTTGCTTTTGCTAACCAGAAATTTTAAGGGTTGCGGAAAACACTAAATATTATAGTGAGGCAAAAACAGAACAGTTAGGAAAGATTTTCAAGAGAGGATGCTAAAGACTCACTGGACAAATTTCCCATTAATAAAACTAATTTGAAACACACTTTTTTATCTTTTGGATTAATAATTGAAAACTTGCTCTATAAATTTCCTATCATAAAGATATCAAAGGAGAAGTGTCTCAGTATGTCCCCACATGAGTAAACATTTTAAACTATAAAAACATCCTAGATGCCTGAGGTTTGGAAGCTGGGATTTAAAGTCTGAAGGAGAATGATGGTAGAGATGTAATTCTTCACCAATTTCATTTTCAAAGGAAACAAAAAAGTAATTTTAGCAATTTTCTTCTAAGAGTTTTCTACAAGAAACTTTTTGAAAACAATGTAGTTTTCAAAGACTAGTCGCTTTAGGGAATTATTCTGTGAAAAATTCACACATGACTATTCTGTGTAGAAAACAGCATATTCTGCATAACAAACATCACTTTCTGTGTAGATAATAGTTTTATTATTTTATATGCAAAAAAAAATGCTCCATCCTGCACAAAAAATGCTGTTCTCTGTGAAAAATAACCATTTGCAAATATTGTGTAGCATAAGTCTCAAACTGCCTCAAACTCAAAGATTCTCATCAGTTCAAGATTCCCATCAATTCAAGGTTCTCCTTGTCAGGTTTCAGAAAACTCAAGAATCATGTTTTTTGGCCATTTTCCAAATATTTTCAAATATTCTTTCCATTCTAAAAGAAAGAAAGGAAAGGAAATACTGGATTTGGAGCTGGGTGTATGTGTCACTGACAGGTCAAGTGTCTACAACTAGTAGAACGCAACTTGCCACAGGAAAACCTACAATGGCTTCTGGGGTAGGTATATTTGTATGTACCATAAATGAACTTTAGCAGCCTGACAGTTTGTTTCAATTCTGCAGGTTACAATAATTGGCTACACTTTAGGTATTCCTGATGTGATTATGGGGATAACTTTTCTGGCAGCTGGTACCAGTGTCCCGGACTGCATGGCAAGCCTTATTGTAGCAAGACAAGGTAGGTTTGTGTTATGTTAGAATGTGGATATTGAATTCCTGTTGAAGGTCTTTCAGAGAAAATCAATATTTTTGCCTTAAGGTAAAATGACCAACAAATGTGAGGGGGGGGGGAAGCATGTGCTCACAGTGTCATGCAGGGGGGACTGTGTTCAGATGCTGTTAAACACTCAGCATTCCACCCAGGGAGAGACTTGGACTGGGAGTCCAAGGTAGCATTTTCCCTCCCATTTTTTGTTCTAGTTCCCCTCCCATTTTTTATTCTAGTAGAAGATATGAATGAATGGAGGGCTTAGATTTGCTAAATTCAGCATCTCAATTGCACTGTAGGATTGAACCTGTTTCGTAGGCTAGCAAGCAGAACACTGGGAATAGTTGCCCTGGTGACACAGTGGTTAAATGCCTTTATTGCAGCCACTCACTCACAAACCATAAGGTTGTGAATTCAGTACCAGCCAAGGGCTCAAACTCAATTTAGGCTTACATCTTTCTGAGGTTGCTAAAATGAGTACCCAGCTTGTTGGGGCCAATTACCTTACACATTGTAAACTGCTTAGGGAGTGCTTAAGTGCACTGATAAGTGGTATAGAAATGTACTTGCTATTGCTATTGCTATTTTTGCCTTTCTTATGAGCATATAGGAAGCAACTGGTTGGCTGCTGTGGGAGACAGAGTGCTATACAAACTGAATCTTTGTAAGGTTCTGACTTTTGTTAGCCAACATTTTTATTCAGGACGGTAGCACAGTAGACCCTCCATCCATGGATTCACAAGCGATTCTGCATCCATGGATTCAACCATCCAGGTTGGAAAATGTTCTCAAAAAAATTCCAGAAAGCAAACATTTATTTTTGCCATTTTATATAAGGGACACAATTTTACTTCCCCATTGTATATAATGGGACTTGAACATCAACAAATTTTAGTATCCATGGATGAGGCCTGAAGCCAAACCTCCAAATACCAAGAGCCCTCTGTACTGACAATGAAGAGAGAAAGATGGGGTACCGGTTTGCTGTTGGTCTGGTTTTCTAATCAGCATAATTCAGTCATCTCCATTAATTTTCTGACTTTTGGTGCAAAGAATCCTAGAAATGGGATTGCTGAGGACAGGCAGAGAGCAGTTCTGCAGCTACTTGTTGATTTGGTTCTCTCTTTCTAGATCAGTGTGGCCAGGTTTGGATTACACTTCTCCTCCTACATTTGCAGCTTTGACTTTTGTGGATTTGATTAATCACGGATTGGATTAATATGTTATCTCTAGAAATATCTAGGTCCTCCAGTTCAACTCTGTGGTCAACTTTAACCAAAGGTTGCACTGAAGGACCTAGAGATTCCTTGACAGGACACTCCACTAAGCATTTGTAGCTCCTCCGGCACAATTCTATGGTCAATGTCTGGCAGATGTTGACCACAGACTTGCACTGGAGGAACTAGAGATTCCTAGAGAGGTGTTATCTCAGGTAAAAACATAGTATTTTTGTTATTTGCAGTTTTTCCACATTCACAGGGGTCCTGTGGCCCCAACCCCAGTGAATGTGGAGGGGTGAGTACAGTGGTCCCCCGGGTTACGAAGGTAATCCGTTCCGGATTACCTTTCGTAACCCGGAAATCTTCGTTTCCCGGGGGACCGCTTTAATGGACTGACCGTGCAGCAAATTTAAAGGGGCCACACGGTTTTTCCATTTCTTAACCTGGGGTTTCCTTCGGATCCCGGGGGCTTTTTGGCGGCCCCGGCGGTTTCGGGTCCCGGGGGATTCGCATCCCGGGGGACCACTGTATATATTTGGTCCCTTCCAGCATAATGGCTTTGGTTCATTATGACTTTGAAGCTATATGCTTCTGTGTTAATATTTTAATAGCTTTAACAGCATAAGACATATACTCCAACTGACATACAGCGGATGTTTTAAATTATTGAATCCAGTGAACAAAATAAACTAGTTTGGAATGTTTTGCTTGGGCGGCACACAACATGTGTGTGAACAAACAGCCAAGCCATAGAATCATAGAGTTAGAAGAGACCACAAGGGCCAGCCATGGTCATGGAAGATTCCATGTACTGTAGGTAAATATTGAACTTCTTGTTATGAAGTAGTGAACTTTCATCTATAGGAAAAAAAGAAAGAGCAAGGCAAGCGTAATAGGATAGGATTTATAATTTTATAAAGAATCTCAGATTAGTAACTCAAGGTGAAACAGTCTCGTTTTATGGGCTCTGCTCTGCAATAATTCTGAATTACCGTGATTCTTTGTTTCTGCAGGAATGGGTGACATGGCAGTGTCAAACTCCATTGGGAGCAATGTTTTTGACATTCTGATTGGTCTTGGCCTTCCATGGTCTCTGCAGACACTGGCGATAAACTATGGTTCCTCTGTAAGTCATTTTTTTAGCTGAATTCTTTTTTTCTTGGATACACATTTCCTTCCCCCCCCCTCCCGCTTTTGGATCTCCATGGCAGCAGTTATTTACATTGAAATATCTAGATTATTACATCATATTATCTGGTCAATGTATTTATCGAGCGGTTGATGAAAATGACTGATAATTCATTTCTAATTATGTATATGTGTAATGAAACTGAACGCTTCTCCTGTATTAAGGAACAGATTGAAATGAACAATGCATTCATGTGGTTGTTTGATGATTTGAATGTGGGAAACTTTGTAAATATTTTAGAGCAATGGTGGGTAACTGGCTATTGTTGGATATTGTTGGTGATGGTGGAGAAGGAGGAAGCATCCAAACTATTACCTCAATTCCTTTATCAGTCGTACGCTGATAAAGACTATACAATGCAATCTCAGCTGTTAGACCAAACCAGAAGTCATTAATACTTTTCTATGGTCTATTCCTCATTGCATTGGAATACTTGCATGGAACTCTGCTTCTACCTGGCCCTAGCTGAACTTAGAAAAATGCATCTAGAATTTGGAAAGGTTCTTTACCCAGAACCATTCCAGCTGGTTCTTGTGCGGCTTCATATATATTGATATGGAAGAGTTGCTACTAGAATTTTAATATTTTCTGTTTACCTCCCCACTCTTTTTTCCTTTAGTATCATGTGTTTTGTGATAAGCCATTGTTTTTCAATATAAATTGCCTGGTGTGTTTTGGCAGGACATAGATACATAAATGTAATCAGCAAATAAGTAAGTGCATTGCAACCATGAAATTTGTTTATGAGTAGGAGGAATCTCCTTTCCTGAAAACTTTTCCTCAAGTGGCTAGACAGCCTCAATCAGGACTGCCTTGTTTAGGGATAATTAGGCATCATTAGACATCGAATGAATCCTGTCTGTCAGAAACCACCTGGATGTTAATTCATTCCGCATCTAATGGAATGCATTACGGAGGACTAGGACTAAAGAGTGTCTGAAGCTTTTTAGCATGTGCAGCTGAGAGAGTATAATTGATAGTGAATCTGTTAAATATGCAGTGCTTAGAATTTTATATGCTTAAAAACCACAGTATGTGTTCATGCTTACCATTTAGAAGCTCTGAATGCCTGGTGGTAATTGTGTGAAACCACAGGACCACAGAAAGTTTAAAATGACAGGAGGGAGCTCTTAGCAATCAAGCAGTACATACTGTATGTTGGGGGAATTCATGGGGGTAGCTAGGAGTCTGGACGCCTTTGCCCAGTCTCAAGCAGCTCCCCCTAGGTGGGACAGGGACCCTGGTCCATTGTCCCGCCTTGTTCTTCCCTCTTTGTTCTTCCCTATATAAAATAAGTAAGAAGATATCCATTGTCAGATTCTGTTGGTATTATATAGTATACTGATTATTGAGTAATATAGGACTCTTGGTCATGGAGATGAGCTCAATGTAACTTGAAAGTCTTCATCTCATATCAGCAAAAATTTCTATAAAAATAACATTTTATTTTTTCCTTCTTTTCGATTTACATGGCAGCATGTATTCTTTTGGTATATGGCAGCACCTGGGGCTTTTATGATTTTTACTTGGAAGCATCTGCTCGCTATGGCACATCAGCCCAACTGGCATCTCATTGAACAATTGCTTTTCAGGGTCTCTGTTTACTGTTACACCATTAACCTTTTGTTCAGCACGGGGGCAGGGGGACTAACCCCTCAGTGTGTTGCCTAGATAATGGGAGATCTCAGTGTCACAACAGGAAGCCTCCACTCATAGATAGGCCACTACAGGGTAGGTGTAATCCCTAAGTGCTGTAAATGGGACCCTTTGCTAGCTGGAACTAGCTTCAGCTTTTCATAAGTGCCTGATTGCACATTGACATATTTGGACTTCTTGTCCTATTTGTACTCTACTTCTCTACACCCAACCTTAACTCACTTCCAGGGACTTTTCCCCATGAGTTGGCAGGATTCCATATTTAATCAGTTTGTTGATTGAAATATCATGGGAGGAGGCTTAACAAACGCCCTGCTGAAATCCAGATAAATGACATCCACATCTAAACTAGTGACCTGATTTAAAAAAAAAAAAAAGATATTAATTTGGCAGGATTTTGTATGATCAATTCTTCTATTCGGGAAGTCCTCCTGTTTTCTGCGACCTTGAAGAGACTCAATACATAGCTGTAGTGCATTGACCTTCTCTTCCAAGAGAGCTACCAATTTGCCCATGCTGCAGGTGTAGTTGCTGATATTTTCTGACAAGAAGACAAACTTTGTACATATATAGCAGCAAACAATTATGGATCCTTCTGCCTCCATCTCTGCAGTTATTTCTCTCCCCTTGCTCCCTTCTCTACAGAGTCACATTGCTTCTTGAGTTTTCCCATATTCCTTGAAACTTTATTCCAAGATAGCTTTGCTGTTCCCATGAAGTTTAGTGGGATCAACCCAAGTGATCCTTGTTCCATTTGTCTGTCACAAATGAGCCACCTCAGGAACTTTCTGATTCTTTCAACCACTCCACCACCACCACCCCCAAATTGCATGTTAGGGTTGGATCACAGGGTAAGTCCAATTCCAGAATGTATAGATAAACATATATGTATATGTTCAGCATGACACAAAATCTCCACAATTATCGTTCTACTTGATCGGAGCTGTTTTCAGCTAAAATTCCTTTTATAGATCACAACCTTTAATGAATTACAAAATTGTGGTTTCGAATTGTCCATCAGAGTACGGACACTATATAGGAATGAAGAGTTGATTTGGCCTCAAGATCCATAGTATTACCAGCATCAGGGAACAGAAATATGCTTGCCTTTGTGGCAAGAAGGAACACTTTCACATATACAGAATTTGCAGTGAAATTTCTTTTGGTTATACAGGTGGTTCCTCGCCTTCTCCTGTGCCAAATACTACAGAAGTGAGGGAAAGAATGTGCCACTGGGCCTGAACAGACAGGCCAAAATAAAGCTGCTTCGGGTCACTTTGGAGGTATGCTGTTTAAAGCTGCATGCGTCCTAAGAGGCTGAAAGCTGCACCAAAGCCATGCTCCAGCTTTGGCACAGCTTCTGGCCTCTTAAGAAGCGTGTGTCATTTAAACAGCATACCTCCAAAGTGACCTGAAACAGCTTTATTTTGGCCTGTCTGTTTGGGGCCACTGTATGTGTTTTCTGGGTTTTCCCCACTTTGCAGATACTGTTGCTATTCCATTTAAGCTTTTCTGTGCAAGTGGCACACCAAGGGAGGCTGAGTGTGCTACAGGGATATTGCAAGTGTGTACATAGGAAGTAATACTACTTTAACAAGTGGAAAAGGCTTCTTGGATGTGGCTGATACTTTCAGTGGGCTTCTACTATTCTTCATTTGGTGGAAGAATATACATGCTGTCTTTTGCCATCATTATGCTCGTGACCTCTTAGGTGAAATATGAGCATGGTTGTTCATTGAGATATTTCTGCATCATAAGTGCATACTGGATGGGAACATGTTCTTTCCTCCACAGTAGGGCAAACGCTCAGTCGGTGACAGAGACAGAAGTCCCAAACACACTGCAGAAATAATCCAGTTTGAGATGGTTTAACTGCCCTGTCTTAGTGCTATGGAATCCTGGGAACTGTAGTTTATTGTGGCACCAGAGCTCCCTGACAGAGAAGGCTGAATGTCTCACAGAAGTACAATTCCCAGAATTTACTAGCACTGAGCCAGGGCAGTTAAAATGGTGTCAAACTGGATTATTTCTGCAGTGTGTTTTGGACCAGAGTTTTCCTTGCATGAGACATCTGGAATCCAAAAGGTCTGGTGGTCTTATGGAAGAGTAAAACCTAAAAGAAATTTGTTCCCACTCTCACCAGGAGAGAAAGCTTTTCTCTCTTTATGGAATGTAATTTCCTAATCAGGGCCCAAAGAGGCACAGACAGAAGGTGCTCCTGCTGGTACTAGCCTCTGTTTTTAGCCTATTTTTCTTCAGCACCACCACTCCCTTTAACTTCTCTGTCAGAAGTCAGATGGCGGAGAAGTTAACTGAAGAGTTAGCTGAAGAGAACCACAGCACGCAATCTAGGTAGTAATGTCTATTGCAGGCAGCAGGAGGCGGTACTGCTGTGTAGTTTAATCCATTTGTTTTCCCCATGAGTTTATCTTTGTGTATATGGACATTTTTCCTCCCTTCATGGATTTTTCGGCTGTGATGTGAGTTGCTATGTTTAATTCTACAGCCTTTGCCTTCGACGTGGCACAGCCGAGGCATGTCAAGCACACCTTACTAACACTTCAACTCAAGGTTAATTGTCTCTTTATGTGTTGGTTGTATGAGAAATGTGCCAACACAATTTTCTCTCTCCTTCCCCCTTTTTTTTCTTTACCCAGTGAGATCTGGTCTTTGTTCCAGGAAATACAGCTGTGATGTCTATTGTGGGCAGCTGAGCTTCCTGACAAAGTGCATTCCATCCAAAGCTACAAAGCTTGCCTAGTGTCCCGGAGAATGTTCCCCAGGGAATTTTCCTCCAAGGGAAATCAGTCCCTTTTGTTTATTTAAAAGACTTTAAGATCTGACAGTCTGGCATAGTCACAAAAAAAAAACAAAAAAACAAAACAAAACAGTGACTTAAGGTTTATAGCTGCCCTAGGCAAATTAAAACCAAGTTGGCCGTGACACCTTTTCGTAAATCTATTTTAAATGCCTTGTCCTTAAAGAAGCTCCCTTTTACCAGGAGTTTATCACATGGGAGGCTAAGTGCCTAAATCACGTGCAAAAACAGGATTTAAATCCAGGAAAAATCCTGTAAAAGTGGGAACATACTCACATTCATGAGGGGTGCTGAGCATTAACACAAAAATAAACTGCACAGAAAGTTGAAAAAACTGGCCATTTTTACTTTTAAGAGAACCCAGAAAGTAAAAAGTAGCGGATTTTGTTCAGTTTATTTTCATGTTAATGCTCAATGCCCACAACTTCATGTGAAAACAATCCCACTTTTGCAGAAATTTTTCACTGTCTGTATGCATTAATATGCGACATTGTGTGAAAATGAGCCCACTTTTGCAGGATTTCCCTGTTTTAAATCCCATTTCTGCATAGAAAAAGCTCCGTGTGATAAACTCCCTAGTGTCTTTCCCATCACTTCACTCTTTTAAATGGATGAGTGGAAAGTATTCACTCTAAAGATGAAATGAAAAAGGAATGCAGAAGTGCAGCTATTGGGGTGAGGTAGTGCAAAATGAGGATATTGGTTTCCAATAAGAATTCCGTTCCCTTAATGAATTTTTCCTTCAGTCCCCAGATTTGTAGCACTCCAGTAACTTTAAACTTCCTTTATATATTCAGAATAAGAGTTAATCTTCCAAGGAAAAGGAGAAGGCAAAATTACCAAGGAAGGTAATTTTGTTGTGAATTCTTTTCAGTGTCTCACTTTCTGCAATGCTAGTAATTTGGGAACTGAAAGAAAATTTCATGGGGGGGGGGGGTAAGAATTCTCATATGGAGGGCAGCACCTTCATTTTGCCCCCCCCACACACACCTCAGCAGCTACACTGAGGGCATGGCTTTCGAAATCACCGGTAGAGTGCGTTGTGTTTCCTGGAATGCAGAAGATACTGTTCCTGGAGATGAGATAACAAAGCAAACATCTCTGAGCATCCCAGGAAAAGTGCAAACTCTGGTCTGTGGAGCTGAACTTGGCAGTCCTGGGATCCTTCCTCTCAAAGCGGTGGTCCATCTCTTTCCTTTGTGGCTGAGATAGTCCTACATAGGAAGCACCAAAAGAAACTGAATTTAATTTTTCCTTGAATAGCCGAAGGAATGTTCTCAATGAGTCTCCTCCCTGGATGATCAGCCAAGATGGGCACGGATCGAGAGAGCAAGATGTCTTCCTTACACTTCAAAGGAGCTTGTCCACATCATCGGTACTCACAGGTTGAAACTCATCCAGTAAATTAGCAGCAAAGGAGTTGCTGGACACCTCATTTATGGACACTGGTAGAACACTGGCATCCAAGTCGGTCCTTATCAGAGAGATTTTATCTGCAAAGTGGGTGTTAAATGCCTCACAGCAGGCTGCCGTAGGGTCCAGTAGGGGGTTTGACGCAGGAGGGACCTGCATCAGCTCCCCCACCACCTTGAACAGCTCTGCTGGGCAGGACTCTGTAGACGCAATGCGTGCAGAACAGAAAGACATCCGCACTGCACACAAAGCCTCCCGATAGGCGCCAAAATGCTGCCTATGGCGAGTTCTGTCAGACAGGAACCGAATCTTTCGCTATTTGCACTCTAGTCGTTGTCGAACCTGCTTCATCTCCCTGAGATCCTCTGTGAACCAGGATTTCTGGTTGGAACCGGGCTGGAAAGGACACCCGGGAGCGATTGTGTTGATAGCCCTGGTGATGCCGGTGTTCCAAGTGTCAAAACAAAAAAACAAAACAAAACAGCTTCATTTATATACCGCTTCATACCCTTAAGGAGTGTCTAAGCGGTTTACAATTGTAAGCTATTTGCCCCCCAACAATCTGGGTACTCCTTTTAGTGACCTTGGAAGGATGCAAGCCTGAGTCGAGCTTCACCCCTTTGCTGGTCTTGAACTCACCGCCTTATGGTTTTGAGTGAGTGGCTGCAGTACAGGCATTTAACCACTGCGCCACCAGGGCTTTAACAGAGTCGCCGGTGTTCCCAGCCAACGAACCTGTCCCGGACTGCAGCCAGCACACACCAACAAAAGCTGATGAGGCAGTTCCACAAACCTAAACGTTGATTCAAAGAATAGTCCAAAAGCCAGAGCCGAGGTCAGGCTTGGGGAAATCACAGAAGTCAGTCCGGTCCGAGGTCAGGGCAAGGAGAAAGCAGCGAAAGTCCAAATTGTTCCAAGGTCAAGGCAAACCAGAGTTCCAAAGACACGAAGCCAGCACACAGTCACACCAAGAGACTTACAATAAGTTCTGGCAAAGGGATGGCATCCCACAGGTGCTTAAGTAGGAGAGACCCTCCCTGTTGGCAGCTGTGCTTTATTACCAGCTTGCTTTTCAGCAAGCCTGCGGGACTGACGCACACAAGCACTCTCAGCTCTCCTCTCCTTAAAGGAGGGAACCACCAAACTGGATTCTTCATTTGAAACCTCACTCAGCTGCTTAGCCTCTGAAGGGAGCTCCACAGTGCCAGAGCCTGGCTGGGCTCCTACTCCTGGGGCTGAAATGTCAGGACTGGGGTCTGGCATGGCAGAACTGGGACCTGGTCTAGCCTCCAAAAACTCTTGCTCCTGAGGAGCCATGTCCTCCTCTTCCTCCTCCGACTCCATCTCTTGGCTGGCCATGACAGAACCCTCTAAGGCTTTCTGGAAGCTGATTGGTTCCATAAGCCTTCGAGAGCGGACCATTCTAATAGGTCCACCACCCCCGGGGGGCGGAAAAGTGGCCTTTAGTTCCATTTTGATCAGGAAATGATCCGTCCATGACAGTGTGGAGATTTTTATTACCTCTGCCCACAGATACTCCTGTTCCGTACTAAAAACCCCATTGAGTGTATGACCTGCACAGTGGGTAGGCCCGTTGACCAGTTGGGAAAGGTTCATGCCTGTCATGGAATCCATGAACTCCCGAGTCGCTCCAGATAGCTCAGACAAGCTGGTCTTGAGAGGAATGTTGAAGTCGTCCAAGACCAAAAGTCTTGGAGACCAGCTGAGTCAGCTTGGTTAGTGAGTCTGCTAGGCAATGGGGTGGCCGGTATACTAGCAGAATCCCAAACTATCCCTGGTCTTCAGGCTGAGGTATATACTCTCGACGTGGACTTTTTTCTGGATAGGTTTCCTGATCAAGGTCAGATTGTTTTTATGAACTATGGCCACACCGCCCCCTCGCCCACTTTCCCTTAGGGAAGGTACTATTCCATCTTGTCTGAAGGAGGTGGCTGTGAAGCCTCTCCTGAAGAAACCTTCCCTCGACCCCCTGGACAGGAAAAACTACAGATCAGTTTCCTTGCTGCCTTTTTTAAGCAAGGTGATTGAGAGAGCCGTCGCCTCCCAACTCCAAGCCATCTTGGATTAAACTGATTATCTCGATCCATTTCAAACCAGCTTCAGGACAGGATATGGAGTTGAGACTGCCATGGTCGCTCTGACGGTCGACCTCTGCCTGAGTATCAATAGGGGTAGTGTGACCCTGCTGGTTCTCTTAGATCTATCCGTGGCTTTTGACACTATAGACTATTCCATCCTTTTGGATTGGCTGAGGGAGCTAGGGATTGGAGGCACCATGCTGCGGTGGTTTCAGTCCTTCCTCTCCAGCAGATCCCAAAGGGTGAGGCTCAGGGACAGTTGCTCTTCCAAAATCGAGCTTAATTGTGGCATCCCTCAGGGTGCCATCCTGTCCTCGATTTTATTCAATATCTACATGAAGCCGCTGGGCAAGATCCTTCAGAGGCATGGCGCTCAGTGCCATCAGTGCGCTGATGACACTCAGATATACTTCTCCATGACCAGATTGTCTGCTCAGACTTCAGATGGCATCTTTGCTCTCAATGACCGTGTTGCGGCAGTAATGGATTGGATGAGGGAAAACAGATTGAAGCTTAATCCAGACAAAACGGAGGTACTAACAGTCACAGGCCCGAAACCAAGTTTGGGAATACAACTTCCAGTCCTAGATGGAGTCACACTCTCCTCGAAGGACTCTGTTCGCAGTCTGGGGGTACTCCTAGATTCGTCGCTTCACATAACAAATCAGGTGACTGCGACGGTCAGGAGGCCTGTTATCAACTTTGGTTGATATACCAGCTGCACCCTTTCCTGGATGTGAGGGATCTGGAAACCGTGGTACACGCGCTGGTAACCTCACATTTGGACTACTGCAATGCACTCTATATGCGGCTACCCTTGTGCTTAACCTGGAAACTACAATTGGTCCAAAATATGGCAGCCAGGTTTGTTACGGGAACATCTAGGAGAGAGCACATAACACCAGTGCTTAAGTCTCTCCACTGGCTGCCAGTTAGTTTCTGGGCACAGTATAAGGTGTTGGTTTTAACCTTTAAAGCCCTACATAGCTTGGGTCCATCCTATCTTAGGGATCGCCTCTTCCCGTATGAACCCCCCCCCTCCACTTCGGTCCTCTGGGAGGAACCTGCTACAGCCTATGAAGGCCAGGCTGTCACAGACCTTTCAGATGGCCTTCTCAGCTATCGCCCCCAAGCTGTGGAACTGCCTGCTGGATGAGATGCATCTTATTGTATCCTTTGACGGCTGCAAAAAAAGCCTTAAAGATGCATCTCTTCCAGCAGGCCTTCCCAGACAATGCTTAATACCCCCCCGGCTCCAAACCTAAGGCCCAGAGTCTTTCCAGCTTCTTCCCCCCACCCCACACCCCTATGATTTCAACCTTTACCCATATTGCTCAAAAATTTTAGGCTTATGATATTGTTTTTTATTTATGCACTATGTTTTAATTCAGTGCTAATTTAATCTTATTTTAACGGGTGGGAGGTTGGGATTGGGCTGTTCTAATTTAAACTGTTACTGTTTTAATTTTGTTGTACCCAGCCCCGATTGCCTGTTCAGAGGGGCGGGCTATAAATATATCATCATCATCATCATCATCATCATCATCATCATCTGTTCATCACTTGATGACTGCAGCATTCACTTGTGGCTTGCACATGTGAATGAGCTACTGCAGATCAAACAGTCATCTCCAACACAATGTGTTTCAATGGTGCCATGGTCCCACATTACATTGAAGGATTGGATTTTTCCTCTACAGTTCAAACTAAAACACAGGCCAGATTCACCACGTGACTGAAGTAGAAGCCACCAACTGTTACTGGGGAGGAGGATAAAGAAGAAAGGCTGCTCGTCAACCTCTAAGCATGTCTTTGAATGGATCCTGAGAGCAGATGCAATAGAGAATACATTTGTATCCAAGAGATAATGTTCTGTAGTTCACTTTATGAACTACACTGGAGGAATTCATGATACTTACTATATTTCTATGTACATACCTCATTACCATAGAACTCAAATGGGAGCACATTTCAATGAGTCAGTAATCATAGACTACTCAGATGTAGGACTCATATTTAACCCTAAGTATCAAGCTACATGAAAAGAGTTTCCATCTAAATATTAGGAAGTACTTCCTGACAGTAAGAGCTGTTCAATAGTGGAATACTCTGCCTTGGAGAGTGCTGGCGTCCCCTTTTTTGTAAGTTTTTAAACAGAGGCTGGATGGCCATCTGTTGGGGGTGCTTTGATAGTGTCTTCCTGCATGGCAGGAGATTGGAGTAGATAGCCCTTGTGGTCTCTTCTAGCTGTATGATTCTATGATCAACACAGACTCTGCTTTCCATTTGTTACCATATGCCTCTCTACATGCATAGCTGCTCTATGCTCGCTGTAAGTTTGTTATTTTTTAAAACCTGCTAGGAAAGTCTACTGGTGATCAAGCATGCAATATTATTTACTGAGTTGCCAGCATAGTAAATCACTTTGATGCAGAAAATTTTGATTTGATTTGCTTTCTAGACTAAGAACAAGTTTACCAAGGGGAAAAGTCCAGCTGTCAAACAAACAAGAGACACATTGTTAGTGGTGTCTGAACTTTTATCCTCTGAGTTATTCTGTGGTGACAGATGAATGCTTTTTCTCTCCTCTTTCTGTACATCTGTCAACCCAGCTGAGCAACCAAGATCTGGAACTCATCCCATCACCTTTAGAAGAACAGTGTTCTACTCTGGACCCTCAGAACAAATGGCAGCCTGCCATTCCAAATACTCTTGTACTCTAACCAAACAAAAACAAGTCATCCAATATGAGATGATGTAGTTTATAAAAGTGCTTCTGAAAATAATTACGTTTCCTGTAAATTGACTTGCTAAATATACAACTCCAGCAGTAATCTCACAAATGGAATTAATGTAGAACCATTTAAGACTGGAAGCAAGCAACAATTTTAGAGGGTTGCAAATGGTTTGAGCAACAATTCACTTAGCTAGGTTGACCATACTGTCTAGTCATATTGTCATAATCTTTTTCTGGTCGTACTGTCATAATCTCTCCAGAAATAGGTTGGGCTGGTTCTTGGTTTGGGTGGGGGGGGGTTAAAAAAAACAGTATCAATGTTCTGTAAACCAGAAGCAGAGATGGGAAAAGCTTACGTATCACCAGCAGTTATCCCTCTTTCAGGCCATCTTCAACTCTGAAAAGCTACCATCAGATCTGCCTGTAGTCTCAGCGTCCCCTTCCGTGTGCCTTTATTTCTAACCACATAATATGAACCAGCTCCTAGTTATTTACATCTTCATATCGTATACATGTGGTGGTGGATGTTGTGTGCCTTCAAGCCATTTCTGACATTTCTGAAAACTCATGGGGTTTTCTTGGCAAGAGTTGTTCAGAGGGGGTTTATCATTGCCTTCCCCAAGGCTAAGAGCATGTGACTTGCCAAAGGTCACCCAGTGAGTTTTATAGCCGAGCTGGGAATTGAACCCTGACCTCCAAAGTTGTAGTCCAATGCTCAAATCACTACACCATGCTGTCTGTCTATATACATTGGGAGCCAAGTGCTAAAATCCTGAAATCTTTTACTTCTAAAGGTGAAGATAGATAAGACTCTTGCAGACTGAATGCCTGTGGAGAGTAGCATGGCTAAGAGCCATTTGTCCAAATTCTGTATTTTAAAAATCTGTTAAAAGACACATCATGCATTCCACCATTATCATTTTACTTCCTTAATACTTACCGGGAATTGGTGTAACATTTGTCTGGCAATGCAGTCCTATATATATCAACTCAAAAGTAAGTCCCATGAGAAAGTTGGTTAGGATTACAGCCAAAGAGATTAATGTGCTAATTAAAATGTCTCTGCCATAAGCTCAGGTGCTTTTTCCTATCAGGTCACTTCTTTTTAGCCCACCACATGCAATATAGGGAGAAGCATTGGTGAGCTAGTAGTGGGGGAATGGATGCTAAGCTACACAGAACAGAGTTCCATGGACTGGATGATCCCAGATGAGGATTAAGATGTACTGTACATTTTAATGTCTACACACACAGAGAGAGATTGAGATTGAAGTGATATGTATCTCATTTATGAAAACAAGAAATGTGTTATTTTTGTTACTCTAACTGAAAGATTTCGGTCCAGGAGAGACAATTGAGTGCTGGTGGTAAATTTGTATTGTATACCTTAGTCATCTTGAATCCCAATTTGGGAAGAGGCAGGATATAAATCCAATAAATATATAAAGTACATTAGGAAGAATAAAGGAAAATAAAGAGTGAAGTAGCTTGAGTTAATTTTTTTGCAAGATCTTGTTCACTTGTGCATGACTTTATGCTGTTTGTTTAATTTAGATATGACTTGATGCTGTTAGTTCTCCCTTTTATGGTGCTTGCAAAAGCCTGATTGGCTAATGTAGAATAAACTTCTTTTTGTTGTTGTTCACTTGATACATACATTTCAGTGTTAGCCATGCCATAGGAAAGTACCTACAGTTGTGTATAGAGGAAGTTATCAAACACAGGTTTCTGTTTGTATATGGCAAGTCTGGAGTCATAGGAGTTTATTACATGGGAGGAAGTTCTCTCAATTGTGAATGGAGCCAGCTCGCAATTACGTGAATTCTCTAGTTTAGTGAATTTACATGAAATCTGATTGCATTCAGAATGCATTCAGAATGACTTCCCATTTCCTGAAAATGATCCCCCATTGCCTGAAATTGCCTGAGATACGCAATAACGTGAAACCCCATGATTGCGTTCGGATTACCATTGCATTATGCCCCCAAATTCCGTCGTATGATAAACTCCATAATGAGTAGCACCAGCTTTTACATCATTTTGGTACCCAACATGAAGTGTTCCCATACAAGAGTCATCTCCATCCCAGTGGCAGAGCTAGGGGAAGAATTCTCTGGGCTATGTGCCAAAAAGTCATGATAGCAAGCACCACATTATGGCCACAGTCAAGGATCAATTATAGCACAGGGAATGTATTGATCTGCGTGGAACATGGATACCATAAAGGTAGCTCCTGCACACGTGGGGGAAATAGATTTATAGTGGATGGATCTTTCAGTGTTAGCTATAATAGTTAGGTGGAACCTGTATATTAAGAAAGCAACATGCCTCTTGAATACTAGAACCTAATACTAAAATGTTTTAAGAATCACTTCCTCTTTGCCTACTCCTCTCCATCAGATGATTCTGACTGAGTCTTTTGTCCTTCTACTGTGGCTACTTCTGTATTTCTGTTCTGAGAATCATAAATAGAGTCATACGTTTTACTCCTGGAGATTTTCTTTAGTTCTCTTAACATCACAGATATGGCCAATTAACTCTACAGACACCACACTGTAAATCTGGAACATCCCAAGAAAAATGTATGTGGCCCCAGAGATGTTCTTGTTTTCTTTTTATTTATTTCTATTTTAGTTTTATTTTATTTCATTTTTGACAAGCAATAAACTACCTTTCTTATTTCTGTGAGCTTTTACCAAGACTTTAGTGGTGGGTGCTTTTACAATCATCATAAATTCCTTTTGGATACATTATTAGTGATGTTACTTGGTTTTATTGTAGTTTTATGACTAAAGGTTTCCTTGGAAAGGTTGGATACAAATGCAAGAAATCACTAAATGAATGTAAAACCCAAAAACAATTCCTGGAATTTTTTTAATCAAGTAACACCAGGAATGTTTTGAACACAGCTTCCTCTTTGACATTAAAAGGAAGTGGCATATTCTTATTTCATTTCTTTCTTTCTTCAAGATTACGTTTTTATTCTTGTTGTTATGGTTGTTGTATAGGAATTTATAACTGCAATTCGTTCAAAGCAAAGTGAGTGACAGAATTATTAAACTAGTTGCATTAACTTTTCAGATTCAGTTGAACAGCCGAGGACTTATTTATTCTGTGGCTTTGTTGCTAGCATCAGTTTTTTTCACTGTAAGTATCCTTTTATTGACATTCTTCTTATTGTTATTGTTAATTGTATTCATATTCCAACTTTCCAATTTACATAAATTTACCATCCACCCATGAATTCATGATGCCATATATGACTCTCTACTGCATCCTTACAACAGCCCTATAAAACAAGTTCGGCAGAGAGAGAGAGTAACCAGTTCAAGGTTATGTTCGTGGTTCAATAGGGACTCTCCCAACTTGAATCTCCCAAGACCCATTCCAGTACAGTTTTTAAGGGGGTGACAAAGGGTGAAATCAGGCAATTAATATAATATTTGCACTGGGTAATGCGTTTGCAGCATTTGCGGAAAACTTCTTTTCAACACCAGGAAAGCGGCAGTATTTGGCATAAAAATACTTATCAGTAAAGAGTAGTAACAACTGTTTATAAATCAACGTGAACAGTAAACAAAGGTCCATCAGTTTGAAAATTTACATATCTATACCACTTATCCCAAGTTTGCTTGACCCATACTATCTAATACAAACATAAGCCCAAAACAATTTTATACAGATATAGATATGCTGTGCGAGCCAATGTGAACAAGGGGACATGTAAATCTTTCATGCTGCAGACTAGGTTATGACCTGTGTGTGTATAGACCCCCCCCTGCCACTATTTTGGTTTTTTTTAAAAAAGAGGGAGTATTCCTCTCTGAACAAAATCTATACAGTACATACCTGATGGTATAGTGGTTAAATGCCAGTATTGCAGCTAGTACTGCAGCCACTAAGTTGTGAGTTCAATTCCAGGACTTGACTCAGCCTTGCATCCTTCCATAGGTCACTAAATGAGTACCCAGCTCATTGGTGGCACTTAGCTTATCTCTTGTAAACTGCTTAGAGACTACTTAGTTCAGTATGAAGTGGTATAGAAATGTAAATGCTGCTACTATTTCTACCTGTAGTTTGACCTTTTCCTGATGGGAGAGTGCAGACTTGGTGTGGTTAACACTTCTTTATTCTTCCCTCTATGATGGAATGGCTTACACAGTGGCTTACACTGTGGAGTTGAAGGCTTTCATGGCCGGTATCCATAGTTTTTTGTGGAGCTTTCGGGCTATGTAGCCATGTTCTGGAAGAATTCCTTTCTGTCGTTTCGCCAGCATCTGTGGCTGGCATCTTCAGAGAATGATAGCCTGGAAAAGGATTGGATATATATATATCCTGTGTGACCCTGGGAAGGAAGGAGTAATTTGCAAATGTTCTGTTGCTAATGGCAGTCCTCAGGGTGGGAGGATATGCAAACAAGGATTAATGTCTGCTAACTGGTGCTCATTGTCTGCTGGGAATCCCCTGGCCTTAGGCTGTTTCTCATTTGCATAGGTTGAGTCTTGACCTTGCTGTCCTTCAAATTACTCCTTCCTTCCCAGGGTCACACAGGATATATATCTCCATCCTTTTCCAGGCTATCATTCTCTGAAGATGCCAGCCACAGATGCTGGCAAAATGTCAGAAAGGAACTCTTCCAGAACATGGCCACGTAGCCCGAAAGCTCCACAAAAAACTATGTACTGAAATGTGTTTGGATTGTACAAAACATCCATATCTGCAGCACATTTGTAAAGTTGTTTTAGACTTGTGACATTTTTTGTGTTTCCTTTGTTTTATAATCCAGTCTATGGAAATATTATTAAGAATAATATTGATTTAATAAAAGTTATTTTTCTTTTTAAAGTGATAAACAAATATTATTTTATACTATATACTATTGCCGTCATGTCTTTATTTGTTTTCTTGGTTACAACTGATTTCAGACTTATTCCTGTTTTGTTGAGTTTCATTTAGCTGAACACTCCCATAGCCCAGGTCCAAAGAATGCTTATGGCAAGAGAAATAACTAAACTAAGTGGCCCTCCAATTGTTGTTGGCCTGCATTTCTTGCCATTAGGTATGCTTACTAGAGCTGATGGAATCCACATGAATATCACCCCTGAACCAGATATTTTTTAGGAGAAAAGAAGACTCACATTGATGGAAAGAGAAAAGTTCATATTGGCATCTATATAGCTTTAGGTCAGCTCATGCTTTGTTCATGAAAATATTTGCATGTCTTCATAGAAAATAATATCTTCTTGTCTATTTGTAGGTGTTTGGTGTCCATTTGAATAAATGGAAGCTGGATAAGAAGCTGGGGTTTGTGTGCCTTTCCCTCTATGGCATCTTCCTGTGTTTCTCCATCATGACAGAATTTAATGTCTTCACTTTTGTGAATTTGCCTATGTGCAGAGATCACTGATCTCATGGACAGACTGCTGAGAGGCAATTTCCTTCTTTACCTGTGCAATATGAAACATGGCTGGCATCTCCAAGCAGTGTGTGGTGCCCCATGAAGGCCGTGAAGTACACCTCCTCACTGTTCGTCAGTTCCTCTTCCTGACTCAGTTTAGCCTCTCTCTAAGCCACCCCTTCACACATACAGGCACACACTTGGAAACCTCCTGCGTTGATGTGAAGATTTACAAACTCAGATACTCTGAATCATGGTTGGCAGACTAAGTAAACTAACTTCTACCTGGCACTGAGCTAGAGAAACTGAACTACAAGAGGGTTTTTTTTTTTCTTTTTTAACTTATTTGATTGAAGACTAATCTAATTTATGAACTGAGACTATAGCTAAGATACAAAGAAGAGGGTACATTGTGTTGGGTGCTTTCTGAGGAAAAGAGAAAGAATCTGTTTTATTCCTTTTCCCCAAACAAGCTGTCTTGCAGCTTCCTTACTTTTACGAATACTCCTTTTCATGGGATGATCCAAAACTCACAAACGGCACTGTGGGAAATAAGTTCCAGGTACTTGTTAATAGAAATGGACCTTATCCTTTTGAAAGAAATCGTGGCGGTAGTGCCAAACAGCTTCCTTACACAAAGTGATGTATCACTCAGTAAGATGTGAAAGGACCTCTAAATGAATGAAGACTATACTGCTGCCATTTTTTTTCAACAAAAGAATTTTATTGCTAACTTGTTGTTGTATTTCCAAGCAATAGTTTTAGACCTACCAGCCTGGGAAGGTTAATGAGGTGACGTCCTAGTTTTTAATTGTCAGTAATTTGAATTTGAAATGCAAGGTCAGAAACAAAGCCTGGACTGGACTGACCTCTTGTGGTTTCTCAATATTTATAGTTTACACAGCACTTTTAGATTGAAAAGTGTTTTATGACCCTTACCTGTTTGCCCCAGCAACAGTCCTGCGAGATAAGTCACTAATATTCCCATAGGGAATATATTTCACATATGGGAGTTGAGGCTGAAAGAGAATGATGTGCCAAAGGCCAGTGAATTCATCTAGGACTGAGTTAAGGTTTCAACCAAAATAGTCGTGGTCCAAGTCAAAACTCATCCCCCTGGATCATCAGACTGGCTCTCAATGTATAGGAGACAGAGAATGGGTGGGCATGGCATTTCAAATCACCTTATTAATTGATAGGGATAAATAAGCACATGGCACACATTTAAAAAAAAAACATTAGTTGTAGACACTGGTTTCTGAAAGGCATATTTTGCACAGATATTATAGCTGAGGTTATCATTTGCCACTTTGCAAAGGATACACTGGACCTGGGTAGGTTTTCTTCCCCTCTTCCAAAAGACTCTGGCACAACTCACTGGGAATTACTCCTTTGGAAGGTTAGTACTGGGAGTCCTCTTCCTGATACAAAGTTGCTTTATCCTGTGTCTTCTTGGAGGTTGGTGGGAGGTGGGGAATGTCACTTTAAAAATCTGAGTTTTAAGTAGTTTAAGATGGTTGTGAAAGATTTGCCGTTCAGTATCCCATTGGATTCTACTGTCATTTGGTGTAGTCTGCTGTGTTCATATTACAAATGCATTACACCTCAGGAGAAAGAGCCATCAGTGTCACACTTGCATAGTTATCAGAGCTGTGCATTTCTGATTGTCGCATTAAGAACTTGGCTTTTCTGTTAAAATTGGTATGTACATTTTGTTTGTAATGAGGGATTTCCCCCAACAGATGTTTGAGGTATATTTTGTCTGTAACCTACAAAGTTCATTATTAATAGAGAAGCAGCAAGCCTCTACACACACACACACACACACACACACACTTATACATATTCTATTGACCCACCAATTTGCACTTTTTCATATGATTATTTCAAAATGAATTTCCTTGAGATAAATAGTCTTAAATAAATTTTTCTAATCTGCAGCTTCCCTTTATCACAGCACCTTGCTTTCTCTTATGATGTCCACAATGAGCACTCAATAGTTGCTGTAGTTTTCCTTATATCTTTAGTCAGCTTCTCCCATGGCTGGTTTACAGTCACCCAGTACAGTAACTGTACAGAGAAGGGAAAAGTCGGTTCACCCTCCCTCCAGTCTATCACCCATCTGTCTGTCCATCTGTCTGACTGATCCCCTGTCATGGAAGTTCTGTGCGTTGCAAATTCAAATCCCTGTTTTAGAATATACACATTTTGTTCATGTAGGAAATTAACTACCAGACTTTTTCGATTTAAGTGAGTGTGCCCCAAAGAACAGACCTAGCACTCACCAGTGGCCGATGATGTGAATGTAAAGAGGAAGGGGGGTCATTCCACCACCACCACCACTCCCCATATCATGGGCTCTTGTGGATTGAAGGGAAAGATTAGTTGTGATAATAAATTTGTCTTTGAGGGATGTTTGTCCGCTATTGCTGATCTTCTCATCTTCTGCTGATATAATCCTGGGGGAAAGAAAACAGCATTTCATAGGACACAGTCTGGAAAGCAATGCTTTTTGCAGTCTCTCTCATACTTTCTTAGTCAAGTGTTTAATTAAATCAAGTAATAGTTACCACTCACTATATTTCCTTTACTCAAAATAATTTCCATATCCAGAAATACATTTTAAAGCTTCTAGATTACTTCTTCCATGATTGCATGATAGATAATATTTGGAAAACATATCCACATCAGGATACAATAAATCAGAGTCTCTTTTGAGGATCTGTAGGGCAGCTCCAATGGAGCCAGTTGGATCTATTTCTGTGAAATAGCCTTTATCTACCCCCCTTGGCACTACACTAGATTAACTGCACCAAAGGGACCTTTCATGTTGGAGGGAAGTCAAATAATAGGTGTTAATGTAGCATTGAATGTGCGTTATAAATGTGGCAGGTGTGCACTGTGAGAGCAAGTCAGGAAATGGCTGATTTGATTAGGTTTGGGGTTTGAAAAAGAGAGTTGACAAGCCATACCTAAATTCAAACCTGACAGTTGTGTTCTCCAACCCAGCATCTCTGGTCTCTCCTGCCAAGATAATAAAAAGATAGTTCTGCTCCAGATCACGAAACAGTGCGGAAGGCCAGAATGCTCTGTGCAAGACATGGACTCCTGTTAGCAAATTACTGGGTCTGTTGTTTCACACAGGGTCCCCTCCTCTGTTCTTGAAGAAGACTCTTAGACCATTCTTGCATTACACAATTATAGTGCTGTATTCCACTTTATTTGCCTTGACAACATCCTATGGAATCCTTGGGTTTGTAGAGCAATTTGGCTAACAAATCTAAAGGCCCCTTGCTAAATTGCCAATCCCAGGATTCTTTAGGATCTTGCCATGGAAATTAAAGGGGAATATAATGTTTAACTGTATGGTGTGATAAGGGTGTTGGGTCTGAGCATACACAGAAGCCTAGCTAATTTACTAAGAGGACCCTTGTGTGAGGCTGTGACTGTGAGGAATCCAGGCAGAGGTCAGCGCACACTGAAATGTTTGTGTGTCTTGAGTGAGAGCTCGGCCATCACTCCACTTTGAATTCACTTTATGGAAGGGGACTCAATATAGATCTGATTGCAGCAAGCTAGATGGCTATAAATATTCACACAACATATGTGCTGCTTTCCAAGCTGCATTCTGAATATTCATAATTGATTGTGTTATTTGCCCTTACTCCTACTACGGGTAGCTTTTGGGATGATCCTACTCCCTACCCCTGTGGTGGCAAACCTGTGGCACACATGCCCTCTCTGGCATGCAAAGCCATCTCTGAGGCATGGGTTGAGGAGCTCGAGGCGGCCACAGCAAGTAGGGGTGGAAGCAGGGCATGGGCATGTGAGCGCATATGGCCCAGTTCCTTGTCACAGCTCAGTTTGCTTCAGGAGAACCAGGCCACAGCAAAAAACTAGGCTGAGTGAGTGCATGGGCCCTGCCCTTCCTTGCCACTGCCCAGTTCTTCCCTGAAGAAAACTGAGCTGAAACAAGGAGGGGCAGAGGGCATGCCAAAGCAAGGAGAAAGGCCGATCAAACTCAGCCCCCCCCCCATCCCTCCTTGCCACAGCTCATGTTCTTCAGGGGAGAATTGGGTTGCGGCAAGGAGGGGCAAGGAGGTGTGCGGCCCAGCTCCTTGCCATGGCCCAGTTCTCCCACAGAAAACTAAGCCACGACAAGAAGGGGCAGTGTGTGGCCCTTCTGGGTGGAAATCCTGGCCCTTCCAGCTGGAAGTCCTGCCCGCCACACCGGGTGACACCAAACCCCAGTACACTCCATAAGCCAGAAACGACTTGAAGACACACAACCACCACCAAGTCCTCTGGAGTTCAGCAGAGCTGACTTTTCAGGTGACTAGTGCTGTGCAGGCTGGCTTTCCTGTCCTGCAGAGGCATATAGTTACCAACAGGAAACTGTGTGGATTCATCCTGAGAAACTTCCCTGAGGAACAGTCCCCTGGGGAACACCATTTCCTTCTCCTCCTCCTGTCAGATGTTGGAAAGGTTGTGTGTTGTTGTTGTTTGTACTCTGAGGTATGATGGACCGGGTTAATTTCCCATCAAAACCCCTTTTGTGTTGGCTGCCAGGATTGCGACTGGCGTGTGGCAAGGATTGCTGCCTTCTTTACCTTAAACACACCTTTACCTGCAGAATTGGTGTTCTGGCCTCTCTTAGGCTGCATCTACAATGACCCAGAAATTACCCAATTTGACACCACTTCAACTGCTGTGACTCCATGCTATGGGATTTTGGGAACTGTAGTTTTGTGAGGTGTAACGAGGCCAACCACACTGCAGAAATAACCCAGTTTGACACCACTTTAATTGCTATGGTTTCATGCTATTGGACTCTGGGACTTGTCGTTTGTGGTGGAGCAGAGATCCCTGACAGAGAACACTAAATGTCTCACAAAACTGCATATCCCTGAATTCCAAAGCATTGAGCCATGGCAGTTAAAGCAGTGTCAAACTGCATTAATTCTGCAATGCAGTTGCAACTACATTCTTGCCAAGATATTTGTACTTTCAAGTTTCTCTGTAGTGCAATATAACTGCAGAGGAGACTTGTAATTTCTTTTTAGGAAGAAATGGTTATTTTGAGCTTTTATTTTGGTCAGTTCCTCCATTTTTTCGTTGCGAACCCAGAAGTCTTAACTCTGGAAGTCCCACACCCAGAGGTCCCACCGGGTCACACTCAATGCAGGAATGCCACTGAGTTTGTGGACTTGGTCTCTAAAAGGTTCGCCATCACTTCCCTACCCCATCCTAACAATATTGAGAATACTGAGGAAAGAGAGATGAATAATTGACAGCTCTGTTTCCTGCTTAACTCCAGTAGTTTACTGATCGTGTGTTTTGCTCTGCCAAGTACCTAAGAGACTTCTCTCTCTCCCTGTTTTAGAGGTGGAAGTGGGGGGAAATTTTTAGGACGTGGCAGGATTGTACAGATGACAGCTTGCTGAGTGGTTGTATGAACACTATAATGAGAATTTTTGAGACTCGTGTGTCCCATTGAAATGAATGGAATTTGTATAGGACTGAGTCAAATATGCATGCAATTTCATTATTGTTATTATTATTTTGATATTTCTTCTGTTTTTGTAGATTTTTCTAGAGCACTGTTTGCTATCCCCACCCGCCAAGTACAAACAACATGATAAGTTTAATTTGGAGTGGAGACATTTCTTTGGTGTGCAGATATTCTTTGCTTCCAAAGTCAAAATCAAGGAATAATCAAGTTGAGTGTAGTTTTAATTCAAGTAATGTGCTTCTAAGATTAACTTTGAACTACTAAGTGGCATTGCTAACAGCTACAGCCATGGAATTATGTTGCCTGTCAAAGCAGACAAATAACAGCAATCCCTTTATACAGAACGTGTTTTCTTGTAATTCCTCTTCACTGTTATTTTTTTAGCAATGATAGGGAAATCAAGAAATTTCAAAACCTTCCCTATCGCACATTTTTTGGTAGAATCCAGTTCTGGACATGTCTTTCTTTTGGCTGAGCAAGAAGGTCACCTCTATTCTTCTGGAGTGTACATACAACATAAATGAGGAAAAAGCAATGTTTACTTCTACAATGTTTATACTGGATACAAAGAACACTGAAAAAGGTGAAAATAATCTGATAGAAATCCCATACTTAGTTATGCATAGCTTAAATCTCTCACACCCTCAGCAATGCAAGAGCAGCATTCTGCCTTCGCAAATGCTTCCTTTGTAGTGTTGGGGGTTAGAGGGATTTAAAGCTAAGAAAACTATGGAATTAATGGGGTTTCCATAAGTCAAGAGGCAGCTAGAAGGCATGCACACACACACAAAATTAATCATAGGGCTGAAGTATTTTCATCTTTTTTCAGTGTTCTTTGTAGCCTATATATATATGAGAGGGAGGGAGGACTTATGCAAATGGACATGAGTTGCATTGCGTCTTTTAGAGGCTAGACAGGAACCATGCCAGCTACAAACTTCTAAAAGTCAAGAGTTTATTTTAAATGATCTAAAGCTCCTGCTTTATGAGTTATCAAGTAAGCATTCTGCAAAAAGTACCAGCTCAAGTCTCAGAAGCTGTGATGTGATATTGGCGAAACCCGTTTCACTGGAGGAACAATGCAGATTTCCAATGTTGTATGACACTAAATTGGAGAGAATCTGATAAATATGTGCATACCAATCCTGTCCAAAAATAATTCTGGGCAGAATGTATTAGTCCCCTGGGCATTTTCTGGATGCTCAGAGAATTAATCTGGCCCAGGTACAAGGCATTCCTCTAGCACAAACAAGGGGCATCATTTGTTTTAGTGCACTAGAGCCTGGAAGCTTCCAACCCTTCTGTGAACTTTGCACCACAAACACCACTGTTCTCTGTTTTGAGTAGAGATTATTATTACTATGTATGTGTTTACCACTCAGTGTGTACTGAGTGTCTTCAAAAGTGTGTACTACTCATTTCAAAATAGTTTACTCCTAAATAACTATGTATAGGGCTGCTGGCTTTGCCTAATAACCTTTGAAACCAGTAGCAGCAAATTTAGTCAGGCCAAATGTTACTAGATAATTTTCCAAGATATTCTGGTTGTTTATTTTAACATAAGGAAAAAAAATTCTTTTCAGATAAAAGTATAACAGTTGACACCGCAATGTTTGTTACAGAAATATTTGTTAATGACAGGCCTGTTGGCCCATCTATTAGGCAAAGTGAAGCAGCTGTCACAGGTGGAAGATAGTAGGAGATATCAAATAGCAGTAAGCTATTAAAGCCAGAGCCATGGGTGCTTTGTAGCCTGTCTTGCATCCTCCTAAGCTATCTTGCTGTCCTCGCATATGGTACGTGATGTGCAGCAATGAGGATACATCCACATCAGTGCGATTGTGGGCATGCATCACCATTGACTAATATGGAATGGGATACTCCATGGGAGCTTCAATCCGTGGATGGCTAGCTTGCCAGTATGGCAGGCCCACTGTATATAATGGGGACGGGTGCCATTATAGGCCTGAGAATATTTTGGATGAGCCCTGGCTAAGGAATGCTATTTATTTTTAAATTGTTTTAACGGGCATTCCACTATAGATCCAGAAAGTATTTTTAGCTCCTAACACATCAGAATTTTCTATCAGTATGTCAAATTTACATATTTGATAGCCACATTCCATATGATTTAGACATTGGAGCAGAATGAGGTGGGAATGAGGACATACCTTCTTCCGGACTAGACAGATTGAAATGGCTAGGCTTACGGACACATCAAGCTCCATATGGTTAGTCAGTTCCAGGACTGCATGGGAGGAGGTTGCTCTCAGTAGACACTCCTCATGCATGACTCTATACTTTTGGCAGTGGCTGCCAAAACTGCATCAATGACAGAATGAGCGTCCAGAGAACTAGGCAATAGGGTAGGGTCTATACCACACAAATCTGGAAACTCCCCCTCCCCTTCTTTCGAAACATATGGGACAAGTTGCTCAAACCACAGAAAAAAATCCAGGTCTAAGACTTTATAGCATGTAGTAAGCAGGATTTTTGAACCTGGATGTCAATTGATTAAATAGTTTAAATATTTGATGGCTTCCCTATATATTTTCCCCCCACTCTTTGCAAGCATCTGTAGAAGGACTAGGCTAGAATCTCTCTGGTATACTACTTTTCTACTTACAGAGGTCTTGATATTAGGGACAATTAAAATAGTATCCTCCATCTACAATCTGAGATGGTACAAACAGATTTGTATAATATTGACTTCCCTCTATCCATCTTAAAATGGGGCTTCCAAGTCTTACTGATGATGGTGATGATATACCCTGCTGTCTTCTCAGGGCTACATTTGAGCAACTATATGGGTGAATGCTATAGTGAGGCAGTGTTTGAAGTTCCTATGGAGCTGGTGCATTTTCTTCCTAAGCTTGTGAGAGAGATGTATTTGTTGAAAAGAGGTATGATTCCCATTCTGAGTTGTAATTTAAGAAAACACATGAACATGTGTTGCAGTGCAAGCCGTCCTTTTGGTGACATTTCCTTTTTCACGCATTCTTTTAGGGTACCTTCCTACATATGATAGTTTGAGCATACACTTAACATGTAAAATAGAGGCAGTTCTTACACACTCTGTCTGCTTGTGCTTTTTAAAAGCAACATGGTAATGCTAAAATGTTAAAAATAATTACTGAAAGTACTTGCGTATGCCAGTCTCAGGAACGAGAATGTTATCTTCCAGTTTTTTTCTTCTTCTTCTTTTCTTTTAAAACAAATCCTTTCCTTTCAGAATGTTGCAATGCGACTAACAATGCTAAAATATGACTAATATCTAGTATATTGGCATGATCTCACTCTGTCACAAGTAAAGCCCTACTATTATGAATATGGAGAATTCAGCCAGGGGCATCCTTGTCTTTCCATGATCAAATTGAAAAGCTTTCTAATTTTTTGATTTATTTGAGAAATAATACTAAATATGATACTAAGCAATAAATTTACATTGTTGGGGTAATCAAGCAGTCTCTTACATACACAGAGTTCCACAATGATTTTAGTCAAGCTCCATACATACAAAGAGGGTCATACATAAAGTTGTCCTCCTGCCCCCACCCTGTTAACATACGCAAACCGGAAACCCACTTTTACATGACTTCCACATGTGTCGTTCAATGTACAAAAGGCTTTAGATTGCTGTACAGGCATGCAATTCAGAAAAAGGTAGACATTTCAAAGCATGGTCAATACATGAAGCAGAGTAAGGTACTCAGATTCCAGAGTGGTAGAGTCACTTTACGCTGCAGGTGTGTAAGACACACACATACCTGCCTGGAACAGATGGAAAAACCCTGGCACATTAGGGAGATTTATTGTATTCAAGTTTACTCCCCAGCTGTACTAGTTTTCTACTTTTAGGGAAGGTGGTGGTTGTTGGTTTTTCAACCCTCTTTTGCAGTCAAAAGTGGCACAGACCATTCTGCCGTTTTATTCCCACTTTCTTCCATTAAGTGCAGATGAAGCCTAGTTAGGTAATGTTGAATTCAGCTTTAAATAAGTAGAACTCAACAATACCTAATTTTCCCTAGCTTTTCAATGCCACATTGCTATCACTTACGCACTGAGCTTGATGGTGGAGATCAGAGGATGGACAAAAGACAAGGGGGAGACTCCTCACTGATTTACAAATTGAGGCATCCGGCTGGGGGAAAAGAGCAAGGACTACACCTAGTTTCCTCCCCTGTCTCATTGCAGTGTCTTGTAGGTCCCTCCTTGTATATAATCTGAATTTTTATTGACGGAGCTGACTGACCACAGACGCTCCAGTGTGTTTTTGTGGCCCCTTGCTTGTATGTGGGTGTGTTTCACTGTAGCATAAGCACAGGCGTTTGGTGCCACAATCTGTTTCTTTCTGTTTGGTCTTCCTCCATGTCTACAAATGTTTGTCTCACACTGTAATTGCATGCTAGAAGGTAATTTTAGAATATACAGAATAGTGCAGGCCAGATGGAATTAATCTATTTGTTTCTTTCAGCCTATTAATCGTTTACATATCAACTGGTAGCTAGAAAAATAAGTAACTGTATATTTTGTACTTTTACAATATTCAAGTTCCCAAAGGACAAGGTGGCATTTTTGAAGTGGAGCTTGCACTAGGCACCGACAAAATTGATCTTCTTTACCTAAATCATACCTGACCCTGTTTGGTGCGCAAAATGAGGACTGCCCATCATTTTAGTGCAGTTCACCAGAAGCTATTGCTCACCCAGTTTGATAACTGCATTCCATAAATACTTAAAATGCTCTTGAATAGTGGACATCCTGCACTAAATTATATTTAAAGCAAATCTGTTGTACACATAGATAGTTGGACATAATTCTGTCCTTATTTTTTTAAAATTAAGAGGCATAGATTTATATTCCGCTTTGTACCTTACACCCTTTGTATTATATGAAGCCCTACTACCACACTCTACCCCATGGTAGCTGGCTGCCATCTGAATAGAAAACAAGCTGGTTATGGCTGCTGCTGAGCTGATAACTGTTGCCAAGAACTAAAAATAAATCTCACATTTATAAGCATAGACTATGACAATTGCTAGTTTTTCATATTTGTATCAGGAAATCAATGAAAATAAAATACATCCGAGACGTGTATAATGTGTCAGATCTAGCTGGGCATATGTTATCTTTGTAACTTTTGTAGTATTTTTTTAAAATTAGTGTTATTGCTCAATTGAAATTTTCGTTCTTGGAATAGAAGGAAAGGTTTAATTTGTGTGCAGTGGTCTGGGCAATTATTTGTGTATTTATTTTATTTATTTTTAACGGAGAATGTAGGTTTTGTATCAGGGAAGCAATCCTTATTGTGGAGGATGTGTAAACTAACAATGAAATTGGAGCATATGCTTTAATTTTCTAAGAACACCACTCTAAATGAGCCATCTGCTTTTGTGCTTTCCTGTATCAAAGCCCCACAAACACACCAGGCACAATAGGCCAGGAAGATGTCCTGTGCAAACATCCCAGGAAATGCTAAGTGTGTAATCATTTATTGCAATGGCCGTTGTGCAGATAATTTTCTGGTGGGTTGTGGTTTTTTGCATCAATTGTGCCAACTTCTGGTTTGATCTTTTTTTTTAAAAAAACCACAAAACTATTCTATGGCCTTTGGCATCAATTGTGTCAGCTTCTGAATTGATTCAAAATAATCTATTGTATTGCTGTTTGACTTACTCATATATATGAAATAATTCATACACACACAGAGCCTAAAGCTGACACACCTCTGTATGGTGCATAATTGATTGTACCTCTTTCCTGCTCTCAAATCTCTATTTCTGTTTTGTTTTTTAAATACGCAGCTCAAGGTACTGATGGCTCAGGTTTTGGTAGTACTATCGTGTGTGCATGCATGTGTTGGTAAAAGGCACCAAGGGGTCACTTGTCTCCATCCCCACAGCCCCTTTCTTGTGAACCCTGGTGTTTCAATAAAAGTGGAAAAAAAATTAAAGAAACAATAGAATGTTTTCAGACCAATTATTTATCCGTGTTTTCTGAAATCAGATCTGAAAACTACAAAATTAAAGCATTTGCATTTTGCAATTAGATTTGTCCGGCGGATCTGTATCCGCAATGGTAGAGGAAATGTTTGACATCCCATGAATGAGCTAAAATGCGGCCGAAATTTATTTTCTTTGTCATTAGAAAAAGAAGATTTTTCTTCCTTACAAATGATTTGAATAGCTTTCAGTCCATTTCCCTCCACACCCGTACGGAAACTGCACATTTGTGATGAAACACAAACAAGCAAAAATCCAAGTGTGAGGCTTTTTAAAATGTTTACGTGGACAGACCTAATGCTATCTCCTTCCACAACTTCTATTGTAAATGAGGATTGGGGAGAGTAACTATGGGTTCTTACTCTCATGTCTAATCCTCACATGTAGAACTCCCAAAAGGCCATGTAGGCATTGAAAAAAATGGTTCACAGCGAATGTCAGCAAACTCCTTCACTCCAGAAACATTGGAGTTTTGTAGTAATTACATGGGTAGTTACTTACACCTCAGCAACTGTGCGAATTTGATTTTTCTGTAGTACGTTTTTATACGATTTATACAGTAAAGAAGGGCAAAGAGTTAACCATGTGGCATGGATTTCACTGGAAAGTTCTCTGATGTGAGCTTCATTGAACGAAACAGTAGCGGTACAAGAGGACTACTCTGTGTTGTTATGCAGACTTTGAAGCTTCGAGTGGAATTTGCACGGAATGCCTCTTGGAAAACTGTGCTTGTTACATGTGTAACAGAATATGGCTGGAATCCTGTTGATGTTTTACACATACATAATTTCCATTGCACAAGTGTTTGTACTTTGGGGGGCATTGAGGAAAGCCTGTATTCATCTCATAGTCGCCTAAGCAGAATTATGCGAGTGTAACCATTTCGTATATAGCTTCATACTCTTGGACTCTTGCATAGCTATTTGCTAGTGCTTTCAATGTACCACTTGATTCACTGGGATTGTGGAAAGAGCCACTGTGCATCCCCCCATTGCACAATGCAACAATATTCAGGCACATTGGTAGGTACACAGTTGTCTGCACAATTTTGGTATTCAACAGAAGTGAGGTACATTGCAACCACCACTTAGTAATGTAGTGTAGATTTACAATATTTAAACACCATTTAAGATCTCAGCCTTTTTTCCCCACTTTTGAGAGTACATGGCATCATTAGAGGTATAAAGAATATTCGAAAATACTTTTTAAAAAATGGTTGAAAGTATCCTGGACTGAGGAGAATCTTTGCAGTTTTGAGATGTCTTCTGCACCAACAATGGTTCATTTCCATTGAAAACAGATTTTCTACACAGGAAACACTTTTTCTGCGAATAAATTTTCAGTGCACAAGAAGCTGTTCCCTGCACAGGAATAAAAAATGTCTTTTACGCAAAACAACTACATGTGAATTTTGTGCAGAATAAATCCTGAATTATGTGGTTTTCAAAGACTTTCTGGCAGCTAAAATTGCTAAAATTACTCATTGCTTTGTTCAAGAAGAAAATTAGTGAAGAATGGCATCCCTATACATCATGCTGAACGTTAGAAAAGGGGCACAAGAACTTTTATTACTATTAATAGTGCAGCCCAATGAGTAACTTACAGAGAAGAAAGGTTTCCTTGAGCCTTGTCCTCTCTCACACCGGCACTGCTCTGCGAAGACAATACAAGGAGGCTTTAAATTGAACTAGTTTGCAACAGCTTTGAAAGCCTGCAGTCACAAAGTAATATCTAGAGATATTAACAGAAGGAAGAATATAGTTCATTGACAAGAAGTTTATTCAGCATTTTGGTTTCAATAAGGATTGCTGTCACTGTTTCCAAAAAGCTTTTAAAATGAACCTTGCCCCCGTAATCCTGAACGCAGTTATTAGACAACAAGCTTGACTGAGTTCAGCTGTGAATAAATGTGCTCCGGGCCACACTGTTTTAATACAATTTCATTTCCTGTCTTGAATCTACAGAATGGAAATTCATGATCATGGTTGATGACCGCTAGTTTAGAGGGCTTTAAAAACTGGTTAACAAATGCATGGTGGCTAACAGCAATGCTTGGTAAAGTTGTAGGAAATGAGGATCGGTAGATGGATCCAATCAAGGAAGTCACAGTCCTGCATTTGCAAGACCTTAGCAAAGGTGTCTTGGAGGTCTCTTGCTCATAGGATTGCCATACATCAAAGATGACTTGATGGCAGTTAACAAGGGACCATCAGTATTATTGCTATTAGAGTCACATTCAAATAAATAAGTCGGGAAACTATATTTCTCTAGATTTTTTTATTTTTAATTTTTTTGCTTCAGCTTAAGAAGCCACAGCCAGCAAGGAGTTGCAGTCCCAAATATGGATTATCAGGATTTGCAAGCAGCTCCTTGAAATCCATTCCCATAAATAGGGGTCATTAAATAAACCCCATTACAATAAATACCTGTCTTTTCACGGCTGTAGGTAGTGTTGGAGATGGGCCAGATCAATATCGGTTGTGAGGCTTTAGGAATAAATATGTGCTCCCTTCAAAATCCATCCTTAGAAAGGTGGAAGGGAAAAGCACTTTTTAAAAACATATGCTTTTGCGTCTGTGACAAAATTCTTATCAGACCTGCCCAGGATGTCAGTTGTCAAGCTAAACCCATATCCATGTGTGTGCATTTTTGCCATTCCAGTAAGTCCCTAAAACTAGAAAAACAATCAAGTTCTTTGTTGGCCCAGCTTGCCTTGATGGGCCGCATAAATTATATAGCCTATGTTTTATTACTATTAGATTTTTGTTGTTGTTAGTTTACTTCAGCTCATGGCAACCCTATAAATGAGAGACTGCCAAGATCCCAGGTCATTAATTGCTCTGCTCAGGTCTTGCAAATTCAGGGTCATGGCTTCCATGGTTGCATCTATCCACCTGCAGTCTTCTATTTTTCCTACTTCCTTCTACCATTACTAAGTATTATTATATATTCCAGTGAATTGCATCATGATATGTCCAATGTATGGCACCCTTAGTTTAATTATCTTTGCTTCTGGAGAGAATACTGTTGGATGCAGGTCCTAAATTCTTTGTCCTGTTTTTAAAAAGCTAACAGATAACCCCATTAAACTTAATAAAGGATGAATTTCTCCTGGTATAGTTTGTCCCTTGCTTCTAGGCTTCCAGAAGCACAGCAATAAATATTATAGACAGTTCTATCTCTGAAATCTAATTACTAGTTGTGTAAGCAAATAAACCGATGATTCAGTGTTGTTTCTTGTCATCAGGGATATCGTAATTAAAATTAAGTAGAAACATGATAGTGCACATAGGCTTTAATATAACTTTTAATGTATAATAGCCAGCACTTCCCATGAAATGTTTGTTATCATAAAACTTTTATTCAGTAAACCCATTCCTAAAATTATTTTGAAACATTAAAGGGGTGCAAGTGCAAATAAAATTGTTGATTTTTTAAAAAAGGTTTAACTTTGCTGTACTTGTACAACTATTTATGAGTTCAGGGATTTCTTTTTGTACATTTGATTTTACGTTTTTTTTTTGTAGAATGTTTCTAATCTACATAGCTGTTCCACTGGCTTGTCTAAATTACAAATTTTACAGAAGTGAGAGCATGCATTCCTCTGTTTGCTGGTTCACATGAAATCAGAGCTCTGTATACCTATGTTTTTAAAGGTGTTATAAGTATAAAAAAACTGAAAACATTATTGATCCTGAACATATCAGGGGGGAAAAAATAATGCTTTTAATGTTCTATCACTTGATTCTAGTGATGTATCTCGCTACAATACAGCATTTATGAATGTAAAGACTTTTCTCTGCTTACCAAGTTGAAAGTGCAGACAAAATGGTAACACCTCAGAAAGTAACATAATGTTGAGAGCCTTTATCAGAAGCTATTTTTTAACAGGGGACAAATCTTGAAATGATCACATGCTAAGAGCCCCGTCTACATTGCATCTGCAACGACTGCCTGACTCCCTAAGAGGTAAGGACTTCTGAAACCTCCCTTCCCACCTCTGTTGAAACACCAATAAAAGTCTGGCCACAGTTATCCCTCTTATTTATTTGGGATTATAGTAGCCATTAAATATCTTGCCCCTATCCACCAATGATGCGTTTGAAGAAAATATCATATTTACACATCAGTTTGGAACAAATGTACAACTTAGGGTTTAGTGAGCATCCAAGTGAGAGAAGAGAAACTGACCTTATTTCTGCATCTTGGCTTGTGATGTGAAGAGTCAGCATCTGCAAGAAGTTTGTTAAAATGAGTACTAGGGCTTATTCAAACTGTGAAAATAATCCTAGTAGAATGTGGGTTGAATCTTTGTTGTTGGCATGCATTTTGAATGCATCCAATTAAAGTTTTTTTGGGGGGGGGGCTACCAAAAAATTCATTTAACGCAGGATAATAGATCTTGGGTTTGCTCAAGTTTTCCTAAAAGATTCTCATTGTTGGCTGTGTGAATAACTGATGCAAATAGATCTGGGATAAACCGGGATAAAACTCTGCATGCCTTGAATAATTTCAAATACATCTGCATCATTGACTACATCTTTATTCAAGTGCTAACACATGTGAGCAACAGAACTTGCAGCGATGCACAGAGATGCAGTTCTAATTAAAAAAAGTAGTTTGAACAACAAACCCGGAATGCATTTGTGAGATTATTCGGATAGTCATGCTAAAAAAAAGATACATATAAGACTATACTATAAGAATTCTCTTAAATCGGGGAGAGGGGTACAGGAGGCAAATTTCGGATCTGGCTTCTCACCCCAAGTGTAGATATTTAATAACTTTAGGTAAATTTTGTACATTTCCACAACATGCAACAATGAAATCCTGTCCATTTCTACTCACGGATCAGCTCCACTTAGGTCAGTGGGAAGTAGAATAAGATTGTAGCCTTTGAGCAGACACTTACCTTCTTAGTGAAATCTCTCCATCTACTAGTCTTAGCACTCCAGGAACTGGCATGGAATAGAGTGGAGTTCTTCATACAATTAGTGTGTTTTGCTTTCAAACATTCACTCCCAAAAGTTATTTCAGGAACCTGTAAGGTGGTGAAAACAAATAGGGGACGAAACAGACCACCCCGAAAGGCTGCCTGGATCCGCTCACCCCAGAGCCGTGGCAACCACAAACTGCAGCGCCAATCCGCTCTGGATCCGGTCCAAATAGGAGGAGAAAAGATCCGCTCCTATTTGGGCTGGTAAAAAGCTGTCTTAGGCAACCCCGCTGTGACCCCAGGGCTGCTTCAAGACACTCTGGGGGCATGCGGCATCAAAATGCTATGGCCTGTTAGTGGTTTGAAGTGCATCTGAATAGCTGGGCGGCTTCCGGGCGTGTGGTGTCAAAATGCTACACTCCCAAACTGCCCAGAAGCCGTTTTTTATGGCCGGTCTGTTCAGCCCCAAAGACTTCTGTGGTCCATAAACACTAACAAATCTATCAAAAGCAGAGTGTTATCCACAAACCCTATACTATAACACATTGGTCTAAGATGCCACAGGACTTTGTGTTGGTTCCACACTGTAACATGACAACTCCACACTAACATGACTTACAGAAAAGGTGTCCAAAAAAGATTGGGAACATCCCTTCTTATGTGAAGTTTTTGTTGTTTTTATGTAAGCCAGATCAGTATGTTCAGTCACCCCTTTTTGTACTCAAATCAATACGTATGAACTTGTCTGAGAACTCTGTCCCACTCCTGAAATCTTCCTCTTTATTATTGTATGAGGTGTGATGTTTGGACAGGAAGGAGTTTTTCCTTTTCCTTTTCTTTTGTGGCATTCAAACTGGCGGCACAACTAGCTCAGAGAAATATACCCGACCTTTTCATTATTCACTTTCCATTGGGCAATTAATATGGTCTTATTTTGCTAGTTGTGTCTGTCACAATTAATGCCATTACATTCAGTGATAATACAGGAATTATAATTTACAAGTAACACTAGTACCAAAAAACATTACTAAGCATTCCGTATGGTGTGGAATGGGAGGAGGTCGATGCGAGTGTGTGTGTGACATCATGAGTTATTGCACTGGGTGACGCCAACCCTAGTAATGCCACCAGTCTTAACAATTCAGATGCCACCAAAAAATGGGAAATGGCAATGAGATTCTCTGTACTTTGGGAAATCTCTGGTAAATTTAAGTTAAATCCCATACATCTTCTCCATAACAAATATGGGGCAGATATTAAAAAACTTGTTTTCTACACAGAAAGCATCTCTGTAAACTTTGAGACATTATACATTGTATACATAAATTCTGTTAAGGCACCTCCAGAAGCGGAAAAATCCTCTGTAAGTATTGAGTTTCTAATTCTTTTTATTTGTTCTGATTGTATTCAAGATCCAGTCTATTCCTTGAAATATGCCAAGTTTCCCTTTCCTGCTTCTTGTCCTTCCCCTCCTCGCACAGATTACGTTACATCCAGTCCCATGCAACATTTCAGAAACTGATTTTCACCCATTTCTACTGGGCCCTTTTAAATGATTATTCAGGAATTGTAGTCAAAGCGCTAAAGTGGTTTAACAGTATTACTCTGGTTAAGCATCAGGATCATTTTGTTTTAATGCTAGCATTCCTCTTCCCCTCGCTTGATCTCTGTTGAAGCTGTGTCCTGGGAACAATAGCTGTGTGTACTGGCAGCAGTCATTTTAGCTAATTTCAGGAATGGAGAAATGCACAAGGCAAGTACAGATATATTTCATTTTGGAAAATACTGGGTTAATTTAAGCCTACCTGGGGATGGGAATGAAAAGTTAGTAATGCCGGGAGCTCCCAGAAAATACTTCGAAATGAAGAAAATGTCATCTGCGTTTCCAAAATAAAATCAGAAATAAGAGGAACAAAACCCAGGATTTCAATTAAAAAAAACAACATTTGGAGGCAACCTTATTATTTAATTCTAACTAGACGAATTGAATCAATTGTTGAAGGGCAAGTCAATGTTTAAGTTAATTCTATTGATTGTATTGACTCTACCTGTAATTACCAATACAATTCGGGAAACAATATATAGAAATCTTACTGTGTTTTTCTCTGCAAAAGCAACGTAGCTATTTCCATGCCTTAATTGATGGAGAAATATCGCAAAGGGCAACGTGATGTTGAAAACTGCACAGAAATCTTCAGATTTTCTTGTATAGCAAGGAGGAAAAATGTTAAAATTATTTGTTATAGCATGAAAGAACAAAATAGCAGAAGCTTTATGTCCCTAGGCACAGTTGGTTTTTCCTTTCTTATGCCTGTGTTAAACTACTACTATTTAATATTTTATCGTTATATTAATCCGTTTAATGTTTTTGTTTTGTTTTAAGTCGCCTTCAATGCACTTGGTTTAGAAAGATGAGATGGAAGCCTGTGTAACATGCAAATATAACAACACAGATAAGTAGATTTGGGCTGAGAGGGAATGACCAGCCCAAAGTTACGCAGATTAAGCAAGATGTTGAACCTGGGCCTAACCAGTGCACCGCAGTGGCAGCCAGGCAACAAGTGAATCCTCCTAAAGACGCCTGACAAATTACTGGAGCAAATATGTATTTTTAAAATTCTCTTGGCTACTGCTAAGGGAAGTGGTAATAATCTTTTTCAGAAAGGCAAGTCTTCAGTACCATTTCCCTTCCAGCTGCTACAAGTGGGACAAAGTTAGCATTCAGAGGAAAAAGGAAGCACATCCTTCTGCTGTGAGTGAACCAGCCTTCCCTGCCCTGCAAGGCAAATCACGAAAGGAGAAGAAAGCATATTAAAAGCAACACTAAATGCAACTGACCTATTAGTAATATTATTTTTTCCTAGAAGGAGGAAGGCAAAGCATTACCTTGGAGCATCACTGGATACCTGCTGTTAATAAATGTGCTCAGGATCACAACCCCAAAGAAGACAGTTGTCACTACTGACAAAGGAACTATTCAGATGCATGCCTTTTAAGTTCTACTTTCCACAATTATCTGATATATATTTGTTTCTCGTGCCATTTTGTTCCATTTCATTCCATGTTTCTACTTCAAAATATTGAAGGGTCATTTTGTTAAGATGTTCCCCTTATTTTCTTAGTGTACCCCTATCAGTGACAGCAATGATTTTCCGGACTTTTTGAAAATGTGTGTGAAGGGGGTCTAACCTATCTATTTATGTACTTATATCCTGCCTTTCTCTCAATATGAGTTGGCTCATAATAATTTTTTAAAAAGGTAAGATGCTCTGAGAGCCTTTGTGGCTGAAGAGCAAGGTAGAAATACTCCCAAATAAATAAATAATATCAATTAAAATACAAATAAAACAAGGAATAATACAAAAGTTAAAAGACAATCATATTGGTGTAAAAACATAAATTGTGATCAGTTAAAAAGTCCGACAAAGGAAAAAATATTGGTAAAAATACAGCACATCTCAATTAAAAGATATTCTGCTGTAGCCAGTTAACAGTCAAAGGCCTGGGTAAACAAAAAGGTCTTTGCACGCTGGCAGAAAGAGAGTAGAAAAGAGATCAACCTAGCCTCCCATAGGAGGGAACTTTATAGCCTGGGAGCGGCCCACCAAGAAGGCTCTCTGCCATCCCATGCCCTCACCAAACATTCCTGTGATGGTGATAGGACCATGAGAAAGCTCTCCAACAAGGATCTTAAAACTTGAGCAGGCTTATATTGCAAGATACAGTCTTTCAGATAGTCTGGACGCTAGCCATTGGGATGTATATAGGTCATAACCAACATTGTGAATTCTGCCCAGAACTAGTGAATCTGTTTCAACAAAGAAGTTACACGTTCCTTGCTATCAGCCCCGGACAACAGTCTGGCTGTAGCATTTGGGATCTGTAGTTTTCAAAGGCAGCCTCACGCAGTGTTACAGTAAACCAAATGGGAGGTAATGCTGTGGTCATCGTTGCCAGAACTAGCATCTTCAGGAATTAGGAGCAGCTGGCACACTACTAGCTTTATCTTTGGGGAAACACCTATGCCTCCAGGCTCACGGCTGAGTCAACAGAGTTATTCACACTGTGAAAATAATCCAGAATGAATCCGGGTTGAATCTGTTCAGAATTAAGTTGGGTTGAATCACATGCATCCTGAATGCACCTAATTAAGTTTGGAGTCGGGGTTACCAAAATACCCATTTAATCCATATCAATATCAGGGGTTTTGCCCAAGTTTGTTTGTTGTTGTTTTTAAAGATCTGCATCATCGATAAGGTGAGTAACTCATGCAAATAGACCTGAACAGACCCAGGATAAAAAGTTGCATGCCTTGAATGTGTTCTGAAGACATTTGCGTTGTCAACTCCATCTTTATTCGAATGCTTGTATCTGTGAGTAACCGAACTTGCAGAGATGAGCACCAGTGCAGTTCCATAGTGTGAATAACAAACCTGGAAGGTGTGAGCGAGATGATTTAGATGCCTGAATTACTATACCCAAGCTGATTTCAGTGGGAGTGCAACTCAAAACAGCACAGCACAGCACAGGCTGAATCTCTGTTCCCTGATCCACCTTTCAACTGATGAGGAGCATCAGTCATGTTCAGATTAAGATATTCCAATTTGTCCTTTTCTGTGCATTTCTTGATCCCCATCATCCCGGGACTAACAATCCTTAATGCACACTTTCCCCATCCATCCTTACCTCCCCGTCCCCATAACCAGGCACCAACTGTTTTTTTCTTCTATGATAAATATCAATGTCAGGCAGTTGGGGAGGGAGGGAAATTTGGCATCCTACACAAGATGTTTTCGGGTATCTTGTCTCTGCATTAACTACACTTAGGCCATATAAAGGCACAGAATGAGTCTTTCTGCAGCCAAAACTAAACACAAAAATTAGTACTTATTTGTATCGCCTTATGATATACATATGCAAAATGTTAAGGTTGTCATCCTTCCATATGTGAAATGGTGGCAAATGGAAGAAAGGTTTCATACCGCTCCCTACTTTGCACAGATTAATATTGTGGATTTATATTTTCAGAAAGAGAGCGATTTTGTAAAGATTTTGCCAACAATACGGTATTTCTAAGAAGCCCCAAAGTGGGTTTTGAAACCAATATTCTTTCTCTGTGTCTTACACACAGAGAGAAAGAAAGCTGGACAGAGCAGATATATGGATGAACCTACACAAAACTAGCATGAATTGACATATTCTGATTCATCCCATTGTTCAACTGACATTTGTTACTGTTAAATTACACCAGCATTTAATCTGACCAAAGGTGAGAAAATAGGGAAAGTAGAGGAAGGAGGAGTTGGGATAGGAAGAAGTATGATGATGATCATCATCATCATCATGACAGCAGAAATAGCATGCCCTTGATGAAAACACTTTCTATGTGTGCACAGGGAAGAATAATAATATCCAACCGCTGTTATTTTGAATTTTGGACTTTACTATGGAATGAAAATAATCCCGCTGATGTCAGGAATGTAGCCTAAATTAATTGGAACAAGGTGTGTGTTGTCTGTATGGCAAGTAAGGAAGCACAAAGACCCATACGTGAACAAACTATGTCACACAAAGATGATGGTGATATTGATTTTTTGTTGTTGTGTGCCTTCGAGTCATTTCCAACTCATAGGAGTTTATCATACTCGGGTTCATTTCGTCATTAAAGAGAGATTAAAGCACATTTAAAGCATCCCACAAAAAAAAGCGAAAATGGCGAGCAATTGGGCGAATGATTATCACACACAATGGCACAAATCAAGTAATATCGGAAATACATTCTCTGAAGTCCCCAAAGTAAAAAGATGTGCGTTAATGCTTCTTTGTGACCACTTTAACGGTGGGTTTTGTGCGACATTGCATGAAATCGTTTCGTGTAATTACGTAATTTTTCCGGGATAATCATGGGATACACTCCAGAGTGATCCTATAAGTTTGTGAAACCCACTGGGTGACCTTGGGCAAATCACAATCTCTCTGCCTCAGGGGAAGGCAATGGCAAACCTCCTCTGAACCAATCTTGCCAAGAAAATGGGTAGGTGATAGGGTCACCATAAGTCAGAAAAGAATTGACATAAAACTAATAAATTAATTGGACTTTGCTGAGCTCCTAAGGACATGGCCTATGCTAGCCTTATTGAACCTGCTTTAGCTATATAAATCCCCTAAGGCCAGAGTTGGAAATCAAGATGGCAACTCTCAGCCTAGCTACTGGGGCTAGGGCTGCTGGGAGTTGCAGTCCTCCCACGACATCTGGAGGCCTGCTAGATTCCATCTCAGCCCTTGTGGTTCCCCTCTGGGCCCACAACAAACTCCAGCTCCCAGAATTCCACAGCCTTGAGCCAGACAAAGAGTCAAAGCGGTGCCAAACCGGGTTATTTCTCCAGTGTGGATGGACCCAAGGGCCTTTTTTCCCCCTGGTGCCACCACAAACTTCCAATAATTAGTCTTCCACACCGTTTAAAGCGGGGCGAAAGCGGGTTATATTTCTCCAGTGTGGACGAGGCGGCCTTATGTGTTATTGTTATTATTAACGAGGGGGCGGGAAGGAGGAAGGCGGGTTGGGGGAGGCCTAACTCGGCTGCTCCGCCCTGAGAGAGCTCCGAGGAGGCCGAGGAGGAGAGACAAAGCCCGGCCTTCGCCGCCTGTTGCTCCTCGGCTGAGGTAAAAGTGAGGCTCCTGAGGTAAAATGTTGTGCCTCTGTTGGGGGGGAGGGGGGCTTTGTTGTTGTTGTTTTTCCACGCGAAGAGAGAAAGAGCAACACTGGTTGCGTCCACACTGGAGAAATAACCCGGTTTCATCCCGCTTTAACTCTTTCTGTGGCTCAAGGCTATGGAATTCTGGGAGTTGGAGTTTGTTGGGGGCCCTTCGGGCCCCCAACAAACTCCAACTCCCAGAATTCCATAGCGAGTGAGTCAGACAAAGAGTTAAAGCGCTCCCAAACCGGGTTATCTCTCCAGTGTGGATGCAGCCCTAGCCTAAAATGGAAGGTAAACCACAGGGGATTACTTCTGCACTGTGTTTTGGTTTGGACCTCAGTCTACTTCCTCAGATGCATTTGGTGCAGCCTTAGTTCCTCAGAAGCGTTTGGACTCCACCAAAAAAAGCATCTGAAGTCTAGGAAAGCTCATGCTGCCAAGTTCTTTCTTCCAGTGAGTCGCAAAGGTGCTACAAGAGCTCTCTAGATTATTATTATTTATTATTATATTTATATTTATCATATTCAAATGCATTTGAGGAAGTAGACTGAAGTCTAGCAAAGCTCACACTGCCACATTCTTTCTTTCAGTGAGTCTCAAAGGTGCTACAAGAGCTCTCTAGATTATTATTATTGATATTATTAGTATTTATTATTATATTTATTATATTCAAATGCATCTGAGGAAGTAGACTGAGGTCTAGAAAAGCTCATGCTGCCAAGTTCTTTCTTTCGGTGAGTCTCAAAGGTGCTACAAGAGCTCTCTAGATTATTATTTATTATATTCAAATGTATCTGAGGAAGTAGACTGAAGTCTAGGAAAGCTCACGCTGCCAAGTTCTTTCTTTCAGTGAGTCTCAAAGGTGCTACAAGAGCTCTCTAGATTATTATTTATTATATTTATTATATTCAAATGCATCTGAGGAAGTAGACTGAAGTCTAGGAAAGCTCACACTGCCAAGTTCTTTCTTTCAGTGAGTCTCAAGGGTGCTACAAGAGCTCTCTAGGTTATTATTTATTATATTCAAATGTATCTGAGGAAGTAGACTGAAGTCTAGGAAAGCTCACGCTGCCAAGTTCTTTCTTTCAGCTTCTCTCAAAGGTGCTGCTGCAAGATTTCTCCACGTACAAAACCCAGGATGATTAGCGTAAGAGTTCCTCGCATTACGCAGTCAGAGGCTGCGTCCATACTGCAGAAATAATCCACTTTGATGCCACTTTAAACTGTCGTGGCCCCATGCGATTAAAATTCTGGGAATTGTAGCAAAGCTCTGGTGGCGCAGCAAACTACCATTCCCAAAATTCCACAGCATTGACACATGGAAGTTAAAGTGGTGCCAACCTGGATTTTTTCTTCAGTGTGGATGCAGCCACAGTAGTCTGACTGCAGAGGCTGGATGGCCATCTGTCAGGGATGCCTTGATTGGGAGTTCCTGCATGGCAAGGGGTTGGACTGGGTGGCCCTTGTGGTCTCTTCCAACTCTATGATTCTATGATTCCAGTTTAACTGTCATGGCTCCCTTTTACAGCTGTGGTTTACAGAAAGCTGTGGTTTGTTGCTTTGTTGAGATACTTAGGGATTCTCTTCAGCGGAGTGCCCTGAGCTACAGTTTTGAGAATCTCAAATACTTAACCAAACTACAAATCACAGGATTCTGCATGTTAAAGAGCAGTTAAAAAGATTTCAGACTGCTTCTCCACGCTACATCTCCGAAGTTTTAGTTTAGAAAAATGACCACACATCCTTAACATAACATTTTATCTGAACAGGAGCAGGAAGGAGGAACTTATATTAACAAAGTGGGAGATGGGTTTCCTAAAGAGGAAGAGATTTATTTACCAGATAGGAGGGAACTAGTTACTTAAACAGGTATGTGTTCCTCTAAAGACCAAAATACTAAGGCTTTTAGGGAGCCACTTTACGCCAGATTAGACCATTATCTGTCTTGCTTGATTTAAAAAAAAAAATCATTTGGGAATTACTCTACTACAGGATCTCCAGCAGAGGTCTTCCACATAATTGTGGCATAATTTTTTAAACTACAGACTGATGCAAAATCCTTGCTCCTACCACTGAGATCCATCCTCATCCTTTAAGAAGCAAACATTCCCATCCTTTGTGAAGGAAGCATTAGTGTGCACTCGGCAAGACGTTGAGGGGAATCCTAGCTTGTTGATAGGTGCCTGTGTACGATGCATGTTTTGGTAAACACTTCTTTGTTCACTTCTTTGTTGCTTGACCTTAATAGGTTAACAGCATTAGGGTTAGGTGATTCTTGAAGGTAGCTGCATAGAACGGGACAGGTACTATACACACCAATATTGTGTGTAGAGAGATCTTGTAGCACCTTTGAGACTAAGTGAAAAAGATAAGTTGGCAGCACGGGCTTTCCTAGACTTCAGTCTACTTCCTCAGGTGCGTTTGGACACAAATATTGTGTTTGTGGTACGTGCCTGGAAGAATATATGGTACACAAACAGCTGGGGATCGTGAATTGTCCTTGACTGCTTCGTTCCCCTTGTATAGCACCGTCCTCCTTGTGCTTTCCTCCGGTTGTTTTTATTCTCTTTGACTACTGTACGATCCTCCACATCTCTGTGGTTTGGGAGGCAGAGATTCCAGGTTAGGAGAAATGCTTTGTGGCTACCCTTCGCTTTTCGTTTTCGAAATGGATAGGTGATTTCTTCCTCTTCCTTCCCACCGCACATCCCAATACAGGAAGCGTGCTAAAGCTCAGCTCTCCTTGAAAATGAGTACAGTACTATAGAGCTACATATCTTTTACTTACTTTGTTTCTCATTTTCACTTTCTGAAGTTGTAACGGATCATATCAAGAATGCTGTTATTGCGTTTGATAATCTTGTTTGGAATAATCCGTATAGAGCTATGCCTGCCCATACTGCCTAAAATGAGGTTTGCTTTATCAATACGGAGGAGGTCTTAATTCCCTGCTGATTGTGAACCTGGATGCTTCCACATACCCTTGTCTAAGCCTTTATACAAAAACATAGACCAGAAGCCTATTTTGATAGCCTCTTCCAAGTTTTGGACGAAGTTTTCATCCCACGTAGGACCAAAATGTAATAAAACAACTAGTGAAAGTATTTCGATTACATGTTGCAGAATGTACATAACACGTAAGAAAGGTTTCTTGTTTTGCATCTCTTGCGACTAGATTTTTGTTTGTTTATTGGCCGCTATCAGAATGTTTGAACTGCCTCTAGACAGACACAAAATGAACTATTTATGTACTGGTATTCTTTGCAAACTTTTCCAATGGCCAATCCATGCAAGGAGCAATGTTCACAAGTTTCTTCTGTCGGTCTCTCTCTCTGTTGCATGCTTTCAGGTCACCTGTTGACTTATAGTGACCCTATGAATTTCGCAAAGTTTTCTTAAGCAGGGAATACTCGGAGGCTACTGCCTGGCTAAATGTGAGCAACATGTGGCATGCTCATTCATAAAAAGCTATCTGACGGACTGTGTCTCCCTCTGCAAGACTCTCCAAGCTCTAAGATCTTCAGAGGAGGCTTTCCCCTTAATCCCATCACCATTTCAGATTCTTTTGGTGGATTGTTCTCAGTTGCTGCTCCCAAGTTTTGGAATTCCCTCTCTAGAGAGTGTAGGATGCCTTCATTGTGACAAATGAAGACTATTCTGTTATGACAGACTTTTGGAAATTGTTTGGAGTTGACTTTTAATGGTACATGAGGTCCAAAACACACTGCAGAAATAATCCAGTTTGAGACCGTTTTAACTGCCCTGGCTAGGTGCTAGGAAATCTTGGGAACTGCAGTTTTGTGAGACATTGAGCCTTCTCTGTCAGAGAGAGCTCTGGTGCCACAATAAACTACAATGCCTAGGATTCCCTAGCACTGAGCCAAGTCATTAAAGCGGTCTCAAACTGAATTATTTCTGCAGTGTGTTTTGGACCTTAGTGTTGTGTAGCTCTTCATATTCTATTTTTATTTATTTTATTTCATTGAATTTATATCCTTCCTCTCTCCCAAGATTGGGTTTTAACGATGTTTTGAATTGTTTCAGTTCTATCGACTGTTTAATTACGTTTTAAATAACTTCTGTTGCATTTTTAATTTGCACTGGTTTAAATATTCTATAAGCTATCTTGAGTCCCAGGACAGTGGGAAAGGCAGGATGTAAATGAATAATAATACCATAAATAGTTTACCTGGAGTTAGCATGGAAAAATCAACATACAGATTGTAAAGCGGAAGGAGGAAGCCAAAAGAAACACAACCTTGCTATCATTTGTACATCTAGGGTAATGTTATATTAATTTCCTTTCCCATTTCCAGCTCAAAATCTCGACATGCTTTTCATCACAGAGATTCCAAGTGATAAAGGGAAATGATGTTTTCTATATTTACCAGACATTCAGGGTCTGCGTTACCATTTTTCTGTCTCTGTGATGGGTTGTCCATGCAGGGAAGGATTATTTGGTGAACAATTAGTTATTGAAAAATAAGCCGTGTTTTGATCTAAGACTTATTAAAAGATGTAAGTGGGATCTGCAGCAAGTATTTTGCAGTGTGCAGTGCTCCTTCCTGCTCATAGTTGCAGGGATAGCCAGCCAGGAAATTTAATCCCATTCACTGTTCTAGTTTTCTGGCTCCCAAAATCCAATGGTCTGCGATTGCCAAGCATGCATACTCTATGTGTGAATACTTACCCATCCTAGAGTTTTAAAGTTTTTAGTACTTCTGCAGATCTCCATGCATAAGGACTGGTAACTGGAGAATATGTTCAGTACTAATATATAAAATAAATTCCATAGTCAGGGGTAGCAGTGCTGGCCATGCAGCAATATACAACAAAATCCACAGAACAGGGATACTTTTATCGGGCCAACTAAAATGCACAAAATACATCATGCAAGCGTTCAAAGCTTCACTGGTTTTGTCATCATACAAAGATGTTTAAAATCATGCAGGAGAAGAAAAGTGACAATGTTAGATGCACATGCCTACATTTTATCTCAGCTGCTATTTCTGTTGTCAGTTAAAATGATCTTGAAGGATCACCTCAATGCAGGCAGACGCCACTTCTCTTCTTGGCCATGTGGAGACTATGGACAAAGGGCAATAAATGACAGGCAATAAAATTTCAACTCCGCTAGAAACAGAAAAGAAACTTCCCTTGAAATCCAGGCTGTCCCAGTTGTGCTAATGCCCTTTTCTTAGGCAAAGAGCACTGGCTTTCTCAACCAGTGTCTGTACTGTTACATCTGGAAAACTTTTAGGTTCTGTATAGGTGAAACTTGCCAGCTATAAAGAGTTTTACCTTTGTTGAAGGTAGACATCTCAAAAGAGTTAAGTTACAGTCCATTATCTCCCTCTTGTTAAACTTTTCCTTGTTGTGGCACAATTTGGTATCTTGAAATCCAGGAAACACATTCAGGGCGCCACGCAGCAAATATAACCATGTCCAAAATCACTGTTTTGTGCAACTTGTATTTTGTTGTATTTTGCTGCGTGACTAACACAGACACCCCTCCATATGTTTCCTGGGTTTGAAGATAGCGATTTTTGCCTCTTTGCTTACATTAAGATCCCTCCAAACCATCATAACAGACAACAGAAGTAACATCTGTAGGCTTGTGCCTCTAACATCATAGCCTTTCTTCTTTATGATTTTTAACACCTGATGAAGAAACTAGCAAAGCTCTGAAAGCTTGCATTATATAGTTTGTACTTTTTAGTTGGTAAAATAAAGGTATCAGTTTTGTGGATTTTTGGATTTTGCTTTACTTCTCTATACTGTGAAAAGTAAAAGAGATTTAAAAATGCAGCTGCCCAGCATTCCTCCCTGTCTTGTTGACACGGCAGAGGAATTGTTGTCTTTGTCTTTCTCCCTACTCATTCCTCTTCTCGCTCTCCACATTTCCTTTCCCTACCCTAGCTTTTATATCAGCAGTTTGCACTGTCCTGTCAGTTCACTTTTGAAGAATGCTTGTTGTCTGCCCCGTAGTTCCCTTTCTGAAGTCCCAAACCTGTTCTGCCGGGAGACGATTTCGGATGCTGATCTTGCCTAATGTTATGTGCACTGTCCTTTATCAGATACATTTTATTGTCCATTTATGCCACACAAAGTATTTGTGAGTACTGCTTGATGAATTCTGGAACAGCATATAATTATTTAGACATCTTCTGCAAAGAGGATTCTTCATGTTTGTGAAACCTTCACGAGAGTCAGCAATCTATAAACTATTGTAAATAAAACATTTCCAGTCTTCTTGGGAAACTGGGAACATATGCAAACTTGCACCCTCCCATACACCATATTAGATAAGAACAAAGATGTATTTAGTGCAGTAGTCTCCATTACTGTGTCCACCACATTTTAAAATGATTAATTTTAAAACAGCAATCACTACACCAATCTTGTGGAAGTGGATGTAGTAGTTTAATTGCGACCAATGCAAAGCAATATTTCTTTTTATTCACCAAGAATCTTCACCCTACATAATCTTATATACATTTCTATTGTGTGTCTCCTTATGTTCCTTTTCCTAACACACACAGATCATTGTAACCTTTTTCATTTTTAATTGTTTCAGTGCCTTGATAATTTTGTTTGCCTTTTTTTTTTTTTTTTGCAGCTATTTCATTTTTACAGTATCCCTTTTCGAGTGCGGTGAGATGAGCAGATTTTACACAGTATTCCAAGGGTGGTCGTGCCATAGAGTCAAGATGGATCTGGCAGTCTTACTTTCTCACTTTCTTACAGTCTTACTTTCTGTTCCTTTTCTAATTATGCCCAACATGGAATTTGCTTCCTGCTGCCCTCTATTGCACACTGGATTGACCTTTGCACTAAGCTTATCCATCATGACCACAGTATCTTTTTCTTGATCAGATTCCATCAACTCTAGTATTTATAAAGATGGATTTTTTGCCCCAGTTTGCATTAACTTGTCACAAACTTAATGAAACTGACCCTTAATTGCCAAATTGTTTTTCTGTTCCTCACGCTTATTTCCAGCCTCACTTTGGAACATACTCTGATAGCTACAATCCAGCAGAGGATGGACATGAGCTCTTCTGTCCTTCCTGTTAGGATAAAGTAAGGGACAGGAGAGCTATTCACTTCGCCTTGGAAATAAAGGATATAAATGGAAATAATAAATGTATAGAGTAAAATCTGAACACATTGTCTCAATAACCACATAAAAGATCAAGGAAGGCAATCTCCACAGGACTTCTAGAGTTGGGTCAAAAGTAGGAAGAGTGCAGTTGCTCTGCTCTGCAGGATCAGCTCTTATGTAGGATTCTCTGGCAAAAAGTCAGTTCTGTTTTATCTTTGCTTAAAAGACAACTTTTTTGATCTGGAAGGAAAAATATTCCATTCTTGGACATTAGCATCACATTTCTCAGAGGTTGTGGTGCATTTGTTTGTTTTGCTTAGCCCTTACTGACCCTGGTTAACTGAACAATGGTTCAATAATATTTGATGGAGTGGCATTCCTCCAAGAACTTTGTGATCCTTGAAGATTTGGCAAGCTCCCAAAGTATTATATGTGTCTAATCTTACAGCAAAGGACAAATATACCAGTTTGGACTTTGTCATAGATTATGTGAGCCTAAATATTCTAAAGGTACAGTATCAGGTCCCATTTGATCTTAGAAGCTAAGCAGGGTCAGCTCTGGTTAGTACTTGAATGGGAGAATGTCAATGAATACCAGGTGCTGTAGGCTGTATTTCAGAGGAAGGAGCCGGCAAAACCACCTTTGAGCATTCCTTGCCAAAGGAAACCCTATGAAATTCATGGAGTCACCATAGGCTGACAAGAGACTTGAAGAGACACACACAAAATATGCTACCAGCTTCTTTTTTTCAATTAGTCTCAAAGGTGTTACTAGATCCTTTGGCGTACTGATTTTCCAAAATAAACATGGCAATGCCTTTGAAATATGCCCAAGAGTTAGTGTGAGCAAGAGTTTTTTCACAAGCTATATAAGCTTTGAAAAAGAGCACTAAACAATCCACTCAGCAGGATAAGTGTCTCTGCCTGGATAAACAAACCGTTCAGGAAATCTTATATACACCATGAGATATTACATCATTTTCTTCATTTTGCTTTGCATGTAATGTAAATATGATCTTGATAATGATCAGAAGTCTTAGTGACCTGAAATATGCAATGTGCCACTAACACTGATTGAAATCAAAATACATACAGTGGTCCCCCGGGTTACGAAGGTAATCCGTTCCGGATTACCTTTCATGACCCGGAAATGCTCGTATCCTGGGGGACCGCTTTAGCGGACGGACCGCGCGGCCGATTTAAAGGGGCCGCGCGGTTTTTTCGTTTCGTTCCCCGGGGGATCCTTCGGATCCTGGGGGAATTTTTGCGATCCCGCCGGTTTCGGACCCCGGGGATTTCGTTCCTCGGGGGATTTGTAACCCGGGGGACCACTGTAAAAGCTAATTTTCAAAATTCATTATTTGCATTGTCATGCAAAAGTGTGTGTGGGGAGAGGGGGCAGGGGAATGTGGGTACAGATGAATAGAAGAGCTATGCTGGTTATAGATGGCCCAGTGAAGGCACTGTACTTGGGGGGCAATATTCCAGTTTGGATTTAATAAGATTCATGTGCTTTCTCAATCAAAGAGTGGCTTGCTTGTTAGAGCTACACTATGAAACCTCCATACATATGCATAACACATATATATAACATGCGTTAGGCATTTTATTAATGGGATCAAGGGTCAGAATATCCTTGGATACTTGCACGGGTGTAACCATCAGTTACACTAAATACCTTCTTGGACATTGTTCAGTACAATGGCTCTGTACATGTTGATTTTTGTGCTTCGTCTCAGGTGTTTGTTGTGAAGTCTTCCGAATACACTAGATGCCTTTGCTAATTTGTGATCGATCTCTTTATCAATCTTGGCGTCTGTAGAGATGATGCTTCCCAGGTAGGTGAACTGCTGAATGGATTTAAGCATAGATTTGTCTATGGTGATGTGGGGATAAAAGTGCTTTTCCTGTGGTGCAGCTGATAGAGAACATCTGTTTTCTTCAGGCTGACTTCCAGCCCAAACAGCTCTGCAGCCATTGCAAAGCAGGCTGTTAGGCGCTGCAGAGCTACTTCTGTATGGGCAACAAGGGCAGCATCATCAGCGAAAAGCAGCTCATGGACTAGATAGTTTAGAGTCTTAGTGTGAGCCCTCAGACGATTTGTGTTAAACAAGCTACCATCAGTATGGTAATGTATATAGATGCCGTCTTCTTCTTCGAGATCTGCCATAGCCCTTTGGAGCATCATGCTGAAGAAGATTGTAAATAGAGTTGGAGCAAGACACAACCTTGTTTCACACCATTAGTTATTAGAAAGGGCTCTGAGAGAGCACCGCCATATCTGACCTGTCCTTGCTGGCCCTCAAGTAGCAAGATAATCATTTTGAGGAGTTTGGGGAAACGTCCTAGTTGTTCCAGGATCTACCACAGATCTTTTCTACTCACAGTGTCGAAGGCTTTGGTGAGGTCGACAAATGTTACCTAGAGTCCTTTGTTCTGCTCTCTACATTTCTCTTGCAGTTGTCTAAGAGTAAATACCATATCTGTAGTGCTCCTATTAGCTCTGAAACCACATTGGCTTTCAGGGAAAAGTTCGTATCCTTGCAAGGATTTTTCCAGCAATGGAGAGCAGTGTTATAACTTGATAGTTTGAGCAATCAGATTTTGCTCATTTTTTCTTATACAGGGTGATGATAACTGCATCTCGGAGATCTGATGTCAGTTCACCTTTTTCCCAGCAACTCACAAGGAGCTCGTGGAATTTAGCATGGAGTACATGACCTCTGTGTTTCCAAGCTTCAGGTGAGATTCCATCAATCCCGGCTGCCTTGCCACTTTTCATCTGCTGTATGGCCTCAGTGGTTTCTTCCAAAGTGGGAGCCATGTCCAGTTCATTTTTCATCAGTTTTTGTATCATATGTTGAATAGCTGAGCCTTGGACTACTCAGTTGGCACTGAAGAGACTTTGGAAATGTTAGCCCATCGATTCAGGATGGAGGCTTTGTCTGTGATTAGTGTTTGACCATCCGTACTATATAAGGAGCTTTGGACCTGATACATAGGTCCAAACACTGCTTTAAGAGCTTTGTAGAATCCTCTGGAATCATCAAGATCTGCACAACATTATGTCTTTGCTGCTAAATTAATCCACCACTTGTTCTGAATGTCTCGGAGTTTTTGTTGGAATTTACTACATGCAAGATGGAAGACTGCTTTCCTTACATGGCAAGATGGTTGAGTGAGGTGTCGCTGATGATCAGTTCTCTTCTTTGCCAACAGCTCCTGGATCTCTTGGTTGTTTTCATCAAACCAATCTTGGTTTTTCTTGCAGGAGAACCCGAGGGATTCTTTCGCAGACTGCAGGATACTGTTTTTGATATGTTGCCAAAGCACTGTAAGAGAAGAATCTATAGGATGGTCTTCAAGTTTTGATTGCAGATTTGCCTGGAAGTTATCTCTCATGGCAGCTTGTTGAAGATTGTTGACTTGGAGTCTCCTCTTTAAGATACCACCCCTCTTAGGTTTGAGCTTAAGATGAAGATTTAGTTTGCATTTTACAAGGCGATGATCTGGGCATCACTTGAATTTCTCTGGCGCACTAGAACATAGTCAGTGAGGTGCCAGTGTTTGTATTGGGGATGCATCCAGGTTATCTTCAAGCTATCTAACTAATAGCTGGATGTAATCCTTAATGACTACTTCATTGTAGACTGGCAATAATATTTTTTTCAACTCCACATTGGCAGTAATATTTCTTATGTACAACCAACAATGTTTAGAACACTTTATTGAGTAACAAAAATGAGATTACTGATCCCCTCAGCTGCAAGGGCATTAGTGATGTGAAATCTGAGAAAGAAAAGGAAGGCAAAAAAGCAAAAGGAAAAAAATGTGGTTGAAGGTAAATAGGATAGGGAGGTATTTGTACATTGTTGTGTTCTTGTTGTTGTGGGGTTTGAAGTCATTGCCGACTTGGCCCTATCATAGTTTTTCTTGGCAAGATTTGCTCAGAGGAGATTTCTCATTGCTTTCTTTTACCCAATGCTTAACATTTTCCCTGAGGCGAAGAGTTTGTGATTTACCAATGGTCTTTTAATTGGTTTATAGCTGAGCAGAGAATCGAACCAGGGTCTCCAGAGTTGTAATTCAACACTCAAACCACTATGCCACACTTCATTGCATTGGGGGATGAGGAGGAATGAAGAAATGTGGGGTTTGAGGAGAGCTTTGGAGGATGAGAGAGGTGACATTGTGTAAGTGTTCTGGAATGAAGCCTCAGGTATAAGACCACAAAGACATAGGAGCAGATGTAGACTCGGCTTCAGTGGTGCAGGCTTTATATCACCTCCCAGATGAAGGGATTAATTTCTCACATTGAGTTGCTGAAGTCTGGCACCAACACAAAGGCTTTTCCCACACCTGACGTCAAGTGCATTGTGTGAAACACCAATTTTGCTCCACTTGTGGGAAGGGAAGAGTGGGTTCTTGTGTCAGACTAAAGCCATACAGGTTGTTTTCTCCCTACTCCGAAGTCCAGTTTCAAGTGAAAGGAACACACACTCCTGTTCTTCTCTCCCCAGAATTCTCCAGCTTGTGCAAAGGCCAAGCCATAATGGTGGGCACTTAGTCAAATACCAGTTCTATCTGAAATGAACTATTTCGGGCATTATGAGATGGAAGGCCCGTATGTTAACAATTAAATGGTACTTTGCAGCCATGCCATTTTTTTCTCTTTGTAATGGATTTTTGTGGGTAATGGGGGGAGAGGCTAAAGAAGCAGTGGCAAAACAATTGAGAGTTATGCTGTCTGAAGCCCCCATCACATTCTGTGCAATGATGCAGGGCAATCATTTGTAAAAACCTGCATCTGGAAGCGCTGATCAAGAATGGAGAAATCTCCACGAAGAAAAATAGTCCCGCCTCCCTTTCTTCATCTTTATCGTCTGACACATATTCTCGGAGAGGGAAAGTTGATCCTGGGTGTTTTCTACCAATATGCTTATCTTTCATGGTTGCGTCTTCCCCAGCTTAGCAACTTGACATACTTGTTTGCTTTTGCTGAATACAGAATCCTTTCCTTTGAAATTACTGTTTGCCCTTAGCCTGGCGTTCTTTCTCATCTGCTGTTCCTTGGGTTGCTAAACTCATGCTTCATGGGCTTGTTAATCAACAACTTTTGCCATTTGCCAGATGCTGCAAGAGGACAAGGGGTGACTCCAGACAGTCACTCTAGTTTGTACACAGAATTTTATGGTGGCAGTTGTCTTCCACTTGTAATCTTCCCTTGCTGTCACTATTTCTTGCTATGATAAATTCACTTAAAGGGGGGGAAAGAGGGAATCGCTGCACAGTGTTTTATGATGGATAGCAGTAAGAGGCGTTCGTATGGAAGCCCCTGAGGCACCACAAATTCAAATTATAAACTTCAGTAGGGCTCAACATTCAACCTTGCTTTTAAAACTGCTTTGTTTGTGATAATGATTTTACTAATTCTACGGTTCCAAAAGTGTTTTAAAAGTTTGTTTCTAAACTGCCTTGAACACTATTTTTAGTAGAAAGGCAGAGTAAAAATGTAATAAAATAAAAACAAATCCCCAGATATTTTACTGGTTGTACTGTTTATTGATTTCAGTAGGCCTCTGTGTTCTTCTTTAGCTTTACTCCAATTTTTGATATTAGCAGTCCATGATCTGTGCCGCAATCCACCTTTTTTTTTTTTTATTTAGAGAGAATAGTGCTTTTCCATCTTCTACTTCCAAATATGTAATCTATTTGGTGTCTATATTGGACATCGGGTGATGCAATGTATATATAGTCTTCTCTTCTGATTCCCTGAAGAATGGGCTTGTGATCTACAAAGTGCTGGCTCCACAAAATTCAGTCAATCACTTTCCTGCTTCATTTCTTCATCTTAGGCCAAATTCTTGAACAGTGTTTGGTTTGGCTCTGTTTCTTAATTTTGCGTTCCAGTCGCTTGTGTTTGTCCTGTTTTGGTGTGATGTGTCCAATTCCCTGCTGGACTCCAGAAAAGGATCTTTCAATTTCTTCTTTTTTTTCTCTTCTGCAGTTGAAGCATAAACCTGAGTTATGGTTATAGTGAATCATTATACTAAGGCTAATATTTAACTTTTTAAACTCGGTTATTTTGATTGGTTTTTTTTTTAAAGTTGTTTTCAAAGTGTTTTATCTTGTGAGTTAATTTGGGTGCACTTTGGGAGAAAGGCAGCATTAAAATAAAATAAAATAAACATTCTCCCCAAGTGCAGAGGTTGAGTGCAGTATGATTATAAATACTATACTTTGTATTAATATGAAATCAACCAACTCTGCTTAGAATGAGAGCTTTCAGACTTCAGATCACTGCATGAGTTTAATCTTCTCTCTCACACACATGCACATACAGACACACCATCTGCTCAGCACCATTATATATCACATATATATCTGTTTCCTCATAAACCTCCTAAGGTCACCTTGAGGTAATGGCAGACTTTCAATCTAATCTACTTCACAGGATTGTTAATATTTTTTTTTAAAAAAATGGGGGGGGAATCATATATAATATCTTTCCCTCCAGGAAGTAAATGGATTTAGCTCAAATGCATATAGCTGGTAAAACATGATTATTATAAAGAATGCGATGTATTCTAATGGCATTTTTGGATGTTACATGGGTTACACCCCAGTAAAAGTCTACTAAATTGTAAGCTCCATTGAACTGAAAGGGGTTTACCTCTGAGTACATATGTGTAGGATAGCATAGTTAATGTAAATGAACTGCTGCTCTGTAGAGGAAGGCTTATCATCCACTTGTTCACCCTCCCATACATGCTATTTCCCTAACAAAGATACTCTTCCTCATTCACACACATATACCTGCAATACTCTTACACTCCTACATCAATAAACAGGTATCTCTGCATTTTCTTGAGACATACTAAGGCTGGAAGAAAAACCTTTCCCTCTGTCACTCTGTCCATGCCTTTCCTTTCTTCTTTGTTCAGTCAGCATCTGAAACATGAGATAGAGAACTGACTGTCTCCACTAACTTCTCTTAGGTTATTAGGACATTTCCTCTTCCCCACCCTGTTTTTGATTGATAGATCACTCTAGGGAAAGCCTCTTTGTGTGTGTGTATCGACTGAAGGTGACCTCATGAATTTCATAGAGCTTTCATAAGCTGAGGGATCCTCAGAGGTGGTTTTTCCAGTTCCATCCTCTGAAATATAGGCTACAGCGCCTGGTATTCTTTGGTCTAACCAGGGCTGACACTGTTGGTGGTGGGGAGGACTCATGCTGAGATTCTGAATTTGGGATTAAGCCAGGGCAGTTAGTGTACTAGGACCCTGTAGTTTTCCAGGGACCCTTGAAGGGTTGGTTGAATCTATATGGTCTCTGTGACACATACCTTAGTTTCATTTTGATTTTTATCTTGTGATGTGCTCTATGTGGGGCTGCCTTGGAAGAGTGTTTGGAAACTTCGGCTGATGCAAAAAGCTGCAGTCAGATATTAACTTGCACTGTTTACAGGGAGCATACAATTCCCTTGCTACAACATTTTCACAAGCTGCTGGTATGTTTCCAGACATGACCTACAAAGTCTTATATAGCTTAGTCCTGATTTATGTAACGGACCATATCTCCCCATTTTAAGATGCCCATATCCTGAGAAGATGTCTTCCTTTCAATTCCATACTTTCACAGTGTGTTATACAGATGATATGAGGACAACAACAATAGTCTCTATTTTGCCAGATTTGGTGTGCACATAACCGGCAATATCACTTGCCATTCTAGTAATGTTTTGAGTTTGCCCATTATATGTCACCTATGTTTGGTATAGGACATTATTGTTTTTATTGATTACTTAGTTGTGGGAGGCAGCTGTGATGAATCATAGAATCCTAGAGTTGGAAGAGACCACAAGGGCCATCCAGTTCAATCACCTGCCATGCAGGAACTCTCAATCAAAGCATACCCAACAGATGGCCATCCAGCCTCTGCTTAAAGACCTCCAAGGAAGGAGACTCCACCACTCTCCGAGATAGTGTGTTCCACTGTCGAACAGCTCTTACTGTCAGTAAGTTCCTCCTAATGTTCAGATGGAATCTCTTTTCCTGGAGCTTGCATCCATTGTTCCAAGTCCTGTTTTCTGGAGCAGCAGAAAACAAGCTTGCTCCCTCCTCAATGTGACATCCCTTCAAATATTTAAACAGGGCTATCATATCACCTCTTAACCTTCTCTTCTCCAGGCTAAATATCCCCAGCTCCCTAGGTCATTCCTCATAGGGCATGGTTTCCAGATCCTTCACCATTTTAGTCGCCCTCCTTTGGACATTCTCCAGTTTCTCCACATCCTTTTTGAATTGTGGTGCCCAGAACTGGACACAGTATTCCAGGTGGGGCCTGACCAAACCAGAATAGAGTGGCACTATTACTTCCCTTGATCTAGACACTATACTTCTATTGATGCAGCCTAAAATAGCATTGGCCGTTTTAGCTGCTGCATCGCACTGTTGACTCATGTTCAACTTGTGGTCTACTTGGACTCCTAGATCCCTTTCACATGTGGTCTCATTCAGCCAAATGTCCCCCATCCTGTATCTGTGCATTTCATTTTTCCTTACATTTCTCTGTATTGAATTTCATTTTGTTAGCTTTGGCCCAGCTTCCTAGTCTATTCAGGTCATTTTGAATTTTGATCCTTGTCCTCTGGGGTATTAGCTACTCCTCCTAATTTGGTGTCATCTGCAAATTGGATAACTAGGCTCTCAATACTGTCATCCAAGTCAATAATGAAGATATTGAATAGCACTGAGCCCAGGACAGAACCCTGTGGCACTCCCACTCCCCACCCAATACAGATCTAAGATGTCCTCTGAAAGACTGTAGCAGAAAACTACCCGATGTTTTGTTTGTCAGCATACAGCTTGTTTTTTCAAACAAACAAACAAACAAACAAACAAATAAATAAATAAACAGTGCCCAGCTAGTCAACTTTTGTAAAGTACAGTATATATTCAACTATAAGCCAATCTCATGTATAAGTTGAGGGCAGGTTTTGAGGCCAAAATTAGGGATTTTGATAGGATTCATGGATAAGTCGAGGGTAAAACATAGGATCTCAGCACCCTTCCCCCTCTGTAGTGTGTCTGTTCCCTCAGGAGGTAGCCAGGCTGGGGGTGAAGTTGGCTAGCTAGACAACTGACATCAGAAACAAATTTGATTTGGCCATTGACTCACACTTGAAAATGTCTGCACCAAGTAGCTAACTTTTGCTAGTCTCTGATTCCCATACATAGTTGAAACATCACCTCAGCTGTAGCACAGTGATGGTGATATTCATGTACTTAAGTCTAGTTTGTTCTCTGAAATACTTTTAGCTTGTTCATACAAGTAAAAGAATTTAGACTATACATAATGACTTTTTGTCAAAGAAGTCTACATTCAACCAACTGCTTTCTGTGTACGGGTTAAACAGGATTGGGACAAGGGCTAAGCATAGGCTGGATTTGATATTCTAAGCCTGTGTGTCATAAACCTTCATTCAATTGCCTGCACAGGCCTGAATGAATTCTATAATGGGAGTGCTGTAAGTGAAATTCTCTGGGTGAATGGTATTGTCATCCAGATTTAATTCCTTATATACAATACTGTAGTTTACAATGCTGTTTTAGGATATATATTTTTTCTAGTGCCATAAATAGAATGATTTGGTTGTCTATAATATATGTCTGCACCAAGTACAGTGGTCCCCCGGGTTACAAAGGTAATCCGTTCCGGATTACCTTTCGTAACCCGGAAATACGCGTATCCCAGGGGACCGCTTTAAGGGACGGACCGCACGGCCGATTTAAAGGGGCTGCGCAGTTTTTCCCTTTCGTTCCCCGGGGGATCCTTCGGATCCCGGGGGAATTTTAGCGGTCCCGCCGGTTTTGGATCCCGGGGATTTTGTTCCCCGGGGGATTCGCAAACTGGGGGACCACTGTAGCTAACTTTTGCTAGTCTTTGATTCCCATACATAGTTGAAATATCTGTGATGATGTTCCCAAAGAGCTGAAAGACAACGATTTGGAGTTAATTCATGCATTTAAAGAGGTGGCAGGGTGCCCTCAACTGCCCACCTGTTTTCTGATACAGCACTTTTTTTTAGTTCTCTTTATCTTTTTCTCTCCCAGCTAATGGGATCCAACAGATTGCCAGATTTAAAATAAAGAGTTCAAATGCTGTGCTGTTAAAATGATAAAATGTGCAATGCAGAAATAACTACGAACAGAAAAAGGTAGATTTTAGATCTCATTTATTTCCCATACCTACCAAATCTACAAAACCTAACTCTCATATTTTATTTTATCACACCATAGTCCCCACAGAAATTAAATCCAAATTTGTTCTTTGAAATAACCTAGGACACTAGTGAATAATTTACATTGCTATGACTATGGGCTGCATTTAGGTTTCCTGATACCTATATATGATTTAACAAAGCATCTTGAAATTTAAGTGAACCATTTAGCATGTGAACAGAAAGGTACTGAAAGTTTCAAGAACAGGCTTGCAGATTTGTTTCCCTGGTTCTTTTGTTTTTTTCAATCATAGATTTCCATGAGATGAGGTCAGATGGTCAAACTCTGGTTTGCCACTAGCTGTGGTCCGAAGTATCTTTATAAACAGTGATCTGGAAGTAGTGCTAATAACAGTTTGCCAGTTTGTATGATATCATAAATTTTGGCTGGAGAAAACCGGAAAGCAAACCCATGCAAGGGACAAAATAAGGATTCAGCACATTATTTGCCCCCAAACCATGGTTTTGAGTATGAGGTTTATGATGTCCGGACCAGGCCAAAACAACATTGTCGCTGTAATGTAAGTATAGAGCCCAGAGGGCTGAGGCCATTTCCTTTTGCTATGTGTCATAAACTTATACTGTTAACCTAATAACCCCATACAGTATATTCAGTGCAGAAATGTGTGGGGTGGGGTTTTGATTTCTGTAAGGGTGCCGTTTCTAGTACTACGCAATCATTTCCTGTTTGTTTTCTTTGTTGTGTGTCTAGCAACTAGTGTGAAACAGTGATTAATTTTGTAGCAATAATGACTGTTCAATGTTGTTTGGCACTTATTATAGCAGATAGGAATACAATTAGACACTTTTAAATTAGGGGTAATTGGTTTCCTATCTAGTTTTATGTGTAGTCAGAATCTATTGGATTAGGTTGTATAGTCTTGTATAGTCCCATTCCAAAACAAATCTACAGTGTAAAAACAGTTCCCTTGTGAAGAACAAGAGAAGAAAGAGACTAGTTTTCAGTTTGTCTAGATGACTGAAATGTGTTTTATGTGTTGCTGATGTTAAAGATAATAAGTTCACCTGACATTCCAAAGTATGTTGACATGAAATCCTATATGAGACATCCTGGCTTATATAGAATTAATGCACAGTACTTGGTTATTCCTGCTTATAGTGATAGTGGCTAAACAAATCACACAAACTTGCTCTATGGTTGGTTTACTGTGGGAGTGGCAATCATGCAACCTTCCAGATGTTGTTGGACTGCAAATCCCAGTAGCTTTTGCCATGGGGAATGTGGAGAGCTAGCACAATTCTCACCCCTGATTTATTGTGCTATCTGATAGTGAGCATTATCTGGCTTCCTTTATTTGTTCCCTCCCAGCAAAGTAGATGAAAGTAGAGATTATTTCTGCCTCGGTTACCAAATCCACTTTGGAAAGCTTACATTCCTTACTTCATTCCTCAACACCCAGTTTGTTATTCCTGAATAAGTTTCTTACATACTGGATTACAAGCTGATAGAGCTACAAGGTACTTCAAAGATAATCTAGTCCACTCCTCTGCTAAAGCAAGAAATCCTCCATTATGGCATCTGATAGGGGACCAGCCACTTACTCCCTGCTTTATTCTGCAGACTTCAAAGTGCATTTCATTGACACAGACCAAATGTGTGCCTGTTGGCTTTTACTGGAATTCCCTTCCATCTCTGTTTGTTGAACATGAAAATCTCCATAGTGCTATGCAATGTCAGTTGAGTAAGTCTACAGAGCTCCTGCAACTGGGAATCTAGATTTATTAGGGTTCACAATCATAATATCCTGGGAAAGCGGCTGAGAAGCACACACAGCTCTACACAATCTCCAGTTTGCAGTCCACCAAAGCAAGCAAGAGAGTTCAAGAGCACAAACCAAGAGAGTTGTCAGAGATCCGAAGTCCAGGATTCCAGAGAGTGACGAGATGTGAAGGCAAATCCAAAGGTCAAGAAGTCCAGGGAGACAAGGCAACCAGCAATCTGAGGAGCAGGGTTTCCAGCTAAGAACAAGGGATGTCAGGATCAAGTTGCTTTCAGAGGGAAGCTCAGATAATCTCTGACACCAAGGCAGCCTTTCTGCACTTGTTTAAATTCCCAAGCTGCACTTGTTTAAATTTCCAAGCTGAAGCTGTTGATTACCTTGGCATTTTAGATAAAGCCTCCTCGAACAGCGGAGGCCCTCCCTTTCTGCTCATCGCTTGCTGAAGGTAAGTATTGTAGGTGCTACTGGCCCTTCTCCCTCATTCATGCCTGAAGGTTCTGCTGCCAGGTTCTGCTTTAAAATTGCTTCACTGGCTGCCAATCAGCTTCCGGGTTCATTACAAGGTGTTGGTTATCACCTTTAAAGTCTTACCTGGCTTGGGCCCGAGTTACTTGCGGGAAAGCCTCTCCCTATACAATCTGCCCCTCACTCTCTGAAGATCCGGGAAGAATTTATTAGAGCTACAAAGAACCATATTAGTAATGACATCCCATTACTGCTGCTCCAAAATTGTGGAATAGGCCGCCGGAAGAGATCTATCTTATTACCACCTCGGAGGCAGTCAAGACGGATCTCTTCCAGTGGGCTTATTCATTTGATACTGTATAAGATATCCATCCACTTTACTATACTACTCCTTGATCATGATGACTGTGCAATACCACTGTTAGTTGTCGCATTATGATAGTGCTAGCTTTTATCTGAGATTATTATTGGTGGTGTTTTTATCAGTTGTATTTGTATGTATTTTATTAGATTGTAATCCCGCCTCGATCTGCAGGGAGAGGCGGGAAATATAAATAAAAAAATATTATTTATTATTATTGCCTGCTGAGCCTGCTGAGGCAGGGGCAAGCTAGAACCAGGCTCAGGCTCAGCTTCTGGCACAGGTCCAAATTGAGGCTCGACTCGGCTTCCTCATCCTCAGAGTCCTCAGCCTGGCTTGGTGTAACACATGCGAACTTTGCAACCATGCTTAGCCATTTTGGGAGAAAGGCGGGATATAAATGCAATAAATAAACTTTGTTGGAGACTCTTATACAAACCTATATGCTTAGTGCATGAAATTCTGGAATGTCATCCTGGGGGGGAGGGGTCCTTAGGGAACAGTGCTTATACCTACAAACCTCACTGTACACTTTTGTCCTATGCACCAGCAGACAAATATCTGTTGAAGGTTACAAGTGATGTGTTGTAGCTGTGGTGTCTGCCATCTGGTAGATCCTTTTCAAGCATTAATAGTTGACCACTAGCATAAGAAGGCTTATTTAATATTTAGTAGGCTCTGCAGTGTGGTGGTGTGGTTTGAGTATTGGACAAGGACTTTGGAAGACCAGGGTTCAAATCCCCTCTCAGCCATGTAAATCCACTGGGTGATTCTGGGTGAGTCAGACACTTTCAGCCCAAGAGGAAGGCACCGGCAAATCAACTCTAAATAAATCTTTTCAAGAAACCTAATGATAGGGGTTGCTATAAGTTGAAGTTTGTTTGAAAGATGTGTGATAATGATGTCCAGCCCAGTGGACAGATTACCCACCCACAGGGATTTGTACTTCTAGTCTTGGAATAGTCTGGGTAGAGTTTGTTTTAGGAGCCTGGTTCCAGCATTTGCTGCCTAGTGATACTGAAATCCTTTAGCCAAACGGCTATGATGCTTTACTTTGTTGTCAACTACCAGCGACATCAATTTACCACCAATAACTGTTGTCATGGGGGGGGGGTTGTGGCCTGCCCCAGATAACATTCCAGAAGAGGAGTGACACCCAGTTTGGCCCTCCTCCTGCTATGACCTTCCTGGCTTTGCTGCGGCGGCAGAGGCCTCACAAAGAGACTTCCATTGGCGCAGTGAAGGACAGACTCAAGTGTGCCCCTCATGGCTTTGCTGTGGTGACAAAGGCCTCACAAGGACATTTATGCCACCACGGCAAAGAGGAGGGTCGAGCGCACTTCCTTGGCCGCTGCTCCCCTCCCCAGCAGCACCTCATCACATTGGGTGATACCAGGGTTGGAAATGCCACTGTCACCAATAACAAACTGTTTGTGCCATGTTCAGAACTCACATTTTCAAAGGCAGTCAGTCTCATGTAAAGTACAGTAGTAATAATCTGACCAACATCATGAAAGCTAAACATGGTGCAATCCAAAATGATATGGCTGATGTGGAGCTTGGGATAGTTCCTTGGGGGGGGGCTATAACTCCCAAGATCCCTCATCCAGCATGGCCAGGATCCTGGCTGGGAGCCTCTGGGAGTTGTTATTCAGCAAGCAAACAAACGAAAGAAAGAAAGAAAGAAAGAAACTTTTCTATGCTCTAGTCTGGCAGCAATACTTCCATATCAAAATTCTTTCTCAAAATCTGTTTGGAGAAGAATCTATAGAATAGACATAAAATCACATAAGCAACAAGTTTATGCTTCTTTGGTGCATGCCATGCTTTGCCTCCAGTGAGTCTGTACAAGCTGTCCTGTTTCACCACGTGAGGATGAACAAAATCTCTTTCTTAACATTCTCGGAAGTTTGGGTTTTCTCTCCCGCCCCTGCTTCTCCCTTAAAAGCCCCATACTTTGTTTGCAGTTACAGCTGGGCTAACACAATGCAACATTTGAGTTATGAGATCTGTTAAGTACTGGCACCATAGACAGTTCCTGTGTTTTGGCTCTAGAATGTCAATGTAATCCTGTGTGTAGCTAAACCAGTGGACTGCTTGAACTAGGTAGGCTCTCAGCCGACTGCTGAGAAGGAAATAATCTCAAAAGATGTAAAGTTTGCCATTGTGCAGCTGGAGAGTTTGTAGTGACTAGATAACCTTTTTGAGAGAGCAGTACAATTATATCAGTTAAAACCAGCAAGATTTTTGATCTGCCTTCTAAGTATGTGAAATTGTTGGATTACAGGTCTGGGAATAAAGAACCGACCTCTAATCTTTGTGGTGGTGAGGAAGATGATGATGATATAGTATTTTCATGATCTTGGTAATTATTGATTTGTAAGGTGAGCTAATCTTAGCTCTGTATTACAGGGAAAGAATGTTTGTGACTCAGGTAAAATTTGACTTCCTGGTGTAAACCTCACGTTCCTAGTGGTTTTACATGGACTGCTGCTGAAATATACGTGTTGCAAACAGTTGCAAATATACCGTGTTTCCCTGAAAATAAGACACTGTCTTATATTAATTTTTGTTCCCAAAGATGCGCTAGGTCTTATTTTCAGGGAATGTCTAATTTTTTTCCCTGAAGACGAATTCACATTTATTGTTGAACCAAAAAAATTAACATTTGTTATATACTGTATATATATTTATATACAAAAACTTTGCTAGGTCTTATTTTCAGGGGAAGCCTTACATTTAGCAATTCAGCAAAACCTCTACTAGGTCTTATTTTGGGGGGTTGTCTTATTTTCGGGGAAACAGGGTAGCATTAGAATCAAAGAAAGTGTTAGCATTTTTAAAATACTAATTTTAAAATACTATTTTACCTTTTATCTTCATATGGAAATAGCAGATCTTTGGGAATCTTACTGTGTGTCTGAGCTTCTGTCTCAAAGTAGATTACTACTGAAATCCCAAGGGTCCTTTATTTCTTCTAAACAGACCTAAATGTTTATAGATAAAGGCTTGTTGTTTGAATTTCTGAATGCCCCATTTCCTTTTGCAGTAGAAGAGGTTTGTTTGCCAAACGGCTTGCAGCAGAAGCGGTGAAGAACAGAACAGGCCTAGTATTTCTGTGTACAAGCAAAGACATCCTTATTTGCACCTATGCATTTGTCTCAAAACTGATGTGGAATGTGGAATGGTGGCATATCTGGTATATTTGACACCCAGTGCAAATCATTTTTAACACACCTTTTTCTGCCACCAAATTTTCAGTAATAATCATAAAATGAGAGTAATACTAATGGCCAGGAAAGAAATGAAGAGAGTGAAAATCTTTTATTGAACTTTGTATATGTCAGTAAAAAATAGACACACGCACACACATGCCAGTAAAAACAAACCAGCAGATATTTACTCTTTTTTGCTTCTACAGGTTGAGTAAATGTTTGGGATCAGAAGTGTTCTTTATTTTGGATTTTGGAATACCTGTATTTGCTAGAGAGAGACTAAGGATCTGTGAAATGGTGGGAAACACAGATTCCCGCCATTTCACAGATCCTCGTGTCTCCCTCCAGCCTTGCAATACAGTACAGGTACATAGTACACTACTTATGTTGTAATTCAAAAAGTGTTGGATTTTGGAGTAGTTTGGATTTCGGAATTCCAGATAATGGATATTCAACCTGTGGCATGGTGCCATCTATATATCTTGATGTTCCTTCCTCCAGTTTTCACTTCTCTTTCTTCCAAGTCATATCCAGTTTTCTGTATGGTATGTTTAGTGTATAAATTAGATAAGGTGATAAAATACAGCCTTGCCTGACCCTTCCCCACCCCCATTGCCTATAGCAAACTCTTCTGTTTCTCTATATTCTGACTGGAGAGTGGTCTCTTGTCCTGAGTCTGTTGGTCTCCTGCTTTATTTCTTGCTCCTAGGCCAAATTGTCCTACAATCTTTGATTCTGCTCTACAGGCACCCCTCCACGTTTGCTGGAGTTATGGGAACAGGATCCTCATAAAAGTGGAAAAACAATGAATAACACAAGCCCCCCAACCAGATTTAAAACACATAAAAAGGATTCAGCTCACCATGGATGCTATTGAGGTGGTGGTGTTCCTTTGCAAGGCAGAAGCAGGCAGCCACTGGGCTGTTGTACAGTATGCCATTTTTAACAGGGACTTACAAGACTCCTTTTGCAGTCTTTCAGTCTCATTAGTCTTGCAGTCCCTATTAAAAAGGCATAGGGCAGTAGAAAATATTCGTGAATAATCAAATCCACAAAACCTACAAGTGTGATGGGTGACTGTATTTTTTATTTTTGCATTCCAATCTCCAAGGATTAATAAGAAGTCCGGTTTTGGTGTGTGATCAATTTCCTCCTGGACTTCAGCATGGAATCTTTCAATTTCTTCTTCTTCTCTCTCTCTGCAATTGGAGCATACACTTGGATTATGGTTTTGTTGATGGGTGTTCCCTGAAGTATTATTACCTTACTCTTTTCTGCCTTATTCAAGGAAATTCCAAGGGTAAGGGGAGGGAGAGGAGGAGATCAGCTTGCCTTTGAGGCAGGTTGTGAATGTCTGCTGTTCAATTCATTTTACTTGCAGCCAAGCCCTTCTTCTCTTTTCTGTTAGCTCGATTGAAGGGACGAGTGAAGAGCCACCATTGCACACCCCTTTATGTTTTGCACCCAGGGTAGAGCATCCTATGTCCCTACCTTTAGTCCACCGCTGGGAATGAAGCCTGCACTCATCTGTCCATCAAGAGAACCTACATGGTATGGCAAAATCCCACCAAACCATTCTCTACAGGACAAGATGGTTTGTACTGGGGAAGGGATGTTGTGGGAGGAAAGTATTTCAGTCTGTCTTGCCTCAAGCTGTTTTTGCTGAACTAATGTTCTTCTGCATCTGTATTTGCTCTGACAAATGTACTGAATGTTTCATGTGGTAAATCAGCATATTTTGAAGCCAGGATTAAGATAGCCATTTTAGTGATGCACTGGTTTGCTACAGGCAAGATTTTTTTTATTTCATCTAGGGGGCACATTTAAAAGTATTTTAGTTATTGAAATATTTTGTATCACTTTTCTGTTGTTCAGAATATTTTGAAAGTAATAAAACTGAGTGAAGAGTACTGCTGAAAATATAAAACAACCTGAATCTACAGAAACAGGATTTTCTTTAAATGGTTTTTTAACTGAAAGCAAAATAATCATTCTTCTGACCTTTACTGCAACCATGTTCCAGAGTGTTGAAACATACATGGTAAAAGTCTTGTTGCAAAGTTTCATAGCCGCCATAACAATGGTAGATCATAAAGCCTACTGGGTCAACCTTAACAGGCAAAAAGTTTAAAAAGTTAAAACTAGTAGCACCTTGAATTGACCTTCGGGCCTCTCCATGGTACACAATTATAGCACCATATTTCCACTTTATGGTAACTGCCATGGGTCCACCTTATGGGATCCTGGGATTTATAGTTTAGGGAGAGACATTTAGAAGTCACTAAACTATAAATCCCAGCGATCCATGGGCTGCAGCCATGACAGTTAAGGTGGGATCATTGTGTTAGAATGTATTGAAAGGGCCCTTGGAAACAGCGGCTAGAACGAAAAGTAATATAGCTGGCCTGGATAAGAATTAATTTAACCACACCTTCTATCAGAAAGCATGCAGGTATTCTATACCAGCTGACTCTCCTGAGTCATTTTCAAAAGCAACTTCATATTAGGTGCTTTGCAGAAATTAAACCTGGCCTGACATGCCTAGAAAAGACCTCCTAATTAGCTAAAGATGGAGAAAGGTGCTCCTGGCAGCTACTTGGATCTGTTTCTTAGAAGAAATGCCAAATCTAGGATGGAGTCCTGAACTCCTGGTCAGACGGTTTTAGAAAATGGTGTCCATTACAGGCAGTCTAATCCCCTGTCAAAACCACAGGTATTCCCTTCTATGGTAGTATATGGCCCTTCCCTTTTTATTCTGAAATATATTTTTCAAGCTTCTCATCCAAATTCACCATTGCTTTCTTTGCAGTGGGTAGAAGAGCTTTAAGACTATTTGAACCTCTGAACTCGGGATACTAAAATCACCATACTTTGTACATAAATTGCCAGGTCAGTGAAAGATATTAAGTGTGTAAAGGTGATGCAGTTTTTTGATCATGGGCAGGACTGTTAGCAGAGCCAGCATGGTAGTGGTTTGAGTGTTGGACTATGTAGCTTTCCGTTTGATGGGTGAGGTGTGTTTGGATGAGGGACTTCCCTTCTGTATTGAATTGCCTTATATCCAGTCAAAACCCAGATCTCTGTCTGTGGTAAGATTTGAAATGGCTGTTTGCCAATAGTTACCATCCAACCTAACACTGCTGGAGCAATGTTTCCAAAGAGAATGGGCAAAATCCACAGGATACCAATGGGTAAAACTGGTAGAGACTTACTCTAGAAGATGTAAAGGGGGAGGAATAGCATTATATGTCAGGGATATTTACACCAGTGAAGAGATCCAGGACATCAGTACTGGAGGCCAAGTGGAGAGCATCTGGATAAAAATTAAAGGAGAGGGAAACAACAGGGATGTTACTGTGGGAGTCTACTACAGACCCCTAAGTCAGACAGAGGAATTGGATGATGCCTTTCTAGAACAGATGACCACACACTCAGAAAGGAGAGATGTAGTAGTGATGGGGGACTTCAACTATCCGGATATTTGCTGGAAGTCAAACTCAGCCAAATCCTCAAGGTCTAGCAAATTCCTCACTTGCCTGGAAGACAATTTCATTGTCCAAAAGGTGGAAGAGGCAACAAGGGGATCAGCCATTTTAGATCTTATCTTAACCAACAGGGAAGACCTATTTGATGGGGTGCAAGTGGTGGGATCCTTAGGTGGAAGTGACCATGTCCTCCTGGAGTTTGTAATACAGTGGAAGGGAGAAGCTAGGCATAGTCAGACACGCATTCTAGACTTTAGGAGAGCTGATTTCAATAAACTTAGAGAAATACTGGGGATGATCCCATGGTCAGGAATACTAAAAGAGAAGGGAGTTCAAGACGGATGGGAGTTTCTCAAAATGAGATACTGAAGGCGCAATTTCAAACAGTTCCAATGAGGAAGAAAAATGGAAGATGTCTCAAGAAGCCAGGATGGATGACTAAGGAACTTTCAACTGAGCTAAATTTTAAACGGAACATGTATAAGAAATGGAAAAATGGGGAAATCACCAAAGAGGAATTCAAACAAATAGCAAGCACATGTAGGGGTAAAGTCAGAAAAGCTAAAGCGCAGAATGAACTCAGGCTTGCTAGAGAGGTTAAGAACAATAAAAAGGGCTTTTTTGGATATGTCCGCAGCAAAAGGAAGAGGAAGAAAACGGTTGGGTCACTGCGTGCAGAAGATGGCAAAATGCTAACAGGGACAGAGAAAAGGCGGAATTACTCAACACCTTCTTTGCTTCAGTCTTCTCAGAAAGGGCAAAGGGTGCTCAACCTAAGGATAATGGAGCAGAAGAAAGAATAGGGGAATTTCAACACAGAATAAGTAAAAAGATAGTACAGGAATACCTGGTTGACCTAAATAAATATAATTCTCCAGGACCAGATGAATTACATCCAAGGGTATTAAAAGAGCTGGCAAATGTAATATCAGAACCACTGGCAATAATCTTTGAGAAATCCTCGAGAACAGGAGAAGTCCCAGCAAACATCGTCCCCATCTTCCAAAAAGGGGGGGGGGGAGAGATGATCCCAACAATTATAGTCCAGTTAGTCTGACATCAATACCAGGAAAGATACTAGAGCTGATAATTAAACGGAGAGTCCATAATCACAAAAAGGCAACATGGGTTTCAGAGAAACAAGTCATGCCAAACGAACCTGATCTCTTTTTTTTGATAAAATTACCAGTTTGGTAGATGAAGGGAATACTGTGGATATAGTATACCTCGATTTCAGTATGGCCTTTGACAAGGTTCCCCATAACATTCTTGCAAACAAGTTTGTAAAATGTGGGATAGACAAGTTTACTGTTACATGGATTTGTAACTGGTTGACTGGCCGCACCCAAAGGGTGCTCAACAATGGCTCCTTTTCAACCTGGAAAGAAGTGACCAGTGGGGTCCCACAGGGCTCTGTCCTGGGCCCAGTGCTGTTCAACATCTTTATTAATGATTTGGATGACAGAATTGGGGGCATACTTATCAAATTTGCAGATGACACTAAACTAGGAGGAGTAGCTAATACCCCAGAGGACAGGATCAAAATTCAAAATGACCTGAATAGACTAGAAAGCTGGGTTCTGCACTTTGGGAGGAAAAATGAAATGCACAGATATAAAATGGGGGACATCTCGCTGAATAAAAGTATGTGTGAAAGCGATCTAGGAGTCCAAGTAGACTATAAGCTGAGCATGAGTCAACAGTGCGATGCGGCAGCTAAAAGGCCAATGCAATTTTAGGCTGCATCAGTAGAAGTATAGTTTCTAGATCAAGAGAAGTAATAGTGCCACTCTATTCTGCTTTGGTCAGGCCCCATCTGGAATATTGTGTCCAGTTCTGGGCACCACAATTCAAAAAGGATGTGGAGAAATTGGAGCATGTCCAAAGGAGGGCAACTAAGATGAGGACCGCCTTAGGGAACTGGGGATGTTTAGCCTGGAGAAGAGAAGGTTAAGAGGTGATATGATAGCCCTGTTTAAATATTTGAAGGGCTGTCATATTGAGGAGAGAGTAAGCTTGTTTTCTGCTGCTCCAGAGACTAGGACGCAGAATAGTGGATATAAATTGCAGGAAAAGAAATTCCACCTCGACATTAGGAGGAACTTCCTGACAGTAAGGGCTGTTCGACAGTGGAACACACTCCCTTGGAGAGTGGTGGAGTCTCCTTCCTTGGAGTCTTTCAACAGAAGCTGGATGGCCATCTGTTGGGGATGCTTTGATGGAGAGTTCCTGCATGGCAGGGGGTTGGACTGGATGACCCTTGTGGTCTCTTCCAACTCTATGATTCTATCATTCTATGATTCTATAAATGATGTATATCAAGCACCTCATTTCCGTTGCTTATGTATATAAACGATGTTTACAGATGTAAAAGATGCCAAAGATATTTTTACCAAGTATTGACTCTCTCTGTGTGGGTGTGGGTGGGTGTGTGGATATTGATGTAACCAACATGTTCCCGTTTGTTTTCATTTACTTCAATTTTGTGCCAAAATAGAAGTATTTTGCATTTTCAGGGTTGTATATCTTCTGTACATCAAGTGGAGCCTATGCCAGTTAAATGCATTTCAGTTCCAAATTGTACCAAAAAATGTGGAGAGTCAGGAGATGGGCCACTGAATACGTTTGCAAGGCACTGTTTTTACCCCAAATGCTGGGGTTCTGGGATAGCACCCACAAATTAATATGCTTAGGGGAATTTTAATAGCTCAAAAATTCTGGCAGTCGACCAGTCGATCTTAACTTTCTTTATACCGGTTCCAAATCACACAGAAATCCAGAGGCAAATCCAAATAGGTTTTGCAGTTTTGTTAAGAAAATAATGCATATTCATACAAACAGGCACTCTCATGCACCTCACAAGAACTAATGAAACTAAGATTGTAGCTTGTAGCAAGGTTGAGGGAAGGTATTTTCTTAACAACCCTGAAGTGGAACTGCAATCAGGATTATGGGAGTGACAGTGGCTCAACCAGACTGCCTGAAATGTGTGTGTATGTGTGTTGAGGGTCAGTGTGAAATCTGGCAGCATACCTGCCGGTGTGGAAATGCCAAGTCTGGCTTTCTATAGAGTCTAAGGATCCCCAAAACAATGGAATTTCCACCTGGTTGATGGTTTTGACTTCAGAGTACAAAAGGAATATTTTTGGTTGATGACAGTGACGTTGATTTAATCAAGCAGTAATAAGATTAAAATAACTCCAGGGTGTTTAGAATAGGATGGGGTGTGGAAATTAGAATGGGTGCTAGCAGAAAGATCGATTAATGCTTTAGGCTGTCACTGTCAAGAGGAAATACACACAGAAGGGGTGGTGGTGGAAACCAGCAGTACTTACACCCATTGAGTTACATGGGTCCTTGCCGCTTGCCCTCAGGTCTATGTGACCAGTCAGACGTTTACCTAAAGTTCATCATGGCCTGTCTAGGTTCATGCTTATGGCCTCTCTGGAACTGCTATTATAACTAAATATTTGTACCCCCAAATAATGCAGGTTATTCAAGGTGTAGCAACACTGTGCACTCTGGCATCACTCCATTAAGAGTGATGTTTGAGTACATAAGTAGCCAAAAAAGGAAAAGCACCCACCCACTCCATTTCAGTTGCTTATCTGATCACCTCTATAGCCAGCCATCTTTACATCTCATGAAAAGTTATATTTAGATGTGTATATAATGTGTGGTTTTAGTATCCAGCACCAGTGATGATGAAATTGCATCACCGAGATCCCAGGGAAGATCACTTGCCTTTTTCACCTTTCAATCTGGAAACAAAAGTAGAGATCTTTTGTTTGATGATCCCACATTTCTGGAAGATGGTAGTGACTGATAAAAACAATCTATAGGTATTCTGAGGCACTTGTCTTTAATGTCTGCATACTGGTCCTAGGTATGGAAATGAATCATGGAATTAGTATATATGTGTTGTGTGTTACACCCTTTGGTGGTTCCCCCTCCCCTTGGTTTGTTTGGACATTACACGCGTATTGTAAGTAACTTACTTTTTTGTCCCAGGCCTGCTGCAATATTTCTTGCTAACACATTTAACCGATAATCTTAGATGAAAGATTGTAGTGACCCTTTGGTATTTGTTCAATGTGCACTTGAGTCTGAGGTCAAGCAAACAAAGCCAGTATTATGCCTTTGCATTCTTTTTAATGAGCCTGTTTAAATCCACCAAAAGCAACTTGTGGAATCTTTTGTGAGGAGGGGAAAATGCCAGTAGCACTCTTTGAAGTGCTGCACACAGGAAATGATAGTCCAAAAGGATATGTTAAAGGCTCTGGTAGGATATAAATGGCACTGTGTTGTTGACGGGAAAAGAGCTTGGCAAAACTGTTGTTGTGACTGTTCCTGCGGCTTAGAAAGGAATTTCCTACAGACTGGACTAACCATTAAAAATGTCTCTGCTTCTAGGAGGAGTTCAGTGGAGCTTTCCCAGAGAAATGTCAGCTTCGACCATGGAAGCCCAATGTCTCGGTGAGAGAGGAAGCTTTTTCAAGGTAACTGAAAAACTGTCATCATTTCTTTCAGTAAGGTATATTTTGCCCTGTACTAGAAGGTGCTTCTTAGTTTATGCTAATTATTTTCCAGATGCAGAACTCTGTCAGAGCTATAGTGAGAGAACCTGCCTCTGAAGCACTGAATTCTTTCTATCTGTAGGTCATTGTAATTTGATGGAGTGACATAAACAACAGCATGTGCTTCATTTTAACCTGATGCTACATTAAATTGGGAATGCTTGGTAAGGAAGCAAGCTGTGCATATAGCTGTAAACATATTACTATTGCTTTTCATTCCTCCTGCTTAATTTGAGGGTTCACTGAAATCTGCAGTTGTCTGTTTTTTAAATAGTTATCTGATTTTTATTCAGCAAAATATATTTCACATTGATTTTGGCAGCTAGTAGTTTTGAGTATGTAAATATACACAACAGATGCAGTTTAAAGCTCAAGCATGAATAATAAGTTACCAGGAAAAAATGGGGGCAGGAGGGGGAGAGCTCTGTGTTTCTGTTGAAATCTTTCGTGATTTAAGGCAGTTATATTTTTTCTTTTCAGCCATGGATGATCTGCCAGCTGCTGCAGATTTTTCTTTGAGACAGATTACTTGAAAGAGTTTAATACTTAAATATGAGATCAACAACTTTTGCTTACACTATAGTTCTTAAAATCCACCTCAGCTGTGGAAATAGTGGCTTAGAGTACAGCAGCTGAAGCCAGTTCCTGTGCTTCACAAGTAGAGAGACCTGGCCCGGCATTTAAATCATCTCCTTCACGGAGGAAAAAATTAGACTGCTGACTGTAAAAACATGAGGGCTTTTTGGCTGTGTCTGCATCCGCTGCCTATCCTTGGCCAACCTCTGTCTGGGGCGGTGGATGAGACGGCACCTGCTGTGGTTATCCTGAATGGGTTAAAACCTAGCCTTCTTTACTTTCGTAGTGAAACACTGGAGCAAATTATCAGGCTCTCTTAAGAAAAAGAGTCATGGAATAGATGCTAGAAAAAATCTCTTAGGTAGACTCTTAATAAATAGGAGAAAGGAAGGAGGAGAAAGGGGGGGGATGTGGCAGTGCATTTAAGACTGACTGTTTTTTATTTTCATATGAACTTTCATGGATCTAAACCCACTTCTCTCCCCCTTCTTTGCTCCCTTTTATGCTGCAAGACACTAACACGGCTACTTCTTCAAAAACTACCACAGTAGGTTCTTTATGTTACTTGTGAAAACTTGCTCTGCATTCTTGGCTGTTAAGGTTGTTCTGATTGTTTACAGTTATATAGTGCCGTCAGTGGCCACTGACTGATGGAAACAAGAAGACATGCCTCTATCCTGCAAAGCTTATAGTCTTAAAACTAACTAGCTGAGGTTAACACAACAATAGAATAATAATCACATCACCACTGGTAGGCTATGCTCACATAAATCCCAATGGCACAGTATCTGTTGTGTAAATAGCATTGCATCTGAGAACCTGACTTGGGCCAAGATCCCCTGAAGCTGTGTCCCCCAAGAGATCTACCATAGGAGATTCTGAGATAAGACTGGTCAGGCAAGCATATTTGTATTATCTGTGGAAAGTATTGTGTTGTCCAATATTTGATGCCTGTGTTCACAGTTGAATGGCAGTCCACATTGCCCATGTTTTAACTAAATGTCCTCCCTACTTCACTTTGATGATGCTTCTGGATCTGGAAAGTTTTTCCATTCACATTACGTTTGCCCTCTTACGAAACAGCACATCTCGTCTAATTCTCTTCCAGTGTATCAGTATATAAATTGCAGCACATTTTCCTGTATTTTAAAAAAAGTATTTTTATTACCATCTCATACATATCTGTTTTTTAAAACTCTATTCCACTGCCTGTGTTCTATCAAGATTTAATGCATATTGTATGAATGCTAGGAATAAATTCTAGGATTACATCACAAAGCAATAACCAGTTGCGAAGTACTAAAAATACCTGATGCTGTACATAACTTCAGAGGGAATGCACCAGTAAAAACAGAGTTATGTCACCATTCTTGACAGTCTGCCATAACCTGAAACAAGGTGGCTTTTAAGACTGAGGGAGCTTCGCTAGTTGAAAGGAAGAAGACATTGCAAATATGGCAACGAGGATGCAGTATTCTGAAAAATATAAGAAAGCCCTGGTGTATTGGATTGAGGCAGCATAGTTTACAGTAGTGATATTTACACCAGATGTGGCCATCATAGAGTTTTTATTTTCTCCCATGAGCCTTTCATACTTGCCCCCTCTATGCTGTCTGTTAAGAAAGTTTTTATATACCTCCCTGGTATAAAAACTTTCTTCACAGACAGGTCAGTGCAAAAAAGAAGCAGATTTTAGATACCGGGGGCACAATCCAAATCAGGACACTAGTAGCAAAAAGGAAGAATTAGGAGATTTTATCCTACTCTTCCTTATGATTCTGATCTGGGCCAGCGCTTTGTACCTTCACTTCAATGGATAGATGACAGCTTGAATTGGGACCATGAGGTCCCAATTAAACAAAATCCAATCCAGATTGGGCCCCTAGTATCTACAGTTTGCATGGGAGGGGAGAGGAAACTCCTATTAGAGCAAATGGGAGTATTTTCTTCATTACAAATTATAGTGAAGGTGACTGCTATATATGTTGATGGACTCTGTGTGTCTCTGGGTACGAAAGAGGATGAAGGAATGCAGTGTGACTGGTGGATGGAGCTAGTCCTCAAAACATTACTCCTAAGAGAAGAGGGAGGTTTCCTTCCTTAATTTATATTATCCAAGAATACAGAACACAGGATATCATTTTAATATTTACTCTTTTCTCCTGGAGTATAACATTGAAATCTAGGTGTGATCTAAACTCGGCATTTTCCCCCTATCTAGCAGCTGAAAGTTTGAGCACTGGGCTGCAACTCCGGAGACCAGGTTCAAATCCCCACTTGTCCTTGGAAACCCACTAAGTGACTTTGGGTAAGTCACACTCTCTCAGCCTCAGAGGAAGACAAAGGCAACCCCTTCCCCCCCCCCCCCCCCGAATAAATCCTGCCAAGAAAAGTCCATGATAGAGTCATATAAGTCAGAAACAATTTGAAGGCACATAATAATAACCTAAAAGTCACTTGAGTTTACAAGATTGCAGGCAAACACAATTTGTTTCCTCACAAAAATACCTGACATCTAGGAATAAGAAAGAATTGCCCTTTAAAATATCTTCTTGTATTTTTCCCTCATGGAGGGAGGGAGTCTACATTAATTCTATAGCAAAAAGATGGGTATCATCCTCATACTGATGACACCAAACTCTAGAATCTCACCCAGGAGCTTTCCAAAGAAGTTGAAGAGTATAGGGGATAAGATGTAACTGTGGGGCTGAATTCTTAGAAAATATCAGAGTAGCACACCTCGTGTTTTTTTCTTGATGTAGGTTGTCAGTCAGAGCAACTAAGGTTGTTACAGTGCTATACCCTGGCATGAAACCAATCTGACCTGAGTCCACACAATCTTTTTCCTCCAAGATATATTCACCTGGCATCTGCATGGCAGAAGGGGGGGGGGAAGGATGTGTGAGCGGCAAGCCAGTGTTATTTGCAGAACTGGAAATACAGTAACGGGGAGTGGGGAGAAAGAGAGGGGGAAAAGATTTTTTTTAAAAAAAAGATGTAGTTTGGTTCTAATGATGGTACTTGCAGGCAATTGTACTATGGGGAATTGGTGCTTCATACATGTGCTTGCTTTATTTATGTATTTATTTATTTTTTTGTTAGATGGACTTCAGGTTGGAGATAAATATCTGTGCAAAGCAGACATAAATAATTTCAAAGGCATTGTATATTAGAATGTACTGGTAATATTTCTGAACTAATGAATGAAGGCTAGAGTTTGCCCAGAGGAAAATCTCAAACCCTGGGTGATGGGATGGTATATTTTAATTGTATTGTTTTTTAACCTTGTTGTAACCTGCCCCAATTGCTCGTTCACAGGGGCGGGCTAGAAATAAAATGATGATGATGATGATGATGATGATGATTGCCTATTAATTATCTTTGTTTAGAATATGAGATATACATCCCTCTGGTGGACAGAACAGTGAAAGAAATGCTCTTAAAAGCCCCAAAAGTTAGAAACTGCAGTGTGTAGTAATTTATTCAGTTCTCAGTTTAGCTCCTGGACAATATGGGTTTCCTCCCTTGCTCAACTGCTTACAATCTGGAAGTGAGAAGAGAGGCAGAAATCTCCCTCCTCATTCCCACCAGGCACTGGGTTCAACAGAGGCTAGGGTTTTGTTAGGCATACCCCAAAAGTAAATGTGAACTTTTTAATTATCTTTATTTAATATAACTGAATGGAAGCCATTCATTCCTGTGAAATGAGTCAAACCAACGAATTGGGGACAGGTTGACAATGGGGGTAAAGCCGTGTACAACTCTGTAGAGTGGAAGGCCTGCCTTCTGGGAGCTGATGGGAAGTCTGATGTGTCTTTGTGTACCATATAGCAGTGGTTCTCAGTTTTAAATATATTTTAGATTCTAGCTCCCAGAATCCCTTACTATCCTGACTGGGGCATCTGCAAGTTGAAATCAAAAGCATATAGAGAGCCAATGGTCGAGAACCAGTGCTGTAGAGGGTTTTACATTCTCATTCCATACATAAGCCAGCACCTTGGCAAGCATAATGACATTTAGTTCATCCTAAGCACATTGTGCATCTTCATCGTTTGATAATATAGCACTTGTGGCACACTGTGTCCTTGTTTCCAGAAGGGGGCGTTTGAGCACTAAAAGGTGCATTGAAACAGACCATTAATGTTCAGACCATAAATGTATAATGCAGAAGATCCACTAGGGATGGGCTGATCAGTTTGATTCCATTTGTTTGCCTTTCTGTCTGTATCTCTCTTTCTTTTACTCTCTAATTACTTGAAAAATCATTTGTTCCACAAAACGTAGCCTGCTGCTAAACACTATAGCATATATCATTTGTATTTGCATTTTTATTCACTTTTTGAGCAAAAAGCAATACAGGTTGAAAATTCCTTATCTGGAATTCCAAAATACACCAGAATCCAACATTGCCCAAACGGGTAGCTGAGATAGCGTCATCCTTGTTTTCTGATGGTTCAGTGTACAGAAACTTTGTTTCATGCTCAAAATAGGTGTAAAAGTAACATCATGGCTGCACATGGCTGCTGGTCTGTGCAGCCATGTGTATAACGTGCATACAAAACATAAATGAATTTCACATTTCACCTCCAAGGTATCTCATTATGTATATGCAAATATTCCAAAATCTGAAAAAATCCAAAACATTTCATGTCCCAGACATGTCAGATAAGGGATACTCAACCTGTATTGCAAAATGGTGAAGTATACAAAAATCAAAGGATAACTGTGTTGTGATGTTTGTATTGGTTTGGAAAATGAAGCTCATATCAATTCACTTAAAGCATGAGGGACAAACAAAATCCTTGACCAAATCTAGCATTGCTTTACAGGATCAAGATAATTCAAATCCCCATTCAGCCATGGAAATGACTACTGAATGATCTTAGGCAAGTCACACTCTTTCATTCTCAGAGGAAGGCAATGGCAAACCCTCTCTGAAGAAATTCTGCCAAGAAAATTCTGGAATAGGGTCACCTGAGATTTGTGGGCACCCATCAACAGTGATTCAGCCAAAGTGAAGCATGTTGAATTTGTTCTCAATTGTATCCTAGTTATTTTTTAAGATACTACGTTGTAACTTAGTAATAATATAATAATATAATAATAAAAGTTTATTTATAGCCCGCTCCTCTAATAAAATACTCGGAGCGGGGTACAGCAAAATAAAAAGATACAGAGTAAAAACAACGATCACATCCCACCCCAACCACCCCCCTTAAAACTTAGGGGCAAAGCAGACTGTCCTGAAGAAGTAGCTTCTAGACACCCCTTTGAATGCTGGATCGGGGCTGTTGCAACTGCATGCCACAGCCCTATCTGGCGTTTTTCCAGCCCAAAAGGGAGCAGCAAAATGCCGTTCCTTTTTGGGATGGAAAAAAGCCGCCCCTTTCACCGCACCAGCGGCTCTTCCACGTTTCTGCGGTGTGCAGCATCTAATTGCCACCTCACAGGAACATCCCAACGCTGCCTGCCATCTGGTCAGGTGAGTGTGGCTTGGGGGCAGAGTCGGGGCTGCGGACTCTGCCCACGCCACCCTGAAAGCAGCTATTCTTGCTGGTCCCTGCAGCCAGTTAGTTTAGCTGTGCTCTGATCCAGATGTGCCTCTTGTTGTTTTATGTCAGCCCCCTCCCCATGGAAAGGCAGAAAAATGTTACAAACTTATATGTACTCACCTCTGTACATAATAATATGATTAGTGTTAGGAACTGAGGTCAGGAAATTCCCATCTACTTATCAACAAGTATCATTTTTTCCCATCTCCAGTAGTTGATAAAGTATTTTCCTTATCCTGCTCAACTTCCCTCCCCCACTCACCTCGGGGAAAAGGAAGTCAAAATTAAAATGGATTGTAATGTCTAGTGAGTCATCCTGCCTGCTCTTTTATTTCCACACCTCTTCCACTTACATGATGTTGCACTGTTTTTTCCTTCTTCCAGTTAATTGACACAATCGCTTCAGAAATCGGAGAACTGAAACAAGAAATGGTACACACAGATCTAGTGCTGGAAGATGGGTCTACCGGTTTACAAAGGTGAATTAAACATCTATATAATAACACTGGGTAGCATATGACAAATGTTTGTGGTATAGGTGTGTTGTGTTGTGTGTGCTGTGAAGAGGTTGTTTTCCATCATGTTCATTGATGTTTAATTCTACAACTATGAGATAATTGCATTTTTCATATACATGTTGAATCAGTTTGCCTGTGGTAGTGGCGGGTAATGAAACTCTTTGCTTTTCTATGCACTCCTAGTTTCATGTAACAACAGATTTCTATGGCATTGGTATCTAATTTAAAATTATATATAACAGTATGTAAAATATACAAGGACTGATTGTAGAAATAAAACAAGCTTTCAGTTTAGTTACTGAGAGATTTCACCTTAAATATTTATTATGTTTATTGTATAAATATACTGGAGGCACTGAAGTGTTTCAGATTATTTTTATTTAGATGGGAGTAGGAAGGAAACTATACGTAGCATGTATTTTATGTAGAATGTAAACTTCAGATAAAATGGTGCTGAGATATAATTTGTGTTTAAACTTTTTCCATTTCAGTAATCTCTGTGAGGTTTTACTGACTATTATTATTATTATTATTATTAACCTTTATTTATATAGCGCTGTAGGTTTACACAGTGCTGTACAGATAAACTTATAGTTAGACGGTTCCCTGCCCTCAGGCTTACAATCTAAAAGACACGACACAAGAGGAGAAGGGAAAGGTGATGGGGAAGGGTATGAGGTCCGATGATTCTTCTCTCCCTCTGAGGCCTGGACCAATGCAGATGGACTAGAGGGAGGGCTCGGCTTCATAATGCACAGTTAAAATGGACAAGACAAAGTCACACATCTGGGAATGCTTCTCTAAACAATATAGTCTTTAACTCAGTTTTGAACCTGGTTAGGGAAGTGATGAGGCGTGCATGTGGGGGAAGAAGGTTCCAGGAGTGAGGGGCAGCAAGTGAGAAAGGACGAATCCGGGACAGGGCAGTGGAAATCCTTGGCTGGGACAGGAGACCTTGACTACCAGAACGGAGGGTACGAGAAGGAGTGTGAGGAGAAAGAAGGTCAGACAAGTAAGGAGGGGCCAGTCCGTGGAGGGCTTTGAAAGTCAGTAACAAAAGCTTGTATTGGATGCGGAAGGGGAAGGGGAAGGGGAAGGGGAAGGGGACTAGAAAATCAGTTCAAAAGATTTTACTTTTGTGTTTTGTTCACACGACTACTAATGATAGTTAATATAGGTTTTTGAATGCAAATCCTGCTGGTCAATGCCAGCTCGGTAAATGCAAAGACCTTGACCATTTAGGACTTGATTCTGGTTAAGAATGCTGAACTATTATGTGTGAGGAATAACTGGTTGGACAAAGTGGGAATACGGTAGTTGATATTTCAACTTGGTCCAGCAGGTTTTGCAGTACAGTAACAGGCTAGTCCTGGGGCTAGGGGTGCTTAGCAGTTGCTGCATTTTGACTATCTTACCTTTCAATGGGACCTTTCACTGGGATTATCTTACCTTTCAGTGGGACAGCCATCTACACCACAGCGTCCATCTCTTTGCTAAAGGCAGAGATTTCAGTTGTGGATTCCCACAGGCTTATTTTAATGGGTTATTTCAACATTTGTGATGAGATACCTTCTCCTTTGGAAGCAGAGAAATCTTGTAGCACCTTTAAGACTAACCAAAAGAAAAAAGGTTGACACCATGAGCTTTCTTAGACAACTGTCTACTTCCTCAGATGCATTTAGTGAAGTGGAAAGCAGAGACAGACATATATATATATATATATATGCCATCGGTATGTGAGAATGTAAATTCAAATTCAAAATCCTTTGTGTATGGAAATGAAGTAGCAAGTCTAGTTTTAATAGATGATTGTTAATGAACAAAGACATTGGAACTGGTCAATGTGTATGGAAATAAAGAGGCATTTGGCTTTGGAAACTAGCCTGTAGGTGGGGAGAATAAAAGATAGAATACCTCCCTGAGGATGGGGTCAGATAATGTTGAAACGTGTGTAGTGAGCCAGGAAGCCATTGTCCCTGTTCAATCCATTGCTGTGGGACTGTAGTTTATGGACATTCTCACATACTGATGTTTGTATATAATACATAGGTGTGTGTATATATTTGCCTTATTAATTTATTTAAGGTCAATACATGTTGGCTTATGTTAGTATAAGGTGTTAGTTTTCTGGGCTTAATTTTGCATTCATTGTTAGCCTGTCATCACCTCCTGTGTTTTTTCTTCTTTTTTCTTATTTCTCAAAGATAGATGCTGGGATGTTAACTTGGTACAGACAACTTGGTACAGTTGTCAGGGATGAGCCATTTCTTACCAGAGTTTAGAATTCTTGGAACTACTTACTACCTTTTTTTTTAGTTGAATAAAGAAGAAACAATTTAAAAGGTGCATTCTACAGTGAACATGTTTACACATTGTTAGATGGGAACTAGATCCCATCTACATTTCCCTCTTGTTTATAAAATCTTAGTGCCTAACAACACATTCCTATATCTATGTATTAATTATACCAATATTACAACTCTTGTTGTTATCAGTATTATTAACCCAAGGTGGGTACACTATATTCTATAATCCCATTATTCTATTGTAGTCCTAATAGGAATACATTTATTAACTTGACCTTGTTACCTGAATCTCTGCAAAATGACTAATTTTCTTACTTGCTACTTGCTTATGCTTCTTGCATATGTTTCTTATTTACTCTTCCAAATTTCGCCCTTCTCTCTCCTTCCTTTCTGTATCTTCTACTTACTTTTTATAACCCTTTTATAACTTCACTTTCCTTCCACCTCCCCCTTCACCTTTCTCCGCATCACCTTTTTCTTTATACTTTTGATCTTTGCCATCTTCCACTTCTATCACTGTCTCGATTTCATCTACCCTCTATCCTTCCTCAAAACCTTCTACACTTCTGCGCACCTTCTCCGACTTACAATTTCATCCTATCTTTTCATTTCTCTTCTCTTTCTGGGTAGATGAGCTCTACTTTTGGCTGTAATAAGCTTTTAATTGTTTACACTAATTGTAGTAATTCCCCCAATATCACCCAAATATAACATCCCATAAATAATCTACTCCAAACACACACTATATAAACAATGCCCACACATACACAAACAACTGACATACAGTCAAGCAATAGACACACATTCTACAACCATAACACAAATACACCCATTCACTTCCTACCCCCAAATAACAAGGAACTTCTGGCCTCTATAGGAGTTGTGGATCTTATTTTTAAGAAGTTATTAGAGACTTGTGGATCTAAAGGTGTTCCCGGTAGCACTTTTTTTTTTTGCTTCCACACTACATCCTAATATTCATATGTTTATCTACTAACCTTGGCTTAAGGCAGCTTCCTCACCTTATCCCCCAACAACCTTTATTAAAGCTGAACTTGTCACTTCATCTCCACACCAAAACTCCACACAGTTTTGCATTCCTATGGACATCCCCCCCCCAAGACTGCTATATAGATATGTCCCTAGGCTTTCCACTCCACCAAATGCATCTGAGGAAATAGGCCCAAGTCTATGAAAGCTTATGCTACCAACTTTTGTCTTTCAGTTAGTCTCAAAGGTGCTGCAACCTTTGCATACAGATTTTCCGGACTAACATGGTTGTGTCTTTGAATTCTGCTACTTGTAAGAGGCTACTGAGAGCTGACAGAAATGAAATGGCTAGAGGGATCCCGAAGGAAGATCTATGATAAATCTGGTTTAACATAAGTTAGAACTCATTGTAGAACCTACTTAGTGGTGGTGATGATGGCTGTGGAGTACACAACACCACCACATTAGCTCAGTTGTAGACCACTGGAACAGCTATTCTGGTTTGTAAGAGGTCTGTTTTATCTAGGTCCATGTGAAGGTGGGAAAGAACCCTTGGTAGAAAATGTTGCTCATATTTGTCTCCAGGAAAATGGTGGGAGCTGAATAGCAACCCACATGTTTGTGCATACTAATTTTTTAAAGAAAGCACCCAGAAATGTCCTGAAAAAACAAGGTGAAATAGGGGCAAATAAGAACATTAATTCATTAAGGACAGGCATCAGAAAAGACTTCTGTAATAAGTGGAGACCATTAGGAGAAAGGAGCTCAGTTCAGAGCAGATCTGGTGCTCAATACTTTTCAGAAGTTGCATGGAATGCACTAAACAATATAGAGAAGCCCAGGCCCCTGGGGACATTGAGGCTGGGTTCAGTGCTGTATCTACTTGCTCCTGCATGTTAATAAATGTTAATGGTGCACCATGGCACATAGCTGCATAGAAACAGCTCCCACACCACATTGGTACATAGAAATCAACTGTGAGAGGAAGTTCAAGATGGCTGCATCTTGCAACAAAACAGAAAAAAAAACAGGGGGATAACAGAAGAGTCTTGTTACCCTTTCCCATTGACTAGTCTGAGCGGGGAGTTATGAATCATGACTGTGCTGAAAAGGATGCCCAGACATGACCAATGGATATCCAAACAATACTGGGATATGAAAGGTTGCCTCTGGGGCATAGGTAGATGCCTGTGATATTTTTTCTAATCCCAAAAGTATTTCCTTGTTTTATTGGAATGTAAATGCTCTCCTGCATCAAAGCAGAGATAAGTTCTGTAACTAAAGTACTCACGTGCCTGCCTCCTGGCAAGTCACCTGCAGTAAGTCATAAAAGTTTTGGATAGGCTGTTTTTGCAGTGGTGCAATGCTATATAATCATTTATTGTGAAGTCACTTAATAAGCACATTGTGACTGGTGGAACAAGGAGAGACATTAATGAGAGACATTTTGATAGAGATCTCAAGGGTAGCTAGCTTGTCAACATGCTTCTTAAACTCACACACTGTAAGCTCGTAGTTTTGGGGCCATAGTCATCTGACCTCTGCTCCAGTAGATCAGTTCAGTAATGGCTTCTTCTGATGTGAACTGCAGGATGCTTTTGTGCTGGAAATAAGAAAACTGCACCATTACAGTCTAAATCATGCCTCGATAGGCTGAAAGTTTGTGATCAGTGAAGAGAATTTAGAGCTTCATACTAGTGTGAGTGTAGTTTAGCATTATCTGGTGTGTGTTTTTAAATGAGGGGTGGTGAAAGATTGTTGGAGTTCAGCTCTCATCGCCCCTTACAGTTACCTGTACTGCTTAGGACCAATGAAACTGTAGGAATGTCACACATCACCTTCTAAAGCAGCCGTTCTCAACCTGTGGGCTGGCTTTCCCAGGGGTCGCCTAAGACCATTGGAAAACACATATTTCCAGTGGACTTAGAAACCAATCAAGGAATTTTATGGTTGGGGGTCATCTCAACATGAGGAACTGTATTAAAAGGTCACGGCATTAGGAAGATTGAGAACCACTGTTCTAAAGTATGGAATGGATGTATAGCATCTTCTGCTCCATCATGGAAGAAAGGATAAATCCCTTAAAAAGCATTGGAAACTTATAGGTGTTTATTATTGTGTTTTAAATATTCTTTTTTTTAAGTGCTTGACAAGATAATACCTTTTACTACAAAGTTGTGGACTGTCTTTGGAAAATGTACCAAATACTATAATTTTAGACACTAGAATAATAGTTACAGAATATTTCAGAAAGTTCGTAATCCATATATACTGATTCAGCAATACTTGCAATAGTAGTGTAAAGTAGAGAAGTATAATTATCTCAGTGTTTCAAATGAAATCCATGCATTAGTGAGCCATGCAATGTATTATTTTTGAGGTAAATGCATATATAAATCATGTGTGATTTCAGAAATGTGCATGAGTTAAAATGCATATTTTCTTTAAAATGCATCTTTAGTCGATAGAAAAAAATACATACCTAAATATATCCATTTTTTTAAAAAAGGTACATACAAAATATGAATGCATTTGTATGTGGGAACAAAGGAAATGTTGTACAACATAATACAAAAGTGGGATAGTATGATTAAACAAGAAGAGTGTCATATTTTCTCATACCTATCGATATAATGAATGCTTGCCTGAGGTGGGACTTGAATTGTGGATGTGCTGCTTATTGGTTTCCTTCTATACTACTAATGCTGTCTCCACAATTTGACTTATATGACAGCTTTAACAAAACCTGTGTTAGAAAATGCCTCTTTCTTAAAAATGGGTTAATTCGATATAGGTAAAGGTAGTCCCTTGACATGAATGTCTAGTCGAAACTGACTGTAGGGGGCGGTACTCATCTCCGTTTCTAAGCCAAAGAACTAGCACTGTCCAAGGACTGCTCTGGGGGGTGGGTAATGTGGCCAACATAACTGCACCGAATACCATTACCTTCCCACTGAGAAGTGATACTTACCTATCTACTTGCATTTGCATGCTTTCGAACTTCTAGGTTGGCAGAAGCTGGGACTAGTGATAGTGGTAGCTCGCCTGATTATGCAGAACTTTCAAACTGCCAGCCTTCTGATCTTCCAGTCATCAAAGCTGGCGCTTTAACCACTAAGCCACTGCATCCCCTTAATTCGATATACACCAACACAAATCTTGTCCGTTTGTGCCATTTCATAAATTATTCTGCACACCAGAACAGCAACATTTTAGCACCTTATCAGAACAAGTTACTAGTAAAAGCAAATAGATTCTCTTGTAAAGGAAATAACAGGATTTAGTTGGAGCAAGTTTGTATCACTAGTGGCATTCCTCTCCTAAACAGCACTTTTATCTCAGGTGTGATTCCTAAGATTTTTAACCTTGCATAGAGCATTTCTATACAAGGTCAGGAATCTGTATGCAAACAGCTGTTGAAAAAACAGAGGTAGTTGTACTTCAGGTGAGGGATCTGTACACACTGGAAAGGGATTATTTGAGAAGCAAACAAGAGAGCAAAAAAATAAATAAAATAAAATTCCTACCACTTCATTCTTACAATGTCTGGCCTTGTCCTATGCACTAGTATATTATAAAAGAGAAGTGGTGTTAGTTGTATCTTCTTAAGAGACTATTTATAATGGCAGGAGTTTTTGTAAGCAACCACTTACTTCATCACATTGAAGAAGTAGAATGTGGTATTAGAGAGTCTGTCTAAGAATGCAAGAGATGCCAAAAGATTAATGCAGTTGTGCATGATGTCTCCAAGAATGGCTATCAACAGGCCTCAGAGAAGCTCACACATAACAGAAGGTGATGATTTTCATCCATGGTAGCATTTCCAGGTTGCATGGTGGTGAATGCTCATTTGGCTTTAGAAAGAAGAATTGTTCTGCTCCCATTACATTCACAAAATAATCTTAAATATTAAGATGAGTGGACCAGGAAAGAATTATTTATTTTGGCATGGTATGTTCTTTAGAAAAGTACTGATCGTTTTTCAAGTAAATTAAAATTCATTTTTTAATGTTTGCTATTATTTCTCTTCTCTATAGCTTAGACAGAGATATGGGTGATGTATGCCCAGATCATCAAAAGGATTTAAAAAGCATCACACGAGATTCTGGATATGACAGCCTTCCTAATAAGCTCAGCATTCTAGATAAGCTTCTTCATACACATCCAATTTGGTTACAGCTTGGCTTAAATGATTCTGAAGCAGCTGAAGTTCTGCGGTCACAACCTCCTGGAGTAAGAAACAATTTCATTTTTCTCTAAAACCAACAGGACACTTATTTGGGGGCACATCTGCTGTTATGATAGATTTGGTTTGTTTTCAGAGAACATGAAATAGAAGCAGATTTCTCACATGCTCATGAACTCCAAAATAGCACAAGAACCCCAAGGTGCCATCTCATGCCGCTCTCTCTAATAAATAATAATAAAACCTTTATTTATATTCCGCTTTCTGTAAAAACAATCAAAGTGGTGTACAACATTAAAATGATACATCAGTATATACAATGTTCCCCCCCCCTTTAAAAAAGGATTAAACAGTTTAAGATTAAAATTATAAAGCATTATATCAAGAAAACAATAGTACAATAATGGTGGGCAGGATCATCACGTATATATAATAATATATATGTGATGATCTGTATGAATCATGATGGAGGGAAACATACCGTATATATTCAGCTATAAGTCAACCTCATGTAGAAGTCGAGGTCATGTTTGGGGGCTAAAATTAAGGATTTTGCCATGACTCGTGGATAGGTTGAGGGCAAAACATGGAGGCTCCTTCAGTGTGTGTATGTGTACGTATGGAAAGAGAGACTCTCGTTGAGGGTTTTCTTCATCATTTCATCTTTTGTTTTATCCAGAGGTGCCGGTGGGAGGAGGATTCTTAAACAAACAGCAATATCAATCAGTCACCCAGGACTATGTCTGCTTGGCTCTTTCTCGCTAAACTCCACACTGCATGGGGAAATCTGAAAGAGCTGCTATCACATTTCCATAGTGACCTGTAAATAAGTCGATCTAGGATTTTGGGTTCAATTTTTGGGCATAAATTTTAGACATATACACAAGTATATATGGTATGTATGACTGGCTTTGCCTGTATAGTTGTGATATTATTACATGGAATGACTACCTGGTACTCATGGCAAATCATTGATCCATTAAGCCCAGTATACTCTCTTTTGACTAGCAACAGTTACTGGAGATACAAGAGGTTTCTGGGTCTTTTGCCCAGTAGCATTTTAGTTGATAGTTGACCTGGGTCTCTGTAGTCAATGTTGACTCTGTAGTCAGTGCTCTGCCATTCAGCTGTGGAGGCCCCCAGATAGAAGAAGAAGGTGAGTCTTGTTCCCAGCATAAAGAAGGTTGTATCAGCCTTTGCTGAGTTACACAACTAAATCAGCAACAGTAACCAGATCTGTACAGTTTGTGTGTGAGTAAAGAGGCCCAAATTCTCTCAGGATTTAAGCAAAATAAGAAAACTGGCTCAGGGCCATAGACATATATAAAATACTTTACTTAAATGTAGAACATGTGTTTCATAGAACTGATCAGGAAAAAGCTGAAGACAGAATTTGGGATTAGGCAATGCTCCACATCATTAATTGAATAGCTACTTAATTACTGTATAGTTTACAACATGAAACAGTAGACTTTGTAAGGTTACTTGTCTCCCTGTTGGAAGTCCAATGTGATCACTTACATGGACCGCCAATCAAAGCAGAGAACCAAAATGATATTTCTTCAAAATATAGTTAAGATGTCTATTTAAGGACTTGCTTTTTTTTGTAATCTCTGTTTTAACAGACCTTCCTTGTTAGGAAATCCACAAAAATGCAGAAGAAAGTCTTGTCTCTGCGTCTACCAAATGACTGTGCGTTTTACCTAAAAGAGTTTGCAATAAAAGAAAGCACATATAGTAAGTGGGACATTTAAAAAGAATGTGTTTCTTTCCTTTCATATTCGTTTTCTTTCCTATTGCCATGAGTAGAATTTTTTTTCTATTGGCTGATTGTAATTTCTGAGGAACTTAATTGCGTCAGTGACAAAATGACACTCTATAAAGACAGGAAGCTTGAATCACCATAAATGACGTTGTTTGTAGTCCAGATCTCCTATCTTTGTGCAAGATTTAATTATAATTCCTTTGAAATAGTAAATTAAAGCTTTCCACTTCCAGAAGCTGTAGGGACAGTGCAACCCATGAGCCACATAACCTCCTTGGGCCATTTTTGTGGCCCCCAAGTCCTGTAGGAATCAAAACAATGGTTAATTCATTTTCAAAAAAGGGAAGAAGGTTTTTTGTCCTTAAACATCCTTGAGTGGCGGATGTTCCTCACAGCCCCTAGAAGGTGTTGGGGACATTTGGTGGTCGGGGGGCTTGTTTGTTTGTTTATTGGCAGTTGGATTGTATTCCCCCTTCCCGGGTCTCCTCAGAATAATGCAGTCCCTAGCTTCCTACAGATGCCCACCCCTGCTGTAGGTGGTGGGTATAATGCATATATAGGGAGGTGTTAGAGACATTTAGGAACTTGTACATGCTTCTTTATGTAGTTATGTAGCTGTCTTGCACTGCATTTTACATGAGTCCATTTTTTGAACAAACTGCAAAGGCAACCCCTCTTTGTAGTGCATTACAGCAGACCCATTTGGAGGCTACCATATTATAGACACTTGAAGGTTGTCTTTGTTTAGGAATGGTGACATGACTTGATCAAGGAGCTTCCTTCAACTGTGAACTTTATTCTTTAAAGTCAGTATGACCTCCTTGTAAAACAGATTACTGTACTAGTAAACGTTATTCACCTGGCTGGCTGTGAGCCATAGTTTCACTGTCTAACATTGTTACTGTATTTCATTTGGAGTAAACAGTATGCTGATCTCGCCTCTGGATTCTGATTTACTTCTGTGTGTGATAATGATTGTGTTAGTTAGATGGAAAATCTCTTACATAAACTACTAGCTATTTAGGTATGGAGAGCCATATTGAATGCACACCCAAGTGAAACCAGTAGGCAGCATCTACTCTAGGGTACACTTTCACATGTGCTTCTAATGTATACCTGCACTTCCTAAAAACAAGAGTTTCCAGGCCCCTCCAGAAAGTTTCTATGAATATCTGTTCTTGGTGAAAAGAATTCATAAAACCACAGGGTGTGGAGAAATGGAAAAGTCTGCAGAAATAGAGCGATCTAGCTAGGGCTGTTGGGTGCTGTGCTCTAGCAACCTCCATGGGGCCACAGATTGCCCACATCAGCTGTATTGTCAGTGGTAGAATTTGGCTGTTATCAGTGTTTTAATGATATTAATATGAACTTATTCAATCAATATAGCTCTTCTGTTTGTAGTTACTGATTTGTGGAAGGAACTATTATAGTTCATTAGAAAATCATAGCCTTATATAAAATCTTGATTGATGCCTGTAATTCTGAATGGCTTTGTGGGATCTCTGACTAAAAGAGCAAGTAATTCCAGGCAAACATATAGTACTTGATATTATATTCTGACCTTAAGGTGTAGGATAGAGCTAGCTGTTGTTGTGCAATACAGGTTTTGTAATTCCTTTAACTAGATATTGAGACATTTGAGAATTTTTAAATCAAAACAATCCAATTCTGCTGCTACAGAATTTTGTCTGTGATATTCCAGATGGCTGGCTCAGTTTATGTTTTTATTAGAAATGATCATTTCAAAATATGTATTGAGCAATTGTGTTTGTTTACTTCTGCTTTGTAGCCTTTTCCTTGGAAGGTTCCGGAATAAGTTTTGCTGATTTATTTAGGCTCATAGCATTCTACTGTATTAGCAGGTAAGGCTGTATTTCCTATACTATGCTTAAACTGACCTTGTGCTGTCCCTTATATGGGAGACAGAAATGTCAAGAATCTTGTTGTCAGATTTGTGTTGTGTGGGTTTGTGGGAAGAGAGACTGATAGCTCTTCTTTATTGTTCTCGATCCAGCTTTTATGTAGTTCATCCCTTTTCCTCAAGTAGTTCCTGTTATTTATGATTCCATCCAGTGATTCCATGTGATATGTAACTTCCTAGTGTCTCACGGTGTGTTTCAGCTGTGTGTTTTCTTGGAGAGAACGCTCCAGATTCTTCACCATGTGAAAATAGTGCAAAATGTTCTTGGTGGTTGTTTATAATCCCCAAGGATAGGTTTTTAGGTGCAATCCTGCCCAACATGTGGGCTGATCTTCTTCAGGAAATACTGCCCAGAATGTGTCAAACTTTCCTTTGCTCTGAATGTGAGAAGATTTTCTTTTATAAACATAAGAACCTACATAGCTGCCATTGTTCCATCTATCCCAGACCTTAGCCAGAATTCCTTCCGCAGTTTTATTACCAAAGATCACTTATCTGGACATTATGGAGATTAAACCTGAGATCTTTCACATGCAAAGTGCTTGTTCTTTCATGTGCTTTTTGGCTGAAGTGAAGTTACTGTCTGGTGATATATTGAGCTTCTCAAAAAGCTCTGTTTTAATGTGGATTTTGTGGCCTGCAGAAATGGAATATGCACATTCATAACCCAGTTAAACTGTAGTTTAAATGACAGTAAGGTCCTCAATAAAAAAAAATCTCTTATGAAGGGCAATTTCATTTTGCTCAAGTTTCTTTACAAAGTTGCATTTCAATAGCTTCAGTTATGAAAACAGGGTATCCCAGTTCTCAAATTTAGAGTCTAAACCTTGGGTGAGGGAAACCTTTGGCACTTCTTACATTCACATTTGAACAACAATTTTGATCAGTCCCACAATGTATGTTCAGTAGTAAGGGATTATGGGAGTGGTAGTCCAAAACACATGGAGAGCCAATGATTTCCCATCCCTTTTCTAAATCAACCAGTAGAGAAATTGGCACTTAAGAAAAAGTTGTGAAGGAAGAAAATACACTTATTCAAATGAAATAGACTTATTTAGAGTTGGTGTGTATATTATAAACAGAGATGTGAATGTGCAAATCAAGTTAATACTGTTATTCTTTATTTCCAAACAAGGGATGTCTTGCCATTCACCTTGAAGTTGCCGCATGTTGTTGCAACAGCAACAACAGAAGCTGAACTTGAAGAGGTGGCTCAACTAGGACTAAGTAAGTATACCAGCTGGCTTGTCCTCAGCAAAGAGTGATTAAAAGCAAAAGTGATTTAAAAGCAATATAAGTGTGATGATATCCATGACTGTAGCATTAAGTTAGCATGAAGGTGGCATAGTACTACATAGTCTACAGGTAAGGAGAGACTTAGACAGTGTTCCGTAATAATAATAATAATAATAATAATAATAATATTTTTTATTTCTTGCCCACCCCTCTGAACAAGCAATCAGGGAGGGTTACAACAGAGGGGATTATACACACAATAACAATATACATGAATTAAAAAACAAATGGCAATGTATTAAGCAATAACAATAAAATCAGATAGCAATTAACAATAACTAGCAAAGTACATAACAATTATAGCAACAAAAATACATAGCAATTTAAGTAACAGTAAAATTAGCAAAGCAAAATACATAACAATTAACAAAGCAAAAATACATAGCATCCATAGCAACAACAACAAAATACATAGTGATTATAACAAAAAATGACAATAAAATAAAATAAAATTAACAAAGCAAAATACATAACAATTAACATACCAAAACAAGTAAAAAGAATCCCCCATCCCAATCCCAGAAACAATGTGAACTATACACAATCTAAAAAAAAAGGGGGGGGGAGACGACTTCTCTTTAAGTCAAGGAGCCAAGGCATGGGAGGAGCCCAGGTAGAAGGAGGGCAACAAACACTTTCTCAGCCGGTCTTCACTGGCAGATGTTGGAAAGGAGGGAAAGAGGACCATTCCTCCTCTTTAAGTCCAGGAGCCCAGGTATGGGAGGAGCCCAGGTAGAAGGAGGGCAAACAAACACTCTCTCAGCCGGTCCTCACTGGCAGATGTTAGAAAGGAGGGAAAAGGGGCCACTCCTCCTCTTTAAGTCCAGGAGCCAAGGCATGGGAGGAGCCCAGATAGAAGGTGGGCAAACAAACACTCTCTCAGCCAGTCTTCACTAGCAGATGTTGGAAAGGAGGGAAAGAGGACCATTCCTCGTCTTTAAGTCCAGGAGCCAAGGCATGGGAGGAGCCCAGGTAGAAGGAGGGCAAACAAACACTCTCTCAGCCGGTCTTCACTGGCAGATGTTGCAGTTAATTTTTCTGGAGAACAACTTCAGGAGGTAAACCAGAAACACTAATTCAATCACCCATCTCCCAGGGATATGTCAGCATCCTGTTGCCACGCATTCCATTTTCTTTATGCTTTTTTACATCTGGTTGGAAGGCTGGTGACCATCCTTAAAGCAGAAGTGAGCAGACCTGGAATTTCTGGGGCCCATTCCCTCCCTATTTTCACATGTCCCTGCCTCACTGATCTATACCTGTCTCCCCCACAACCATTTTTTTAAAAAGGCTATTTCTGTCCTCAAGTAGGCCAGTGTAGGGAGGAATAGCTTTTAAATGGCCATTTGGCCCCCTTGGAGGCTTCTGAGGGATTGACTGGAAACCCTAGATGGATCCAGGGGGGAATACACTGGTGGCCTGGGTGGCTTATGTGTGCATATAATGGTGGCTTATGTGTGCATTTCTTCCGAGTTATATCTAAAGCTATATCTACTGAACACTGACAAATGAAATAAAATTATGTTAATCAGTGATTGATAGGGAAATTTTTAGTCACAGTAATTGGTGTTTTATTATAATTCTTTATCACAATTTTAGAATAAAAAACTGGATTATTATTTAAAGATATATTATGCTACAAGGGTAAGATTGCATTTTTGCTGTCTGCATCCAAAAACAGTGTAGCTGTAAATACCCAAAGTAAGTGGATGAGACACTTAAACAGAGATGGATGTGAATACATATATATAGACAGTGTGCAGTCTAGATGATAAGGTATGCAGGACCTACTATGTGCTGTTGAATGCTGGGCATACCATTGGCGTGTGTCTGTTTCATAGCATGTAAACAAACATTATGAGTATTATGTGTGGTATGTGCATTCCAATTATATATGAACTTGTTTATGCAAGGTATATAGGGCCATGATGAAAGTTTATAAATAATTCATGATACAGATAAAGTAGACATTTTACCTGTTTCTTTCATCACAGTCAAACTTGGAGATGTCCAAAGAAATCAATTAGGAGTGGAGGTGGAGTGGTGCCAGGGTTTGCAGAGTTGAAGCCCCCACATTTTTAAGTAGTCAAGACTCTGGCATAATTGACTGCTCTTTTGGACTCCCTGACAACTCTGCATTGAGCTGAAATGTTCACAGTAATGGGAAGGGGAAATTGATTTTCCAAGCACAGTGCTCTATTTATTCATGTTGTAACCAAAGTTTTTTTTTGAGGGAGGGAGGGGGGTTGCCTAGATCTTGAATGGGCAAGGCACATAAGCTTTAACAAAGACTTGCTCCTGCCAGGCACCTGCATTTTTGGATTCTCCTTGAGACTGTTGCTATAGAGACAGTTACAGTGAGTGCCTGCACTTTAAAATGTACAGCTATCACTGTACTAATGATTAGGAGTAGTCAGTCTCAGACAAACAAAAGATGTGCAGTACAGTAACGTTAGCAGTAAGCTGTTGGTGTTATTAAAATAACAATCTAAAAATTACAGGACTTCCTGCCATAATATACACTGATGCCCATTAACCTAGATGGCTTTCTATGGGAATTAGATAAAGTCATGGGAAGCAGATATGTTAGTGTAAGTAAGTTTTGCCAATACTTACATAAATATGCTGGACACACTAAGCAGTTTTGGGTCTTCCTGTTACTTTCGGATACTATTCCTACCATAATAGATGAGGTGGCTAAATTTTGCTCAAAATTAGACAAGCAATGATTAGCACCAAGGAGTAGTATAATAATGAGGTTCTGGTCCATTTTAGGACAGTAGGCTTCACCTCTGTCATCTAAATGCTTATGTAGAATTGTTTTCTTTTTATTTATTCAGTATGTAATTTTACCTTGTTTTGCTTTCTTAGCATCTTTTCAACTGTATTTAGAATTGTTTTTATATACTCGTCTAGGGCCACAATAAAATATTTACATACTTACAATATATTAGTGACTAAATAGAACTATAGCTATGCCTCCAAGTACCATTTGCAAGACAGGAGGGAAGACTTTTTGCTTTCATGACTTGCTGTGGAGTTTCTGAGCCACCGTGGGAAATACTGTGATGGATAGTCTGTGCCACAGGGATTCTGTTCTCTGAGAAGTGAAGCCATTCCTGGATGCTGTAGACTAGAATGTAGGATTCTTTTTTGAAAATGTGAAGAGGGCTTACACCAGGTCAAGCCACTGGTTCAGCTCATAATTATTCTCTCTGGTAGGCAGCCTCTCTCTCTCTCATGTAGTGCTATCCAAGGCCAAGACCATCTTCTTGTACAGCATGTGTTCTGCTGCTGAGGTATTCCCACTCACCAAACAGAAATGTTTATTCTAAAAAGAAAAAAAAATCCAAACAATTCCACAAGATCACATTCATATCTATGATGGAGTTATACATGAGAGATTTACAGTACTAGGAAGGTAGGCCTGTTGCTCATTTTACCAACACATGTGGACATGTACATCCACACTATTAAAACTTTTTCTATATATCTTGGTTCAATCACAAGTGTGCCTCTTGTAATGTGTTTTCAGGATATGGTCTGGCTGAGTTGAACGGTTTATTGGTAAAGAGTTGTTATCCCCTTATGTCCAATCTTTTTAAGAGAGCTTTCTAGATAAGCCTTATAAATCTTAAAATCAATGTCAGATGGTTTTATTAGTAATCTTAATTTTGTTGGAGCCTAGGAAACATTGAAATATCCATGACTTAGATCTCTTGGGGTTTTATTTTTAAAGGTAGAAGCAACCATGTTGGAGGAGGGGGGGGGGAGAGGTTGATGGTAAGGATCAGATGGGGAGGGGTTGAAGAAGGGGGTTTAATGAGATTTCCTTACTTGTTGTGATCTGAATCATATTTCTCCCTGTGGGAGAAAAGTTCCATACTGAGTATCTACATGTTGTTCACCTCACATGAGGGGGGAATCCTCTTTGGAAAGGGGTAAATCAGATCAAGCAAGCAGCATGGAAGTAAAATGGTTCATCCTCTTCCCCCTCCCTCCTTTGTGGCTGCTTTTGCCTTTGGAAAAAGAAAGCCATGGTATAACCAGTCACAAGTCTTGTGTACAAGTAGCGGATAAAGGGGGAAATGCCATCTGGATTTTCCAACAAAACATCTTAGTTGGCCCTGGGAAGAAAGTTAAAGAACTCTTTGTCTGGGAGCAAATGTTGTTGGGCAGAGTATTTTGAGCACGAGCTGCATAATATTTGCATTCTTACACTAACCAAATAATGACTTTCAGATTTTTGGAGCTCTCCAGCTAACAAGAGACTGCAAAACCCTTCACCCCTCCAGAAACCTCTCCCTTCAGACAGCATTTCTAAAGACTCCCAGCAGCTCTGCCTCATAAATGGAGTTCATTCTATAAGAACCAGAACGCCTTCAGAGCTGGAGTGCAGCCAGACCAACGGAGCCTTGTGTTTTATTAATCCGCTCTTCTTGAAAGTGCATAGCCAGGATGTTGGTGGAAGTTTGAAAAGGCAGTCTCCAAGAACTCAAGATGTGAATGGCCCAGAGAGGTCTCGCTCTCCCCCACCCAGGCCTCCCCCACCTTCTATTCATAGTCTCCTTGCAAGCCCTCAGCTGTCCAGGACTGTAAACCAGGCCAGTCTGCCAGACACTGTTGACAACAGCAAACACTGCAATTTGGAAGGGCTGCAGAAGAGGCCGACTCCTATCCCACCACCTCGCCTGAAAAAGAAGGCTCTCTCTCTAGAGGCAGAGAGCAATGCAAAGAACTCAACTTTAACTGGACTAAGCTGTAACTCAGTGCATGGCTCAGAAGCTGCTAGCATTCCAGGTGGAGCCCCGCCTCAACAAAACTTAGCAGAGAGCAAAAAAAACTTAGCTGCACACTCTGAGTCACAAGTGCAGTGGAATGGAGGCAGGCAGAGACTAAGCGACATGAGCCTGTCTACATCCTCCTCTGACTCCCTGGATTTTGACAGGAGCATGCCGCTCTTTCCTTACGATGGGGATACTAACAGCAGCCTGGAAGAGTATGAGGGGGAAAGTGATCAGGAGAGCATGGCACCACCCTTGAAGCCCAAGAAGAAAAGGACCAGTTCTTTTGTGCTACCCAAAATTGTTAAGTCTCAGCTGAGGAAAGTGAGTGGTGTTTTCAGTTCCTTCATGACCCCAGAAAAGAGGATGATCAAGAAAATAGCAGAGATGTCTCGAGACAAACGCACCTATTTTGGTTGCCTGGTTCAGGACTATGTGAGTTTCCTGCTGGAGAACAAGGAATGCCACGTTTCTAGTACAGATATGCTTCAGACTATCCGGCAGTTCATGACCCAAGTGAAGAGTTACTTGTCTCAGAGCTCTGAACTAGATCCTCCCATTGAATCCCTGATTCCAGAAGATCAAATAGGTAAGCAAGTGTGTAACGTAAGACACCTGTCAAAAGTGAAAAGAGGCCATCCTTTTCATTGCTGTTTCCATGCTGGCTTGAAAAATCTATTCTGTTAATAGTTGAAGTAACAGTTGTTTTTCCTGGCTTAAATTCCACTGTGCTAGAAACCAAATTGGGAATCCTATAAGAGAAAAGGTTTGGGGTACAGCAGACCATTCCTTTAGAATAACAATGTATAATGTACATACTGTTTTACAAAGTAACATAAGGTGTGTGTGGGAGGGGGAATGCTCCAAAAGGCTTACAATCTAAATGAGGAGGTGTGAGAGGCAACAAGAGAACTATACATAATAGTTATATGGACCTAGGCTTTGTTTTTGGAAAGGGGAAAAGCCCTAGAACTCTAAAATTCTACAGCTGCAATCTGCTCTACTCGCTTACATGAAAGTAAGCCCTGTACAGTGGGCTTATTTCAATTTTAAAATTGTTGTTTTGCATGGTTTTATAGGATAGCACTTCATAGTTGCAAAACTGGGCAAACTCATTAAATCAGGCAGGACATCTGAGTAAATGTGTGTAAAATTAGCTGCATGACTGCTGGCAGGCATATTTTAATCATATATTGCAGTCAGATCTTATGAACTGAACATCTTTTGATTTAGAACCAGTATCTTATGTTTTTGCTTTTGAGTTGAAATTACATCAGGGGCTGCAGATGCATTTGTTTTTATGCATTTATAATATAAGCTGTGTTATTTTAAAATATGCAGCAATGTTCAGAATTCTACAATTTAACAGTAAAAGCAGAATAATAATAACTTAAACTCTGGCAAAATCTTTAAAGCACAATTTGATAAATAAATACATTTTTTTAAAAAAATTAAACAATTATATTAAAATTCAAAATATAGTTGGCCCTCTGTATCCATGGATTTTTCATCCACAGATTCAACCATCCATGTCTTGAAAAAAATATTTTAATCAAAAAAGAAAGAAAGAAAGATAAGCAAATCTCGCTTTTCCATTTTATATAACGGATACAATTTTACTCAACCATTGTATATAATGGCACTTGAGCGTCCATGAGGGTTCTGGAATTTGTGCGTACCAAATGCTCACTCTACAGTAGAGCTAGGAGGTAAATTGTCCAGTTTCAAATGTTAAACAAAGCATTTCATGGTTCTTGTCTCTTATAGGCTGTACAGACGGGCCATTAAGGCCGGCCTGGGGGTGGAGTGGGGGCATGGCGTCTGTATGACACATGCCCCAACTCTGCCCTAATACTGACGTGACGCCGCGCACCGCACCACATGGCGGGCAACATCATGATGCTCCTATGGCATTGCATCCAGATGACATAGCACCAAAGGAGTGTTGAAAAGCTGCGGCACCGGTGGCTATGGCGCCCTTTCCGCAACACAAAAAGGAGCCACTTTTTGTGTCTCCTTTTTGCACCTTGGAAAGGCCAGGTCAGGGCTGCGGCATGTAGTTGCTGCAGCCCCAATCCGACGCTAAAAGGCCACCCCTTAGGGACGTTCTGTCGAGCCCCTTAGTGAAAAAAGCTGAACTTGTTTTATTTGTTTGGGATGGGTATTTGTCAGATGGGGTGCCACCACTTAAAAGCCCCCCTTCTTTCCCACTGGGGAGGAACCTCAGATTCAGAACTGAAATATCAGGCAAGCTGGCTCCTAAAAATCAAGGCTCAGACTTCTTACAGAAGAGAAAAAGGATACTTCAAATTTTGTTTGCCCCTGTTTCATGTATAAATATTTTAGATAATCCTGGAAACACCTTTCTCAAAAGTTACTTCCTTGACATAAAGTCCAGTGCCTTGGTTTATAGGTGGGGAGGAGGTAGCTTGAAAGTTGACTTCCCTTAAGACAAAATACTTTTACTTACACTGAATTGTTTTCCTCCCCTTTGACTCAGTGTTCTCATAATTTGGTGCATGTCCAGCACAGGGATTATTACGGTATATAATGCTGGCTGATAACTAAGTACTTACTCCAGGAATTGTTAAGTGTTACTGCACTGAAACTTTGTCCTGTCCTGAATCAAGTAGCTATCTCCATATGCATGACTCACTGTTGATCCATTGTTAAAGGAATACATCGCTAGTGAAACAACATTCTTTAGGTATTGCCCCCACCTCAAATCAAAGATAGTAGTTTACTATGAAAGATACTACTGTGTGTTGAGATTTTGCAGCAGCTTGAAACTACCCTTGTATTTTGTCCACACGCTCTTTCAAATTACACCTTGTGGTTGGTTTGTGTTTTTGGCTTTTGCTCTTTACTGGAAGGATGCAGCTTAAACTATGTAAGCTTTGGTGGATTGCTACACTGATAACTTTTTTTGAAAATGTTAATCACTCCGTGCACAAAGCATTGTTTTTTAGCTGAGTAAGTTTAGTTGAATAATTGATGGCCTGTGAGCAATCTCTAATTATGCAGAGAGCCAGTTTAAACAAGCAGAAATTTTGCTTTTGAACAGTTTTGCTGTCTTCACCAGTCTTGAGGTTTACAAGAAACCACAGCAGAACAGTCGCATCAGATGTTGCTGATTTAAGCATAGAAGTATGTGGCAGATGGACTGAATCATCACAGACTATATAACAAAGGCCAACCTAATCCATTTACTCCACATGTTATTTTGTCCTATTTACTCTCTCTGTTAAAAAACAGAGATGGGGAATTAATTGGAGCTCAAGAAAAAGATTGCACGCTTTTCCTTCTAGGTTAAACTGTGCCATTTCCTCCTTGATCTGACTTTACTTCTGGTAATGTGATCCCTCCAAGACTAGGCATGCTTAAAATAACCTCCAGATGATTATTCCCTGACAGTGTAGGAAAAGTGTGTGTGTGTGTGTGCGCGCGCGCGCCTTGTGTGTGTGTGCTTTGTGTGTATGTGTGTTTTCAAGTCACCTATCAATTTATGGCAATCCCATAAATTTCAAAGGGCCTTTTTAGGCAAGGAATACTCAGAGGTGGTTTTGCTGCTGCCTTCCTCTGAAATGTGGTATTCATTGGCAGTCTCCCATCCAAGTACTATCTAGGGCTGATCCTGCTTAGCTTCCCATATCAAATGGGATACAGAAAGTGGGCACAGAGCTCTGCTGCCAGTCCAGGTACTTGAAGATCAGTATAAGGATTTCTTGGAGGCAAGCTTCATCCTTGTTCCTGCACCCCTTCCTGCCATTCCTTTCCTGCATGCTGGCCATCCATACTCTCCGTCTCCTGCCTGGAAGCTCGGCCAGCAAGAGATCCAACAGGTGCAACTGGGCAATGGGATGCCAGACAGTATCTCTTCTTCTAGCCCTTACTTCATGGGACCTGGAGCTCTCAGTATTGTCCAGGACAAGGGTGTAGCTATGGGGGATGGGTGAGAATTGAGCCCCCCCAATTATTCCCCCCCACATGAAATTTTCCCTCAGTCACCAAATTTCTTGCATTGCAGAGAGCGAGGTGCTGAAAATTGTTCACACCTATAACTCTTAATATATGCTGTATTTGCAAAATCCCTTTGGTAATTTTGCCTGCCAGTTGTCTTCTGATGTTTAAATATTTCAAAACTCTAGTTAACTTCCCCCAATGCTAGCAATTTGGTGACCGAAGGAAAATTTCATTGGAACAGGCAGAGTTATTATTGAGCATGCCCCTATAACTACAGCCCTGCTCCATATACTGTATGACACATAGAACAATGATACATGAACCTTTGAAAAGAGAAAAAAAGGCTGGCCTTCTCGCAAGTAGCAGTTATTGTTTGTGCCAGCAGCTTTACCCTTTTTGACACTCCACTAGCACTAAAGTAGCACAGTTTGGCTCTACCACTATGGGCATCAAGCAAACAATCTTCTCCGACTGCTTAGTTCAAGCAGAACTTTGGGCAGTCATATGCTAGAGACCGTATTCGGTCTCTCCTGTTTATGAAGCAATTTAAGTTAATCCAGGGGGGCTGCATTACATTAGCTACTGTTTCCCTGCTGCTGGTTTGAGATCTTCAGAACACGTATTGTCATAGAGGTAGTTGCCAAAGGAATGCTGAATATCTGGCTGCTTTGAGTTCTGTGCTGAGAAAAATGCAGGATATAAATAAAAATAAATCTGAGGTGCCATTAGGGTGATGCCTGGGGGTGATGGACAATACTTCTTCCTTTTCTGTTTTGGTTGGGGCATATGTCTTCACTTTGAGTTAAGTAAGGAAAAAAAAAGGATACCTGTGGAATTAGATGTTGCCTCTCTGTAGGACCCAGCTCTAGAATGCAAGAAGCAATGCCATGCAAATGAGAATGGATGGCACAGTTGATGGGGAATGTCTTTCCCATTTTGAGGGGAAAATGGAGTGGAATGTGGAGTTGGGGTAAATCTAAAAATTCCCAAAGCTGCCCTGAATTTATGACATAGGACAGACTATTAACTAATTGCAAACCTGAAAGATTTATAATGTAGAGGAAGATAACCCATAAATTGACAGATGCCATCCCAATACTGAGACACAGCTTGGACAAGTTACTTAAAACTTACTTTTCCAAGCATAGTATTGAGGCTTGCCTAAGATCTCTCCTTAGTTTGTGAGTTTAGTTTGTGAGATGTGATTCATAGCTTTTAGAGATTACATTACATCTTGTTCTTGTTTTATACTGTATAGGTAATGTTTGTGTTCTTGATAATGTATTATTAATTATTAAATCATGATGTGTGTTGTTAAATTAAAAACATGATGGCCACATCTCCTGGCATAGGTACATATCTCCTGACATAAGTATTCTGCTCTCAGCCTGCTACAGTGGTGAATTGCCTATGATGTGTAGTTTGACAACTGGCAGGAATGTGACAATGTGAACAAAACGCCTAGGCATCTTTTTAAACTTAGGAATTCCCAGCCTTCTAAAATCATGATTCATGGCTCAGAATGTAAGAATTTTCATCATCAACCAAAATGAAAGACCAGAACACTGAGAAGGAAGGAACACAAAAGAGGCTTGTGAAATTACTGTTCTGAGTAGCAATAAATATTTCAAAATAAATACGGTTAAGCTGGAGGACCTTTTAATGTTAAAAGATCACTCAGATAATTTTTTTCTCTCTGTATTACACTGCTTTGAAAGATTTCAAAAGAGTATTTCAGTACAGGATGCAGATGGGCATTCCAGAAGTCACAGAGAAACTGCTAACCCTATCAAAGCATTTCCTCTTTCCACTTTCAAGTGGCTAATAGTAAGTCTATGGACAGCTTTAATTAAATCACTTTACTTAATTAAAAATTAGCAGGGACTGCTGTTATTGCCTGTCAAACTAGTTTTTTGTAATAAAGCATGATGGAAGTAAGCAGTGGTTCCAAATACTCCCATGTCTGCAGCCCCAAGCACATATGTCTGTTAAAACACACATAAAAACAGTGAAACCAAAACCAGCTTTATATATTTTCTAAGACACATAGTAGTCACAAGAATATATATGAGGTATCACATTCAATCACAGAAGGTATAGATTTTCCAGGGGATGAAGTATTTTCCACTGTGCCCACAAATCATATTACAGTGGTCCCCCGGGATACGAAGCCCCCGGGGAACGAAATCCCCGGGAGCCGAAACCGGCGGGACCGCAAAACAGCCCCCGGGATCCGAACAAAACCCCGGGGTACGAAAGGGAAAAACCGCGCAGCCCCTTTAAATCGGCCGCGCGGTCCGTCCCTTAAAGCAGTCCCCCGGGAAACGAAGATTTCCAGGTTACGAAAGGTAATCCGGAACGGATTACCTTCGTAACCCGGGGGACCACTGTAATTCAATGAAAGAAAGGAAAAAGGTATGCCACAGGGCTGAAACTCTCTTAGGCCTTTGCTTTGCCACTGAGGTATGATGGTAAGTGTTTCAACATTCTGTGAATGCACGGAGGTTTAAGAGACTGTCAGGACAGATTGGTCTGTCTGCTGCTGGTGAGAATTCGGGTGTAATTCTTACCGAACTCTCAAATGTGTGTGATTCATTCTATCATGTGCATGCTGGACCCATGTTCTTCCTGGCTTTAGAACGCAGCCTGAGGGGAATTGGCAGACTGAGTAAAGGGAGTAATGAATGCATTACTACAGCAAAGCAGTTTCCATCTTGCCTAAAAGAGGCTGTGATAAGGCCATTATTGGAAAAAATCCTTCCTGGATCCCAGTCCCCAAAATCCCCCCCCCCTTTTTTTTTTTGGCAAAGCACTATAGTGTTCGATAGCTTTTCAGCTGTAGGGGTACCTGGATGAAACAGATTATCTAGATCTGATTCAAACTGAAACCAGGCCTTGTTATGGGATGGAGATACAGTGGTCCCCCGGGTTACGAAGGTAATCCGTCCTGGATCACCTTTCGTAACCCGGAAATGTTCGTTTCCCGGGGGACCGCTTTAATGGACGGACAGCTCGGCCGATTTAAAGGGGCCGCACGGTTTTTCCCCTTTTGTTCCCCGGGGTTTCCTTCGGATCCCGGGGGGAATTTTAGCGGTCCCGCCGGTTTCGGCTCCCGGGGATTTCGTTCCCTGAGGGCTTTGTATCCTGGGGGACCACTGTACTGTATCTTTGGTCGTCTTGGTAGATGACCTATGCAGGGAACTACACAGTGACAATGTACAGTGGTCCCCCGGGATACGAAGCCCCCGGGGAACGAAATCCCCGGGAGCCGAAACCGCCGGGACCGCAAAACATCCCCCGGGATCCGAAGAAGAAAAACTGCACGGCCCCTTTAAATCAGCCGCGCGGTCCGTCTCCTAAAGCGGTCCCCCGGGAAACGAAGATTTCCGGGTTACGAAAGGTAATCCGGAACGGATTACCTTCGTAACCTGGGGGACCACTGTATCTCTGTTGGTTCTGCTGGAGCTCTTGGTGGCTTTTGATACCATGAACTATGGTATCCTTCTGGGCTGCCTCTTTGACATGAGTGAGGCTCAGGGGCACTGTTTTACACTGGTTCTGGTCTTTTCTGGAGGGGCAGACTCAGAAGGTTACCTATTATTATTATTATTATTATTAACCTTTATTTATATAGCGCTGTAGGTTTACACAGTGCTGTACATAAATTATAATTAGACGGTTCCCTGCCCTCAGGCTTACAATCTAAAAGACACGACACAAGAGGAGAAGGGAAAGGTGATGGGGAAGGGTATCAGGTCCAGTGATTCTTCTCTCCCTCTGAGGCCTGGACCAATGCAGATGGACTAGAGAGAGGGCTCGGCTTCGTAATGCACAGTTAAAACGGGCCAGACAAAGTCACACATCTATGCTGGGGGATGCTTGTTCAGTACCCTGGTCACTACCCTGTGGTTTCCCTCAGAGCTTGAGTATGTCCTCCATGCTATTCACTGTTTACATGAAACAGCTGGATAGGTCATCCAGAGATTTGAGGTCTGCTGATGATACACATGTCGCCTTTCCATCCAATTCCAAGGAAGCTGGTTTTTGTAAACCAGTGACTGTTGTCACTAATAGATTGGATGAAAGGGAACAAATTGAAACTTAACCCAGACAAGACAGAGGTGATCTTGGTCAGTTAGAAGGCAGATCAGGGAATTGGGATTCAGCCTGTGCCAGATGGGGTTTGCAGTTTGGGTGTGCTCCTGAATTCAGAGCTGAGCCTGGCTGCCCAGGTTTCAGCTGTGTCCTGGAGTGCATTTCCACAATCAATACTAGTGTACCTGCTGCTCTCATTCTTTGAGAACTCAGATCTAGCTATGGTGACCCATGCCTTGATTACATCCTGTTTGGACTGCTGTAATGTGCTCTCCGTGGAGCTGCCTTTGGAGACTGTTCAGAAACTTCAGCAGGTTGTGAATATTTATTACGGCACTTGGCCAGCACAAAAATAAATAACACACATTACAGAGAATCTGATATGTAACACAAGGATATTGCATTATATTCTTACTAAAGTTTGTTTACCAATAGAAAATAAGAATACCCATAGCCTCACTTCGTAGCCTACTCATGGGTACCAAGCATTAAATTATGTTTTCATACTAATAGTACAGTGAATTAAAGCAATAAAATGGTTACCCAAAGTATCCAGATTTACTAGCAATATTGCTACAACTGTTTTTAAAAAAATTTACGGCAGATGATTGCGGCTGCAAGGAACTTGGCAACTGAAACAGTTATCTGTTCCTTGTGGTCAGAAAGGAGATAATTAACATAAAATTGCTCGTCTGCCGGGGAAATGTTGTAAAAGTGGGGTTATATATAAAGAAAGAAATTCTTTATAGAGGAAGCAGCCGAAGAAAACGTGTCCAATTGACTCAATTTAATCAGAGTCACAAGGGCATAATCTACACTGATAGGGTATTTTTTTTTATATCTGCCTTCAACTACAGCTGATGGAATAATATTGAATCTCGCAAGCACAAATGCTCTTCTGTACTTGGGAATATTCAGTTTATCAAAATATTTAGCATGAGTGAATGCTCTCTCAGTTTCTCCAATTATGGGATAAAGGGCTGATTTACTTTTATGGTTTTGTAGGTCGATATCTTTAATTTGCTGGGTAATAACAGTTTTTGCTTTGTTATAGCCCAACAAAAGTACGTGGAACCTTGATAGCTCAATAGTAGAGAGCTTCACTATTAAAGATTCTTTCCAAGTTGATATGAAAGAATCTGTTAGTGTTAACGGAGCCAATCCAATTGAAGAGCATTTTTAGCCATAGGTTGAATTTTCTTATCCAGATATGAGCCTCAATTGATAATAGTCCAGTTTCTAAGCACAGAATAATATTTGGTACATTATTTGGGATACCCAGGATCGATCTCAAAAACTTGGTTTGGACAACCTCAAATGGAGTAAAGTCGCTAAAGGAATAAACCTCCGAGCTGTACAAAAGCTGAGCTAGTACTTTAGCAGTGAAAACCTGTAATATTGCAGGTACATACTGTCCACCCCTGTTATAAAAAAAGGAACACAGAGCCCTGATAGTTCTTTGGTCATTCAATATTGTACTTTTTTAATGGTGATTTGCAAGTCCCTTTTCATGGAAAGCTGTTCTTAAATATTTATAGGATTACACCTGTTCGATGTATTCATTGACAATTGACCACTTGTGGCGTATTTGCCTCTTTGAAAAGATCATTATCTTTGGTTTCTTGTAGTTGATTGTTAGAGAGTCCTGTCTACAATGGTTAGTAAGGGCTCTCAAAAGTTTATTAAGGCCCACTCTAGTCAATGACAAAAGAACAACATCGTCAGCGTATAACAATATTGTTAGGGGTTTATTTGACAGAGATGGGTGGTGCGATGGTATATCTGTCAAGGGCTTAATCATAGAGTTAATGTAAAAATTAAAAAGGGTAGGGGCCAACACACAACCCTGCCTAACACCATTAGATGTGGGAATAGATCTTGTTATATCACCCTAACAACTATAGTGTTAATAAGCATCTGTCTATGTTAGTATCTTCAAATTTTCCCCAGAGTTTGTTTCTTGGAATGAGATCAAAAGCCGATTTAAAATCTATGAAGGCAGTATATAAAGCTCCCTTCGCTTTAGATGTATATTTCTCAATTACATGAAGGAGGACCAGAGCATGGTCAATCGTGGAGCGGCTGTTCCTGAATCCAGCTGGTTCATCTCTAATTATATTTTCTTCTTCTAACCAAAGTTGTAATTTGTCCAGTAGGTGCAACGCATAAAGTTTGCTTATAACATTCAAAAGACTGATAGGTCTATAGTTTCCAGGGTCAGCTTTATCACCCGTCTTATATGTAGGCACTATTACAGCTTAACCCCCAGTCATCGGGAATGCAAGTAGTTTGATCAATAGTAGTGAATAAAACAGCTAGAATGGGCACCCACCAATCTACATTAGATTTGAATACCCCAGCAGGAATATTATCATGGCCAGGCGCTTTTCCTGTTTTAAGTCTAGAGATTAGATTTTTTATCTCCAGAGTTGAAACTGGGGGCCATTCCGGTAGATTTTCAACACTGGTGTGAGTCCGGGAGCTGCACAGATATTGATCATACATTTTACTGAATTCCCATCTGCTGGCAGGGATATGAAATTTTATACTATCTGTACGATTTGGCCAGCCTCTAGATATGCAAATTGCAGTTGGATCCTTGTCTCTCGCAGCTTTAATTAAATCCATCCAAGTGTCTCTTTGGGCTTGTGTTTTTTTTAAATTTATTTTAATAAGTTTCTTATATTTCTTCTTTAACTCAAACCATTCAGATGGAATGGTTTGCATATGTTTCAGCAGGTCCAAAATTCTACAGCTGGGCTGTTTGACTGGGGCTGGGTGCAGGGATCATGTCATACAAACACACACCTCGGTTGAAACAGCAACATTGGCTACTTGTCCATTTCCAGGCAGAATTAAAAGTGCCAGTTTTGACTTTTCTGTCTTCTGTCTAGAAAGACTGTATCTCCTTATGTAAAGCAGCATGTGCCTTAAGGTCTGCAGGGGAGGGCTTTCTCTCAGTCCCACCACCTTCACAGGCATGGCTGGTATGACTGCTTCCAGGTTGTTGAACTCTCTTCCACAGGAGGGCCCTGTTCTCTTTCTGCTGGCAAGTGAAGTTGTTTTTATTTAAGGAGGCATTTGGTGTCAGCAGATGGAGTGGAAAGATTAGATAGACAGCCTAGATAGACAGACAGAAGATGGAGCAGAGAGAGAGAGTGGGTTTTTTATTGTATCATCTTTTAAATATGTTTTAATGCTGTTTTAACTTGTGTTTTTCAGTTATTCTTTTAACCTAGGGGTGATGCAGGCAGGCGTGAAAGGAGTAGCCCCGATCAACTCCAGCCGGAAGCGGGTCGGAACCCAATTGTCCACATGGCCTGCTCCCAAGGCAGGCCAGGAGTTGGATTTTCCCAGCTTCTTTTTGCTCTGGTCCTAAGGACCAGAGAATAGCTTTGGCACAATTTCTGGCAGCATTGGAATCATGTGTCATTCGTATATGCAGCATGCCTTCAAAGCAACCGGAAGCTACTTCATTCGGCCTATCTGTTTGGTGCCCTAGTTAGTTTAACTGTATTTTAACTTTTATATCAAGTGTTTTTAAATTGTATTGTGTTTTTAAGGTGCTGTGCACTGCCTTGGCTCCCACACTGAGAGAAAGGCAGGATATAAATTAAATAAATAAGGATGTGATAAACCTGTAGTGTTTTTTTAAAAGAAAACACTTAAAATCCTTCCAAAGTTTAAAAAAGGATTGCCGAAATAGGTTTCATTATTCCTTACACTTCTACTTGAAATGGTAAAGTGTTGTTTGTACAGTATCTGAGTGGCACAAAAAGAGGAGTGTTGAGCCTTTGGTTCGGGGGAAGTGTCAGAAATGTTAGAGAAATGCAGTCTAGAGGGTGCCAAATTATGTGGAGCTGATAAAGTGCATCTATCTTTGAGGTATGCAAACAGTTGTTCAAGGTTACAAATATTGACTGTGCATCATACATAGTAGCCTAATATCTATGAAACATTCTTGCAATTGTTCACAGATTTCGGCTGTGGGGGTGGTTTGTATGTGGAAGAGGGGGAAGGAGGGATTGATTTTTAGAGCTATAGTGTCATAACAAAAACAAAGTTCCTTTATGGCTAAGGGAAGAGGAGCACAACTCTGCTACCACAACAGTTTTCTCTTCTTCTTAATATTTGTTAATGACCTCATAGCAAAGAGCCTACAAAGTTATGTTTGCTTGAGGATTGGTGTGGGGTTTTCCAACCTGTCACAACTCCAGTTTTGCTGCCTGTGTATCTTATGTACATATTCACCATTGTGAAGTAACTTCCTTCATCCATATTCTTGGTCATGTCCAATCCCAAAGAGATGTGCAGTATTCTGCATATCTCTGTCATCATTTATAATAATGAAGGTTTGTTGTCAGCTATGGTTTTTTCAGGAGGAGGGTTGTACAACAGAAATATTGTACACACGTAATTTTCTGAGAATAAGTGCCATAATTAATGTTTCCATTCTAAATAATGGCCAAGATCTTGCATTGTCATTGTAACAATGATGACAGAGTTCTGTGTTGTAGTTACAACTGATGGTGTTTTCCCAAAACATAGCCCAGCTTACTATGTCATAACTGATGAACAGGATGCCAACAAAAATATTTTATAATCACAGTGCATAAATAAGAAACATCAGCAAAGCATCAAATGGATAATTTCATTCCTGTGAAATAGAAGAAGTAAAGGATTAAGGGCTGGAAAATGGAGAGGGAAGTTGGGCTAGAGAAGTCTGCACAGGGGAACATTTCCTGGGGTGAAAAAATAATGGTGAAAGTTAAGTGTTATTTGTTGTGCCATCAAAATGTTCCTCCTTACACTCTTCACTAAAATGCATTCTCCCTTTGTGCTGTTGGAGAGAAGGAATCACTAAAGGACACAGAAGGGCAAAACCTGTGCTGTCCTAGCATACAACTCAGTCTGACCTGTAGCTCTTGGACTTGCTTGGTATTTGTACCCTGGCAAGTGAATCTTATGGATTGTTACTGACTGGTAGTCTGGCAGCTGAGCCTGTGCCTTCCAAATTAAATGTTATGTGCACAAGAAGAACAAGACTCTGGAACATGGCTGGCCAAAGCAAATGCGGTCCACCACTTATGCACCATGGTTTTCTAAGTGTCTTTCACCTCCAGCCCTTTGTTGTCCTTCTAGACAGACAGAAAAATAGGAGTAGAGAGATCTTGTAGCACCTTTGAGACAAACTGATAGAAAGAAGTTGGAAGCATGAGCTTTCATAGACTAAAGTCTACTTCCTCAGATGCATATGGTCCTAAGAAGTAGACTTTAGTCTACGAAAGCTCATACTGCCAACTTCTTTCAGTTAGTCTCACAGGTGCTGCAAGATCTCGCTACATACTGATTCTACAGACTAACATGGCTATACAGTGGTCCCCCGGGTTACGAAGGTAATCCGTTCCGGGATTACCTTCATAACCCGGAAGCTTTCGTTTCCCGGGAGACCGCTAAATTCAATGGACCGCGCGGCCGATTTAAAGGGGCCGTGCGGGTGTTTTTTTTGTATTCCGGGGGATCTTTCGGATCCCGGGGGATACGTTAGCGGTCCTGCGGCTTTCGGATCCCGGGGTTTTCGCAACCCGGGCGATTCGTAAGCCGGGGGACCACTGTATCTTTGAATTCTAGAAAAATGGGAGGTTTACCAAGTCCTTGGTGTGCTGCCCTTAAGGTGATGGGTTGCACAAGCAAGGCAGTACGGTAATCAGTTCTAGAAATCACAGAAAATAAACCAGTTGCTGTTGGCCTATATCTTCAATGGTCAGTGTTGGGATTACTAGTTCCATTGTGCTGTTGAGTGCCTTCCTGGGCCAGGGTGACCAGATGTCCTCCTCTTAGATTTCAATCTTTTGGCCAGGAGGAATTTCAAACTGTCCTCCATTTTGAGTATGACTAAGAAGCATACATTTATATTTATCTGAGTGTTTTTAGCTTTTATTTGACAAGGTCCTACATTTTTCTTGAATGTACTATGTTTGGCAGTGCTTTGTCCTACTTTGCAGTTATGACATCAGGTATCCTTTGTGAACTATCCCTCCCCCTTCAAAATATATTATTTCAAGTTTTTGTTTGTTCGATCAGCCTTTTGTTGATTTTTATACTTTGAAGGGCTTGAAAGTGAAATTCTGGTTTTCAGCTGCCCTTCCTTCTCTTCCATTCCTTTCCCTGAGAAGTCCTCTGTATACTACATGGATATCATTCAGAAATGGAAGAAAAAGTGTGTGGCAGGTGCAGGCTGATGTTCTGCTTTGTTTTTCCCCTTTAGGTTTTATTTTAAGGAAAGAAAAAGGGGGCTTGCCATTGCCTGTAGGCTGCTAGGGGTAGAAGACAGCCAGGATGAACCTGGGCTGTTCTCATTGGAAGGCTGTTTGCTGTGTTTGAGGTGAACATTCTCTGATCCTCACTGCCTGCCATGGATGTTATTTCAGCATCATGTTTTCTTTCTCTGCAATGTGAAATCAGATCCCTGTGTGGGATCAGTTGTGCGATTTGTATTGGTCTCATAACCCAATGTCTGCTTTGTGCTTTGTCTTTGCACAAATTGCTTGTCCTTTGTAACTAGGCAGGCCATTCTGGGAGCCGTTTTGAAGTGTTGACTGTAACCCTTTATCAGATTACTAAGTGTGCTTACAGACCTGGCCTCTTCCTATTTTTCTGCATCCCTTCTGCTTCCTCTACCCCACTTCACCCAGTTGTATTTGATGTTCACTGTTTCTTTTGTAGGGAGTGGAGAATCAAAGCATAATCTTTTCGAGAAAAATCAAACTGTGTTAGTTTGTGGCTTCCTATGCAAACCCTGGAAAACAAAAGCACAGTAAAGGAAATATTCAGGGAGATTCGTGTTCTAAATTTATAAATATGGGACATACTTTGCGCAATTTGCTATTTATTGTACAGGTTCTTCTTTCCTAAATTAGTATGAATAAAGGCAAAAGGGTAGATCATCAAAATGCATCTGGTTTTGCCATTAAGATTCCTCTGGAACGGTAACTGAATTATTATTCTGACTTCATTAAATCATTTCCATTCTCTCTCTCTCCTTTGGGAGAACAAAAATCAGGTTTCTTTGCCAGATTGTGAGCTGAGCTTTTCCTGTGTCTTTGCAGATGTGGTGTTAGAGAAGGCCATGCATAAATGCATCCTGAAACCCCTGAAGGGCCATGTTGAGGTGATGCTGAAAGAGTTCCATACAGCTGATGGCTCCTGGAAGCAGCTGAAAGAGAACCTCCAACTGGTCCGACAGCGAAATCCTCAGGAGTTGGGGGTATTTGTTCCAACACCAGACTTTGTGGATGTTGAAAAGATTAAGGTCAAGTTCATGACCATGCAGAAAATGTACTCTCCTGAAAAGAAAGTCATGCTACTACTAAGAGTGTGCAAGCTGATTTACACTGTCATGGAGAACAATTCAGGTAAATTCCACCTCCTAAGTTTCTGAGCTGTTCGGGAGTGTTTCTGGAGGAGGGAATTGTGGCATTGCCAAGTGGCAAATGGCTCATTTATCTAGACTTCCCTCTTCCATTGTTTTAAACTTTGATACAAAACCCACCAGACTTTAAATGGCCAAATACGCTTCTGGTGCTGTGTATGGCATGTGCACACACGCATATATCAATTGTCAGATTTCCCTAGAAGTTATTAATATGTCACCACCTCCATTTTTGTTGCATAAAAAGTAATTTATTAACACAGCTACTAGTGCAGCTCTTACGTTACCATCCAGAATAATGGAGGTATTATGAAAACATTTGATGCAGGAGAGATGGTCGATGCTGAGAGCTAAGAATATGCTCAGATATTCTTATGTGGCTGTGACACACATTTCTTCCTACAGAAAGCTTTCCAAACAAACTGGCTTAACTGGATGCAAACAGCAAACTTTGTGTTCTAATATTGATCAAACTTGTGCAACTTTGTAATATTTTTAGCTGAAATCCTTTGAGGGTACCACTACATTAACACAAATGAATGAGATTCTTCTATGTCAGGAAGGTTTGCCTCTATCCATAAGATGACATCTTCCTCTTCCTCTTCCCCCCCCCACTTTATACCCCACCTTCTCTTCAAACCAAGGATTCAAGGCAGCTATGCTGCTGGGGTACTTCCAGGCATAACAAGTACTAGCACTACCAGTTAAAAGGCACTGTACAGTTGTTACATCCTTCTCCTCTGAACCTTGTGTGGTAAAGAGAAAACACTGAACAACCAGTTGGAAAACATGAGGAGAGCATAAAAGGAAAATGACATCAGATTGCCGCCCCTGGTAAAATTATATGAATGATGCTGGATGGAAGGACAATAAGAGCCTTGTCTGGAAGAAGCCTTAATTGTAATAAACTGTATTTCTCTCATTGTGCAGAACAATGAAGAAAATGCTTTCTTTCCCCCCTCTTGTTTATGTTCAGGTTTGTTTTCAGAACTTAACTTCCTAATTTGAAAGTAGGCTGAGCCATCAGAATGTTTGTGACTAAATGCCAGTGTAGGCTTGTCTTTCCCTAGAGTTCTGGTCCCACTTCAAAGCTTACTAGATAGGGCTCGCCCCAAGTCTGGTAGAACACCAGTCTTATTACTAGCAGGAACCCAGTGAGCTAGCAGAATTAATGCAGTTTGACACTGCTCAACTGCCAAGCCTCAGTGCTTTGGAATTCTGGGATTTGTAGTTTTGTGAGATATTTAGCTTTCTCTGTCAACAAACTGCAAGTCCCAGGATTCCATAGGCTGGAGTCATGACAGTTAAAACAGAATTAAAGTGCATTAATTTTGTAGTGTGACAACAGTCCAAATCTTGAGAGCTGTGTTTTATTTTTTTAAAAATGGAGCTGGTTAAGAGCTTCACAAAAACATCTGGCTGTTTGACTGACATCAGCTGCAGCACTTTTAAACTGAATGTTTAAAATTACATGTGAAGGGTAAACTTCCTCGCATTTAAATGTTGACTTATTTTGTCCTTTGTGCTTCATTCTGCTCGGGCCTGAGGCCACCCTTTGAAGAGCCTCACTGCCTCAGCTAGTGAGGGCATAGAAAATGTATCAATATGTGCTCTTGTTCTGTTAAATCTCATTTGGGCTGTAGTCATATCCTCTGTGGGCTTTCAGGTAAATTCTAAAGCAATGGGTCTAGTAATAGTGGTATATATGTTGAAAGCATTCTCTTGCCATAGACCTAAAATTATACAGCAGCATGGGGGAGAATTTTTTAAAATGGAAAAAGAGCAAATAAATGAATACTGTACGTAAATATTGGCAGTGGGTTTTGATGATACTTTTACTTTCTCTCCCCACTCTTCCTCAACCTTCACCAAAGGGAGAATGTATGGGGCTGATGACTTCTTGCCAGTGCTGACTTACGTTGTGGCTCAGTGTGACATGTTGGAGTTGGATGCTGAAATTGAATACATGATGGAGTTGCTGGACCCCTCTTTGCTGCATGGAGAAGGTAAATGCCCTTGGGACTCTACGGATGACTCCTTCCCCAAGAATTTGATGACTGATAACATGCTGGAATAAAGAGCCTTTAAAGGCATTCCAAAGCTTCTAACTTGTTACCAACCTCTTATCAAGCAATTCCTACAAACATAACATAAAGATAGTCCTAACCAAACAAGATTACAAGCCCTGGCTTCCTGTTGGCATGGAGAGTGAGAAGAGGAATCTTTTTTCAAGGGCTTCTGTGCAAACCTGTTGGGGGGGGGGATGTGATGTAGCCTAGGAGCTTGGATGGTGATGACTGTTTGTGCCTGATTCCTGAACAGTGGCTTTGATTTAGTGTTGCTTACATGCATTAGTGTTAGCTAAGTTGGGTTTGGATCAGACAATAATAAATAAATAATACATTTTTATTTATATTCTGCCTCTCTGTCTGGGACAACTGGGGCAGCTTACAAGTTAAAACAGTACAATCCCATATCCCACAGTCCCGCCCCCCCCCCAATAACAATTAAACAATTCACAATTTAAAACATACCTTAAAATAAACAAGATAAATAGTTCTAACAATGGTTATAAGCTAATTCAGAGGGCTAATGGGTTCTGATTTTGGTGGCCAGTTATCTATTCAGAAAACGCCTGCCAGAAGAGATCTGTCTTAACAGCTTTTTAAAAGCTGTTTAAGCTGGTAATATGATGGATCTTCTCCAGCAAGCCGTTCCATAATCTGGGAGTGGTTGCCAAAAAGGTCCTCTGGTTTTCATAGGCTGCAATAAATTCCTCCCAGAGGACCTGGGTGTGTGAGGTGGATTATACAGAAGGAGGCAGTCCCGAAGATAGGTTGGACACAAGCCATTTAGGGCTTTAAAAGTCATAACCAACACCTTGTACTGTGCCTGGAAACTAATGGGAGCCAGTGGAGCGATTTTGAAATAAGTGTTATGTGATCATTTCTGGCTTTGCCAGAAACCAAGCTGGCTGCCATGTTCTGCACTAACTGAAGTTTCAAAATTAAGCACAAGGGTATCCCCATGTAGAATGCATTGCAGAAATAGAATCCTGAGGTTACCAGTGCGTGCACCACAGTTTCTAGGTACCTCAGTTCCTGGAAAGGGCACAGCTGGAATTTTAGCTTAAACTGATAACAGGCTCTCCTGACAGTCACATTTACCTGATTTGTCATCTGGAGCGACAGATCTAGGAAGACCCCCAGACTGTGAACACAGTCCTTTGAGGAGAGTGTGACCCCATCTAGGACTGGAGGTTGTACCACAATAACTGGGTTAGGGGCCCCTACTGTAAGTGCCTTTGTTTTGTCTGGATTCGGTTTCAATCTGTTTTTCCTCATCCAGTCCATTACCACTTTAAGACATTCATTGAGAGGAGAGACGCCATCTGAAGTCAAAGCTGTAGACTGAGACATGGAAAAATATATCTGGGTGTCATCAGCATACTGATAACACCTCACCCCATGTCTCCAGATAATCTCTCCCTGTTGCTTCATATATATATTGAATTGCATTTTGTTGCAGAGTGTGGAAAGAGCTGTGAAAATACAGTCCTCCCTCCATATTCGCGGGGGTTAGGGGGAATAAGACCCCTACAAATATGGAAAAATTGTGAAAAACTCCACCCCCTCCCACAGAAGCCAGTTAACAGGAAGGGTGGGAAGAGGAGCGGGGGTCCACGCTCCTTTTTCCCCATCCTCCTGTACCTTTAACTGACTCCCTGCCCCTTTCCCAGTTCGATCGCATCTTTCCCCATGGGACGATTGGGCAGGGAAAGGGAAGAGCAGCCTCTGCCCCAAAGTGTCTTTCCCAGCTGGATTACTACCTGGGCTGCTCAGGCAGCAATCCGGCTGGGAAGGAGTCCTGGGGAGAATGGAGGATCCTCCTCCCTTTATCTGCCCCATCGCCCCTTGGACAAGCCAGGACAGGATGGGGCAGGCAGAGGGACTTGGGGGATGGAGGATCCTCATCCCTTTGCCTGCCCCATTGGGGAGTAATGGGGCAGGCAAAGAGACCTGGGGGGATTGAGATACTAGGAATGGCTGTGCTACATAATATACTGACAACTAACTATGAGCAGTTAGCTCTACACTATGGAGTAATTTAATATAGTTACAATTTAATATAGTGTATGTGTTGATCTTTCTTGGATTCTGCCACTCCTTTTCTTCATGTCACATGAGGATCCTCTGCAGTTAAGTACAGTTAAGTACAGAATGGTTTTCATTGTCAGGAGTTTTTCTTTGGAATATTAGGTCTGAGTGGTAAAACTAAAGAAGGTTACCAGAAACAGTAATCTATACAACACTTTAGTGTTTTCCAAGCACCTCTCATGTGTCATCTGTAATAGAGAAGTACTGTATGGCTGGCTGGTGTTTTTATCCCCATCTTGCAAACAGAGAATGGGGACAAGGATGAGTACATGAGTAAATGAACAAGGCAGAAGGACTTTGGGGGTTTAATTGAGTCTCTTAGGCCCCGTATGGACGGCCGCATAGCTCTGTCATGGGGCCGATTCTAGGATTCAGAAGTGCACACCAACTGCATGCTCCCAAACCCTAGAACATGCCAGCATCATGGTGGCCTCCTGTCCACCCGGGGATTACCATCTTAACATAAGGGACACGCAGCGTACAGACATCACTGCATGTCCCTTATGTCACCGGCGTGCCAATCTCGCACTCGTGACATGCACCGGGTGCCATAAAAAGAACCTGTTTTTTCCGGGTACTTTTTTCTCTGGAGGGATGCCACGCAGGCACTTCCAGCCCACCGTTTTCAGGCGGTCTGTCTTGCGCCTTAATCACTGTGCTTTATGAGTACTTTCTGTAACCCTGTGCTACATTTTGTAATATACAGGTAAAAAAAAGTATGGATGGCTCCCTAGTTGATATTCTTGTAGCCAAGAATATACTTCTCCTGCTAAGCCCTTAGGCTAACCCCTGGAGAGGGAAAAGCATGTGAATCAGTTTCTTTTTAAAATAAATTCTTGGTTCTATCTGAGTTAGTTGGGGATAAGTGGTTTGCGGCCACTTTGGGTAACTCCTAAAAAAAGCAGTTTTGATTTTCAAGTAAGACCTGGAATTTGTCTTCTGTTTGAAAGAGTTCAGTAGCTTTTCTCTGAAACTTGCCCTACATCTGCAGTTATTTGGCTCACTATAAGCATGGAAAAATGAAGGATTCCAGAGGCTCCTCCCCTCCCGGGATAGCTGAAAGCGAAAGAATGCTGCTGAAGCAGTTAAATCTGGCAGGGAATTTCTCTTTCCAAGAGCAAAACAAAAACAGGGAGAAGCTTCCTGCCAAGTGACTGGCCTCCAAACTGCATCAAACTTTCCTGTGTTTCCACTGATTGTAACAAAATGCATCTTTTTTCCCAGAAATCCTGGGTGGTGGGTGAGAGCTGAATTCCATTTAATATGGAAAAGAACTGGGTACAGTGGATTGACTCTTGCAGAGGATTCTTGAGCATGTTTTAGCATGCCTATTCAGTTCACATGGCATATTAACCAGATTTCTTAAATCTTACCATTACTCCATTTGAACCACAAAAAGATACCCAATGTTCATGTACAACTGTAGATTGCAAGTTACAACTTAATGGGCAAATCCATCCATCTATTCATCTATCACTGTATTTATATTCCACATTTTTTCCAGGCTGCGACTCAAAGCAGTTTACAGAAAGTCATAAAATGTATCAATTAAAACATACAAAACTAAGATCAAAATAATATTTAATAACAATAACATTAAAATCATCTAAAATCTTACTCTTAAACAAAAATTAAAAATTCTACAGCACCATACAGAGCCTCTTTTTAAAAATTAATTTCCAAAGGCTTGATGGAAAAGAAAGGTCTTAACTTGTCATCTAAAGGACAGCAAAAGAGCCATTGTAGTTTCCCTAGGGAGGGAGTTCCAGTGTGTGGAAGCAGCCACAGAGAAGCCCTCTTCCACATTCCCATTCTGAAGGCAGTGGGATATATAGAAGTTCCTTCTGCAGATTTTAAAACTAGTGCAGGCTCATATGGGAAAATATGATCCATTGAACAGCCTGGGCCTGAACCGTAGTGGGTTTTATAGGTCAAAACTAGCATTTTGAATTGTGTCTGGACTTTGTTCCAATAAGGGAGCTGTATGTTCCCTGTTACCAGCGCCTGTTAGCAATTTGGCTGCAGCTCTTTAGACCAGTTGAAGTTTCCAAATATTGTGTGCTCCTGGGCACCTCAGAAACCTAGACATCCAGAGTCAGGACCGAAACCAGGAGCACACCCAAGCTGCATAATTGCTTCTTCAGTGGAGTGTAACCACAACCAGCACAAGTTGAATCTCTCTTTCCTGATCTACCCTTTGACTGACCAGGGCATCTCTGTCTTGTCTGGATTGGGGTTCACCCTCATCCAGGCCATCACTGCTGACAGTCACTGGTTTGGCACAGAGACAATTTCCTTGAATTGTGGTGGAAGGTGTGTCATTGCTGCCAGCTCCTTAGAGAACTAGGGGACTGGTGTAGCTCTACTCTGTGAGAGGGGGTATTCAAAAGTGATTAGCACCTATCACTATTTCCCCATTCCTAAGATCAAAGGGCTTCAACAAAATTGCTTGCAGAGGCAACAGGAAACTCCCCAAGAATCATCATGAATCTATCTGGATTGATAAGCATCTATTTTGGTGGTGGACCTGAATGATCCCCTCACCCCTGCAGAGGCTGAGTCCCAGGGATTTGACCAGGTAATGGTTTTTTGATGACAATGAAAATATGGAAAGTACCTCCTCTCCCAGATCACTGTAATCCCAGTCAACAAAGAAGAAAATGTCCAGAGTGCACCCAGCACTTGGGCCCAAGTAAAGCCAGATAGCACTTGGGACAGGCCCATGGTTACCATGGTGGACATGGAGTCGGGAGTCACTCCTGAAAGAGAAGAATCAGCATGAATGTTGAAGTCCCCCAAGACCATGAGGAGACTCCAACACCAAGACCATCTCAGATAACTTAGGAGGGGAGACTGTTGACTAGCTGGATAGACAGTACACCAGCATAATCACTCAAACCCTGTGGGGCACTGGGTCAGTGGGACAGAATTATAATAGACCACACATGGACCCTGCCCCCAGGTCTTGCCTGCTGCTGCACTAACATAGCTAGTAGGAAAAGCCAAGAGTGATTAACCTTCCCCCAACCAGCTTCACCCAGCCAGGTCCCTGTGGTACAGGCCAGATCAGTGTGTTCTTCTGAGATCAAGTCCTGAATAGCAACTGTTATCCCATTCACCAACCTGGCTTAAAGCAGCAGTATTTTCAAATTAGGGAGACTGTTGCTAAGACTACCCAGATTATTTGGAATAGAGGACAGTTTAGTAGCATCCAGCACCCTATTTGGGGTTCTCTTCCCACAATCACATACCTGTCCTTTCTTACTGTTTCCTTACCTGTTACCTGTCCTCTACCCTGTACCATTGGAATGGCTACTCCATGAGTTTCATGTCACAAAATATAAATCAGAAGGAAATATCCTTCTTTTTTCTGTTGGAAAAATAAATAAAAAAGAGTTATTCTGGCAGAAAGGCATTAAGAATCATCTTCCTTTCTAACCAGCAGGGGACAGGCCCTTCATGTTCCCCCCAAGGGGTGACTCCCCCTTTGATGCTGCCTCTTTGGTTGTGACCCCTTTGGTGTCAGCCCCCCCCCCCACCGGCCAGTTTATATCCCCCCCCCCCCCCCCGCAGTCCAGGAATGTAGCAGTCTCCAGCTAGAGATGGATAGTTGTTCCTAGGGCCTTGTCCTGTGAAGAGGTAGCAAGCAAGCACTCATGTTTGTATTCCAGAAGGCATGCTCATAAAACAGAAGCAGCAACTGGGCAAGCTCCCTTCCTTTTCTTCAAGGTGGTCCTCCAGCACCAGGGTAGTGTCATTGGTCATTGAGGAAAATTGTACTAGTATCACTGATCTACTTGTTGAGGAAACCCTGGCCCTGTCAGGCTTTTGACACTTTGGAATAGAATAGAGTTTTAAAATCACAGTTATTGCTTCTACTTCAAATGCCTAAAAGATGGGCAGATATTAGTTGCTAAGAAGTACTGTCTGCTATTACTTATGTAAGATGGAAGATCCTTCCTGCATAACTTCAAAAATTATGGATATAGCAAGCCTTATACTGTTTTTGATAACTGGACTGTTGGTAATATCTTGAAGAAGACTCTTTATTTGGTATCTTTACAGGGGGCTACTATTTGACAAGTGCATATGGAGCACTCTCTTTAATTAAGAATTTCCAAGAAGAACAAGCAGCCAGGCTATTGTGTTCAGAAGCCCGAAATACTCTTAGGCAGTGGCATAAGCGAAGAACAACAAACAGAACAATCCCATCTGTTGATGATTTTCAGGTACACTTGATTTCTTTACTGCAGCTGTGTTTATAAAAGGCAGAGCACCGGCACATTGTAATGGATAGCATGAGGGATTTGGATTGCATTGTATGAAGTAAACTACCTCACAGTCCTGATTAATCCACTTTTTCAGCTCCTTTTAAAACGTCCCATTTCCCTCCTTTGACCTCAACCTACCTCACCCACTGGAAACATGAACTCAAAGTGCAAATGTAGTTTGCATTTACCTAACTAAGCAAAGGGGAGAAGGGGGCAGAACCTTGCTGTTCCCAGTAAACTTGAGCAAAAGCAAGCTGCTGGATCATCTCTCATAGCCTACTTGCTCATCTTCAATAATAATTTTTGCCCGTTTTACCACACTCTCATATTGCTAGGCTACATATTTCTTGTTTTGTTTTTCATCTGAGAAATGTTGGCAGCTATGAGGCAGTTCACATATCCCTACATCCATGATGTTTGGGGCAGATATAGATGCCTGGGACATCATTAATGTATCCTTTTCATTGCATATAAGAAGTGTGTGTTGATGTCTTTTTTAAACTTGAAAGGAGGCGGTGAATGTTCCACACATGTTGGGAGGGGGCACCTTTTGCTTTTCTCTCTTTGTTAGTTCAGGTATTATCTTGTCTTTCCAGCTTTATTACTGGAAATGAGCCAGTAAAAGAGAACACGCTATACATCGCCCCTTCTGTGTGTCCTTTTTGCACTTACACTTGGGCTGGGTAGTTTCTGGGGGGACAGGCTAGGACCTTAGAGGGCTGCTGCTGCCCAGCATCCACCTTTTTTATTCTCCCTGTGATTTCCCACTTCAAAAAAATATTGGGCCAAAAATGATTGACCATTTCACGGGGAGGGGTCTGGTTTAGGCTGCCCCCAACAGCAAATGACTTTTGTCTATCCTTGTGTTAGACAGGATCCTAACTCACCCTTGTTAATACTGTATGCCCAAACATATGAAAAGAAACATATTCTCTAACAAACTCCTTTGTGCAGTCATTGCTAGGTAGCTGTGAACAAGTTACACTCAGTGTAACCCATCTCATCACCTCTCTTGGGAAAGGGCTAATTCTATGTATGGCACTTAGAGCTCCAGAGGATTGGATGGTGATGACGACTGCAACATCTCAATGGGCAGGCTCTCTTATTTGTAGCCCAGAGATCCAGGGGTGGGGGTGGGGGTCATGATGGGCAAATTGGGAAACTTATTTCTTCAAGACCTCACCATTGGGATTCCAGATGAAAGGACAACCATCATTAATTTGTTTTCGGATCACTCACACTATGAGTAAAACTTTCCGCCATTTAGGCGTAATCATGTTAGCCTACTAGTAATATAGATTTAGATTAAATTAGTTTATGCTTTGCAATTAATTCAGTTTTGGAGTTTGTTAAAGAAAGCTAAAGGGTTGTGTTCTATTACTTCAATTTTATTCTTAGACAGACTTTCCAAGGTTTGATCCAAATTTTGCAAACATGCTGGAGGATGCCTAAGCAAAAATAAGCATAATGGTGTTTTTCTCCTCCCCTTAGTAACAAAAATCTTGATTGTGATATCCTGAATGTACATTTTGGCCTATATTTGACCTGGTCCCTCCCACTACTGACTCATTCCATAGAGTCTTAGGACAAACTGTGTGCAAACATGCATACTCTGCTCTTTTTTCCTTCCTTCCTCATTTCTTTTTGCTTTTCTCTTCATGTTCTTTCCTTCCCCCAATCCCTCTTGTCACATCTGCCCCCAGAGACTATAGGGGACTGATTTCCGCTTGTCAGAATATCTGTGGTGGTGGTTTGTGTTCTTTTAAAAATTCATTCCTATTTATTCTAGTAACAAGAAATATAATAACAAATTTGTATTTTAATTGATTTTTGTCAGCATAAATAATTAATTTCAGAGACATTCAGAAATGATTTTATAAATAAACAAATAAATATTGCTTGTATGCTTGTACACTCTGCAAAGAAACAGGATATGGAAATGAAAAAAAAAAAACATGGTATGGAAACAATAAGGAACATGAGCTCACCAGGATTATGTAGTGAGTAATACATAAAACCAAGCACAGCATTTGGATGACAAGAAAGCTCCCATCGTCGTGACCTAGTATTGACACAGCTTGCATTGATATTCAAATATAATTCTGAAGACGTGCATAAATAATTTTACAGTGAAGGCCTTCCAAACCGAGCTTCCCAGTCATGCAAGAAATGGCTTCTTAAAGCCAGTTCCTTCCTTAAGGGACTGCTAAGAAGCAAAGATTAGGATTTGTATCCTGAAGAGCAGCCAAGTATAATTTTCTTCAGCATTTTTAGTGCTGAGTATGAAATATATTTGTATGAACTCTGTAGCAGAATATATTAGTAGCTTCAGTAAAAGGGATACTTAGAATAATAGTCACTCCTCAAAAAATGCTTGGTAGCACCTGACAACTTTCTATATCCAGCCAGTTATCACTTTGTTGAAATCAGACTGACCATTTAGTGAGATAGTTTGAGTTTGCTTGCTGTTAGGATACAATAATGAAATCTCCAAAGTGTGAAAACCTCCAGTCACATACTAATGAAGAATAAGTCTGAAAAAAGAGACAAATGCATAAAATAATTCAGTTTCTTACAAGGTCAGGTTGCATAGGGTTTCATACAGTAGCATGGAGACTGGACTTGAGTCTTTGTTTTCATACTTTCTATAATGCCATGTAAGCATGAGCTATTTTTTTTTCTGCCATGGAAAACATCTGTTTTGTAGAAGACTCAGAAATATGTTGAGGGGCATAAATTCCACGCACACAGAAAGCTTAGATCTCACTACCCCACTCTGTAAGCACATTACAGAACATTCTCAGTAATTTCCCACAGTAGTATATTTTAGACAAGCTTTATTGTACTTTTCATGTGAGGGATGCAGGAGAACACTTCTCTGGAGACCTTAGAACTACCCTTTTGGGCTGCATCTCCCAAAATGTCCCACCAGCATGGCCACTAACTATGTAGACTGGATACAAGTAACTGTAGTCCAAAAAAATCCACATCGTCTCAAACATAGTGCAACAAACACTTATGAATACTAACAAGAGAACAACTCATTCAAATTGCTAAATCCAGAAATACAGGTGTAAAACAAGACTGTTTTTTAAAGTCAGGTTTTGAATGTGAAATATATTTTATTTTCCCCCACTCCACAGAATTATCTACGAGTTGCATTCCAGGAAGTAAACAGTGGCTGCACGGGAAAAACCTTGCTAGTGAGACCATATATCACTACCGAAGATGTCTGCCGTCTTTGTGCTGAGAAGTTTAAAGTGGACAATCCTGATGATTACAGCCTGTTTCTTTTTATTGATGACACTTGGCAGCAGCTGACAGAAGACACTTATCCTCAAAAAATCAAAGCTGAACTTCACAGTAGGCCACAGCCCCAAGTCTTCCATTTTGTTTATAAGCGCATCAACAGTGACCCTTATGGGGCCATTTTTCAGAACGACTACAGTGACTACAATTCATAAAGTTGAGATTTTATATTGTTGTGTTATAAGTTGCTTAAAACATTGTTTGCTTGTTGACTGAATTGTTTTTGGCCCATAAGTGGTTTGCGGGGTTGTAAACCCCTCACTGAGTGTAACTGGTATACATAAAATGATCCGGCAGTTGTACAGTGTATACAACACTGGTGCCACAGTGTACAGCCACAGGAGTTGAACTTTTAAGAGCATCATCTAAATTGAAGTGCAGTATAGATCTTCAGATCTATACTGCATTTTACTTCATTTCCTTAGTGAAAGCACTATTTTCATTTAAATATTCAGATAGCCGGACCTTTTGTAAAGTAACTGATAGGCTGTCCCATTTTCACCAGTGTACATATGCTATACTATCCGATGCAGGGCATCAGTAAACTCTGTTTTATGGATGGTAACAGCCTTCTCTGAAATAGTTATATATATATATATATATATTTCATTGAAGGCAACATGATTTTATATATTTTACAGAAGTTTTATAGCAGTTGCAGGTAAACTGTCATTAGTTTTTAAGTATTTTTTTAAGCAAAAAATGTCCTATAATTATGCATGTGATTAACATTTAATATGCAAAATGAATCTCTTGCTGGTTTTAGAGTATTACATTGAACATTTCTATGAAAGTTTTTGCTTATTTCTACCAAGATTTAAGAAATTTAAATATGAAACACCATTTTAAAAAAAAACCTTTGGAATGATTCTATAAGCAGTTTTATTTTTGACACTGGCTACCCAAAGCCTTCTATATATCATATGTAAAAAAAAATTGGAGTGTTTATATACTGCAATCTTGAATACTGGAAAAAAATAGATGAGGGATTTGAAAGGTGAATAAACAGAATGCGGAGGTGAGAGGATGTAGAGAGCCTGTTTAAAGAATAAAAAGTCTTAGGGAATGTGTTCACAGTTCCCATTTTAACAACATTTTATTTGCTCATTAATACTCATTAACCAGCATTGTTGCACAGAGCTGAAGACAAAGAATAATGATTGCTGAGGAGGTTAGCTTTTCCCCTCTGGTGGGTCAATGTATGTTTGTGGAATGTTGATTTTGTTTCGTGTTGGGTATTGGTAAGGATAGAAATGGGTAACAGTCCCTCAAATGGAGGAACTAGAGTGATTTTGCAAGATACCCTTAGTCTGCTGGTTCAGGCTGCTTTCAAAAGGGGAGTGAAGAGACTGTGGAG